>CM054144.1:45935199-45937699 GCA_028751875.1 Rapana venosa
GGAGTGGGAGGGTGGGGTGGGGGTGGTTTGTGGGGGGTGTGGGAGAAGGAGGTACAGAGGAGGAGGAGGATGTGTAAATAAAACGGAACACCCGAGTGTGATGATTTTTTCTGCTATGTGTTGTTGTTGTTTAGTAGTGTTGATATCCTTCTTCTATATCATTTTTTTAAAGGTTTTATTTGTTTTATTTTTGTTTTTTTTTCTTTCTGTCTATCACTGTCTGTTAATGCTTTCTGTTGTTGCTGTTCTGTCTGTCTGTCGTTTTGTCTCTCTATCTGTCTATGTTTGCCTGTCTGCCTGCCTCCCTGCCTGTCTGTGTGTCTGTCTGTCTGTCTCTGTCTGTCTTTCCCTGTCTCTGTCTGTCTGTCTCTGTCTGTCTGTCCCTGTCTCTGTCTGTCTGTCTCTGTCTTTGTCTATGTGTCTCTCTGCCTCCCTCTGTCTCTCTGTTTCTCTTTGTCTCTCTCTGTCTCTCTCTGTCTCTGTCTGTCTGTCTGTCTCTCTCTTTCCTCTCTCTCTCTCTCTCTCTCTCTCTCTCTCTCTCTCTCTCCTCTCTCTCTCCCACCTCTGTTGTACATTTGAAACACACTTGAAAACTGCAAATAAGATTGGAAGCTTGATCATCACAGTTACACAACAGTTTTCTCCCTTCATTTTTTTGTCTCCCTTTTCAATTGTGTGTCTGCCTGTCTGTCAGTCTTTCTGCTTTTCTGACTTTCTGTCTTTCTGTCTTTCTGTCTTTCTGTATGTATGCATGTATGCATGCATATATGTGTGTATGTATGTATGTATGCATGTATGTATATATGTGTATATGTCTGTTTGTTTGTTTGTTTTTCTGTTTGTTTTTCTGTCTGTCTGTTTATCTGTGTGTCTGTCTGTTTCTCTGTGTGTCTGTCTGTTTATCTGTGTGTCTGTCTGTTTATCTGTGTGTCTGTCTAAGTTCATAGCTGTCCCTGCCTTCAACAGCCAAAATCCCATCACCCTGCCAAAGTGTAAAACCTGTTGTGTGTGTGTGTGTTGTGTGTGTGTGTGTGTGTGTGTGTGTGTGTGTGTGTGTGTGTGTGTGTGTGTGTTGTGCGCGTGCATTTGGACTTGTTAGAATTATTACTTGCTGTGTAAGAATGAGTTGAGTGCAAGCGCTTTGATTTGTCTGTGCAAGATACAGCGCTATATAAATTTGCTTTTGTATTATTACTATTATTATTATTATTATTACTATTATTATTATTATTATTATTATTATTATTATTATTACTATTATTATTATTGTTATTATATTATTATTATTATCAATATTATTATTATTATTACTTTTAGTATTATTATTATATTGATATTATCATTATTTTTAGTAGTAGTAGTAGTAGTAGTAGTAGTAGTGGTAGTAGTAGTGGTAGTGGTAGTAGAAGTAGTAGTAGTAGTAGTAGGAGTAGTATAGTAGTAGTAGTAGTAGTAGTAGAAGTAGTAGTAGTAGTAGTAGTAGTAGTAGTAGTAGTAGTAGTAGGAGTAGTAGTAGTAGTAGCAGTAGCCGTAGTAGTAGTAGTAGTAGTAGTAGTAGTAGTAGTATCTGTCCCAAGTCTGTCTGTGTGTTTTTCTGTCTGTTTTTCTGTCTATGTAATTGACAAGTCAGTTTACTTTTTATCCTCGAATTTTTCTTTACACTTTCATTCTCTTTTCTCCAAAACTTTTTGGTTCTATCTTTCATTTAGTTTAAGTTTTGTTCCTAGTTGTTTCCTCTTTGTCTCTGAAAATGTAATTCAGTCCCATCTCCCCCCTAATCTCCCCCCCCCCCCCCCCCCCGATGGAAATGTTGTAAAACTAATCATCATCTTGGCGAAGGCGTACTCACGTTTCTCTCTCCAGTGGCTTAATACTGATTAAGCGAAATGATGAAGAGGTCTACTCTGCAGCTTTATCTGATGCAGTTTTTTAAGGACACAGCTTCCCAAACTCTCTGACAAATAAGGATTGATGCTCAGGCACTGCACTGCAAGATACACACATCTTTTTTTTTTTGGCTGCCTCATCTTCTGTGACGTCCCCCGTCCTGCTGTTCCCACGCCGCTCATTCCAATCTCCCCGCCAAAGGCATACCCGGATTCGTTATGTCTCAGCCTCAGAGTCGGAGGTCCACAGGAAGCCCATCACTATCAGGCCGCCGTTGGGCCACCAGCCAGAGGGGCCCTGCACTGCTGCTGGGTCACTTTGATGGTGTTCAGTGGTGCTTGTTCTGAGCTAACATACGCAGGACACCACTTACTAAGCCCCCTACTAACGACAGTATTAGCTCAGTCGGGGAGCCAGACTGAGTGAGTTGCCCACCAGAAGATACACACATCTGTCTGAATTAGGTTTTTAGGAGCAAGAGAATCAACGTGTGCATATGTAGGGGATCGGTGGTCTAGAGGTAACGCCCCTGCCTAGAAATCGAAAAGTCCGGGTCGGAAGTGTGCGGAGGTTTGATCCCTGTTTGGACTCGACACTTTTCCCCCCATCCATA
>CM054144.1:45950199-45970199 GCA_028751875.1 Rapana venosa
TAAATTTTTTGGAAAACAAATCCCTCCTTCTTTGTTTGTTTGTGTGTTGTGTTTTGGTGTGTGTTTGTGTGTGTTGTTTGTTTTGTGTTTTGTGTGTGTGTGTGTGTGTGTCTTTCTATTGTTGTTTGTCACCGCCTGTATAGATTGTTTTTATTTCTCCTTTCTGTCTGTCTTTTTGTCTGTCTGTGGGTCTTTTTGCATGGTGAAAATTTTTTAATTTTTTTGTTGGGATCGCTTGCCCTTTGGCATTAGGTGTTTTTTTGTGTTGTGTGTTTTGTGTGCGTGGGGGCCCCGGCGGGGCCCCGGGGGCCGCTTGTGTGCATTTTTTTTCTTCTTAGGTTATTCTTTTAAATACGAGGAAAATGGAATAAGCACTTATTTTCTTTTTTTTTGCAGTGTTTTCGGCTTCCCTTTGCGTGTTGCGTGCTTGTGTGTGGGGGTTTTTGTGTGTGTGTGTGTTCGCGCACTTTTCGTATGTGGATTTCTATTTCTGTTTTAAATTCTTTTATATCGAGGAAAATGGAAAAAACTTTTGTGCTTTTTTTTGAAACGGGTGTTCGTGCATCGTGGTGCTTGCGTGCTTGTGTGTGTGTGTGTATGTGTGTGTGTGTACAGTCCCTTATTTCATATTGTTAAAAGTTTATAGTGGTATTGACGGGGAATTTTCCCTTGTCCAAGAGAAAGGACTGCAAGGGGCCCCAGAAAAAAGGGGCCCCTCTTCTCCTCGCTTCAAAGTTTTTCATGAATAAAAGATGCTAAAAGGGCCAGCGCTTGAAATTTACGGCCCTAAAAGTGTAAACCTAAAGTTTGTCTTGTGGCTTTGCTTTGTTTTCTATCTGCGTTTACTTTCGAAAGGGTTGTCGCCTGTTTGTTTTGTTGTTTGTCTGTCTTTTTCCCTCTGTCTGTCTGTTTCTCTGTCTCTGTCTCTTTCTCCCCCCGCAAAAACCACCCTCTCTCACCCCCGTCTCTGTCTGTCTGTCTGCCCTTTTCTGTTTTCTCATTCTCTCTCTCTCCCCTTTTTTTCCCCCCTCTCTCTCCCTGTCTCTCTCCCCAATCTCTCTCTTCTCCCCCCCCCTTTCTTTTCTTATCTTTTCTCCCCCCTCTTTTTTTCTCCTGTCTCTGTCTTTTCTGTTTGTCTCTCTTTTCTCCCCCTTTGTCTATTCCCCCCCCCCTGTCTCTCCCCTTCCCTCCCCCCTCTCTCCCCCCCCCTTCTCTCTCTCTTCTCCTTTTCTCTCCCCTCTCTCTTCTCTCTCTCCTCCCCTTCCCCTTTTTTGTCTGTTGTCGGTCTATCTTTTCCCTGTCTCTTTTCTCATTCTCTCTCGTCCCCGTCTTCTCCCCTTGTCTTTCTCTCCCCATCTCTCTTTTTGCCATCTCTGTCTCTATCTTCTCCCCCCCCTTTTTTCTCTCCCTGTTCGTTTGTCTGTCTTTTCTGTCTCAACCATTTTTAACTCCCTCCCCCTATTTCCCACCTTCCCCCCTCTCTATCTCTCTTCTTATCTCTCTCCCCTCTTTTTTCACTCCCCCCAATCTCTCCCCTCTCTCTCTCCCTCTCCTTCTCTCTCTTCTCTTCTCCCCTCTTCTCTCTCTCTCTTTCTAAAGGGAATTACTGATAAGGGTTTGAAAAAAAATGTGTTTAGGATTATGTTTAAGGGAGATGCTCTCAGTCGTTGTTATGTGTTTGAAAAATGTGGCATCACTAAAACAGTATACAGAAAAATTTTGATTTACAAAATTTCGTTTGTTTCCCCTTTTTTCCCCTTTACCTGTATTGTGGCCCAAAGGGCCCAAGTACAATTAAAAGTTCGAGGGTTTTCTCTTTTTTTTTTCTTCTCTCCCCCTCCTCCTATCTCATCCCCATCTCTCGGGGGCCCTCCCCTCTCCATACTTTCTCTCTCTCTCTCTCTCTTCCTTTTCCCCTCTCTTCTCTCTCTCTCTCTTTTCTCCTCTCTCTCTCTCTCTTTTCTCCCCCCTTTTCCCCCCCCCTCTCTCTCTCCCTCTCTCCCCTCTCTTTTCTTTTTCCCTTTTTTTCCCACCTCTCTCTTTTCTTTCTCCCTTTTCCCCCACCTCTCCTCACTCTTTCTTTCCCTCTTTTCTCTCCATCTCGCTCCCTCACTTCCTTCCCCCCTTCTCTCCTCCCCCTATCTTCATTTCTCTCTTTAAAAAACCATCTAAATATTTTATGGGTTTTTTAAAACACACCCCCACACACACAACAATAACAAAACAAAGCACACATCACACAAAACAAACACACCCACCCCCAAAAACAGCCGACACACAAAACCCACAACATACTCACAGACAACACACAACCCCAAACACACACACACAAACACACAAAACCCCACCACAGAGAAACACACACAAAACACCCCCCACCACACCAAATTTCCCCACAGCCCCCCACACCACCCCCCCACACACACACACAGGGACTCCTCACACACACAAACCCCCCCCCCCCCCTCACACCCCAAAACACAAAACACTCACACACCCCAAAACCAAAAAACGCTCACACGCACACACCCCACACACAAAGCACACACCAACACACACAAATAACAAAACCACACACACACTTTGGGTGGCATGGATCTGATGGGGGCATAGGGCGTTTTTCCCTGAAACAAGCCCCGCCCTTGGGAAAAATTTCTGACTTAAAAAGGCTGGGTTGTGCGGGATTGGACATTGTCCCTTTTGAAACCCCTGAATGTCCTTCTGGATTAGCTCCTGCTGCTGCTGCTGTTTCTTATAAAAAAAAGGCTGCAGGCCCGAATTCTTTTTTTCTTCTTCTTTTTTCTTCTTTTTTCTTTTTTCTTCTTCTGCTTTTTTCTTCTTATTTTTCTTCTTTTTTCTTCTTCTTTTCTTCTTCTTTTTCTTTTTTTGCTTCATCTTCTTCTTTTTTTGGGAAATTTTTCAACTGGGTTGATTGACTTTTTTGTGTGTTTTGTCCCCTTTTCTTGTGTTTCGTTTGTGTGTGTGTGGGGATGAGAGTGTGAGGAGAGGGGAGAGAGGATGAGAGAGAAAAAGAGAGGGGGGAGTGGGGAGAGGGGGTAGAGGGGAGAGAGAGAGCGGGGAAGGTTTGAGAGAGGAGAAAAAAGAGAGAGAGGGAAAAAGAGAAAAGGGGAGAGGGGAAAAAGAAACAGGGAGGGGAGGGGGGGAGGGGAGATTTGGACAGGGAGAGGGAGGAGAAGGGAAAGGGGGGGGAAAAGAAAGAGAGAGAAAAAAAGTGAGAGGAAAAGGTTTGGAAAAGGGGGGGAGACAAGGGGTTCAGACCCCAAAAAGAGAAGGAGGAAAGGGGGGAGAGAACGAGAGTAGAGAGGGAGGAAAAGGGGAGAGAGAGGGGTGGCGAGGGAGTGAGAGAGAGGAGAGGGGTGAGAGAAAAGAAGGGGTGAGCGGGGGGTGAGAGTGGAGAGAGTGAGAGAGAGGTGTAGCGAGGGGTGAGAGTGAGGAGAGAGTGGAGAGGAGTGAGGGGAGGGGGAGGGGAGAAGAGGGGAATTTAGAGAGAGAGTGGCGAGGGGGTGAGAGTGGAGGGGAGGTGGGGAGAGAGAGTGAGGAAGGGGAGTGAGAGTGAGAGAGAGTTTAGAGAGAGAGGGGTGAGCGAGGGAGTGAGAGTTTAGAGAGGAGTGAGGGTTTTGGGGAGGGGAGAGAGAGAGTGAGGGGGAGTAAGAGAGAGGTGAGGAGAGTGAGAGGATTGGAGTGGAGGTGTGAGAGAGGAGTGAGAGATTTGTGGGAAAGTGATGGGAGAGTGAGAGGGGAGGGGGAGAGAGGGGTTTAGGTGAGAGTTTGGGTTTGAGAGGGTGAGAGAGAAAATTTAGGAAGGGGAGTGAGAGAGGGAGTTTTAGAGAGAGGTGGGAGATGGGAGTGAGAAGGGGGGAGAGGAGGAGAGGGGTGGAGAGGAGCATGAGGGGAGAGGGGAAGTGAGAAAGAGGAAAGAGAGATGAGAGAGAGGAGAGAGAGAGTTTAAAGGATGAGAGGGGGGAGGAAAGTGAGAGAGAGTGGAGAGAGAGAGTGAAAGAGTGAAAGTCTGAGAGGGAGAGAGGGAGATAGATGGGTGGTTTTAGAGAGAGAGAGTGAGAGAGTTACAGAGAGTGAGAGGGAGTGAGAGGAGAGAGTGGAGAGAGAGTAAGAGAGAAGTGAGAGAGAGAGAGTTTTTGAGAGGAGGTAAGAGAGACAGTGAGAGAGGAGAGGAGGGGAGAGAGTGAGAGAATGAGAGAGAGAGTGAGAATGAGAGGAGAGAGAGAGTGAGAGAGAGAGAGAGTGGAGAGAAAAGAGAGAGGAGAGAGAGAGAGAGACTGCTGACTTCAAATGTCTGTCGTGTGCAGGGATTGGACATTGTCCTTGCTGAAACACTGACTGTCCTTCTGGATTAGCTGCTGCTGCTGCTGCTGCTTTCTTCATAACAACAGGCTGGCAGACAGACAGTCTTCTGCTTCTTTGGGCATTGCCCACATGATTGATTGGGCTTTCTGTGTGTGTCCCTCTTCTTGTGTGTGTGTGTGTGTGTGTGTGTATGTGTATGTGTGTGTGTGTGTGTGTGTGGCATGGAGTTTGTGTGTGTGTGTGTGTGTGTGTGCGTGGTTGTGTGTGTTTGTGTGTGTATGTTTTGTGTGTGTATGTGTATGTGTGTGGACAATTGTGTGTGTTTTTGTGTGTGTTTTGTGTGTGTGTGACTGAGAGAGAGATGGAGAGAGGGGGGCAGAGAGTGAGCTAGAGAGAGACAGAGATACAGGCATACAGAAAAAACGAGAGAGGGAGAGAGAGGAGAGAGAGAGAGGGGAGAGGGGAAAAGCAGAGAGAGAGGGAGAGAGTACTCGAACAAGAGAGGAGAGAGAGGAGAGAGAGAGATGAGAGAGAGAGAGAGAGAGGAGGAGAGAGAGAGAGAGAGAGGGGAGAGAGAGAAAGAGAGAAAGAGAGATACAGATAGAGAGAAGAGAGAGAGAGAGAGGAGAGAGGGAGAGAGAGAGGAGAGAGAGAGAGAGAGAGGAGAGAGGAACGGGGTCCCCCGACATGTTGGGTGCACACGCATACATACACCACACACACACACACACACACGCATGTCTCTGTCAATTGCTATGAATAAAAAAACAAACCCTGCTTTCTTCATCTTTGAAATCTAGAAGAAAATGCACACAGAAACACACGCACTCACGCACAGACACACCTACCGAAAACATAGCTGCACCGAAAACATAGTTGCACCGACACTCTTAACAATGCAGACAAAATTCCCCAAACAAAAACCAAAACAAACTTAATCTCTGGTATTTGGAAGACAACAGCCAATGAGACAATTTGTATTCAAAGGCCGTCAGCCAATCGTCTCACGCCGGCTGATAACAATAACCAATGGCATTGTTCTCGTGAACCCAAATCCTCCAATCATCGTTGTTTGGCAAAGAGCGATAGCAAACGATTGGTTCTTTTATCTTTATGTTCCTGGAGCAGTTTAGCTGCTGGAATATCTGTGAGCTACAGACCTCTTTGTAGCCAGGAAAACAAGGAGAACTCTTTCTTAAGACAATACCAGAAATAAATAAAGCAAAAAAGAAAGAAAAACAAAGAAAACAAGAATAATTTAAACAGTTCTTTAACACACACACACACCGCACATGCATAGAAACTTCCAGCAAAAAAAAAGAGTTAAAGTTTAAACTAAAAAGAAAACCTTTAGAAAAAAGAACAAAAATAAAGCAATCTTATTCTTCTGTTTTACCTTTCATATTTTGCAGAGTGCATAGTATCCGGCACAGTGAGGGGTTGGGGAAGAAGAAGAGGCAGACAAAGGAAGAGATGGGAGGACAACATTCGAGAGTGGACAGACATGGAGCTGAGAGACACCCTGAGGGCTGGCTGAGAGACGAGAGGACTGGAGAAAGGTGGTTGGCAAAGCTTCGAAGGCGCCCCGAAGGATTCGGAATCTGAGGGATCGGTGACGGTGACGGTGACGGATAGTGTCTGGTCTTCTCCTGTGCTTATAACTCTAGACAGATCCACAAAGACCTCCTCTGTGGATAACTTGTGCAGGGAAAACCTCCCACAGGTAGACCACAGCTGCTACTGAAAGACGTGTGCAAGAGAGACTTAAAATCCCTGAACATCGACCAGAACATCTGGGAAGCAGCAGCCCTTGAATGGTCAGCCTGGAGACAGACTGTGCAGAAAGGTCTCTCCAAGTTGGAAGAGACACTTGCTCAGCAGCACGAGGCAAAGAGAAGGAGAAGAAAGGCAGCAGCCCAGGCAGAATAGACAGACCAGCATTGTCAGACTTCATCTGTGCCCTCTGCCATAGGCACTGTCTGTCATTGCCGTGTGGGACTGGCCAGCCACACCCCACACTGTACCAGAATGAAGAACACCTAGAGCGCAACTCCATAGTCTTCCGAGACTGAAGAATGCCAAATAACTCAGCAGGAGGTCAGACCACTGGCCTCAGCCCACACATTCGAATTCAAATACAGTTTATTCTTCCTCTTCAAGTGTCCGGTCTGGTCCTGCAGACATCGACGATCATGGCTCTCCATTCTTCCCTGTTCTCGGTCCCTCGCATGAGCTCATTGTTGGTGCCCTCTTTATTCGTTGCGAATTTGTTTAAGCTGTCTGTGAATTTTGTGCATTGTCTTCCTCTGCTCTTGTTTCCACAGATTTTGCCACTCCATAACAGTTTCTCTAGTCCGTCAACCCTGATTATATGGCCGAAAAATTTGAGCTGTCTTTCTCTGTGGTGTTGAGAAGGAATCTCTTGTATCCAGCCATTTCCATTACTTCTGCATTTGTTTTTTCTTTTTGTCCATGAGACTTTCATGATTCTCCGGATGAACCACATCTCCACTGCTTCTAGTCGCTGTTCTGTGTCCTTGGCTAGGGTCCAGCATTCACATCCGTACAATACAGGTTATTAGAAAGTTGAAAACAATGTGTTCAGATTTGCATGGAAGAAAGGCAGGGGAATGGGCTGGATAAGCAGAACATAAGTACGAGAAAGAGAAAGATAAGAAAAGAGAGAGAAACATATTGAATGACAGAAAAGTGGAGATTTCTAGAACAGAATAAACATATGGTGATGATGCTATTTAAACTGATAAGTACCCCCAGTATATCCACGGGGATGAATGAATGGATTGAGAATGAAAGAGAGAAAAGAAAGAGTTAACTAAATATACAAACTATTGACAAAAGTAGACCCTACTGCTTTTAATCTGCCTTGTCTTGCCTTGACCCCCATCGCTTATGAAATGTTGAGATCCAGTTTTGCCGACAATCTGCTTGGGCGATTTCTCTCTCTACTCCTCCCCAGAATTTGTTTATTTTAAAGTATATGACCTGTGTGTGTGTGTACTTTGAAAAACATTTGACTATTGCAATTTTATTTCATAGATTTGGTCTGCAGTACCATGTTTGTAATATCTGTTTGAATTATTGATTTTTTGTCATTGGTTGTATGACTTTGTAAAATTAGGTCGAATGCATGCACTTTGATTTGTCTTTGCAAGATATAGCGCTATATAAGTTCCATTTATTATTATTATTATTATTATTATTATTATTTTCTATACGTGAATCTACGCGGTTTTTTTAAAATTAATGTTTTTCACATGTTATTCTTTCATATCGACGATAATGAAATAAGCACTTATGTGGGTTGTCTTTTTTGTTTTTACATCAAGTCCCCGTGTGTATACGGTTTTGTAAATTCCGTCATCTGTTCCCGCCAATACACAATGGCCTACCCTTACGAAAATAAGGACAGGATTTAACGTGTGCACAACATCTTCTGCGTGCGTTCGCACACGGGGCCTCGGTTTTTAGTCTCATCCGAAGGACTTTTGGGGAGAGTGGAGTCTGCACTGATGTTAACTCCAGGGGAAAATATCCCCTTGAACGGGAATCGAACCCGGGTCGTCAGATTGCGAGCGCGATGTTCTAACCACTAGGCTATATAATAGAAAAAAACAACATTAACAAACTAAAAACACAGGATAATGAAACAGAAAGAAAAAATACCAGAAGGAATCCCCACCCCCCTCCTACACACACTACACAGACAGACAGACACACAGACACACACACGCACACACACACACTTACTACACACACACTACACACACACACACACACACACAACACACCACGCACATACACAGATAAACACACGACACACACGCATGCACACAATCACACACACACACACACACACACACACACACACACACACACACACACACACACACCACACGCACGCACACACACACGCACTACACACCCACACGCACACACACACACATACACATGTGCGAACGCATGCAGAACATCTTGCGCACACGTTAAATCCTGTTCCGCTTTTCCAAAGAGTAGGCCATTGTGTGCCGGTCGGAACAGATGACACAATCTACCAAAATCGCATACACACGGGGACTGGATATAAAAAAGCACACGATGCTATTCCATTATCCTCGATATTAAAAGAATAAATAATAAAATAAATAAATAAACCACACACAAACACGCGATGCGCACGCACGCACACACCACACACACAACACACACACACACATACACACACACACACACACACACACACAACAAAACCACACACACACACACAAACACACACACCACACACACACACACACACACACACACGGGACAGCCTGGTGGTTAGAGTGATGTATTCCTGATCTGCTGACCCGGGTTCGAATCTCGTTCAAGAGGATTTTTCCACTGGAGTTAACATCAGTGCCGAATCCACTTTCCCCAAAAGTCTTTCGGATGAGACTATAAACCGAGGTCCCGTGTGCGAACGCACGCAGAACATCTTGCACACACGTTAAAAACCGGTTCCGCTTTTCGTAAGAGTAGGCCATTGTGCGCCGGTGGAAACAGTTGACAGAACTGACCGAACTGCATACACACCGGGCTGAATGAAAAAAAGCACCTGAGAAATAAAATAATAAAATAAAAATAATGAATAAATAAACGCGCGCACACAAAGAAACACACACATAAACACACACAGAAAAACACACACACACACACATACACACACACATCACCACACACACATCCACACACACACACACACATCCACACACACAACACACACACACACACACACCACACACACACACACCACACACACACAACACACAACACACAACACACACACACACACATAACACACACACACCACACATCACACAACACATCACAACAACACACACAAAACAACACCACACAACAACACACACCACACACACACACACACACACACACACCATAGCATCACCTTTATCAGGGCAACAGAATGGGCGATAAATCTGTCATGACTGTGCTAGTTAGCTAGTTAGTGTGAGTTGCTAGATTGCAAACTGAATGAGAGTGGAGGAAAACGGCATTAGGCGTTGTGTGCTGATAACAGTTATGGAGTGTGTTGACTCAGTCTTCACCTCCTTAGTTACAGGGTCAAGAGGAGAGAGATCGAGTGAGAGAGGGGGGAGGGAGGGAGGGTGAGAGATAGAGAGAGAGTGACGAGAGAGTGAAGAGATGGAGAAGGTGGGAGAGAGAGAGTGTGAAGAAGAGTGAGAGAGACGAGAGAGAGAGAGGAGAGAGAAGAGACAGAGAGAGAGAGAGAGAAGAGAGAGAGGAGGGAGGGGAGGGAGAGTAGAAAGGCAAAGAAGAGAGAGAGAGAGAGAGAGGAGTGAGAGAGGAGGACGAGAGAGCTGAGAGAAGAGGGGTGAGAGAGTGAGAAGAGAGAGAGTGGGCGTGAGGAGAGAGAGAGAGAGAGAAGAGAGAGAGAGAGAGAGAGAGTGGAGAGAGAGAGAGTGAGAGAGGAGTGAGAGAGTGTGAAAGAGAGTAGAGGGAGGGAGGGAGGGAGAGAAGGAAGCAAAGAGAGAGAGAGAGAGAGAGAGATGAAGAGGATGAGAGAGAGAGAGAGAGGAGATGAGAGCATTGAGAGATGAGAGAGGAGAGAGAAAGAGAGAGACACAGATGAGACAGAGAGAGAGAGAAAGGCATAGAGAGAGTAGCGAGAGAGAGAAAGAGAAGGAATAGGCAAAGACAGACAGACAGGACATACAGGGAGAGAGAAAGAGAGATGAGAGATTGAGGATGAGAGAGACGATGATGAGAGAGAGAGAGGGATAGAAGAGACAAAGAGAGAAAGGGAGAGTGGGAGGAGAGAGAAAGACAGAGGTGCTACAGAGACAGATGAGAGAAGAGAGAGACAGAGAGAGGACACAGAGAGAGACAGAGACAGAGAGAGCGCGGAGAGAGAGGAGTAAAGAGAAGGAAAGGCAATGACAGACAGAGAGGCGAGAGAGAGAGGAGGAGGGAGAGAAAGAGAGAGAGGAGAGGAAAGGAAAGAGAGAGAGAGAGAGAGAGAGAGAGAGAGAGGAGAGAGGATGATGGAGTGGAACACAGCTTAACGTACTTTGTTAATGATAATAATTATGGACTGTTGTTTGACTCAGTCTCCACTCTCCTTAGTTACAGGGTCAGAGAGAGTGATAGAGAGAGAGAGAGAGGAGAAGAGAGAGGGGGAGGGAGAGAGGGAGAGAGTGAGAGAGATGAGAGGAGAGTGTTGAGAGAGAGAGAGAGAGAGAGGAGTGTGTGAGAGAGATGAGAAAAGATGACGATGGGAGAGAGAGAAGAGAGGGAGAGATGAGAAATTGAAAGAGAGAGAGAGAGGGAGAGAGAGAGAGGAGGGAGAGAGAGAGAGAAGAGAGGAGAGCAGGTGGGAGAGAGAGAGAGAAGAGAGAGAGAGAGAGGGGACGAGTGATCGAGATGAGAGCGAGAGGGAGGGAGGGAGGAGAGAAGGAAATACAAAGAGAGAGAGATTGAGTGAGAGTGGAGAGGTGGGTGGGAGAGAAGGAATAGGCATAGAGAAAGATAGAGTGAGAGGGAGAGAGAGAGTGAGAGCTGAGGAGAATGTGAGTAGGATGGAGTGAGGAGAGTGAGAAAGAGAGAGAGAGGGAGAGAGAGAGGAAAGAGAGAGAGCGAGAGGGAGAAAGGAGAGAGAGGAGTGAGGAGAGAGAGGGAGGTTGGGAGGGAGAGAAAGGAAATACAAAGAGAGAGCGAGAGAGGGAGAGATAGAGAGAGAAGAGAAAAGAAGGGAAGAGAGGAAAAGAGGAGTGAGAGGGACTGAGATGAGAGAGAAAGAGAGAGAGGGATGAGAGAGAGGGGGGAGGGAGGAGAGAAGGTAATACAAGAGAGAAGAGAGAGATGAGAGAGGAGGAGGGTGGGAGAGAAGGAAGGGCAGAGGGAGAGAGAGAATGAGAGAGAGAGGGGATGATGGAGGGAGGGGAGAGAGGAAGGCAAAGAGAGAATGAGAGAGAGAGTGGGGGAGGAAGGATGAGGAGAGAGAAGGAAAACGGCGAATGGAGACCGAGAGAGGGAGATATTGAAAGGTCAGAGAGAGAGAGGAAGGGGGGGGGCGTAGGGAGGGAGGGAGGGAGAAGAAAGAAAGCAACGAGACGAGAAGAGAGATGAGAGGGGGAAGGGGTAGGGAGGGAGATAAGGAACGCAGTAGAGCGCGATGAGAGAGAGAGGAAAAGAGAGAGACAGACAGAGAGGAGGAGATGAGAGAGAGAGAGAGAGAGGACAGACAGACAGACAGATAGCGAAAAACATGAGGGGGAGGAAAAACGACAAGAGGAGAGAGAAGAAGAAGAGAAGAGAGAGAGAGAAAAACGACAGAGAGACAGACAAGAGACAGACGGGAAAAGAGAGAAAGAGACAGACGGGCAGAAGACAGACGAGAAGTGAGAGGTAAAGAGACAGAGAGACAGCAAAGAGAGAAAAAGAACAGACTGGCAGACAACAGACAGACAGAAAGACAACAGAAAAAAGAGAGATTTAAGTGTAAATTCCCCGGGATAGTTTGGAGTGTGTCCACTCATCCTTACCGGTCAGGTACAGGAGAGACAGAAGACGACAGAGACATGAGAAGTAGAGAGAGACAGACAAGAGGAAGGAAAGGCAAAAGAGAGAAAAAGGAGAGAGAGAGAGAAGAGAGAGAGAGAGAGAGAGGGGGGGAGAGAAAAAAAGGGAAAAGAGAGAGAAAGGGAAAGAGAACACAAAAAAGGAAAATTTGCTGTAATAATTAGGGAGGTGTTGACTCATCTGTGCCCCTTAGTTACATCAAGAGAGAGAGGAGAGAGAGAGAGAGAGGAGAGACATAAAAACATACAGACAGACAGAGGCAGAGAAAAAGAGACAGACAAAAAGGGAAGAAAAGACAGACTGGCAACAGACGACGCGTGAGAGGAGGGGAAAACAGAGAGACAGAATAGAGAGAGAGAAAAGAACAGACGGGCAGACAGAAGACAACAGAAAACAGACAAAAAGAGAAACAAGGGAAGGAGAGGAGAGAGAGAGAAGAGAGAGGAGAGTAAGTGGTTGAAGAGAGAGAAAGGGAGGGGAGAGAAAGAGAAAAGACTTAAGTGTTTTTAATTGCTTTTGTATTTAGGGGAGTGTGCCACCAGCCTTACCTGGTTAGGTACAAGGGAGAGACAGACAGACAGACAGACGACAGAGACAGTGAGAGATAGAGAGAGACAGAGGCAGAGAAAAAGCAAGAGAGAGAGAGACAGACAGACAGACAGAGAGAGAGAGAGAGAGAGAAAAGAGAGAGAGAGAGAGAGAGAGAAACAGCTTTAAGCACAAATTCCTGATAACAATTATGGAGTGTGTTGACTCAGTCTGTGCGTCCTTAGTTATAGGGTCAAGAAAGAGAGAACGGGAGAGAGAGAGAGAGAGAGGAGAGAGAGGAGAGAGAGAGAGAGAGAGAGAGAGAGAGAGAGAGAGAGAGAGAGAGAGAGGAGAAAATATTTAAGTGTATTAATTGCTCTTGATAAATATGGAGTGTGTCCACTCAGTCCTTGCATGGTTAGTTACATGGGAGAGAGAGAGAGAGAGAGAGAGAGAGAGAGAGAGAGAGAGAGAGAGAGAGAGAGAGAGAGAGAAGACGAGAAGAAAGAGACAGACAGGACAGACAGACAGACAGACGGACAGACAGACAGACAGAGACAGTGAGAGGTAGAGCGACAGAGACAGAAAGAGAGACAGAGAAAGAGCAAGAGAGAGAGAGAAAGAGCAAGAGAGAAGAAAGAGAGAGAGAGAGAGAGAGATGAGAGAGAGAGAAGAGAGAAAGAGCAAGAGAGAGAAAGAGGAGAGAGAGAGAGAGAGAGAGAGAGAGACAGACACGACAGACAGACAGAGACAGTGAGAGGTAGAGAGGACAGAGACAGAAAGAGAGACAGAGAAAGAGCAAGAGAGAGAGAGAAAGAGAGAGAGAGAGGGACAATTCAGGTGCAATTTGCTGATAATAATTATGGAGTGTGTTGACCCAGTCTGTGCCTGCTTAGTTACAGGGTCAAGAGAGAGAGAGACAGAGAGAGAGAGAGGAGAGAGAGAGAGAGAGAGAGAGGGGATGAGAGAGAGAGAGAGAGAGAGAGAAAGAAGATTTAAGTGTATTAATTGCTGTTGATAAATGTGGAGTGTGTCCACTCAGCCCTTGCCGGGTTACTTACTTGAGAAAAGGGGAGAGACAGACGACAGATGGAAGACAGACAACAGAGACAGTGAGAGGTAGGGGAAAAGGGGAGACAGAGAGAGACAGAGAAAGAGCAAGGGAGAAGAAAAGAGCAAGAGAGAGAAGAGAAAGAGAGAGAGAGAGAGGGGAAAACCGAGGGGAAGAGAGAGAAAGAGAGAGAGAGAAAGAAGAGAGAGAGACGACAACAGAGACAGGGAGGGGTTTGAGAGGAGAGACGAGGAAAGACAGAGAAAGAGCAAGAGAGACAGAAAAGACCCAAGAGAGAGAGGGAGAGGAGAGAGAAAGAGAAGAGGAGGAGCAACAGACAGACAGGACAGTGGAGGTAGAGAGAGAGAAAACAGAAAAAGAGAAAGAGAGACAGAAAAAGAGCAAGAGAGAGAGAGGGAGAGTAAGAGAAGAGAAAAGAGAGAGGAGCGAGAGAGAGAGAGAAAAAAAGGGGAGACAGAGAGAGAGGAGCAAAGAGAAGAGAGGGAAAAGGAGAGAGCGAGAAGGGTGAGAGGAAGAGAGAGAAAAGGAGAGAGAGTAAAGGAGGAGAGAGAAAGCCCAAGAGAGGGGAGACAGAGAGAGAGAGCGAGAGAGCGAGAGAGAGAGAGGGGACAGAGAGAGAAAAAAGGGCCAAAAAAGAAGAGAGAAAACGAGAGCGAGAGAGAGAGAGAGAGAGGAGAGGGAAAAGAGAGAGGAGAAGAGGGGGAGAGAGAGAAGCAAAGGAGAGAGGGAGAAAGTTTTAAAGGGTGTATTATTTGCTTTTTTATAAATTTTGAGTGTGTCCACTCAGTTTTGCCTGGTTATTTACTTTGGGAAAGAAAGAGAGAGAGGAGAGAGAGAGAGAGAAAAGAGAAAAGGAAGGGGAGAGAAGGAGAGAGAGGGGGAGAGAGAAGAGAGAGAAGATTTAAGTTAATATTTGTGTTTTTAAATAGGGAGTGTTTTCCCTTCGGGTTCTTTCCCTGGTTGTTTACATGGGAGAGAGAGAGACAGCATACAGACAGGGGGACAGTGAGAGGTAGAGAAGAAAAGGAGACAGAGGCAGAAAAAGAGCAAGAGAGGGAGAGAGGGAGAAAAAGAGAGAGAGAGAAAAGGAGAGGGGAGAGAGAGAGGAGCGAGAGAGAGAGAGAGAGCGGAGAGAGTGAGAGTAAGGAAAAGACAGATAGACAGCCCAGAGGGACAGCAGCCCGACGGGACGACAGAGAAGAAGGAGAGAGGAGAGAGAGAGAGGGGAGGGAGGAGAGAGAGAGAGAAAAGAGAAGTTTTAAAAGTGTTTTATTTGCTGTTTATAATAGGGAGTGTGTCCACTCAGTCTTTGCCTGGTTATTACATGGGAGAGGACAGACGGGAACAGGCAGAGACGGGTGAGAGGTAGAGAGAGAGAGACAGAGGCAGAGAAAAGATGAGAGAGAGGGGAGAGAGAGAGAGAAGAGAGAGGGGAGGAGAGAGGGGGAGAAAGAGAGAGGAGAGAGAGAGAGGGGAGAAAAAGAGAGCAAGAGAGAGAGAGAGAGAGAGGGGGAGAGAGGGGGAGGAGAGAGAGAAAGAGAGAGAGAGAGAGGAGAGAGGGGAGAGAGAGAGAGAGGGGGAAAAAACTTCGGGTTTGAAAATTTGCTGATAATAATTATGGGAGGGGTTTGCCCTCAGCCCTTGTGCCCTGCTTAGTTGGGGGGGGGTTTCCAAGAGAAGGGAGCAGAGAGAGAGAGAGAGAGAGAGGAGAGAGAGAGAGAGAGGGGGGGGGGCCCAAGACAGAGACACGAAATAGAGAGAGAAAGATAAGAAAAAAACATACAAAACAAAACAGACAAAGAGATGGGAGAGAGAGGGGAGAGAGAGAGGAGGGGAGAAGAGAGAGAGGGGGAAGAGAGGGGAAAAAAACAGGGGACACAGACAGATAGAGGAGGAGGGACAGGGGCCCCACAAAACAAAATTAGAGAGAGAGAGGGGAGACAAAATGAAGATTTATTTATGTTTTTTTTTTTTTTTTTTTTTGTATTTTAAAATCTTTTAAAAACGAATAATGGAAAAAAGCATTTATATTTTTTTTTTTATTTTTTAAAAAAAAATTCCGGGGTCCCCCCCGGTTTGTGGTTTATGATGAGAAAATGACAAAAGGGTGGAACAGAGTGAGAAAAAAAGGAGAGATGAGAGAGGTTGAGAGAAAAAAAAGAGTGAGGGGACAAAAACGCGGGAAATTAAAACCAAAAACCAGAATAAAACGTAAATTTTTTTTTTTTTCCCTAAATTTTTTTTTTTTTTTTTTTCAGATAAAAAATAAAACCGTAAAAAACCAACGGGAAAAAGAAACATAGAAAATAAAAAAGAGAAATTTAAAATTTTTTTTTTTTAAAAATTGTGTTAAAGGGGCACAATATCCTCCAAATCTTATTTTAAAAAAAAAAAAAAAAAACTTGAAGGGGTAAAAATTAAAAAAAAAAAAAACTGTCTACAAAACCCCCAAAAAAAAAAAAAACCCCCCCAAAAAACAAACCCCAAAAAAAATTTAGCAAAACGATAAAAAAACCAAAAAAGGGCTGGTTTTTTGGAATTAAAATTGGGACTGTTATAAAAAATATCCCCAAACCTAAAATTGGTTAGGTTTATTTCCCCTTCCAATTTTTTTTGAAATCCTAAAACCCCCAAAAGGGGTAAAAGGGAATTCAATCTGAACCTTGATTGAAAGTTTTGCATATAAATACCCTTTTGTTTTTTCTAAAAGTAACACGGGAATTGTTCTGACAAAGAAAAAATCCCAAAAAAAAACGGGTTGCAATGTTTTGTGGAAAGGGAAAAAATAAAGGTTTTCCTAACCTAGGGTCGAGGGGAGCGAGCATCAGAGACCTCAACTTCTCCAGGGGCCAGCATATTCAGGGCGGCGCCCATCTCCTCTCCCTCGCTGCTTGACCTTCCCTGACCCAAAAGAGGGCAGGTACCCATTTACAGCTGGGGGAACTGGGGGAACTGTACTGAAGCCAAGGCGCGCAAACGGTCCCCATCCAAGTGGTAACCACGCTCGATGCTGCTTAACTTGGCTGGGGTGCTCTGGACCACTGAGCTATCCTGTCTTCTAAGTGTGTGTGTGTGTGTGTGTGTTTGTGCCTGTGTGTGTGTGTGTGTTTTGTGTGTTTTGTGTGTGTGTGTGTGTTGCGTGTTTTGTGTGTGTGTGGTGCGTGCGTGTGTGTGTGTGTGTGTGTGTGTGTGTGTGTGTGTGTGTGATTTTTTTAGAATATTCAGATTCAAAATATTATAACTCTGTGTGTGTGGTGATTTTTTAGAATATTCGGATTCAGAATAGTCTAACTCTGTGTGTGTGTGTGTGTCTGTGTGTGTGTGTGCGAGCGTGTTTGTTCGTGCGTTGTGTGTGTGTGTGCATGTGTGTTGTGTGTGTGTGTGCGTGCGTTGCGTGTGGTGTGTGTATGATATCTTCAGTTTAACGTCTATTCGCATTTAGGGATTTTAGACGGCGCGCGCATGTGTGTGTGTGTTGTGTGTGTGTGGTGTGTGTGTATGTGTGTTTTGGGTTGTGTATGTACGTGAGTGCGCGCGCATGCACGTGTGTGTGTGTTGTGTGTGTGTGTGCGTGTGCCTGCGCACGCATGTGTGAGTGCCTGCGCACGCGCATGTGTGTATGTGTGTGCATGCATATGCACGTCAGCCTTGTTATAGTTTTCAGTAACACCAAGTGTAATAGGATTAGATGACTAACGCTACCTTCTTCTGTGAATTATTTCCCTAGAAACTTGCAGTTCAAGCAGTGTGTTCACAAGAAATGTATTCCCTGTTTTAAAGGCTTGTCCTTTTAAGGAAAGATGGATGTTTGTTTGCATGGCCAATGTCTTTTAGAGCTTCTTAGCTTCTGGTTTTATTGCTGGGTTTTTTGTTGGTTTTGTTTTGAGTTGTTGTCTTCTTGTTTGTATCGGTATTGTTGGTTTGTACGTATGTTTTGTGTCTGTGTTTGTGTGTCTGTTTCTGTGTCTGTGTGTATGTGTGTGCGTGTCTCTGTCTGTCTGTCTGTCTGTCTATGTCTGTGTCTCTCTGTCTCTGTCTCTCTCTGTCTCTATGTCTCTTACTCTGTCTCTATGTCTCTTACTCTGTCTCTGTCTTTCTGTCTTTCTGCCTGTCTGTCTGTCTCTGTCTCTGTCTCTGTCTCTCTCTCTCTCTCTCTCTCTTTCCCCTCTCTCTCTCTTTCTCTCTCTCTCTCTTTGTCTGTCTGGCTGTGTCTGTGTGTATGTGTGTATGTGTGCGTCTCTGTCTGCTCTCTCTCTCTCTCTCTCTCTCTCTCTCTCTCTCTCTCCTCCTCTCTCTCTCTCTCTCTCTCTTCTCTCCCCTCTCCCTCAAACTCATTCCTTTTCACCTTCACCTATCCCGTTCCTTTCTCCCTGTTCCCACGTCGCTCATCCCAATCTCCCCGCCACAGTCATACCCAGACTCGTTACATGTCACCCTTAGGGTCGGAAGTCCATAGCGAAACCATCAATATCGGGCCGCCGTGGGGCCACCAGCCAGAGGAGCCCTGCACTGCTTCTGGGTCACTTTATTGTTGTTCGGTGATACCATGAGAAAATGTGACGAAGAACAATTGCGTTGATGCTGACACGAACCTGCGACGTTATAATAATAAGAATAATGATGATGATAATAATAATAATAATAATAATAATAATAATAATAATAATAATAATGATAATACTACTACTACTAATAATAATAATAACAACAACAAGAAGAAGAAGAGAGAAGAAGAATTTAAAAAAATCAAAATCATATTATAATAATAATACTAATAATAATACTAATAATAATACTAATAATAATACTAATAATAATAATAATACTAATAATGATAATAATAATAATAATAATGATAATAATAATAATAATAATAATAATAATAAAAATAACAACAAGAATAATAATAATAATAATAATAATAATAATAATAATAATAATAATAATAAATATATGGAATTCATATAGCGCTGAATCTTGTGGAAAAAACAACAACAACACCAAACAAATCGAAGCGGTTGCACTCAAATCATTTGCACGTTAGATTCTAGGCTTAATATGCTAACCACAGGACTGTCTCTTTCCCTGTTTAGATTCGAACGTCTGATTAATGGGTTTTTTTTTCTCCTGTCGTGTGTTTGATGTATCACTCAGTCTTATTTTTTATTCTTTTCTTTTCTTTATTTTTTGTTATTCTTTTATATCTAGGATAATGGAATAAGCACCTATGTGCTTGTACATCCAGTCCCCGTGTGTATGCGGTGTTGTAAATTTTGTCCTCGGTTCCCACCAGCACACAATGGCCTACTCTTCCGAAAAGCGGAACAGGATTTAACGTGTGCGCAAGATGTTGTGCGTGCGTTTGTACACGGGGCCTCGGTTTATAGCCTCATCCGGAGGACTTTTGGGGAGAGTGGAGTCGGCACTGATGTTAACTCCAGGGGAAAATATCCCCATTGAACGGGAATCGAACCCGGGTCGTCAGATTGCGAGCGCATTGTTCTGACCACTAGACTATCCCGTCTTGATTTAGGCACGCTACAGAAAGCAACAGCAACACTAATAATGGGATAATATTAACACAACTGACAGTTAAATTCTTGTAACGAAGGCGGCTTTTTCTGATGAAAGATTGGAGGTTTTTGATTGAAGAGTCGAAAGACAAGACAAAGGAGGGGCATTTGTTTGTCAATTGTTTTCTTTATTTTACGTGGTTTGTTGGTTTTATTAAAGCGTTTTTAATCACAGAGAGAGGGAGAGGGTGAGGGTGAGAGGGATAAGGAGAGAGAGGCATACATGCAGGTATGAAGACAGACAAACAGACAGACAGACAGAGAGGCAGGCAGACAGACAGAGAGACAGACAGACAGACAGGCAAACAGTTAGACAGACATATAGACAGCGCGGGCGAGAGAGGGTGAGACAGGGACAGAGAGAGAGAGAGAGAGAGAGAGAGAGAGAGGAGAGAGAGAGAGAGAGAGAGAGAGAGAGAGAGAGAGACAGAGACAGACAGAAAGACCAACAGAGAAACAGACAGATAAACACAAAGAGAGACAGGGAGGCAGAGACAGACAGAGAGAGAGAGACATAGAAAGACAGACAGATACAGAGACAAATAGACAGAGAGACAGAGAAAGTGAGACAGACAGACAGACAGACAGACAAACAGACACACAGGCAGGCGGACAGACAGACAAACAGACAGAGAGACAGACAGAAATATAGAAAGACAGATTGACAGGCAGACATACAGGCAGACAGATAGGGAGTTGTCCCTGGCAAAATTCCTTAGAAAAAATATCACTCTGATAGGGAAACAAATACAGTTGCAGACAGGAAAAGAAAAAAAAACAATGGGTGGCGCTGCTCTTGTGGCGACGCGCTCTCCTCGGGGAGAGCAGCTCGAATTTGAGAGAAATGCTCAGAGAAATCTGCTGTGACTTAAAGTGGAATG
>CM054144.1:45975199-45980199 GCA_028751875.1 Rapana venosa
TCTCTTCTCTTCTCTCTCTCTTTCTCATCTTCTTTCTCTTCTCTCTCTCTTTCTCCTCTCTCCTCTCATCCATTCTCTCTCCCTGCCTGCTCTCTATTCTCCTCCTCTTCCTCCTCTCTCTCTCCTTTCACCCTACTCTCTCTCCCCCCATCCTCTCTTCTCCCTCCTCTTTCTCTGCCTCTCTCATCTCTCCTTCCCACTCTCTCCTTCCCTCCTTCTCTCTCCTTCTCCCGTCTTCTCTCTCCTCCTTCCTCGTCTCTGCCCTCTCTCTCTCTCCCTCTCCCTTTTTCCCTCTCCCTCCCTCTTTCTCTCACTCTCTTCTACCTCCACCCTCCTCTCTCTTTTTCTCCCCCCCTCTTCTCCCTCTCTCCTTCCACATCCTCCTTCTCTCTCCCCTCTTCCCTCTCATCCTCTCTCTCTCTCTTCCTCTCCCCTGCCTCTCTCTCTCTCTCTCTCCTCTCTCTCTCTCCCTTTCTCTCTCTCTCTCGCTTGCCCCTCCCTCTCTCTCTGTGTGTGACAGCAATACAGGGTCAATCCACTTCCTGACTTTGTCCTCCGCCCAAGGAGTTCATCACTGGAAGCTCAGGTAATGTGGCCAGGGAGTCAGTCAGTCAGTCAGTCAGTCAGTCAGTCAGTCAGTCAGTCAGTCAGTCAGTCAGTCAGCGGTCAAGAGATGACCCCCACCCCCTTTACCCCGCCCTCTTCAACCCGCCTCCTTGGTGTTTTTTTTTATACAAGATGAATGGAACAATTGCATGATTAGCTCACTTCTGTCATCTCTCTTTGCTTCCTTGTGTGTTCCTTTCTTTGTTTGTCTGTGTTGTTTGTTTTTTCTGTGCCTCTATGTAGGTGTGTCCTCGGTGTGTATGTTGTGTATGTATGTATGTCTGTCTCTCAGTTTGTTTGTCTGTCTGTTTTTAATGTTTGTTGTTTGTTGCTGTTGTTGCTCTCTCTCTCTCACTCTCATCCATTCTCTCTCCCCTGCCCTGCTTTCTATTCTCCTCCTCCTCCTCTCTCTCTCTCTCTCCCTTTACCCTACTCTTCCCTCCATCCCTCTTTCTACCTCCTCTTTCTCTGTCTCTTTCTCTTTCTCTCTCTCCCTCTCCCTCCACCCTACTCTCTCCCTCCATCCCTCTCTCTCTCTCCTTCTCCCCATCTTTCTATCTCCCTCCCTCTCTCTCTCCCTCTCTCTCCCTCTCTCCCTCGCTCTCCCTCTCTCTCCACCTATCTTTCCCTCTCCCCATCTTCCTATCTCCCTCCCTCTCTCTCTCCCTCTCCCTCTCTCTCCACCTCTCTCTCCCTCTCCCCATATTTCTATCTCCCTCCCTACCTCTCTTTTTTACCCTCTCTCTTTACCGCTTTATCTCTCCCTCTCTCTTCCTTCCCTCTCTCTCCTCCCTTCTCTCTCCTCTAAATTTCTCTCTTAATCTCTCTCTCTTTCCCTCCCTCTCTCTCTCAATCTCTCACTCCTTTCTCTCTCTTTCTGTCCCTCTCTCTTTCCCCCTCTGTCTCCTCTCTCTCACTCTCTCTTCCTTCCCCTCTCTCTCAATTTCTCTCTCCCCCCTCTCTCTCTCTCCAATTTCTCACTCCCTTCTCTCTCTTTCTGTCCCTTTCTCTTCCAACCTCTCTTTCCTCTCTCTCACACTCTCTCTCTCTCTGTCTGTCTGTATGGATGACACTCCTCTCTATCTCTCTCCTCTCTCTCTTTCTCTCTCTCTCTCTCTCTCTCTCTCTCTCTCTCTCTTTCTTCCCCTGCCTCTCTCTCTCCCTCCCTCTCTCTCTCTTCCCCCTCCATTATCCTTGATATTTTAAAAAAAAGTCCCTCCTTCCCTCTCTCTCTCTCCCTCTCTTTCTCTCGCTTGCCCCTCCCTCTCTCTGTGTGACAGCAGTACAGGGTCATTCCACTTCCTGACTTTGTCCTCCGCCCAAGGAGTTCATCACTGGAAGCTCAGGTAATATGGTCAGGGAGTCAGTCAGTCAGTCAGTCAGTCAGGGGTTAAGAGATGACCCCCCTCACACACACACACACACACACACCCCTTTTGTTTTTATACAAGATGAATGGGACAATTGCATGAACAGCGCACTTCTGTCATCTCTCTTTGCTTCCTTGTGTGTTCGTTTGTTTGTCTGTGTTGTTTGTTTTTTCTGTGCCTCTATGTAGGTGTGTCCTCAGTGTGTATGTTGTGTATGTATGTATGTCTGTCTCTCAGTTTGTTTGTCTGTCTGTTTTTAATGTTTGTTGTTTGTTGCTGTTGTTGCTCTCTCTCTCTCACTCTCATCCATTCTCTCTCCCCTGCCCTGCTCTCTATTCTCCTCCTCCTCCTCCTCCTCTTTCTCTCCCTTCACCCTACTCTCTCTCCCCATCCATCTTTCTCCCTCTCTTTCTCTGTCTCTTTCTCTTTCTCTCTCTCTCCCTCTCTCTCTCTCCCTCCACCCTACTCTCTCCCTCCATCCCTCTCTCTCCTTCCTCTCTCTCTCCTTCTCCCAACTTTCTATCTCCCTCCCTCTCTCTCTCTCCCTCTCTCTCCCTCTCTCTCCCTCTCCCTCTCTCTCCACCTCTCTCTCCCTCTCTCTTCCCATCTTTCTATCTCCCTCCCTACCTCTCTTTTTCCCTCTCTCTTTACCCCCTCTCTCTCCCTCTCTCTTCCTTCCCCTCTCTCTCCCTCTCTCTCTCAATTTCTCTCTCAATCTCTCTCTCTTTCTCTCCTCCCCTCTTTCTCTGCCACTCTCTCTCTCTCTCTCCCTTCCCACTCTCTCCTTTCCTCCTTCTCTCTCCTTCTCCCCGTCTTCTCTCTCCTTCCTTCCTCGTCTCTCCCCTCTCTCTCTCTCCTCTCCCCTCTTTCTCTCTCCCTCCTCTTTCTCTCACTCTCTTTCTACCTCCACCCCTCTCTCTCTTTCTCTCTCTCTCTTTCCCTCTCCTCCCTTTCTCCCTCCCTCACTCTCTTTCTCCCTCCCTCCCTCTCTCTCCCCCTCTCTCTCCTTCCCACTCCCTCCTTCTCTCTCCCTCCTTCCCTCTCTTCTCTCCCTCTCTCTCTCTCTCTTCCTCTCCCCCTGCCTCTCTATCTCGCTCTCTCTCTCTCTCTCTCGCTTGCCCCTCCCTCTCTCTCTGTGTGTGACAGCAATACAGGGTCAATCCACTTCCTGACATTGTCCTCCGCCCAAGGAGTTCATCACTGGAAGCTCAGGTAATGTGGTCAGGCAGTCAGTCAGTCAGTCAGCGGTCAAGAGATGACCCCCACCCCCTTTACCCCGCCCTCTTCAACCCGCCTCCTTGGTGTTTTTTTTTATACAAGATGAATGGAACAATTGCATGATTAGCGCACTTCTGTCATCTCTCTTTGCTTCCTTGCGTGTTCGTTTGTTTGTCTGTGTTGTTTGTTTTTTCTGTGTTTCTATGTAGGTGTGTCCATCAGCATGTCTTCTTTTTGTTGTTACTGTTGTTTGTTGTTGTTATTTGAGTGCGAGCGTGCGTGTGCGTGTGTGTGTGTGTGCTGTGTGTGTGTGTGTGCTGTGTGTGCGTGCGTGTGTGTGCTCTGTGTGTGTGTGAAAACAACAAAAAAAACCTAAAGAAAACAACACTTCCAAAAGCAAATTTCTGAATATATTGCACTCCTTTCTAAGAAATAATATTTCATTTTAACACACAATCTACTAAGACCTTCAAATCCAGTTAATTTGTAGGCTAGGTATTACTTTTGAGTCGCGAAATGTGTATTTTCCTGAGGGAATTCCGGAAGCTTGTCAGTATAAATAGCATTCTTTACCTTCTGGAAATTCTGTGCTAGGAATTATCTATGTTTATCTTTCCTCTTTCTTTCTGCCTTTTTTTTCTCCTTTTCTTCCTGTCACCTCCTTCTTGTCTTTTTCTGCCTTCTTGGTCCGTCCTTCTGTCTTTTTGTTTTTACCAGAAAGGCTTAAAAGATAACAATTCTCTCCCACACCGAAGTCGAATGCGCTGGGCCTGACTTGTCAGGCGCTTGACGGCAGCGTATCGCGTTTTCGCTCATATAACAGAGAACAATAGTTGCTGTCTGAGCGTTCGACGACGACGACGACGACGACGACGAAGAAGAAGAAGAAGAAGAAACAAGTTTGTGATCGTGTCAATTCACGTTAAGACAGTAGATGAACCGTTCACCAAATGTAATGAACTGTCATAAAGCTTTGATTCAAGCACGATGCATAGAAATCTATTCTTCTAAGAAGACAACTCACAACTGATATTCTAACCCCCCCTGAATCACTGTGTTCTCTATTCTTAAAGAAACCTTTTGACCTCTACATTTAAGGAAAAAGAACAAAAAGAACAACAAGGCAACCGACCTGTATCGGTTTCTCAACATTGCGTGTTTGAATGTTTGTTTTCATTGAAGATCTTTTCGTTTAGAAATATGAGAGAGAGAGAGAGAGAGAGAGAGAGAGAGAGAGAGAGAGAGAGAGAGAGAGAGAGAGAGAGAGAGAGAGAGAGACAGACAGACAGACAGACAGACAGACAGACGCAGAGATAGAGACAGATCAACAGAGACACATACAGAGAAAGAAAGAAAGAAAGAAAGAGAGAGAGAGAGAGAGAGAGAGGGAGAGAGAGAGAGAGAGTGAGAGAGAGAGAGGGAGAGAGAGAAACAGACAGACAGACACACAGAGATAGAAACAGACAGAGACAGAGAAACACACAGAGAAAGAAAAAAGAAAAAGACAGACAGACAGACAGATAGACAGACAGAGTCAGAGACAGAGAAAGAGAGAGATAGACAGACAGAGACAGACATACACGCAGAGTGAGAGACAGACAGACAGACAGACAGGTAGGCAGACAGACAGACAGGCAGGCAGGCAGGCAGACAGACAGACCGACCGACAGACAGGCAGAAATGTAGACAGACAGAGAGAGAGACAAAGTCAAAAAGACAGAGACAGAGAAAGAGAGAGAGAAAGAGAGAGGCAGAGACAGAGAGAGATAGACAGACAAACAGACAGGCAGACAGGCAGAGGCAGAG
>CM054144.1:45985199-46004435 GCA_028751875.1 Rapana venosa
TTTGTATTTGCAAGATATAGCGCTATATAAGTTCCATTTGTTATGATTATTATTAATGATCACAATGTTCACTAAAACGCTTGAGAAGCCAGTGTGTGCATTTTCACAATCACACCTCTTCATTTTCTTCTTTTTTCTCCCCTAAAAGACACAGGTGTCTTTGTTCGCATAATCTATGCAGTCGTTGAAGAGCAAGATCTCAAACCAAACTTCTCTAGGGCCAGCTTATTGAGGGCGGCACCCGTCTCCTCTCCCTTACTGCTTTACCTTCCCTGACCCTAAAAGAGGGCAGGTACCCATTTACAGCTGGGAGAACTGCACTGAAGCCAAGGCGCGAACACAGTCACCCATCCAAGTGGTAACCATGCTCAACGCTGCTTAACCTTAGCTGGGGGGAAAGCGAGTGCTCTGACCACTGAGCTATCGCGTCCCCCTTTTCCTCTTCTTCGTGATATTAAAGTCCACAAGCCCTCCAAATGCCTTTGTCTTTAATTAAGGGGACATTCTTTTTTTAAACTTGGAGAAGTGGTTTTAGAAGTTTGAAAGTGCTCCTTTGGGATCATGATGGTGGATTTTATCGATCACAATGCGGTTCATCATCGTGACTTGTCTTCTGATCAGGATATTACTGCCCTGGTGTGTGTGAGTGTTTGAAGAGGGAAGTGAGGAGAATGCTGATAACGTGGAAGGCGGAGTTATAATTATTGCCAAGTTGACAATGTTGTCTCAAAACCAGGTGTTGTTTATGGCTCGGTTTATTCCTGTTGCAATCTGGTTGTGTGTGGTCATTCTGATTAAGCTTTAGCACAAAATGCCAAACGTGTGTTGTTGTTTTTTAAAATGAAACATGTATTGGATTCACAGAAGTAAAATAAGATCCCCCATGTGGATTCCGAGGGATCTTTCAGTATAAATAGCATCCCCACCTTCTGGAATTTCTGTGCTAGGAATTCCACCTTTATTTCTGCCTTGTTCCTTTTCTTCCTGTCACCTCCTTCTTGTGTATTTTCTTCCTTCTTGATCCGTTCTCCCGCCCTTTCTTTTTTCTCCAGAAAGAGAACAATTATTTCCCATGCTAAAGTCAGATGTGCTGGGCCTGAATTGTCAGGCGCTTAACGGCAGCGCAACGCACTTTCGCTCATATGATGAAAAATAGTGGGTTTTTTGAAGTATGAGTGCTTATTCCAATATTCTCGAAAGAAAAAAACAAGTTAAAAAAATGATACACGTTAATAATAAGTAGCTAATGCATTTTCTGTTTATGTTATTGTTATTTGGTAGGACATGGCAATTTTGTTATGTATTCTTCTGTATACTGAAATCATTTGAACTATATGGAGCTCGTCTTATGTAATTCACTGTGTTATCTGGAAACAGTTAGGAGTCGATTTAAATAAAGAATACGTACGCGTTATTTTTCATTGTAATTAAAAACAATTTGTTTGTTGTATCGGAGTTGTTTTGTTTTTGTATGATAATTTTATTACAACGCAACATGGTAAATTGATTTCTACTGTTTTTAATGTCTATATTGGTGCGCTGTGTTTTATACCTTTTTCAGTACTGATTTTGTATTTTGTTACACTGAATGTTACACCATTGCTAGGATATATATACATATATATATATACACACACATATATATATATATATCTTTCTATACTGTATTGATTTAAATAGTTATAATAGTCAGTCAACCCCTCTTAGGTCAAGAAAACTAACGAACATACACACACACACACACACACACACACACACACACACACACACACACACACACCACACACACACACACACACACACACACAGGAGTAGATTAGTAATGCACAGATTGATTTTTGAAAAAAATATCATTTAGCATGCATTTATCTCCTGAAAGTTCTCCCTTACATTACCAACTACACCCTCCTCCTCCACAGACTCTCTCTCTCTCTCTCTCTCTCTCTCTCTCTCTCTCTCTCTCTCTCTCTCTCTCTCTCTCTATCTCTCTACTACTCTATAATAATAATAATAATAATAATAATATATGGAATTTATATAGCGCTGAATCTTGTAAAAAACAAACAAATCGAAGCGCTTGCACTCAATATCTATCTCTACCTCTCTCTCTCTCTACACCCCCCCCCCCTCCCCCATCCGCGTCTAATATCTCAGCTTGTGAACAGACGCTACATGAATTTGAAAACACACACACACATACAAGGAGAGAGAGAGAGAGAGAGAGAGAGAGAGAGAGAGAGAGAGAGAGAGAGAGAGAGAGAGAGAGACAGAGAGAGAGTGAGAGAGAGAGAGAGAGTGAGAGAGAGAGAGAGTGAGAGAGAGAGAGAGAGTGAGAGAGAGAGAGAGAGAGAGAGAGAGAGAGAGAGAGAGAGAGAAGAGAGAGAGAGAGAGAGAGAGAGACAACACAAAATGCCACACCTTCAGGACACCTCTAAAAAAAAAAAAATTGGAGACGAGAGGGGAGGGGGGACTGGTACACAGAAAAAAAAAAAAGAGTTGAAGAGGGAGAAAGAAATGGGGTAGGAGACACACACCTCGCCGGCTGCTTGAATGACACACAGCACGCCAATAGGCTTTGACAACTGAATAACGGAGATTTCAATAGGTAGCGCTAGGGTGTCTCCCGCCCCCGGTAAGACATATCTAGACATGTTACTTACCTTTCCCCAATCACAAGACTAGATAGAATCAGCTGATTAGTAACAGTGACGACATTTCCGCTCAGAACTCTATGTTGTTAGCAACCGAGCCCTAGCTGTCTTGTCATTTGGCAGTGTGAAGCAGTGCAGTGAAGACGTGGGAGCTTTTCAGTGAAAGAAGTGTTTGAATTTATCTTACCTGTACCTTGCTTAGTTTGTTAGGTAATGCCAGATATTTCGTCAGAATCAGATCTTTTTGAAGATAGTAGTGATATTACAAGGGAACTTTCAAAATATATTGTTAAATCTAATAATTTGATCAAAGAGATGGCATCAAGAAAAGCTAAAGGCAGTGGGCAGGCACCAACCACTGCTCCTCAACAAGCTACAACTTTTCAACAAGCTCAAGAAATTCCTCCTCCACCCCCAACACCAACAGAATGGTGGACTGAGGAAGAAAAGCTGGTGTTGCAGGAAAATTTTGATTATTTTCAAAAAATGAAAGATGTAGTTAACCAAGCTCAAACACTGGGACCGCAGAAACTGCCTAAAAAACCAAAAAAATCTCTTTTACATTTGTTCAAAGAAAAGGAGGGAAAAAAGAAAAACAAGAAAGAGCTGACTCTAACGGAGCTGCATACCTACCTTATTGCAAATAAAGCTGATGTTGGGTCTGTGATTTTAAGAGAGGCATTTGACAACAACCTGTTTGCAGCAGCAACAAATGAAGACGAAGTTGTTGGAAGGTTGAAAAAAGGGGTGAGAAATCTGAAAAAACAGGACGCTCAAACTCTCTTGATTTACATTCAATTTGGGAATTTTTTAAACCTGTGCAAAAATTGGTTTGATGAAGAAAGGAAAAAAGGTAGAATTGTTCAAAATTGGGCACAATGGCTTAAAGAGAAATGTGATTATTCTGAAGATCATGCACGTAAACTTCGTGCTCTTGCAAAGGTACTTTATGGATATCCTCAGTTTTTCACTGTGGGACTTCCCGTGAGATATATTTCTGGCAAGTTAAAACAGATTAATTCTATGTTGCAAGTCTCTGAATTTAGAAAATATTGGTCACAACCTCTCACCCTACCTAAAACACAGGATCTGCGAGCTTCTCAATGAAGATTATGCATAACTGCTCAGGTGCTGTGCCACTAACGAAAATGATGTGGTTCTAAAAAAAGAAACCGTTACGCGTAACCGGTGGATCTGTCTGACTGCACCATGACTTTGTATATAGTGTATACAACGTTTTTCACCTGCTTTCAATGCCTGCTTCGTCGCCTCGCTTCACTTCACCCTGTCCTGCTTCGCTTCACCACCCTTGCTTTTTAAGGCTGCCTTTCAGGTGGCCGCCGGGTGTACTTTATACAATTGTCTTGTTGTTTATTGACGCAAGCTTTTGATAAGTGCACTTGGTGGCTGCTTTGAACCTTCAACAAAGTCACCTCCCCCACTATCACAAACACTTCCCTAATGCATGCACCGTCCTTTGTATTCATGTGTGTATATGCGTAAATGGATGTGTTTAAATGTTTTTGTTTGTGTTCATATGTGCGTGTGTGTGCGTGCGTGTTTGTCTTAAAATATTTTATATAAAATGGCTGAAGGCAGAGAAGAAATTGAAATGCATGATTTTTCGGTTTTTGATGATGATGATGATGGTGTAATAGAAACACCTTTATTAGGTGGGCGAAATTTGCATAGGGAGTTATTAGAGACAAAGGTAGATGATTATTATAGGGCTGTTGGAATGGAACCAGATGTTAAAGACTACAATGCTTTTGAATTTGGAAAAAGATGGTAAATCGCTTTTGTTAAAACTGAAGATGGTAAAGTTCAACTAACTCATAAAATTGATCCTAGTAAATACTTATCTCTTGAAACAGTTAAAGGAAGAATGGGAGGGGCTAAAGGAATAAGAGAATATTTAAGTTTAAGTGGTTATGAATCAAAAGTTAATGTTAAACGACTTGAAAATGTGAAAAGTAAATTACTACCAATATTAGAATCAACACCAATAAGAGAATTACCTGCAGAAATAGAAAATATAAGAGATTCCCTAGAGGAATTAAACACTAATGAAACATCAGCACAAACAATTTATACAATGAGAGAAATATTTGCCCTAGACAAAAACCTACAGACGATAAGAGGTGAGCTAGTTAATAATTTATCAAAATTAAGTGAAATTGATAATCATATTAAAAGAGAAAAAGTAAAGTTCGTTCAGGCAGATGATGAAAATCTAGATACGGAAGTTAAACAAATGATTGAGTCAAGATTAAAAGATTTAAATGATGAAAGAGCGGCTAGATTAGAAGTTTTATCTGAAAACAGAGAACAACTCCGAACTCAGGTTAGTCGAATCAGAGAAACTATAAACAGAATTCTTCATGAAGATACAACATTAGCTGAAAGAGTTAAAACTTTATTCAGAGAACAAGGAATTACAATTGCAAGTATATTAACTGCTTTTGGATTTGTGATCAGCACTATTGTTTTAGCAATTACAGGAAGTACACCACCACCAAGTCCCCCAAAATCTAATTCTGATTTAAAAGGATGGGTAAAAAAACAATTAATTCATATATCTGAATTATTAAAAAAATTAGGATTAAAAGCAATTGATTCTTTACCTGGGATAATAGGTTCTATTGTTAGTTGGATTTTATCAACAGCTGGTAAAGTAGTTGGTTATATGGCAGAACATTTATGGACTTTACTAGTTTTAGTTGCAGGAATTTTAATTAGCAAAATAAAGAAATATTAACCCTATTGCAATCCCTCCAACAACTAAAGCGGTTTTTGTTGATTCATGGTCTGTGGAACTTAATACTTTTTTATTTTGAATTCCTTGGGTGCGTGCTCCCTCAGTTAAAGGTAAAGGAGATGGTGGAGTAGTTAAAACAGTATTTACATGTAAATCATTTATTGATGGATTCAATCCTAAATTTTGCTCAGGTGTAGCAATAACTATCTCATTGTTATAATTTGTTATTGTCCCAATTTGAAGTTGTAAATCAGAAGGAATCATATACAGATTAAAGCCTATAGCATAATCAACTTTTCACCTTGCATATCTAAGTGTATTTTGATATCTATCAATACTTGAAGGTAAATCTTCTGCAGAATTAATTGCATTTTTTAGATTAGTTAAACACTGTTTTTTGCGAACCAAAACTTTCAAGAATATTTGATCTGGTTTGTGCTTGTGCACTTACTATACACCAAACATATGTCCTAATCGAATCATTTATTCTTTCAACACCTGCTTGTGTAAATCCATTTCCTTCATCAAGAATAAATGTTGTCCAAGCATTGGAGTGATGTTGTTCTATTGATCCTAAATGAACTTGGGAATTCGGAGCAAACGATGTATGACCTGGCCAGTAATCGTAATTGTAAAGACGATGAGAATATTTATAGTAAAGACTACCTAATCCATGATTTTTATCTAAGTTTTGTCTAAAGTCTTTTGTTGTTGTATTAAACTCATTACTTATTCTTTGAAATGCTTTAAGATCTATAGGATTATTAAATGGATTATGTGATTGTTCTCCAGGTAATGGAACTCTTAATTCAGATAATATTCTTCTAAATTGATAATAAACATGAAATTGATAAACTGATCTAGTTAAAGGATCTGAATGATTAAAGTGATTTACATAAGATACTCCACAGCCTGTAGTAGCACAACAAATAGCAAAATTTAATTGATTTTGATAAAATTGTATTGGATTAGAATTCCATTGTCTAGGGATTGCATCATTTTTAATTACTGGATTGAAAAAATTTTGGAAAGGATTAATAACTTTAATTTTAAAACTATCTCCCGTTGTTACAAAGATTTGAAGATAATCAAGAGTAATATTTTGTGTGTGATATTTTGGTCCAATTAAATAGTTTGCATCTGGATTATATTTGTTCATTTTTTATATATTAAAAATGAATTTGACAATAACAGATTTAAATGATGTTAAAATATATATGGAATAAATAATCAATCAGGAGATTTACATGTAGCATTATGCGAAATTTCATATTCTGTTAATTGGATAAACATTAGTAAAAAGTTAGATAATAATCAAATATCAGAATTGGGTGGTAAAACTATAATCATACCTGATGGATATTACAATTTTTGCACATTATCAAAAATAGCATTTGAACCATTTAATATTACAGCAGAACTTAATGATGCAAATTTGTTAGTTACATTAAAATTTCCAAAAGCGCCAACAAATTATATGTCACCAAATCTAAAAACAATGTTGGGATTAAGTTTTGGAAATAGAAATACAATCACAGGAACAAAACCGATTAATTTGGGAGTTAATAAATCATTATATCTTTATTTAAATGAATTAAAAACAACAGAAAATCTTTTGAATGGAAAAGCATCTAATTTACTTGAAATAATATCAACAGAAAGATCTTCATATTGTGAGAGAGAAACTAAAGAATATATTTCTCCAAGATATAAACAATTAAGAAGAGATTTCTTTGAAAATTTAAATTTAAGTATTAGAAATGAAAAAGGCGAAATGATGGATTTTAATGATTTAGTTATAGTTCTGAAAATTCTTCCCTTTAAAAATGGAAAGCGAGAAAACGAAAATATATCCTAAAATAGTCAATGGCAATGTAGTTGACGAAAAACAATTAACACCAACAGCCCCCCAATTACCTGATAATTTTAGATTACAACATATTACTCAAATTCAAAATGATTTACAAAATGAATTAAATAATTACAGTCGTTGTAAAAGAAGATATAATTCAGCATTTAATACTTTAAGTAATATTAATCATACAGTTAGTTTTGGGACAATTGCAACATCAAGCACTGGATTAGGTTTAATAATTAGTGGAATTGGTGCTCCTGCAGGAATTGCATTAGCAAGTGTTAGTGTTGGTTGTGGAATTGGAAGTTTATTGTCTGATTTTATATTAAAAAAGATAAATAAAAAATTACAAAAACACATTGCTATTAGTCAGTTAGCAAATTCGAAAATAACAAGTGTTCAAAAATTATTTAGTACTGCATTAGAAGATGGAAATATTTCAGATTCTGATTTTAAAAAGATAATAGATGATTATGAAAATTATAAATCACAGAAACAAGGAATTCAATCTAAAATGATGACTGGTCCATCTGATATTAATTCATTAAAAAATCGTTTTTTAGAAGAAGGGAAGAAATTAGGGATGGAAGAAGCAAGCAAAAAACTACATTTTCTTCTAGAGAAATCAAAGTAACAAATGGATCAATAGCATTTATTAAAAAATTTTTAAAAAGAATTATTGAGTACTAAAATTTATCTTATAAAAATGGCAGCGTATGGAGAAAAACTTAACCCTTACAGAAGATATAGAGAGCCGTTAGGACATAAAGCTATCAGACAAACTGTTATTACAACAAATAATCCATCAACTATAGATGAAAATCAATTATTAACAGTTAGATTTCCTAACCTCGGACCAGAAGATTTAATTGTTCCTGGTTCAGCTAGATTAGCTTTTAAAATTAATCTTGAATCTGATTCCGACCCAAATAGAACAATAGTAAATAATTTAGGCAGAGCAATTGTTAAAAAGATTTGCATCAAATTAGAAGGGCAAGAAATTTTAAGCATTTATGATAGTGATATATTTTTTCTTTATAACGATCTTTGGTTAACAGAAAATAAAAGATCAGATCTTGTATATCAAGGAATTCAATCTGAAAATGTTGGTAAACTAAGAATTGGAGCAGGAGATAAAAATGAAAATAAGAAAAAAGATTTAGCACTTGCATCTGTATATAAAAATAGATTTTATATCCCATTAGATTTTGAATTATTAACTACTCATATGCCATATTGTCAATCAGCTTTAAATGATAGATTAACTTATGAATTAACATTTAATAATTATAATAGAGTAATACTGTCAGAAGATACAACAGCTAAGTATAAAATATCAGAAATTTCTCTTGAATATGAAATTATTACAAGCAACAACTTTCGAGAATTATTAGAGATCAATACCAATCAAAAGTAACTATATTTTATGATAGAATATTAAGACATAATTATTCTCTAAAAAATAAAAATGATGAAGTTTGGAATATTAATTTAAATACACCAGCTAAAAGTATGAAAGGAGTATTGATGCTATTTCAAGAACATAAAAAAGAATATAAACGAGAGTGTGAAGAATTTTATAATCCTAAAATAAAAACTGTTAGTTTAGTAATAGAGGGAAAGCCTAATCAAATATTTTCTAGTGGAGTTTCACCTTTCTATTTTTATGATGAATGCAGAAAACTTTTTGGAGGAGGAAGATTAAATAATCCTACAGTTGATTTACTATCAAAAGATTTATATTTACATGACGTTAGATTATCTGATTTTCTATCAAACAAATATGCATTGTGGTTAGACTTTAGAACAACTGATGACTCATCTCTACATGGCAGTAGTAGAAGAATAGAAAATGGATCAGAAGGAATTACATTACAAATAGAAAAAGAATCTGACGGTGAAGGACCTATTAATGTTTATACGTTCGTAATATCAGATGCACAAATGAATATCGAAAACGGGAGATTAAGTAAATTAGTGTACTGAAATTTATTTCTTTTAAAATGAGCGAAAAAAATATTATAAATTCAATTTATCACGCAGCTATAATTAGTGGTTTAAGTGTTGGATATAGTATGATTAGTAAAAAGTTATTAAAAATGAAAGTAGCTGATTTAGATAAACTAAACGTTGAAGATTCTATTAAACTTATTGTTGTTATTTCTGCTTCTATCGCTACTAAAAATTTTCTAGTTAAACAAGGAATAATACCTGAAAATATTAATTAATAAAATGGTTAGTGCTGCAATGATAATTGGTGGAGCTGTTGTAAACGCGTTAGCTTTTTCTGGAAGTAATTATTTATTTTCAAAACTTAGTAGTGATGAAGAAAGAAAACGACATGATAAAGCTTTAGAAGATTTAGCAAAAGCAAGAGATGAATATGAGAAGAAAAGATTAGCTTTAATAGATTATGCAAATAAGAAAGTAATGGAAGAAAGAAAAGCGAGTAAAGATTTTGTTGATAGTGAAGAAGCTATTAAACTTTATTATGAAGCAACTTTAGGTCCACCACCAAAACTAAGTGATTTTTATGAACCTTCAGAAACACAAAAGAATAATGAACTTTTATATATTGTTGTTGGTATGATTGGAGTTTATTTTATTTCTAAGAAATTTATTTAGGACATGGTTCTCCATAAACAAACTCATAAACTAAATCTGGTCTAATAAAAGCATCCCATCCTGGTGGAAATTTAGATAACTTTTTACCTTCAAACTTTTTCATTATTTTAGATTGTTGGGGTGTTAAAGGACAATCCCATTCGTCTCTTAAACAACATAACTGATAACTTGATAACATTATTCTTCCTAATATAACTTTAGCATCTGGATCATCTTTCTCTGTATAATTATAGATAGTCTTTTTTATAGTATTAATTTATCATTATATTTTTCTTCTTTAATAACCATAAGGAAAGCTTCTAATTAGATTTTCATTTTCATAATAAACCATCCTTTTATCAAACATATAATCATAAGACTTTACTTGTTCAACTGTTTTAAGTTGATGATCTTTTCCTATTTTTATATTAGTATAAGTAACAGTTTCATAAGATTCATTTTCATTTTTTAAAAGTTTTTCTCTTTTTTCACCTGTTATTGTTTCTTCCGCATCAGCATTTAATCTAAATCCTTTACAACAGCTTACTATTTTACCTGTATCTAATTTCATATAATAATCTATAGGTCCTAAAGATATAAACTTTTCGATATGATTAGCATTATGTTTATCAACTATTTCATCTTTTAAATCACCTAATTTATTTCCTAACATAGATTCAATCTTTTTACATGCTTCAGAACCATCATCTTGATAAATACATGAATCAGTATCTAAATAAAGCACTCTTTCTTGTAAAATATCTAACAATTCATAAAGTTTAAGTCTTGCATGTGCTGTTGTAAATAAAGCTATATAAATATTAACACTTGGATTTGGTTTACTGTATTGTTCTTTATCTTTATATTCTGTTAATAAAGTATCATTATCTAATATCATTAAATTAACATCTTTAATTTTTTCATTAAAAGCAATATTAGTCAATTGTTCTAAATTATAACAATATTCTTTTTGAGTAAAGTTATCCCTCATACCAAAATGTCCCCATAATGAATTTAAACAAATTTTAGCTATAAATCTTAATCCTGCATTACATTTAACTTTATCAATATCTAAATCATAAGCAGCATTATCTATAAGATATTGAATTTTTGTTTCACATTCATGATCATTTTTACAATCAGGTTTACAATATTTAGGATTACATTTACAACCTGATGCTTCTTGTTTATACTTCATAAATGTATTAACATAAGTTTTAAAAAGGTCTGTTGTTGTATTTTCAAAATGTTCTAGTTCATATATTTTTTGTAATTGATATCCTTTTTCTATTGCTTTATCAATTTCAATAGTCGACCAAGTTCCTACTAATACTCTTTCCTTATCAGTATGATTACATTTTTCATTTCTAATCTTTTTACATTCTTTACAATGTTTTATAGCATGTGCTTTATCATATTTATTTGTACACTCTTTTACATGTTCACATTTTAATGATACTCTATTCATACATGTTCTACATAAACCAAATATTTGTTTATGAGTATTATAACTAGTTAATTGTTTATATGGTAAAACAGGATGATAGAGTTTTCTAGGAGGAAGAATTTTACATTTCATTATACCAAAATATTTACCTGGTAAATAATCTTCAACAGAAACGTTAATATAATTAATTGGATGTCCTATTGGATATTCACAAAACTTATTTACCCAGGGATATAAAGAACAGAAGTCTACATATTTACCTTTAAGATTATTATTATATAGTTGTATAGTTTCTGTTCTTCCACCATAAAATGCATCTCTTTTATCAATAGGTTTTAAATGGGGATCAACTTCAGGATATTTTTCTTGATCAAATTCACATTCCCAAATTATATGTAGTTTATTTGATTTATGTTGCTTCTTTAAATAATCTAATCTTTTCATTGTTTGTTCATATAACTCTTTCATAGTTTTTTTATCTCTATTCTTTTTACATATTTCTTCAGGAGAATAACATTTAGGACAACCATGCCAATAGCATCCTAAAAATTCATATATATGAGGTGTTTTTTTTCTTCTATCATAAAAATAACCATCTACTTTATATCTTTTATCATCATCACAAAACATTATTTTTTCTCCTCCATGTTTTGCATGTTGTATTCTGATACCATATTCTAAACAAATGTACTCTAACCATTGTATTGATTTTTGTGTGTGTACTTCTTTAATTGTCATCTTTTAATGAATACCTATTGTTTCTTTTTCTAACATTAATGTTTTAAATATCTTAGTACAACATTGTGCAATTGTAACAGATTGAAAAGGATCAATACAATTATTTGTTATTTGTAGAAATTGGTTTCTGTATATTGTACATTCTTTAGACAAAATTAAAACATCTAATAAACAATAGGAAGATATTTCTCTGTAGAAGTTAAATATTGGATTTAAAGGCATAAAATAATTATTATGATCAAACATAAGTTGGTAATACCATTTATCAAATTCTTCTTTACTCTTTTTATTCATAGTATCATAACCATAATATTCTTTTAGAGGATAAGGACCTTTATACTTTTGATTTTCAGATGTATTAAAATAATGAGGAAAATAACCTTTATTACCTTTAAAACCAAATGTTTTAGGAAAAGCAGCTAACCCACATAGTGTAAAATTATTAGAATCTATAAATCTAAATTTATTCCTTTTATAAATATAGCTGTTAATTTTAAACCTGAAGAAATATATCCATGTTCAATTTTATTTTTTATTATCCATCCTAAAATTGGTTGCATATCATAACCTTTACCATAATGAGAAATAAATGTAAAACCTTTATATTTATCTGATATGAAATGTTTACAAAAATTATTTATAACTGAATCAGATTCACATTGTATTTTTTCTACATCATCAAAACAATTATCTATGTCTAATTTTGATAAGTCTACATCATTAATATTAAAATCACATTTAATTATTTTAATATAGTTCTTTCTAAAACATATATATTTTCTAAATCATAAGCTATACAAAAATTCATATGAATACTAAATTCTTGATTAGCTTCAAAATCAAAGTATATGTATTTATTATCTGTTACTTCATTAGCTTTAAGAGGTTTCATATAACATTTATGTTCTTCATTACTTTCCATATATTTTTCATAACATATTAAACATGTCTTTTCATCACATTTATGATTTTTACCTGTATATGTTTTATTACATTTATCACAAATAGTTTGTTTCCTAATACATGTAACTATATTATTTTTACATGTATGTTGTTCAGTATAACCCATTAAACATATTTTACAAAATCTACGTTTAGCTAAAAATCCTGTTATATTAGTAACTACATCAAAATGATCATCATGATAATATAAATATAATTGATTATCAAATTTTTCATTTCCTTTATATAATATATTTTCAATATTATTTGATGTAAAAACAATTATTCTAACATTAAGATATTTTTCAAAAACCTTTAAATCATCTAAATCATTACCATCTTCTTTTATTTCTACACCTGATTTTTCATGTAAATTTATAGCTAATTTTTTTTGTAATGGTCTACCCTTTTTAATATAAACTACTTCATTCTCTGATAAATCTTCTAATAACTTATTAGAAGCTAATGCAGTTATAATTGCTTCTGCTAAACAAATTGTATCATTATTATTAATTTGTATAATACTTTGTTTATTTATTACATCTAATATTTTTAAAGCCCTACCTTTACCTGTTCTATTAGGAATAATAGTAACTTCAAAAATAACATCTTCTAAATTTAGTTCTTCTGCACTGTTTAATAATCTTTCTACTTGGTCCATAAATAGTTGTTTGACAGTATCATATGCTCTAATAGGCCAACCATCATGTTTTAATTCAATAATTTCATGAATAGGTACTATCTTTATTCTACCATTTGGGAAATCTTTAATAGAATTATCAATCATATTATCAAATGCATTTATAAATGTTTGATGTGTTTCATCTTTTAGACTAACTTTATAATTAAATACATGAATACCTGATTTATGTTTATAATTTTTTGTTAAAACAAGTTTAAACAAATCTCCTTGCTTGGATAAAATCTTATCCTTTTTCGCCTCCATTTTTTAAGAAACAATTTTAGTTATATTAAAATGGAGCACCTAAAAATATATTGTTTACGTTGCAAAAAACATACTGAAAATAATTCAGTCAAACAAGTAATATCATCTAATAATAGACAAATGTTAAAAGGTAAATGTTCTGAGTGTGGATCTATTAAAAATAGATTTATTGGAAGTAATAATAAATTAGCAGATGAATTGCATCATAGAGTTATAAAATCTTTTCCTAAAAGACGTGTTTATGTTGATTCAATAGATCAAACATGGGCAGTTGATTTGGTAGATATGCAGCAATATTCAAAACAAAATAAACACTATAAATATTTATTAGCGGTCATAGATGTTTTTAGTAAGTATGGCTGGTTAATTCCATTGAAAAATTAAACGGGAATAATAGTAAGTGAAGCGTTTAAAAAAGTATTTGAAGAAAGAAAGCCAACGTACATATGGTCAGATAAAGGATCTGAATTTTATAATCGACAAGTAAAAGAATTATTAAAAGCTAATGATATAGAGTTATATTCAACTGAGAATGAAGAAAAATCTAGTGTAGTGGAACGTTGGATAGGAACTATGAAACAACATATGTATAAACATTTTACTGCTAATGAAACTACCAAATATTATAATATATTAGATGATTTGGTTAAAGATTATAATAATACAGTTCATTCTTCTATTAAAATTACACCCATTGAAGCAAGTAAATTAGAAAATGAATTAACAGTGTATAAAAATTCATATCCAGAAAAAAGTGACAAAATTAAAAAACCTAAATTCAAAGTTGGAGATAGAGTAAGAATAACAAAAAAGAAAAGTAAATTTGAAAAGGGTTATACTACTCGTTGGACTAGAGAAATATTTGTAATTAATAAAGGTTTAAATACAAATCCCGTTACTTATAAAATAATTGATTTAAAAGGTGAAGAAATTAAAGGCAGTTTTTATACACAAGAATTACAAATTACTGATTTTTAAATAATTTTATAATCTGTAGGTTGTTCTGTTTTCAGGATTAATTTTGAATGCTTAATTTTCTTTAATTTATTTTTTACTTCATTGCGTTTTTCTTTAGATTCTATTACATCATTTTCTCGTAAACAATCATCATAGCTGTCACGGTCTTTACAAAAAAATAAACATACCCATTTTACTTGTTCTCTAAAATCTTTTAAAACTGCATTATATTTTTGTGTTAAAATCCACACAGAAATATTTACATGTCTACCACTAAACGCTAACATTGATAAAGTATTTCTTTTCTTTACAATATCTTTTTCTGCAGAACAATCATCTATTATAAATAGAGTTTCATATCCTTTCATTAAGTTATAATAATATTCTAAACACTCGTTTAGTTTACTTCCTGGGTTAACAATAAATATAGCATTATCTTTTAAAATAAATTCTCGTTCATGATAAGTTTTATTATGTTTGAAAGTAGGACAAAATATAACAATGTAATCAAAATAGTTAAAGTATTCTGTTTCAAGAAGATCTAATATAAATTTAGTTTTTCAACTTTCTGTTGCTCCACATATAATTGCGCAATGAAGTTTTTTTTGAAACATTTTACTCCATATAAAATGGATCGGGTTTCTCGGCTTCAATTTTTATTTCTTTTGTTGGTGTTTCATTTTTATTTGTTTTCCATTTTTGGTATATATAAATCCCTCCACCAACCACACCAACCAAAACCAAAAAGGCAATATCTGATGTTTTGTATATATTTATTTTTGTTGGTTTTTCTATTATTTTATTTTGATTATCTTCTTCTTCTTCGTTTGGTTCTTCCGGTGTTATTATTTTTTCTTTGTGTTTTTTGTTTTTTTCTTCTAAACGTTTTAATTGATTACGTTCAGCTAAACGTTTTCCAGATTCAACTCTACCAGGACTTTTCTTTTTAGTTACTTTTTCTATCTTCTTCTCCTCCTTCTTTGGAGTTTCCTCCTTCAGAGTTTCTTTCTCCATTTTTATCAGAAGAAAAATCAATATGGTTAGCAGAAATTAAAGCAACAGCAACTGGTCCTAAAAGATTTCCAAATCTATAATAAAGTTCACATGAGATAGAACCAATGGTATTTGAAACTATAGGATCATTATGTAAATCTTCTGTTAAATAATCAATATCTTTTACTTTAAAGAAATAATTTAGTGTTTTTGTGTATACACTAATTAATGATTTTCCAATACTTTTAGCCATTTTTGACCCAAGAGCAGATTGATATCTTGAACAATAATCATCAATTTCTTCGGGTGTAATAGATTGAACTTCTTCAACAGTTAATTGTTTTCCGAGATACCTTGTAGAATTGCCTGTTGCTATGAGTTGATATAATCTTTCTTTTTTATTATGAATATCTTCTGTTTTAATTGTTTCATTTAATAGCAATTCATCAGCCTCCATTTTTATAAGATAAAATTTAATATTAGGTTATTGATAGGTTGTTTATAGGGTTCCTATTAGGTTGTTTATAGGTTATTTATAGTTCATATTAGGTTCCTATTAGGTTGTTTATAGGTTCATATTAGGTTCCTATTAGGTTCCTATTAGGTTCCTATTAGGTTCCTATTAGGTTGTTTATAGGTTCCTATTAGACTGTTTATAAATTTTTTTGATTAAAAATGGTTATAACAAAAAATGTAGAAAATTATATAAATCAAGGAGATTTCCTCTTTGTAAAAATAGATAATAAATTAAATAAACTTTTTATTGTTAATATATTTATTATTTGTTTTTTAGTTGTTTTACTAATTGTTGCCTTTGTTTCATTCTATTATAAACATATCTATTCTTAACTTCATCATTATTATTTTCTTTTAGTAATTTCTTAACATTTTGGTTAACTCTTTCAATATTTTCTTCACCAATTTCTTTCTTTAGTTCTTCATTTTCTGTACCTAATTCATAAATATCATCTCTTAATATATTAAAAGCCTCTTTAATTCCAGGCATCATTGCTACTAATTTTTCTCCTTGTTTTGCCTGATTACAAAGATTTTCTTTTCTAAATTCTTTAAGCGCTTGTATTGATTCATTTTAAATATTTATGTCATTTTTTTATAATTTGCAAAGCATCCTCCATTTTTATAAGAAAAAAATTAAGTAGCAAGTAAAAAAAGAGAGAGACAGAGAGAGAGACAGAGAGACAGAGAGAGACAGAGAGACAGAGAGGCAGAGAGACAAAGAGAGACAGAGAGAGAGACAGAGAGACAGAGAGAGACAGAGAGACAGAGAGGCAGAGAGACATAGAGAGACAGAGAGAGAGACAGAGAGACAGAGAGAGACAGAGAGAGAGACAGAGAGACAGAGAGGCAGAGAGACAGAGAGACAGAGAGAGAGGCAGAGAGACAGAGAGAGACAGAGAGAGAGACAGAGAGACAGAGAGGCAGAGAGACAGAGAGACAGAGAGGCAGAGAGGCAGAGAGACAGAGAGACAGAGAGAGACAGAGAGAGAGACAGAGAGACAGAGAGGCAGAGAGACAGAGAGGCAAAGAGAGAGACAGAGACGCAGAGAGGGACAGAAAGAGACAGAGAGACAGAGAGGCAGAGAGACAGAGAGACAGAGAGAGAGATACATAGAGACAGAGAGAGAGAGACATAGAGACAGAGAGACAGAGAGGCAGAGAGACAAAGAGACAGAGAGAGACAGAGAGACAGAGAGAGAGACACAGAGAGGCAGAGAGAGACAGAGAGACAGAATGCGAATGCGAATGTGAAAGTTTTATTCATTATAGGCCTTGGCCTCTCATGAAGGGTGTGTGTGTGTGTATAATCAACATTCCAAAACATGTTGCATATTCTTCTTCTGACAGAGAGACAGAGAGACATAGAGAGAGACACACACAGAGACAGAGACAGACACTCACAGAGACAAAGAGAGTTCGGACAAACTCTCACCTTCCTTCCTCTCTCTCCTTTTCCCTACTTTCTGACCTCTCTCATTCAAATGTTCTACATCCACTTTCAACTTTCTTTCTCTCTCTCCGCTTTAAACCGCAGCCGATTCTTTTCACAAGCTCCGGCAAAGCCATCATTCTCAACTCCATGCAATCTCATTAGCTGGTGCAGTGGCAGCGACAGTTTTACAGGCTATCAGCTGGAATAACGATGATGCAACTGTTTGATCTTCATGTGTGCAATCACCCCGGATTTTCCTTTCAGCAGGAGTTGCGTGCTCTTGTTTTTGATGCTGTTAGTGGCATAAGGAATGGGGAACAATTCGAAGTTTAGGATAATGTGGACAACTTGTATATAATTATAATATATAAATAGTCCCATAACCTATAAGGTCGTAGGGGAGCGAGGCGTCAGAGACCTCACTTCTCCAGGGGCCAGCATATTGAGGGCGGCGCCCATCTCTTCTCCCTCGCTGCTCTACCTTCCCTGACCCTAAACAGGGCAGGTACCCATTTACAGCTGGGTGAACTGGGGGAACTGTACTGAAGCCAAGGCGCGCAAACGGTCACCCATCCAAATGGTAACCACGCTCGACGCTGCTTAACTTGGCTGGGGGAAAGCGAGTGCTCCGATCACTGAGCTATCCCGTCCCCTGGAAAACTTGTACCATGTTGAACAGATGATTATTTATAATGTTTGTTGCACTTGTGTCTTTTTTGTTAGGCAAATTTTGTTTTGGGTGTTTATTTATGTATTTATTTATTTATTTATCTATTTATTCATTCATTTATTTATTTATCTATTCAATTTACTTATTTACTTATTGATTAATTGATTGATTCATTTCTTCTTTTGTTTCGAGGATAATGGAATAAGCGCTCGTGAGGAATTTGGTTTTTTTCATCAATTCCCCATGTGATTGCAGTTTTGTAAATTTTATTATCCATTTCCACCGGCACACAATGACTTACTCTTCTGTAAAGGAGAACGGGTTTTAACTCTTGCTCACTGTGTCTGTCTGTCTGCCCCCACCCCCTCCCCACCTCTCTCTCTCTCTCTCTCTCTCTCTCTCTCCTCTCTCTCTCTCTCTCTCTCTCTCTCTCTCTCTATTTCACTAAGGCGGCGGGGATTGGATGTAAAAAAGCACATGGGTGTTTATTCATTATCCTCGAAATAAAAGAATTTCATTGTCATTGTCATTCTCTCTCTCTCTCTCTCTCTCTCTCCTCTCTCTCTCTCTCTCTCTCTCTCTCTCTCTCTCTCTCTCTCTCCCTCTCCCCCCTCGCCCCACACCCCCTCTCTTTCTCTGTCTCTCTCCTGAATATAAAACAAGAGAGACTGACAATTATCGCGTTTAATCTGAAAGCTTTCCACGTCATCTGTCAAAGAAACAC
>CM054144.1:46004935-46039935 GCA_028751875.1 Rapana venosa
AAAAGGGTGGGGGGAAAGCCAAAAAATTTAAAGTATTTATCAGCTCAATTCCCCGCCCCTTAAAATTTAAGAAAGGAAAAGGAATGGTTTTTTTCCCGGCCCCCCGGGGGCTTCGCCACAAAAAAAATCTGCCAAACATTTAATGCAAACCCCACCGAAAGGAAAAGGCAGACCCAAAAAAATTAAAACCCCTTTTATCTTGTGGGGGGGGGCCGGAAAAAGGAAAAAGAAGGGAAAAGGAAAAAAGGGCCAAGAAAAATGGGGAATTGGAGGGAGAAGAAAGAAAAAAGAAAAGAAAAAAGGCTGGGGGGAAAAAGGAAGAAGGGGTGGGGGTAGAAAATTAAAAAGAGGGGAATAAAGGTGGAGAAGGGGGGGAAGACAGAAAGTCTGGAGGCAAATCAGAGAATGGCCCAGGATGAATGACTCGGCACTACTGGCAGACCCGAGGCGAGAGGATGGAGGAGGTTACCGGCATCTCTTTCATGTCCCCCCCACGACCGCCAAGGTCGGGGTCTGTGATGATGATGATGTAATATATAATTATATCTTTCTTCTGTATTTTTTAAAATAGTTTAATAGTCAGTCAACCCCTTTGGGTCAGAAAACTAACAAACACACACACAACAAACACCAACCACAGGAGTAGTTTTAGTATGCACAGATTGATTTTTTAAAAAAAAAAATTCTTTTTGAGATTTTTTCCCCTGAAAGTTCTCCCTTACTTTCCAAAATCACCTCCTCCTCCCGGGCCTCCCCCTCTCTCTCTTTCTCTCTCTCTCTCTCTCTCTCTATCCCCTTACTACTTTAAATAATAATAATAATAAAAATTTTAAAATAATTTATGGAATTTAATAGCGTGAATCTTGAAAAAAACAAACAAATCAAAGGGCTTTTTCATCAATATCTATCTTATCTCTCTCTCTTTTCACCCTCCCCCCCTCCCACCCGCGTTTTATCTTCAGCTTGGAACAGACGCTACGAATTTGAAACCCAACCAATTTTCAAGGAGAGAGAGAGAGAGAGAGAGGGGAGGGGAGAGGGGGAGAGGGGAGAAGAAGAGGAGAGAGAGAGACAGGAGAGAAGGAGAGACAACACAAAATGCCCACCTTCAGGAACCTCTAAAAAAAAAAAAAAAAAATTTGGGGATAGAGGGGGTAGGTACACAAAAAAAAAAAAGGTTGAAAGGGGGAGAAAGAAATGGTGGGAGGAGACACACACCTCGCCCTCTGCTGAATGACACACAGCCGCTTACCTCAACACCAATAAAAAGGGGCCAATAGGCTTTGAAACTGAATAAAAGGGGATTTCAATGTAGCGCTAGGGTGTTCCCCCCCCCGGTAAGAATTTTGAATGTTTTATCTTTCCCCAATCAAAAGACTAGATAGAATCAGCTGATTAGTAACAGTGACGACATTTCCGCTCAGAACTCTATGTTGTTAGCAACCGAGCCCTAGCTGTCTTGTCTTTTCGCAGTGTGAAGCAGTGCAGTGAAGACGTGCGAGCTTTTCAGTGAAAGAAGTGTTTGAATTTATCTTACCTGTCCCTTGCTTTAGTTTGTTAGGTAATTGCCAGATATTTCGTCAGAATCAGATCTTTTTGAAGATAGTAGTGATATTACAAGGGAACTTTCAAATATATTGTTAAATCTAATAATTTGATCAAAGAGAGGGGCTCAAGAAAAGCTAAGGCGTGGGCAGGCACCAACCACTGCTCCTCAACAAGCTACAACTTTTCAACAAGCTCAAGAAATTCCTCCTCACCCCAACACCAACAGAATGGTGGACTGAGGAAGAAAAGCTGGTGTTGCAGGAAAATTTTGATTATTTTCAAAAATGAAGATGTATTTAAACCCAAGCTCAAACACTGGGACCGCAGAAACTGCCTAAAAAACCAAAAAAATCTCTTTTACATTTGTTCAAAGAAAAGGAGGGAAAAAAGAAAAAACAAGAAAGAGTGACTCTAACGGAGCTGCATACCTACCTTATTGCAAATAAAGCTGATGTTGGGTCTGTGATTTTAAGAGAGGCATTTGACAACAACCTGTTTGCAGCAGCAACAAATGAAGACGAAGTTGTTGGAAGGTTGAAAAAAAGGGGTGAGAAATCTGAAAAAACAGGACGCTCAAACTCTCTTGATTTACATTCAATTTGGGAATTTTTTAAACCTGTGCAAAAATGGTTTGATGAAGAAAGGAAAAAAAGGTAGAATTGTTCATAAATTGGGCACAATGGCTTAAGAGAAATGTGATTATTCTGAAGATCATGCACGTAAACTTCGTGCTCTTGCAAAGGTACTTTATGGTATCCTCAGTTTTTCACTGTGGGACTTCCTGTGAGATATATTTCTGGCAAGTTAAAACAGATTAATTCTATGTTGCAAGTCTCTGAATTTAGAAAATTTTGGTCACAACCTCTCTCACCCTACCTAAAAAAACAGGATCTGCAAGCTTCTCAATGAAGATTATGCATAATGCTCAGGTGTTGTGCCACTAACGAAAATGATGTGGTTCTAAAAAAAAAGAAACGGTTACGCGTAACCGTGGATCTGTCTGACTGCACCATGACTTTGTATATAGTGTATACAACGTTTTTCACCTGCTTTCAATGCCTGCTTCGTCGCCTCGCTTCACTTCACCTGTCCTGCTTCGCTTCACCACCCTTGCTTTTTAAGGCTGCCTTTCAGGTGGCCGCCAGGTGTACTTTATACAATTGTCTTGTTGTTTATTGACGCAAGCTTTTGATAAGTGCACTTGGTGGCTGCTTTGAACCTTCAAAAGTCACCTCCCCCACTATCACAAACACTTCCCTAATGCATGCACCGTCCTTTGTATTAGGTGTGTATATGCGTAAATGGATGTGTTTTTAAATGTTTTTGTTTGTGTTTCATATGTGCGTGTGTGTGCGTGGTGTTTGTCTTAAAATATTTTATATAAATGGCTGAAGGCGGAAAGAAATTTTGAAATCCCATGATTTTTCGGTTTTTGATGATGATGATGATGGTGTAATAGAAACACCTTTATTAGGTGGGCAAAATTTTGCATAGGGAGTTATTAGAGACAAAGGTAGATGATTATTATAGGGCTGTTGGAATGGAACCAGATGTTAAAGACTACAATGCTTTTGAATTTGGAAAAGATGGTAAATCGCTTTTTGTTAAAATGAAGATGGTAAAGTTCAACTAACTCATAAAATTGACCCTTTGTAAATACTTATCTCTTGAAACATTTAAAAGGGAAGAATGGGAGGGGCTAAAGGAATAAGAGAATATTTAAGTTTAAGTGGTTATAAATCAAAAGTTAATGTTAAACGACTTGAAATGTGAAAAGTAATATTACTACCAATTTTTGAATCAACACCAATAAGAGAATTACCTGCAGAAAATAGAATATATAAGAGATTCCCTAGAGGAATTAAACACTAATGAAACATCAGCACAAACAATTTATACAATGAGAGAAATATTTGCCCTAGACAAAACTACAGACGATAAGAGGTGAGCTAGTTATAATTTATCAAAATTAAGTGAAATTGTTAATCATATTGAAAGAAAAAAAGTAAAACTCGTTCAGGCAGATGATGATAATCTAGATACGGAAGTTATTAAACAAATGATTGAGTCAAGATTTTAAATGATGAAAAGAGCGGCTGATTTAGAAGTTTTATCTGAAAACAGAAAAAACTCCGAACTCAGGTTAGTCGAATCAGAGAAACTATAAACAGAATTCTTCATAAAGATACAACATTAGCTGAAAGAATTAAAACTTTTTTCAGAGAACAAAGAATTACAATTGCAAGTATTTTAAAACTGCTTTTGGATTTGTGATCAGCACTATTGTTTTAGCAATTACAGGAAAGTACACCACCACAAGTCCCCAAAATCTAATCTGATTTAAAAGGATGGGTAAAAAAAAAAAATTATTCATATAATCTGAATTATTAAAAAATTAGGTTTAAAAGCAATGATTCTTTACCTGGGATAATAGGTTCTATTGTTAGTTGGATTTTTATCAACACCCGGTAAAGTAGTGGTTATATGGCAGAACATTTATGGACTTTACTAGTTTTAGTTGCGGAATTTTAATTAGCAAAATAAAAAATATTTAACACTATTGCAATCCCCAACAACTAAAGCGGTTTTTTTGTTGATTCATGGTCTGTGGAACTTAATACTTTTTTATTTTGAATTCCTTGGGTGCGTGCTCCCTCATTTTAAAGAAAGGAGATGGTGGAGTAGTTTAAAACAGTATTTACTGTAAATCTTTATTGATGGATTCAATCCTAAATTTTGCTCAGGTTGTAGCAATAACTATCTCATTGTTATAATTTGTTATTGGTCCCAATTTGAAGTTGTAATCAGAAGGGAAATCATATAAAGATTAAACCCTATAGCGAAATCAACTTTTGACCTTGCATATCAAAGTGTATTTTGATATCTATCAATACTGAAGGTAAATCTTCTGCAGAATTAATTGCATTTTCTAGTTTTATTTTAAAACACTTTTTTCCCAAACCCAAAAAAATTTTCAAGAATATTTTATTGGTTTGTGCTTGTGCACTTACTTACACCAAACTTTTATGTCCTAATCAAATCATTTATTCTTTCAAAAACTGCTTGTGTAAATCCATTTCCTTCATCAAGAATAAATGTTGCCCAAGCATTGGAGTGATGTTGTTTCTATTGATCCTAAATGAACTGGGAATTCAGAGCAAACGTTTTATGACCTGGCCAGTAATCGTAATTGTAAAGACGATGAGAATATTTATAGTAAAAGACTACCTAATCCATGATTTTTATCTAAGTTTTGTTAAAGTTTTTTTGTTGTTGTATTAAACTCTTTACTTATTCTTTGAAATGCTTTAAGATCTATAGGATTATTAAATGGATTATGTGATTGTTCTCCGGGTAATGGAACTTTTAAATTCGATAATATTCTTCTAAATTGTAAAAAACATAAAATTGATAAACTGATCTAGTTAAAGGATCTGAATGGATTAAAGGATTTACTTTAAGATACTCCACAGCCTGTAGAAAGCACAACAAATAGCAAAATTTAATTGATTTTGATAAAATTGTATTGGATTAGAATTCCATTGTTAGGGATTGCTTTTCATTTTTAATTAATGGTTTTTAAAATAATTTTGGAAAGGATTTTAAACTTTAATTTTAAAACTATCTCCCGTTGTTACAAAGATTTGAAGAAAATCAAGAGTAATATTTTTTTTGTGTGATATTTTGGTCCAATTAAATAGTTTGCATCTGGATTATATTTGTTCATTTTTTTTATTTTTAAAAATGTATTTGACAATAACAGATTTAAAGGGATGTTAAAATTTTATAATGGAATAAATAATCAATCAGGAGATTTACATGTAGCATTATGCGAATTTTCTATTCTGTTAATTGGATAAACTTAGTAAAAATTTTGAAAATAATCAAATATCAGAATGGGGGTGTTAAACTATAAACATACCTGATGGATTTACAATTTTTGCACATTATCAAAAATAGCATTTGAACCATTTAATATTACAGCGAAATTAAAGATGCATAAATTTGTTAGTTACATTAAAATTTCCAAAAAGCGCCAACAAATTTAAAATGTCACCAAATCTAAAAACAATGTTGGGATTTAAGTTTTGGAAATAGAAAAAACAATCACAGGGAAAAAAACCAATTAATTTGGGAGTTAATAAATCATTATATCTTTATTTAAATGAATTAAAAACAACAGAAAATCTTTTGAATGGAAAAACCATCTAATTTACTGGAAATTAAAATCAACAGAAAGATTTCTTATTGTGAGAGAGAAACTAAAAAATATATTTCTCCAAGTTTTAAACAATTAAGAAGAGATTTCTTTGAAAATTTAAATTTTAAATATTAGAAATGAAAAGGTGAAATGATGGATTTTAATGATTTAGTTATGTTCTGAAAATTATTCCCCTTTTAAAAATGGTAAGCGAGAAACAAAAATATATCCTAAATAGTAATGGCAATGTAGTTGAAAAAAACAATTAACACCAACAGCCCCCCAATTACCTGATAAATTTTAGATTACAACTATTACTCAAATTCCAAATGATTTTCAAATGAATTAAATAATTACAGTCGTTGTAAAAGAAAATATAATTAAACATTTAATACTTTAAGTAATTTAATCATAAGTTAGTTTTGGGACAATTGCAACATCAAGCATGGATTAGGTTTAATAATTAGTGGAATTGGTGCTCCTGCAGGAATTGCATTAGCAAGTGTTAGTGTTGGTTGTGGAATTGGAAGTTTATTGTCGATTTTATATTAAAAAAGATAAATAAAAAATTACAAAAACACATTGCTATTAGTCAGTTTTGCAAAATTAAAAATAACAAGTGTTCAAAAAATTATTAGTACTGCATTAGAAAATGGAAATATTTCAGATTCTGATTTTAAAAAGATATAGATGATTATGAAATATATAAATCAAGAAACAAAGGGAATTCATCTAAAATGATGACTGGTCCATCTGAATTTAATTCATTAAAAAATCGTTTTTTAGAAGAAGGGAAGAAATTAGGGATGGAAGAGCAAGCAAAAATAACATTTTTCTAGAGAAATCAAAGTAACAAATGGATCAAATTTGCATTTATTAAAAAATTAAAAAAAGAATTATTGAGTATTAAAAGTTTATCTTATTTAAAAAAGGGGGCGTATGGAGAATAACTTAACCCTTAAAGAAGATATAGAGAGCTGTTAGGAATAAAGCTATTTGACAAATGTTATTACAACAAATTTAAACCATAACTATGTGAAAAACAATTATTAACAGTTTGATTTCCTAACCTCGGACCAGAAAATTTAATTTTTCCTGGTTCAGCTTAGATTAGCTTTTAAAATTAATCTTGAAATTTTATTCCGACCCAAATAGAACAATAGTAAATAATTTAGGCAGAGCAATTGTTAAAAGATTTGCATCAAATTAGGGAAGGGCAAGAAATTTTAAGCATTGATGTAGTGATATATTTTTTCTTTATAACGATCTTTGGTTAACAGAAAATAAAAGATCAGGGTCTTGTATATCAAGGAATTCAATCTGAAAATGTTGGTAAACTAAGAATTGGAGCAGGAGATAAAAATGAAATAAGAAAAAAAGATTTAGCACTTGCATCTGTATATAAAAATAGATGTTATATTCCCCTTAGATTTTGAATTATTAACTACTCATATGCCTTTTTGTCAATCAGCCCTTTTAAAAGATAGATTAACTTATGAATTTCATTTAAAATTTAATAGAAATAATACTGTCAGAAAATACAACGCTAAGTATAAAATATCAAAAATTTCTCTTGAAAATGAAATTATTACAAGCAACCAAAATTTCGAGAATTATTAGAGATCAATACCAATCAAAAGTAACTATATTTTATGATGAATATTAAGACATAATTATTCTCTAAAAAATAAAAATGATGAAGTTTGGAATATTTAATTTAAATTTTCACCAGCAAAAGTATGAAAGGAGTATTGATTTCTATTTAAAGAACTAAAAAAGAAATAAACGAGAGTGTGAATAATTTTTTAATCCTAAAAATTTAAAAACTGTTAGTTTAGTAACAGAGGGAAAGCCTAATCAAATATTTTCTAGTGGGTTTCACCTTTCTTTTTTTATGATGATGCAGAAAACTTTTTGGAGGAGGGAAAATTAAAAATAATCCTACAGTTGATTTAGTATCAAAGATTTATATTTACATGATGTTAGATTATTGATTTTCTATCAAACAAAAATATTGCATTGTGGTTGACTTTTAAAAATGATGATCATCTCTACATGGCAGTGGTAAGAAGAATAGAAAATGGATCGAAGGAATTTCATTACAAATAGAAAAGAATTTTGATGGTGAAGGACCTATTATATTGTTTTTACGTTTCGTAATTATCAGATGCCAAATGAAAATCGAAAACGGGAGATTAAGTAAATTAGTGTTTCTGAAATTTATTTCTTTTAAAATGAGCGAAGAAAATATTATAAATTCAATTTTCACGCAGCTATAATTAGTGGTTTAAGTGTTGGATTTAGTATGATTAGTAAAGGTTATTAAAAATGAAAGTAGCTGATTTAGAAAATAACATTGAAAAATTTTTTAAACTTATTGTTGTTTTTTTGCTTTATCGCACTAAAGATTTTCTGTTAAACAAGGAATAATACCCGAAAATATTTTATTAAAAAATGGCTTGTGCGCAAAGATTTGGTGGAGTGTTGTAAAAAGCGTTTTTCTTTTTCCGGAAGAATTATTTATTTTCAAAATTAGAAGTGATTAGAAAGGAAAAAAGACAGATAAAGGTTTGAAGATTTAGCAAAAGCAAAAGGATGAAAATGGGAAAAAAAATTTTTAAAAGATTTTTGCAAAAAAGAAAGGGGAAAAAAGAAAAAGCGGGAGTACAGTTTTGTTTTTTAGTGAAGAACTTTTTTAATTTTTTCGAAGAACTTTAGGTCCCACCCAAAAAAGGATTTTTTTGAAACCCTTTGAAAACACAAAAAATATGAAATTTTTTTTTGTTGTTTGGAAAGTTGGAGTTTTTTTTTTTTTTGAAAATTTTTTTGGGCTGGTTTTTTCCATAAACAACCCAAAATAATTGGGTTTAAAAACCCTTGGGGGGAAATTTTGTAAAATTTTTACTTAAATTTTTCATTTTTTTGTTGTTGGGGGGGGGTTAAGGCAATCCATTCGTCTCTTTTAAATGTAAATGTAACTTACCAAAATTTTTAGATCTGGAATTTTTTTCCCCGATAAATTTGGGTAGCATTTTTTTTTTTTTTTAATTTTTTTCTTTTTGGAAAATTTTTGTTTTATTTTTTCCACCTTTTTAAAAATTAATCTGATTTTCTTGTTAAATGTTTTAAGTTGATGATCTTTTCCTAGTTTTATATTAGTATAAGTAACAGTTTCATAAGATTCATTTTCATTTTTTAAAAGTTTTTCTCTTTTTTCACCTGTTATTGTTTCTTCTGCATCAGCATTTAATCTAAATCCTTTACAACAGCTTACTATTTTACCTGTATCTAATTTCATATAATAATCTTTAGGTCCTAAATATATAAACTTTTCAATGTGATTAGCATTATGTTTATCAACTATTTCATCTTTTAAATCACCTAATTTATTTCCTAACATAGATTCAATCTTTTTACATGCTTCAGAACCATCATCTTGATAAATACATGAATCAGTATCTAAATAAAGCACTCTTTCTTGTAAAATATCTAACAATTCATAAAGTTTAAGTCTTGCATGTGCTGTTGTAAATAAAGCTATATAAATATTAACACTTGGATTTGGTTTATTGTATTGTTCTTTATCTTTATATTATGTTAATAAAGTATCATTATCTAATACTTTAAATTAACATCTTTAATTTTTTCATTAAAAACAATATTAGTCAATTGTTCTAAATTATAACAATATTCTTTTTGAGTAAAGTTATCCCTCATACCAAAATGTCCCCATAATGAATTTAAACAAATTTTAGCTATAAATCTTAATCCTGCATTACATTTAACTTTATCAATATCTAAATCATAAGCAGCATTATCCATAAGATATTGAATTTTTGTTTCACATTCATGATCATTTTTAGAATCAGGTTTACAATATTTAGGATTACATTTACAACCTGATGCTTCTTGTTTATACTTCATAAATGTATTAACATAAGTTTTAAAAAGGTCTGTTGTTGTATTTTCAAAATGTTCTAGTTCATATATTTTTTGTAATTGATATCCTTTTTCTATTGCTTTATCAATTTCAATAGTCGACCAAGTTCCTACTAATACTCTTTCCTTATCAGTATGATTACATTTTTCATTTCTAATCTTTTTACATTCTTTACAATGTTTTATAGCATGTGCTTTATCATATTCATTTGTACACTCTTTTACATGTTCACATTTTAATGATACTCTATGCATACATGTTCTACCTAAACGAAATATTAATTTATGAGTATTATAACTAGTTAATTGTTTATATGGTAAAACAGGATGATAGAGTTTTCTAGGAGGAAAAATTTTACATTTCATTATACCAAAATATTTACCTGGTAAATAATCTTCAACAGAAACCTTAATATAATTAATTGGATGTCCTATTGGATATTCACAAAACTTATTTACCCAGGGATATAAAGAACAGAAGTCTACATATTTACCTTTAAGATTATTATTATATAGTTGTATAGTTTCTGTTCTTCCACCATAAAATGCATCTCTTTTATCAATAGGTTTTACATGTGGATCAACTTCAGGATATTTTTCTTGATCAAATTCACATTCCCAAATTATATGTAGTTTATTTGATTTATGTTGCTTCTTTAAATAATCTAATCTTTTCATTGTTTGTTCATATAACTCTTTTATAGTTTTTTTTATCTCTATTCTTTTTACATATTTCTTCAGGAGAATAACATTTAGGACAACCATGCCAATAGCATCCTAAAAATTCATATATATGAGGTGTTTTTGTTCTTCTATCATAATAATAACCATCTACTTTATATCTTTTATCATCATCACAAAACATTATTTTTTCTCCTCCACGTTTTTCCTTTTTGTTTTCTGATACCATATTCTAAACAAATGTACTCTAACCATTGTATTGATTTTTGTGTGTGTACTTCTTTAATTGTCATCTTTTTATGAATACCTATTGTTTCTTTTTCTAACATTAATGTTTTAAATATCTTAGTACAACATTGTGCAATTGTAACAGATTGAAAAGGATCAATACAATTATTTGTTTTTTGTAGAAATTGGTTTCTGTATATTGTACATTCTTAAGACAAAATTAAAACATCTAATAAACAATAGTAAGATATTTCTCTGTAGAAGTTAAATATTGGATTTAAAGGCATAAAATAATTATTATGATCAAACCTAAGTTGGTAATACCATTTATCAAATTTTTCTTTACTCTTTTTATTCATATCCTATCGCCCCAACAACAGCACCGAAACCACCCTAGTCCATACTTTAGATACACTTCTACTTACTTCTGTACCATTTGACAATGTGTAGATGTTTATCTTTATGACTTATTAAGTTTGGTTGTGTTATTTTTTCTTGGCTTTGTTGTTGTTCTTGTTCTTGTTGCTGTTGTTTTGTCTGTTTTTCTCTTCTTTATCATCTTTTGTTGGTTTGGTTTTTTCTTCTCTTTTGTTTGTTTGTTGGTTTTGGTTACGGTTTTTTTGGGGGGGTGGGGGGTAGGGTGGGGTATTTTTAGGATTTTCTTTTAATTGCTTGCTTTGGGGGGGGGGGAGGGTTGTTGGGGGGGGGAGGGTTGTTGGGGGGGAGCTGTTTTGAAAAGGGTTATTTCCCCTTGTTTTTATTGTGAGACTGTATAAGTATTGGGTTATTATTATTAAGATGTATCCCTAACGGGCGGGGACTGGATGTAAAAAAGCACATGTGTGCTTATTCATTATCCTCGAAATAAAAGAATTTGTCATTGTCATTGATGCAGGAAAAATCTCCCTCCTCACTCTTCTTGACTTATCTGCAGCCTTTGATACCATAGATCACTCAATTCTTCTTTCTCGCCTCCAAAATACGTTTGGTATTAATGGCACGGCCCTCACCTGGTTTACTTCAAACCTCACAGACCGGTTCCAGAAAGTTATTGTAAACAAAATTCAATCAAAACCTGTCAAAATGGAATGTGGAGTCCCGCAGGGATCAGTCCTGGGCCCTGTTCTCTTTACTCTATTACACTGCTCCACTCTCACATATAATAAACAACCACCCTATTGATACATCATTTCTATGCTGATGATACTCAACTTCAGTGCAGCGATACTGTTGAAAACTTGCCTTCCCTCTTGACAAATTATGTCCTACTGCCTTCAAGACATTCAAACTGGATTGACTCAGAACAAGTTACAATTTAATGCCGATAGAACCGAAGCCATGCTCATAGGGACCCAACATAAACTTTCCTCTATCACAAAAACTTCAATAGAATTCGGCAATACGTCAGTTCCTTTGTCCAACTCTGTGAAGTATTTAGGAGTAGTTCTTGACGACACACTCTCTATGAAAAAATTCATCACCCAGACCTGCCAGTCTTGCTACTATCAATTACGGCACGTAAGCGGGATTCGCAAGTATCTGTCCACTGATGCAACTTCCAAGCTTGTCACATCTCTTATTCTTTCACGTTTAGACTACTGTAATTCTCTTTTGGCTGGCCTACCAGCATCATCTATCCACTCTCTTCAACGCATACAAAACTCTACAGCTCGACTGGTCCTAGAAAGAAAAAATCTGAACACATCACTCCTCTTACTGCGATCTCTTCACTGGTTGCCTGTCTCACAAAGACTGCAGTATAAAATCAATACCCTCTGTTTCAAATGTCTCCACAAATCTGCACCCTCTTATCTCTGTAACTGTTCTTCACCTGTACACTCCATCCCGTTCCCTTCGTTCAGCCGCAGATACTTTGTGCTTTCGAAACACCCAGATTCAAACAAACCACTGTTGGCCGTCGCTCCTTCTCTGTTTTGGTCCATCCACCTGGAATGACCTCCCTCTTTCACTTCGTCAAAAGCCTTCACTTGATTCCTTCAAATCCAGCCTCAAAACACACTTATTCCTACTGAGACTTTCCCCCCAATATCTGTCCCTAATTTTCAACAGCATCTTCACCGTCTAAGTGTTGTTCCGTGTGTGTTGTGGTGTGGTTGTGTGTGTGTGTGTATGTGTGTGCGTTGCGTGTGCGTGCGTAGTGCGCGCGCATGGATTTCTCATTATGTTTAAGGAGAGTTGCATGCCTGTAAATGATTGAGTGCAAGCGCTTCGATTTGTTTGTTTTTTACAAGATTCAGCGCTATATAAATTCCATATATTATTATTATTATTATTATTCATAGTATCATAACCATAATATACTTTTAGAGGATAAGGACCTTTAAACTTTTCATTTTCAGATGTATTAAAATAATGAGGAAAATAACCTTTATTACCTTTAAAACCAAATGTTTTTGGAAAAGCAGCTAACCCACATAGTGTAAAATTAATAGAATCTATAAATCTTAAATTTATTCCTTTTATAAATATAGCTGTTAATTTTAAACCTGAAGAAATATATGCATGTTTAATTTTATTTTTTATTATCCATCCTAAAATTGGTTGCATATCATAACCTTTACCATAATGAGAAATAAATGTAAAACCTTTATATTTATCTGAAATGAAATGTTTACAAAAATTATTTATAACTGAATCAGATTCACATTGTATTTTTTCTACATCATCAAAACAATTATCTATGTCTAATTTTGATAAGTCTACATCATTAATATTAAAATCACATTTAATTATTTTAATATAGTTCTTTCTAAAAACATATATATTTTCTAAATCATAAGCTATACAAAAATTCATCATATGAATACTAAATTCTTGATTAGCTTCAAAATCAAAGTATATGTATTTATTATCTGTTACTTCATTAGCTTTAAGAGGTTTCATATAACATTTATGTTCTTCATTACTTTCCATATATTTTTCATAACATATTAAACATGTCTTTTCATCACATTTATGATTTTTACCTGTATATGTTTTATTACATTTCTCACGAATAGTTTGTTTCCTAATACATGTAACTATATTATTTTTACATGTATGTTGTTCAGTATAACCCATTAAACATATTTTACAAAATCTACGTTTAGCTAAAAATCCTGTTATATTAGTAACTACATCAAAATGATCATCATGATAATATAAATATAATTGATTATCAAATTTTTCATTTCCTTTATATAATATATTTTCAATATTATTTGATGTAAAAACAATTATTCTAACATTAAGATATTTTTTCAAAAATCTTTAAATCATCTAAATCAGTACCATCTTCTTTTATTTCTACACCTGATTTTTCATGTAAATTTATAGCTAATTTTTTTTGTAATGGTCTACCCTTTTTAATATAAACTACTTCATTCTCTGATAAATCTTCTAATAACTTTATAGAAGCTAATGCAGTTATAATTGCTCTTGCTAAACAAATTGTATCATTATTATTAATTTGTATAATACTTTGTTTATTTATTACATCTAATATTTTTAAAGCCTTACCTTTACCTGTTCTATTAGGAATAATAGTAACTTCAAAAATAACATCTTCTAAATTTAGTTCTTCTGCACTGTTTAATAATCTTTCTACTTGGTCCATAAATAGTTGTTTGACAGTATCATATGCTCTAATAGGCCCAAAACCATCATGTTTTAATTCAATAATTTCATGAATAGGTACTATCTTTTTCTACCATTTGGGAAATTTTTTAATAGAATTATCAATCATTTTTATCAAATGCATTTAAAAATGTTTGATTTGTTTCATCTTTTAGACTAACTTTTAATTAAATACATGAATACCTGATTTATGTTTATAAATTTTTTTTTAAAACAAGTTTAAACAAATCTCCTTGCTTGGATAAAATCTTATCCTTTTTCGCCTCCATTTTTTATGAAACAATTTTAGTTATATTAAAATGGAGCAGCAAAAATATATTGTTTACGTTGCAAAAAACATACTGAAAATAATTCAGTCAAACAAGTAATATCATCTAATAATGACAAATGTTAAAAGGTAAATGTTCTGAGTGTGGATCTATTAAAAATAGATTTATTGGAAGTAATAATAAATTAGCAGATGAATTGCATCATAGAGTTATAAAATCTTTTCCTAAAAGAAAGTGTTTATGTTGATTCAATAGATCAAACATGGGCAGTTGATTTGGTAGATATGCAGCAATATTCAAAACAAAATAAACACTATAAATATTTATTAGCGGTCATAGATGTTTTTAGTAAGTATGGCTGGTTAATTCCATTGAAAAATAAAACGGGAATAATAGTAAGTGAAGCGTTTAAAAAGTATTTGAAGAACGAAAGCCAACGTACATATGGTCAGATAAAGGATCTGAATTTTATAATCGACAAGTAAAAGAATTATTAAAAGCTAATGATATAGAGTTATATTCAACTGAGAATGAAGAAAAATCTAGTGTAGTGGAACGTTGGATAGGAACTATGTATAAACATTTTACTGCTAATGAAACTACCAAATATTATAATATATTAGATCATTTGGTTAAAGATTATAATAATACAGTTCATTCTTCTATTAAAATGACACCCATTGAAGCAAGTATTTTAGAAAATAAATTAACAGTGTATAAAAATTTATATCCAGAAAAAAGTGACAAAATTAAAAAACCTAAATTCAAAGTTGGAGATAGAGTAAGAATAACAAAAAAGAAAAGTAAATTTGAAAAGGGTTATACTACTCGTTGGACTAGAGAAATATTTGTAATTAATAAAGTTTTAAATACAAATCCCGTTACTTATAAAATAATTGATTTAAAAGGTGAAGAAATTAAAGGCAGTTTTTATACACAAGAATTACAAATTACTGATTTTTAAATAATTTTGTAATCTGTAGGTTGTTCTGTTTTCAGGATTAATTTTGAATGCTTAATTTTCTTTAATTTATTTTTTACTTCATTGCGTTTTTCTTTAGATTCTATTACATCATTTTCTCGTAAACAATCATCATAGCTGTCACGGTCTTTACAAAAAAATTTAAAAATACCCATTTTACTTGTTCTCTAAATCTTTTAAAACTGCATTATATTTTTGTGTTAAAATCCACACAGAAATATTTATGTCTACCACTAAACGCTAACATTGATAAAGTATTTCTTTTCTTTACAATATCTTTTTCTGCTGAGCATCTTTCTATTATAAATAGAGTTTTATCCTTTCATTAAGTTATAATATATTCTAAACACTCGTTTAGTTACTTCCGGGGTTTAAACAATAAATATAGCATTATCTTTTAAAATAAATTCTCGTTCATGATAAGTTTTATTATGGTTTGAAAGTAGGACAAAATATAACAATGTAATCAAAATAGTTAAAGTATTCTGTTTCAAGAAGATCTAATATAAATTTAGTTTTTCCACATTCTGTTGCTCCACTTTAAAATTGCGCAATGAGGTTTTTTTGGAAAACTTTTTTACTCCATAAAAAATTGGATCGGGTTTCTTGGCTTCAATTTTTATTTCTTTTGTTGGTTTTTTCCCATTTTTATTTGTTTTCCATTTTTGGTATATTATAAATCCCTCCACCAACCACACCAACCAAAAACCAAAAAGGCAATATCTGATGTTTTGTATTATTTTATTTTTGTTGGTTTTTCTATATTTTATTTTGATTATCTTCTTCTTCTTCTTTTGGTTCTTCCTGGTTATTATTTTTTCTTTGTGTTTTTGTTTTTTTCTTCTAAACTTTTTAAATTTCGATTACGTTCAGCTAAAGTTTTCCAGATTCAACTTACCAGGACTTTTCTTTTTAGTTACTTTTTCTATCTTCTCTCCTCCTTCTTTGGAGTTTCCTCCTTCAGAGTTTCTTTCTCCATTTTTATCAGAAGAAAAATCAATATGGTTAGCAGAAATTAAAGCAACAGCAACTGGTCCTAAAAGATTTCCAAATCTATAATAAAGTTCACATGAGATAGAACCAATGGTATTTGAAACTATAGGATCATTATGTAATCATCATCATCAGACCCGTGACCTTGGCGGTCGTGGGGGAGACATGAAAGACGATGCCGTGTAAGCCTCCTCCATCCATCTCGGGCCGAGTCATTCATCCTGGTCCATTCTCTGATGTTGTCCATCCATGACTTGTTCTGTCTTCCCCTCCTTCTGCCACCTTCGAGTGTTCCCTGCAGTACTGTTTTGGGCAGAGTGTTGTGGCGGGTGACGTGGCCGAACCATCTCAGCTTTTTCTTCTTGACAATGGTGAGAAGGGGTTCTGTGGACCTGCCCCCGTGTTTTTTGACTCTTGAAAAATTCGTTGGTCTTTCGTCTCTCCAGGATATGCCGGGAGTTTTTATGGCATTTTGTTTCGAATGCTGGATTCGCTTTGCTGTTTCGCGGTCAATGTCCAGGTTTCACTTCCGTTACAGCAGGATCGATGAATTTTGGGCTTTGTAGGCTTTAGGTTGATTGGGAAACTGATCTCTTTACTTTTCCATTATGGTGGTGAGTTTTGTCATGGAAGATGTTGCCATGGCTATCTGACTTTGATTTCTGTTTTAAATCGCCCGTCCTTTGTGAGTGTAGCGCCGAGGTATTTAAAAGCGTCTACCTCCTCCATTTTGGCCGTTCAGTAAATTTTAGCGGGGGCATTGCTCGTGCTGTTCACAAGTACTTTACTTTTCTCCGAGCTCACCCCCATCCCATTGTTTCCAGCTCTGTTCTCAAGTCTGGTCGTAAGATCTTGCAGTCTGTGTTATTTCCCGGGCCCCTTTGGGTCAATTGTCATCGGCAAACCGTAAGTTGTTGAGGGGTCTGCCGCCCAATGGAGAGGGTTTTAGGGTGGAAGTAAATGGAGGGTCTCTCTCATGATGTTTTCCAAGAACAGATTGAACAGGACTGGAGATAACAGGCATCCTTGTCGGAACCCCAACTGTGGTTTTGAATTTGTCTCCGACCTGATTGTTCAGAAGGACTGCACTGCTTGCAGTGTTTATAGTGCTTGAATGGTTTGCACTAGTCCTTCTTCAATGCCAAACATTCTGAGGACCTGCCACAGGCCTTCGTGCCATATCTGTCAAAAGCCTTCTTGAAGTCGATGAAGTTGTGGAACAGGTCCTCTGATGTTGAAGATGTTTTTCCATCATGATGTGGCAGTTAAAAATCTGTTCGTTTGTGCTCCTGCCTGCCCTGAACCCAGCTTGTTCCTCTGCAAGGTGTTCTCTGCCTCCTTCTTGAGTCGATTAAAAAATTAACTTTGAGCTGATCTTGCTGGCGTGGCTGTTGAGGCTAAATGTTCTATAGTTTTGGCATTGGCGTAAATTCCCCTTCTTGGGGAGGGGTATGATGAGTGATTGTGTCCAGTCTGTTGGCCACTGTTTTGTCTTCCCCAAATCTTCTGACAGATAGCTGTACATATGTGAAAGACTGTTTCGCCACCAGGGTTGAGCAGCTCTGTGGTATATTGTCTGCTCCTGGGGACTTTCCTACTGGTAAGCTGCAGATGGCTTCTTCCACTTTCTTCCCTCAGTATAGGTTATGGCGAGGGTGCTCTTGATGTTGTGCTTTCTCTTCTATTATGCTCTTGTCAGGTTGTATTGGGCAGTTGTACAGTTCTTGACAATATTCAGACCACCTGTTAATGCAGCTGGCTTTCTGTGAGGAGGTTTCCGGAGCTGTCTTCAATGACTGATGATTTGGTTTTGAAGTGGTTTTGTGAGTTTCTTCAGGGTGTCGTATGCCTTTTTTTCTGTTGCCCACTTTCATGTTTTTTTCGATCTCATCACATTGATCACTGATCCACTTCTCTCTGGCCTTTTAAAATTGACTTTTTTCACGAGATTGTTGGGGCCCCCCGGTATTCTTTAGGGTTGGAAGACCTGGTTGGTTTCAGTGTCTTCTTGTATCGCAGAAGTCCAAGATGTCATTGGTAGTCCATGGCTGGTGTTTATTCCTCTGACGACCGAGTACCTCCTCTGCTGTTTCTCGGACTGCCTCATTGAGTTGTTGGGGAGGTTATTGATGTCATTGTCCAGGAGGGTTAATGCCGCAAAACGCGCCCAAACTTAGCTTGGAAGATCTCCTCCGACATCTGGATCTTTTAGTTTGTCCACGTCAAATTTGATACGTGGGTTTTTCAGGCTGTTTGTTTTTCTTCAGCTTTTTTTGAATACCAGCGCACAAGGTGTGGTCACTGCCTATGTCGCTCCAGGGTAGGTTCTTGTTCTGGCTCTGGTTGATGCTGGATTTGAAGCGCCGTGGTGTTAAGATAAAATCTATTTGGTTATGGATCTTTCGTTTGGCGCATTTCCAGGTTGTCCTCCTTGACTGCTTGTGGGGATAGAGGGTATTGGCAATTTGGGAAGTCTGTGGGTGCAGGCAAACTCCAGCAGACGTATCCCCCGTCGTTGGTCTCCCCAGTTCCAAAAATGACCAACTGTTCCGGCCCCTTGGTTTTAAGAGTCAGGGCCTACTTTGGCCCTTAAAATCCCTGGAGATGATGATGTCCTTCTTGGGTATTTTCTTAATGGTCACTTCAAGATCTTCATAAAATTCTTCTACTTCTTCATCTGTATGGTCAGATGATGGTGCATAGATTTGTATGATGGTGATGTTCTTGGGCTTGGCCGACACCCGGATGCTGATAATCCTGCTGGAAGCCAGTGTACAGCTGATAATGCACCCCACTACTTCCTTTCTGACATTATGTAAATCTTCTGTTAAATAATCAATATCTTTTACTTTAAAGAAATAATTTAGTGTTTTTGTGTATACACTAATTAATGATTTTCCAATACTTTTAGCCATTTTTGACCCAAGAGCAGATTGATATCTTGAACAATAATCATCAATTTCTTCTGGTGTAAAAGATTGAACTTCTTCAACAGTTAATTGTTTTCCGAGATACCTTTTAGAATTGCCTGTTGCTATGAGTTGATATAATCTTTCTTTTTTATTATGAATATCTTCTGTTTTAATTGTTTCATTTAATAGCAATTCATCAGCCTCCATTTTTATAAGATAAAATTTAATATTAGGTTATTGATAGGTTGTTTATAGGGTTCCTATTAGGTTGTTTATAGGTTATTTATAGGTTCATATTAGCTTCCTATTAGGTTCCTATTAGGTTCCTATTAGGTTCCTATTAGGTTGTTTATAGGTTCCTATTAGACTGTTTATAATTTTTTGGGATTAAAAATGGTTACAACAAAAAATGTAGAAAATTATATTAATCAAGGAGATTTCCTCTTTGTAAAAATAGATAATAAATTAAATAAACTTTTTATTGTTAATATAGTTATTATTTGTTTTTTAGTTGTTTTACTAATTGTTGCCTTTGTTTCATTCTATTATAAACATATCTATTCTTAACTTCATCATTATTATTTTCTTTTATTTAATTTTTTTAACATTTTGGTTAACTCTTTCAATATTTTCTTCACCAATTTCTTTCTTTAGTTCTTCATTTTCTGTACCTAATTCATAAATAACATTTCTTAATATATTAAAAGCCTCTTTAATTCCAGGCATCATTGCTACTAATTTTTCTCCTTGTTTTGCCTGATTACTAAGATTTTCTTTTCTAAATTCTTTAAGCGCTTGTATTGATTCATTTTTAATATTTATGTCATTTTTTTATAATTTGCAAAGCATCCTCCATTTTTTTAAGAAAAAAAATTTTAAATAGCAAGTACTTTATTTAATTCTTCATCAGTTATTTCTTTATCTTTCTTTTTAGGTCTTCCTCTAGTTGGTTTGTTAGTTATTGTTTTTTCAACTATTTCAGTTTTAGTTTCTTTCTTTTGCTTATGTTTTAAAGGAACATCGTATCTATAAGGAGAATTTAAGTTTAAATCTGTTCTAACTCTTTTCATTGTAGAAGAAGAAGTACCAATCATAGTTGATCTTGTGTAAGTCCAGGATTTGCTGCTTTTGCATTCATAAATTTATTTGCAAGGTTTAATTTATATAGTTTATTAAGACCATTTGGATCAAAGTCAGTTAAATGTTTAATATTTGAAAGATTTTCTAACTCCATTTTTCTAAAATAAAATTGAGGTCAATCGAGGTTAATCAAACTCAAAGGATATAATTTGTACAATTGTCCCCTCTATTTTTTTCTCCACACAGAAAGAGGTTCAGTAGCAACGTTCATCCTGTTCCTCTTTTTTTTTCTGTGTACCAGTCCCCCCCCCCCCCCCCCCCCCCCCCCCCCTCTAGTCTCCAAATTTTTTTTTTTTTAGAGGTGTCCTGAAGGTGTGGCATTTTGTGTGAGACAGAGAGACACAGAGAGACCGAGAGAGGCATAGAGACAGAGAGGCAGAGATACAGCGAGAGACAGAGATAAACAGAGAGAGAGACAGAGACAGAAAGACAGAGAGGCAGAGAGACAGAGAGAGACAGAGAGAGAGACAGAGATACAGAGAGAGACAGAGAGGACAGAGAGGCAGAGAGACATAGAGAGACAGAGAGAGAGACAGGAGACAGAGAGAGACAGAGAGAGAGACAGAGAAACAGAGAGGCAGAGAGACAGAGAGACAGAGAGAGAGACAGAGAGACAGAGAGGCAGAGAGACAGAGAGACAGAGAGAGAGGCAGAGAGACAGAGAGACAGAGAGACAGAGAGGCAGAGAGGCAGAGAGACAGAGAGACAGAGAGAGACAGAGAGAGAGACAGAGAGACAGAGAGGCAGAGAGACAGAGAGACAGAGAGGCAAAGAGAGAGACAGAGACGCAGAGAGGGACAGAAAGAGACAGAGAGACAGAGAGGCAGAGAGACAGAGAGACAGAGAGAGAGATACATAGAGACAGAGAGAGAGAGACATAGAGACAGAGAGACAGAGAGGCAGAGAGACAAAGAGACAGAGAGAGACAGAGAGACAGAGAGAGAGACACACAGAGAGGCAGAGAGAGACAGAGAGACAGAATGCGAATGCGAATGTGAAAGTTTTATTCATTATAGGCCTTGGCCTCTCATGAAGGGTGTGTGTGTGTGTATAATCAACATTCCAAAACATGTTGCAATTCTTCTTCTGACAGAGAGACAGAGAGACATAGAGAGAGACACACACAGAGACAGAGACAGACACTCACAGAGACAAAGAGAGTTCGGACAAACTCTCACCTTCCTTCCTCTCTCTCCTTTCCTGCTTTCTGACCTCTCTCATTCAAATGTTCTACATCCACTTTCAACTTTCTTTCTCTCTCTCCGCTTTAAACCGCAGCCGATTTTTTTTCACAAGCTCCGGGCAAAGCCATCATTCTCAACTCCATGCAATCTCATTAGCTGGTGCAGTGGCAGCGACAGTTTTACAGGCTATCAGCTGGAATAACGATGATGCAACTGTTTGATCTCTATGTGTCCCAATCACCCTGGATTTTCCTTTCAGCAGGAGTTGCGTGCTCTTGTTTTTGATGCTGTTAGTGGCATAAGGAATGGGGAAACAATTCGAAGTTTAGGTTAATGTGGACAACTTGTATATAAATATAATTATATAAATAGTCCATAACCTATAGGTCGTAGGGAGCGAGGCGTCAGAGACCTCACTTCTCCAGGGGCCAGCATATTGAGGGCGGCGCCCATCTCTTCTCCCTCGCTGCTCTACCTTCCCTGACCCTAAAGAGGGCAGGTACCCATTTACAGCTGGGTGAACTGGGGGAACTGTACTGAAGCCAAGGCGTGCAAACGGTCACCCATCCAAATGGTAACCACGCTCGACGCTGCTTAACTTGGCTGGTGGAAAGCGAGTGCTCCGACCACTGCGCTATCCCGTCCCCTGGAAAACTTGTACCATGTTGAAAAGATGATTATTTATAATGTTTGTTGCACTTGTGTCTTTTTTGTTAGGCAAATTTTGTTTTGAGTGTTTATTTATGTATTTATTTATTTATTTATCTATTTATTCATTCATTTATTTTTTTATCTATTCAATTTACTTATTTTACTTATTGATTAATTGATTGATTCATTTCTTCTTTTGTTTCGAGGATAATGGAATAAGCGCTCGTGAGGAATTTGGTTTTTTTCATCAATTCCCATGTGATTGCAGTTTTGTAAATTTTATTATCCATTTCCACGGCACACAATGACTTACTCTTCTGTAAAGGAGAACGGGTTTTAACTCTTGCTCACTGTGTCTGTCTGTCTGCCCCCACCCCCTCCCCACCTCTCTCTCTCTCTCTCTCTCTCTCTCTCTCTCTCTCTCTCTCTCTCTCTCTCTCTCTCCTCTCTCTCTCTCTATTTCACTAAGGGCGGGCGGGGATTGGATGTAAAAAAGCACATGGGGGTTTATTCATTATCCTCGAAATAAAGAATTTCATTGTCATTGTCATTCTCTCTCTCTCTCCTCTCTTCTTCTCTCTCTCTCTCTCTCTCTTCTCTTCTCTCTCTCTCCTCTCTCCCCCCTCCCACACCCCCTCTCTTTCTCTGTCTCTCTCCTGAATATAAAACAAGAGAGACTGACAATTATTCGCGTTTAATCTGAAAGCTTTTCCACGTCATCTGTCAAAGAAACACAGACAGACCTCGTCTGCAAAATAACAGACAGCATCATGCTAAGCCTTGATTTCATTACGCATTTGATGACGGAGATATTTGGACTCGATTCCTAAACGCTTTACAACAAATGTAGCAATAAAATACGAACATGAAAGCGCGCAGCACAGATGCATGCTGTGGCTCCTATACAATATCATCTTAGCTATAGTTGTCTAGGCACAGTATGATCAGTGTGTCGCTGAGTTTATTGTATTTATTTTATTTTATTCTTATATATCGAGGATAATGGAATAAGCACTTATATGTTTTTTTACATCCAGTCCCCGTGTGTTTGTAAATTCTGTCATCTGTTTCCACCGGCACACAATGGCGTACTCTTACGAAAAGCGGAACAGGATTTTAACGTGTGCGCAAGATGTTCTGCGTGCGTTCGCACACGGGACCTCGGTTTATAGTCTCATCCGAAGGACTCATGGGTTTAATGGCAAAGCTATTATAGACTTCGAATGCTATCCTTATGCTGAATGCATGAATGTGTGCTTATGTATGAACATTGTTGGGGTGGGCAGATGATTAGATGGTAAAGGGAAGAAAGACAGGATGGATGGGTGGAGATGATGGTGATGATGATGACGATGATGGTGATGATGGTTTTCATTGATTCTAACATGGTCAACCATCAAGACGTGTTTTCTCTCCCGATGTCCAGTGTTTTGACTTGACTAACTGTCTGAGTCATAAAAAAAAACAACAACAAATAACAACAACAACAACCAAGAATGCTGCTTTTTGGTAACACGTGGCTCTATTGCATGCTGGGCATTTGACGAACGTAATGAGAAGATCCAATCTGTTAGCAAAGGGAACGAACGGCTTCGTGGAGTCTTTCTAATGAAGCTTTCACTGCAAATTGCAAACCGCGCGTTCGTCTGAACAAGCCTGCATCACACACGCATTCACATGGGGGACGGGGTAGCCTAGTGGTTAGAACATTGCGCTCGCAATCTGACGACCCGGGTTCAATTCCCGTTCAAGGAGATATTTTCCCCTGGAGTTAACATCAGTGCAGACTCAACTCTCCCCCAAAAGTCCTTCGGAGGAGACTTTAAACCGAGGCCCCGTGTGCGAACGCACGCAGAACATCTTGCGCACACGTAAAAATCCTGTTCCGCTTTTTGTAAGAGTAGGTCATTGTGTGCCAGTGGAAACAGGTGACAGAATTGACAAAACTGCATACACACGGGGACTGGATGTAAAAAACGCACATAAATGCGTATTCCATTATCCTCGATATAAAAGAATCGAACAAAATAAAAGTGAAATAAATGAAATAAAACATGAGTGCCAATGAATGTAGTTTTGTTTTGTGGTGGGTTTTTTTGGGGGGAAAGGATATATTACCGCACTTGCAGGACTGCAAACATAGAGCTCAGCGGTGATCGTGTTGCTATGATTCATCACACTTTATCGTGCTGTGGGGGGTAGGTAGGGGTGGGGTGGGGGTGGACGTTTGTTAGGGTCGTTTCCGTGGTAATGACCTTAGCGTGTTGGCATGCTACTCTGGACGGATGAATGAGAGACAGACAGACAGACAGACAGACAGACAGACAGAGACAGACAGACAGTCAGACAGACAGACAGACAGAGACAGACAGACAGACAGTCAGACAGACAGACAGAGACAGACAGAGACAGACAGACAGAGACAGACAAGAAAAGAGGCAGAGACATACAGACAGACAGACAGAGACAGACAGACAGAGACAGACAGACAGACAAGGACAGATACAGACAGACAGAGACAGACAGACAGACAGAAACAGACAGACAGACAAGGACAGAGACAGAGAGACAGAGACAGACAGAGACAGAGACAGAGACAGACAGACAGACAAGGACAGAGACAGAGACAGACAGAGCAGACAGAGACATACAGACAGACATACAAAGATAGAGGCAAAGAGAGAGAGAGTCAGGCAGACTGACCGGCAGACAGAGAGAGTGAGAGAGAGAGACAGAGAGAGAGAGAGAAACACGGAGACAGACAGACAGAGACAGAGAGACACAGAGACAAACGGAGAGAGACAGAGACAGAGAAAGAGACAGACAGAGAGAGAGAGAGAGAGTCAGACAGACAGATAGACTGACACAGAGGAAGAGTGAGAGAGAGACCGAGACAGAGAGACAGAGGCAGACAGAGACAGACAGAAATATAGAAAGAGAGAAGAGAGAGAGAAGAGAGAGAGAGAGAGGAGAGAGAGAGAGTGAGAGAGAGAGAGACTACGGAGACAGACAGACAGAGACAGAGAGACAGAGAGACAGAGACAAACGGAGACAGACAGAGACAGAGAAAGAGACAGAGATAAAGACAGAGAGAGAGAGAGTCAGACAGGACAGACAGACAGACAGGCAAACACAGAGAAAGAGAAGACCGAGACAGAGAGACAGAGGCAGAGAGCGACAGACAGAAATATAGAAAGAGAGAGAGAGAGTGAGAGAGAGAGAGAGTCAGACGGACAGACTGACAGGCAGAGAGACAGAAACAGAGGCAGAGAGACAGAGACAGACAGAGACAGACAGAGACAGACAGAGACAGACAGAGACAGAGAGACAGACACGCAGACAGACAGAACAAAAATAGAGACAATAGAGAGAGAGAGGCAGACAGACAGACAGACAGACGGAGACAGAGACACGCAGAGATAGACAGAGACAGACAGAAAGGCAGACAGGCTTAAAAAGAGACATAGAGACAGTGACAAAAGCCCTTACACGCGCTGTTTAGCGATCAAAATAGAAATGATTAGAGTGTATTGGTCTGCAGGATATTACTTGCATCGTTCTGTATTGTATCATAGAATAAAACATTACAAGCTTTCGTATATTGATACTTCTTGCATAAACTGCGTGATGATAAAAAAAAGGAATTGCGGTCGATTGTTTTCCAATTTCTGTAAACTGCAGAGAAGTTCGATGATGTGTGTTTGCTGTGTGTACTACAGTATTAACTCACTATTTTGGGGCAAAAGCTGTTACACTTTTTATGTATAAAAAAAACAAAACAAATAAAAACAGTATAGACAGTAGTAGTAGTAGTAGTAGTAGTAGTAGTAGTAGTAGTAGTAATAGAAGCAGTAGTAGTAGTAGTAATAGGAGTAGGAGTAGGAGTAGTAGTAGTAGTAGTAGTAGCAGCAGCAGCAGCAGCAGCAGCAGCAGTAGTAGAAGTAGTAGTAATAGTAGTAGTAGTAGTAGAGTAGTATAGTAGTAGTAGGTATAATAGTAGTAGTAGGATAGTAGTAGTAGTAAGTAGTAGTAGTAGTAGTGGTGGTGGTGGTGTGGGTAGTAATAGTAGTTTTAGTTGTAGTAGTAGTAGTAGTAGTAGTAAGTAGTAGTAGTAGTAGTAGTAGTAGTAGTAGTAGTAGTAAGTAAAAGTCTTCGGGTGAGACATAAACGAGGCCCCGTGTGCGAACGCATGCAGAACATCTTGCGCACACGTTAAATCCTGTCCCGCTGTTCGAAAGAGTAGGCCATTGTGTGCCGTTGGGGAAAAGATGACAAAATGTAAAAAACCGCATACACACGCATAAAAAAAAAAATCATCTGAGCGCTTTGATCTGTTTCTTTACAAGATTCAGCGCTATAAAATTCCATACATTATTATTATTATTAGTTAGTAGTAGTATAGTAAGCAGTTAGTAGTAGTAGTTAGTATAGTAGTTTGTATAGTCGTAGTAGTAGTAGCAGTAGTAATAGTAGTAGCAGTAGCAGCAGCAGTAGTAGTAGTATAGTAGTAGTAGTAGTAGTAGTAGTAGTAGTAGTAGTAGTAGTAGTTGTGTAGTACAAAAGAAGATTTGAAGAATTTGAGGAATAATTTGAAGAAGAAGAAGAACACAACAACAACAACAACAACAGCACACCCACTCAATTACATACAGCTACACACACACAACACACACACACACACACACACACACACACACACACACACACACACACACACACTCACACACACAACACACACACACAAACACACACACTCACACACACACCATGTTATATCTCTCTCTCTTTCTTCTTATTCCACTATGTTCATTTTCCTACATTGAAATCCCCTTTCTCCTGAATCTTGAAAGATTTCAATGCAGACTCTTGTTAACGTGATCTAGGAATGGATTAATTCTCAAATCCCATCTAATCCCTTTAGCTGGTGTTGTGGTAATCACATTTTACAAGTGATCAGTTGGAATAATGATGCATCTGTTTAATCTCGAAATGTGCAATCACTCTGGCTTTCTTTATCAGGAGGAGTTACGTGCCTTTGCATTTCTAGATAATCGATTTGAAAAAGAAAAGAATTCATTTTTACTATAGAAAAAGGAAGATAAAGAAAAAAACAAAACACATGAGAGAGAGAGAGAGAGAGAGAGAGAGGAGAGAGAGAGAGAGAGAGAGAGATGAGAGAGAGAGATGAGAGAGAGAGAGAGTATGAGAGAAGAGAGAGAGAGAGAGAGGAGAGGAGGGAAAGAGAGAGAGAGAGAGGAGAGAGAGAGAGAGAGAGGAGGAAGAGAGAGAGAGAGAGAGAGTGAGAGTTGGGAGAGAGAAGGAGTGAGAGACGAGAGAGAGAGGAGAGACGAGTGAGAGAAGAGAGAGGAGAATGCTAGTGGATGAAGTGTGGTATATCTGTTAGGTTGAGAAAAGGGGGATGGGGGAGACGGGATAGCCTGGTGGTTAGAGTGATGCGCTTGATCAGCTGTGTGTGTGGACGTGAGCGCGCACGCGCTCAGGTGTGCATGAGTATGTGTGTGCGTGTATATGTATGTGTGGTAATTTGTATTTTCAATGTATTTCCGTATCGATTTTTTCCTCTTTTTTTTTTTACTGGTTTAATTTAATGGTAAACGGTGCAATAATGTAGTGTCTTAGTATAATCATTACGAAATTTGTTCTTAGATAGATGGCTTGATGAAAAAAAGCAAATGCATTGCTTATTCAATGTACCATCTGGAAATAAAATTTTGACTTGACTTGACTTGACTTGACTGACTTGGTTTCGAATCTCGTTCAAGAGGATTTTTTCCTCTGGAGTTAACATCAGTGCCAACTCCATTCTCCCCAAAGGTCCTTCGGATGAGACTATAAACCGAGGTCCTGTGTGCGAACACATGCAGAACACCTTGTGCACACGTTAAAACCTGTTCTGCTTTTTGTAAGAGTAGGTCATTATGTGACGGTGAGACAAGAAAACAAACTTAAAAAAAAAAACACGCATGGATGCACGCGCGCGCGCACACACACACACACACACATTCACTGATAACATTTAGAAAACTGCATATACCCGAAAACTGGGAGTAAAAAAAAGCACATGAATGCTTATTTCATGATCCTTGGAATAAAAGAATAAATAAATAAACACACACCCACATCCACCCACCCAAACAAACACACAAACACACACAAACACACACACAGATACACACACACACACAAACACACACAAAAACGCACACAACACACACACACACAAACAGGGACTCATGCATTTACACAATATATCCCCTACGTTCTCTTTCAAAGACTACTTTGTTTTTCCCTTTTCAAAACTCACATTGATTTCATCCATCTTCTTTCGGACTGAGTTTAGCGCAAATTCTTTCCCCCCAAGGTCTGCTGAAGACATCATTCTCCACTTCACGTCATTCTATGAACTTGGGATGTGGCTGTGACAGTTTTACAGGCCATAACGTGGAATAATGATGATGATGATGATGATGATGACGATGCCTCGGTTTGATCTCAGGGTACGCAATCACCCTGGATTTTCCTTCAGCAGGAGTTATGTGCTCTTGCTGTTTTCACTGTCAAGGGTGGTGGAGGGAGTGGGGGTGGGGTGGTGGGGTGATGGAGGGGTGTTGAGGGGGGGGGGGGGGGGAACCAAAGCTAGATTAAGTGATGTGTTGAATTTTGTTGTGATGTTGGGTGTTGCTTTTTTTAAGAATTTGTTGTCTATAATATAAGTATTTAGATTATAGGTACAGAATTCGTTAAAAAATGTGTATAGATAAATAAATGATATAGCTTGTTTTTTTAAGGTTTGTCTTATGAGTGTTTTATGTAAGCATGTGTTTATGTGGACGTTTATGCAACATAAGTGTACACATTTGAGTGAAGGTGATATAAACGACATCGAATTATATATGCTGTTATGTTGTTTTTGTGTTAATATTGTTTGGATTTGGGTTACGTTTTCTTTTATGTTTCCATGTTAAGAGCTTTTGAATGTTGTTTTACGAGAGAAGCGTAGAAATAAAACACATTTCACTAAACTGTCTACATAGATATTGTGCTAAAAATGCCATGCAGTCAACAGGTTTTATGAGCTAGAGAGGTCTCGTAAAAATTATTTGCTCTTTGAAAAATTGGATCATAAAAATATACATATTTGCAGATTCCATCCAAAAACACTTATCAGGCACAGCATTTTGTGAAGATTGTCTGTCCTTTTTTTTCATTTGTATTTAAAAATATATATTCAGTAGTATCTGCAGTTTAACGTATATTTATTTCCAGTGATTTTAGACCTCCCAAAACCTATACATTACATTTGCACTTTCATAGTAACAAGAACAAGGTTTTTTTTAAATGTAAACAATGTCAAATAAAATTGTAAAGTCAAAACAACTATAGATATTGAGTTATCAGAATTCTTATCAACGCCTTATTATTTATCATTTAGAAAAAAAACTTTTAAAGAATAATTTATAGTTTACTTTTTAAGCAAGCACAACACACACACACATGCACACACTCACCCACACTCACACACACACACTCACACACACACACTCACACACACTCACACACATACAAACATATACACACATTTTCTATATCTATCGATCTATCTATCTATCTATCTATCCCTCCTCTCTCTCTCTCTCTCTCTCTCTCTCTCTCTCTCTCTTTATATATATATATATATATATATATATATATATATATATATATATATGTAATGTATGTTTGTCCGTCGTGTTCGACGATGACCTCCAAAACAGCAGAGGAGGCAGCTGCTGTTTTGGAAACTGGGCAGAAATTTGATTATAGTGGAGATGCCTCGCCCACAGTACATCCCCACTCTATCGGCCAAGTGGGCATAAGGACAGTCAGCGTTGGAGATGTTCTCCAATGGCCAACCAGCCCCCAGGGCTGCAACACATAAGGACTGTGCGAGTCAAGCCTCCTAGTCAGAGTCATAGTCGATCACGAAAGACTAAGCTGTAAAGTGGAATTCCATGGATGGGAAAGCCACTGGTCATACAGCCTTTCACTTTGCTGTTGCCCCCAGCGTCAATGGTTCAGTCAAGAATTGTGATAAAGCCCAGGTGTTGACGGCATAATGATGATGATGATGAATAATGTATGGAATTTATATAGTGCTGAATCTTGTAAAAGTAAACATATTAAAGTGCTTGCTTTCAAAATCATTCTCAAGCATGCAACCATCCACAAATATCAGGATAAAAAGATATCAAATTTATACGCACCCCACCCCCCCTACGCACATACATGGGGACTGGGTGTAAATAAAAGCACATGAGCGCTTATTCCAATATCCTAAAAAGAAAAAGAAAAGCAATACAAACAAACCCATAGACTGTTTCAGTAGACTGGCATTCTACTAAATACCGGTAATGCTTATCAACCTACAGTACACGGCACAGTTCTGTAATTGCACGATCTCATCTCTTCCTTTCTCCTCCTCCTTCTCCCTTTTCATTCTAACACCCCTACCTTGTAAAGGTAAAGGTAAAGGTAAAGGAGTCCCACAACCTATAAGGTCGTACTGGAGCGAGGCGTCAGAGACCTCACTTCTCTAGGGCCAGCATATTGAGGGCGGCGACCATCTCCTCTCCCTCGCTGCTTTACCTTCCCTGACCCTAAAGAGGGCAGGTACCCATTTACAGCTGGTTGAACTGGGGGGACTGTACTTAAGCCAAGGCGCGCAAACGGTCACCCATCCAGGTGGTAACCACGCTCGATACTGCTTAACCTTGGCTGGGGGAAAGCGAGTGCTCTGATTACTGAGCTATCCCGTCCCCATACCTTGCACACCTTTGAATTATTTCGTTGGGTTTTCTTCAGTTCAGCTCATTCTCCACAGATCTAGCAATGGCGTTACACCATGGCTCATTTAACTGCGACCCGACACAGTCGTATCAACGCATTTTCAGGAGGTTATTCGCAATAATGAAAATCGTTTCTTTTGATCACTAAATCTTGGGTTGTCTGCCCTTCCGGAGTTATGTGTGCTGGCCTTTTGTAAGTGTCTGTTTGAAGCATGCAGAGAAGAAAAAGAGAGATAGAGCGAGAGAGAGAGAGAGAGCGAGAGAGAGGGAGAGAGAGAGGAGAGGGAGAGAGAGAGAGAAAGAGGGAGAGAGAGAGGGAAAGAGAGAGAGAGAGAGAGAGAGAGAGGGGAGAGAGAGAGTGAAAAGAGGGGAGAGAGAGAGAGAGGGGAGGGAGAGAGAGATTTAGAGAGAGAGAGAGAGGGAAAGAGAGAGAGAGAGAGGGAGAGAGAGGGAGAGAGAGGGAGAGAGAGGGGGGGAAAGAGAGAGAGAGGGAGAGAGAGAGGGAGAGAGAGGGGGGGAGAGGGGAGAAGAGAAAAGAGGGAAGATGGGGGAGAGAGAGGGAAGAGAAGAGAAGGGAGAGAAAGAGAGAGATGGAGAGAAGAAGGAGAGAGAGGAGGGAGAGAGAGAGGGGGACAGAGAGAGGGGAGAGGGAGAGAAAGAGAGGGGTAAAAGAGAGAGGGGTAGAGAGAGAGAGAGACAGGGAGAGAAATAGAGAGATGGATGAGGGGGAGGGAGAGAGAGAGAGGGAGTGGAGAGGGGAGAAAAGAGAGAGAGAGAGAGGAGAGAGATGGGGGAGAGAGAGGGGAGAGAGAGAGAGTGAGAGAGAGAGAGAGAGAGAGAGGGAGAGAAAGGGAGAGAAAGGGAGAGAAAAGAGAGAGAGAGGAGAGAAAAGAAAAGAGAGAGAGAAAGGGAGAGAAAGGGAGAGAGAGAGAGAGAAGAGAGAGAAGAGAGAGAGAGAGAGAGAGGGGGGAGAGAAAGGAGAGAAAGGGAGAGATGGAGAGAGAGAGAGAGAGAGAGAGAAGAGAGAGAGAGAGAGAGAGAGAGAGAGAGGTAGAAGAGAGAGAGAGAGGGGAGAGAGAGAGAGAGAGAGGAGAGAGGAGAGAGAGAGAGAGAGAGAGAGAGAGAGAAGGGGGTTTTTCGGTGATGTGTGGATCTGTTGCATGTCAGGTAGTTGACAAGTCCATTGTATAGTCTGATCTGCTCACAGGACCAACTGGTTTTTGCGGAGTCTGTTTGTTGTTGTTGTTTTTTTAATGACAGTTTTTCTTGAAATCGTGCGCGTGCATTTGTCTGCCCATGCATGCATCACGCACACATACAAATACACACACACACACGATACGCACACACACGCACACACACACACCCCACACACACTCACACACACGCACACACACTCACAAACACATACAAACACACACACACACACACACACACACACACACCACACACACACGAACGAACAAAAAAAACATTACACACACAACGCGCGCGCGCGCTCGCAAACACACATATGCATGCGCGCGCACTACATATACACACATACACACACACACACAAGCATCCGCACATGCCAGTGGGTACAGATGACAAAAAATTACAAAACTGCATACACACGGGGACTGGATGTAAAAAAGCACATACGTGCTTATTCCATTATCCTCGATGTAAAAGAATAAAATAAATAAATAAACAAATAAATAAATAAAGCACTCACGCACACACACAGAGGAAAGAGTAGTCCATTGTGTGTCAATGGGAACGAATGACAAAACTTTTTTTAAAAACTGCATACACACGGGGACTACATGTAAAAAGCCGCACAAGTGCGTATTCTATTATTCTTGAAAGAAAAAAATTAACATTAATGAAAAAAGATGAATAAATAAAATACAAACACACACACACTCACACTGAAAACACACACAAAACACCACAACCCTCACACACAACACACACACACACACACACTCACACACAAACACATTACACCATCACACACAACACACACTCACACAACACACACACATCACACAAACACCACACACACAAAACTCAAAACACACATACACACACACGCACACACAACACTCACAACACACACACACATTCACACAACACACACACATTCACACAACACACACACACACTCAAAACAACATACACACACTCAAAACACATACACACACACCCTCACACACAACACACACACACACCCTCGCACACAACACACACACACACACACACACGCACACTTACACACTCACACTCAAAACACACACACACACTCAAAACACACACACATACAACACACACTTACACACACACAACACACACACACACCACACACAATACACACACAAATACAACCCACAAAACACACACACACACACACACACAAACCACACACACCCAAAAACACACACAAACACACACACACACTCACACAACACACATTACATAAGCACACACACACACACTCACACACAACACAAAAAAACACCACCCCCCCCCCAATAAAACACTCACACACACACACACAACACACACACACACACACACACACACACACACACACACACACACACACACACACACACACACACACACACACACACACACACACACATGATTGAACATGAAGGTTCATTTCCAGGTGATGTTGATTCACTTGCAAAACTGCAGAAAAGCCGAGCAGTGCATTGAGGGAGTTGGGTTGTTGTTGTTTTTTGTTGTTCTTCTTTATTTTATTCAATCTGTCATACGGTGACTTGAATGTCTGTGAGTGTCATTTCCTTGGGTGGTAATCATTTTAGGGTGACAGCGTGTTAGAGAGGAGAAAGAGATAGAGAGAGAGAGGAAAGAAAGAAAAGAGAGAGAGAGAGAGAGAGAGAGAGAGAGAGAGAGAGAGGAGAGAGAACAGACAGACAGACAGAGCGACAGACAGAGAGACAGACAGACAGAGAAAGAGGGAGAGAATAGGAACAGACAGAGAGAGAGGGAGAGAGAGAGAGGGCAGACAGACAGACAGACAGAGGAAAGAGGAGAGAGAGAGAGGAGAGAGGAAGAGAGAGAGAGAGAGGAGGAGAAGAGAGAGGAAGAGAGAGAAAAGATAGAGTGAGGAGAGAGAAGAGAGAGAGAGAGAGAGGGGAGAGAGAGAGAGAGAGGAGAGAGAGAGCTGTGATGAATAAACACAATGGTAACATCGCTTGTTATTGAAAATATGTATTACTAGAAAGCATTATGTTGAATTGTACTGAATTGTTCTGTAGTGTGTTACAGTGCAGCAGAATACATTAGTTGTTTTATTGGAAATAAATGTTATGATGGCTTTACTATGCTTAACAACAGTCTATTCCATTCTTTTAAAATCAAACTAAATTGTATTTGATTTCCTTGTTTTATCTAGTGCTTTCATTGCAACAACATGGTAATTTTTCTAAGAATCCGGAGTCAAGCCCTTTTATATTTATAAAATGTTACGCACACACACCACCCACACCACAAGCGCGCGCGCGCACACACACACACACACACACACCACACGCACACTCACTCACACACACTCACATACAACACCCCTACACACACTTACACACACACACACACATACACACACACACACCCCACACGCTCACACACACACTCCAAAACACCACACACACACACACACACACACCACACACACACACCACCCCCCACACACACACACCCCACACACAACCCCACACAACACACATGATTGAACATGAAGGCATTCCAGGTGTGTTGATTCACTTGCAAAACAGCA
>CM054144.1:46045958-46063458 GCA_028751875.1 Rapana venosa
CATTTGGTTTTAAAGGTAATAAAGGTTATTTTCCTCATTATTTTAATACATCTGAAAATCAAAAGTATAAAGGTCCTTATCCTCTAAAAGAATATTATGGTTATGATACTATGAATAAAAAGAGTAAAGAAGAATTTGATAAATGGTATTACCAATTTATGTTTGATCATAATAATTATTTTATGCCTTTAAATCCAATATTTAACTTCTACAGAGAAATATCTTACTATTGTTTATTAGATGTTTTAATTTTGTCTAAAGGATGTACAATATACAGAAACCAATTTCTACAAATAACAAATAATTGTATTGATCCTTTTCAATCTGTTACAATTGCACAATGTTGTACTAAGATATTTAAAACATTAATGTTAGAAAAAGAAACAATAGGTATTCATAAAAAGATGACAATTAAAGAAGTACACACACAAAAATCAATACAATGGTTAGAGTACATTTGTTTAGAATATGGTATCAGAATACAACATGCAAAACGTGGAGGAGAAAAAATAATGTTTTGTGATGATGATAAAAGATATAAAGTAGATGGTTATTATTATGATAGAAGAACAAAAACACCTCATATATATGAATTTTTAGGATGCTATTGGCATGGTTGTCCTAAATGTTATTCTCCTGAAGAAATATGTAAAAAGAATAGAGATATAAAAAAAAAATGAAAGAGTTATATGAACAAACAATGAAAAGATTAGATTATTTAAAGAAGCAACATAAATCAAATAAACTACATATAATTTGGGAATGTGAATTTGATCAAGAAAAATATCCTGAAGTTGATCCACATTTAAAACCTATTGATAAAAGAGATTCATTTTATGGTGGAAGAACAGAAACTATACAACTATATAATAATAATCTTAAAGGTAAGCATGTAGACTTTTGTTCACTATATCCTACAGTAAATAAATATTGTAAATATCCAATAGGACATCCAATTAATTATATTAAGGTTTCTGTTGAAGATTATTTACCAGGTAAATATTTTGGTATAATGAAATGTAAAATTCTTCCTCCTAGAAAACTCTATCATCCTGTTTTACCATATAAACAATTAACTAGTTATAATACTCATAAATTAATATTTGGTTTATGTAGAACATGTATGAATAGAGTATCATTAAAATGTGAACATGTAAAAGAGTGTACAAATAAATATGATAAAGCACATGCTATAAAACATTGTAAAGAATGTAAAAAGATTAGAAATGAAAAATGTAATCATACTGATCAGGAAAGAGTATTAGTAGGAACTTGGCCGACTATTGAAATTGATAAAGCAATAGAAAAAGGATATAAAATAATAAAAATATATGAACTAGAACATTTTGAAAATACTTCTAAAACTATATTTGAAAAATATGTTAATACATTTATGAAATATAAACAAGAAGCTTCAGGTTGTAAATGTAATTATAAATAAATATGTGTAAAACTGTAGATATGCTAAAAAATGTATCATGAATGTTGAAACAAAAATTCAATATCTTATAGGTAATACTGCTTATGATTTAGATATTGATAAATTTAAATGTAATGCAGGATTAAGATTTATAGCTAAAATTTGTTTAAATTCATTATGGGGTCATTTTGGTATGATGGATAACTTTACTCAAAAAGAATATTGTTATAATTTAGAACAATTGACTAATATTGTTTTTAATGAAAAATTTAAAGATGTTAATTTAATGATATTAGATAATGATACTTTATTAACAGAATATAAAGATAAAGAACAATACAGTAAACCAAATCCAAGTGTTAATATTTATATAGCTTTATTTACAACAGCACATGCAAGACTTAAACTTTATGAATTGTTAGATATTTTACAAGAAAGAGTGCTTTATTTAGATACTGATTCATGTATTTATCAAGATGATGGTTCTGAAGCATGTAAAAAGATTGAATCTATGTTAGGAAATAAAGTAGGTGATTTAAAAGATTAAATAGTTGATAAACATAATGCTAATCATATCGAAAAGTTTATATCTTTAGGACCTAAAGATTATTATATGAAATTAGATACAGGGAAAATAGTAAGCTGTTGTAAAGGATTTAGATTAAATGCTGATGCGGAAGAAACAATAACAGGTGAAAAAAAGAGAAAAACTTTTAAAAAATGAAAATGAATCTTATGAAACTGTTACTTATACTAATATGAAAATAGGAAAAGATCATCAACTTAAAACAGTTGAACAAGTAAAGTCTTATGATTATATGTTTGATAAAAGGATGGTTTATTATGAAAATGAAAATCTAATTAGAAGCTTTCCTTATGGTTATTAAAGAAGAAAAATATAATGATAAATTAATACTATAAAAATGACTATCTATAATTATACAGAGAAAGATGATCCAGATGCTAAAGTTATATTAGGAAGATTAATGTTATCAAGTTATCAGTTATGTTGTTTAAGAGACGAATGGGATTGTCCTTTAACACCCCAACAATCTAAAATAATGAAAAAGTTTGAAGGTAAAAAGTTATCTAAATTTCCACCAGGATGGGATGCTTTTATTAGACCAGATTTAGTTTATGAGTTTGTTTATGGAGAACCATGTCCTATATAAATTTCTTAGAAATAAAATAAACTCCAATCATACCAACAACAATAAATTAAAGTTCATTATTCTTTTGTGTTTCTGAAGGTTCATAAAAATCACTTAGTTTTGGTGGTGGACCTAAAGTTGCTTCGTAATAAAGTTTAATAGCTTCTTCACTATCAACAAAATCTTTACTCGCTTTTCTTTCTTCCATTACTTTCTTATTTGCATAATCTATTAAAGCTAATCTTTTCTTCTCATATTCATCTCTTGCTTTTGCTAAATGTTCTAAAGCTTTATCATGTCGTTTTCTTTCTTCATCACTACTAAGTTTTGAAAATAAATAATTACTTCCGGAAAAAGCTAACCCGTTTACAACAGCTGCACCAATTATCATTGCAGCACAAGCCATTTTATTAATTAATATTTTCAGGTATTATTCCTTGTTTAACTAGAAAATCTTTAGTAGCGATAGAAGCAGAAATAACAACAATAAGTTTAATAGAATCTTCAACGTTTAGTTTATCTAAATCAGCTACTTTCATTTTTAATAACCTTTTACTAATCATACTATATCCAACACTTAAACCACTAATTATAGCTGCGTGATAAATTGAATTTATAATATTTTTTTCGCTCATTTTAAAAGAAATAAATTTCAGTATACTAATTTACTTAATCTCCCGTTTTCGATATTCATTTGTGCATCTGATATTACAAACGTATAAACATTAATAGGTCCTTCACCATCAGATTCTTTTTCTATTTGTAATGTAATTCCTTCTGATCCATTTTCTATTCTTCTACCACTACCATGTAGAGATGATTCATCAGTTGTTCTAAAGTCTAACCACAATGCATATTTGTTTGATAGAAAATCAGATAATCTAACGTCATGTAAATATAAATCTTTTGATACTAAATCAACTGTAGGATTATTTAATCTTCCTCCTCCAAAAAGTTTTCTGCATTCATCATAAAAATAGAAAGGTGAAACTCCACTAGAAAATATTTGATTAGGCTTTCCCCCTATTACTAAACTAACAGTTTTTATTTTAGGATTATAAAATTCTTCACATTCTCGTTTATATTCCTTTTTAGGTTCTTGAAATAGCATCAATACACCTTTAAATCTTTTTGCTGGTGTATTTAAATTAATATTCCAAACTTCATCATTTTTATTTTTTAGAGAATAATTATGTCTTAATATTCTATCATAAAATATAGTTACTTTTGATTGGTATTGGTCTCTAATAATTCTTGAAAGTTGACTGCTTGTAATAATTTCATATTCAAGAGAAATTTCTGATATTTTATACTTAGCTGTTGTATCTTCTGACAGTATTACTCCATTATAATTATTAAATAATAATTCATAAGTTAATCTATCATTTAAAGCTGATTGACAATATGGCATATGAGTAGTTAATAATTCAAAATCTAATGGAATATAAAATCTATTTTTATATACAGATGCAAGTGCTAAATCTTTTTTCTTATTTTCATTTTTATCTCCTGCTCTAATTCTTAGTTTACCATCATTTTCAGATTGAATTCCTTGATATACAAGATCTGATCTTTTATTTTCTGTTAACCAAAGATCGTTATAAAGAAAAAATATATCACTATCATCAATGCTTAAAATTTCTTGCCCTTCTAATTTGATGCAAATCTTTTTAACAATTGCTCTGCCTAAATTATTTATTATTGTTCTATTTGGGTCGGAATCAGATTCAAGATTAATTTTAAAAGCTAATCTAGCTGAACCAGGAACAATTAAATCTTCTGGTCCGAGGTTAGGAAATCTAACTGTTAATAATTGATTTTCATCTATAGTTGATGGATTATTTGTTGTAATAACAGTTTGTCTGATAGCTTTATGTCCTAACGGCTCTCTATATCTTCTGTAAGGGTTAAGTTTTTCTCCATACGCCGCCATTTTTATAAGATAAATTTTAGTACTCTATAATTCTTTTTTTAAATTTTTTAATAAATGCTATTGATCCATTTGTTACTTTGATTTCTCTAGAAGAGAATGTAGTTTTTTGCTTGCTTCTTCCATCCCTAATTTCTTCCCTTCTTCTAAAAAACGATTTTTTAATGAATTAATATCAGATGGACCAGTCATCATTTTGGATTGAATTCCTTGTTTCTGTGATTGATAATTTTCATAATCATCTACTATCTTTTTAAAATCAGAATCTGAAATATTTCCATCTTCTAATGCAGTACTAATTAATTTTTGAACACTTGTTATTTTTGAATTTGCTAACTGACTAATAGCAATGTGTTTTTGTAATTTTTTATTTATCTTTTTTAATATAAAATCGGACAATAAACTTCCAATTCCACAACCAACACTGACACTTGCTAATGCAATTCCTGCAGGAGCGCCAATTCCACTAATTATTAAACCTAATCCAGTGCTTGATGTTGCAATTGTCCCAAAACTAACTGTTGAATGAATATTACTTATAGTATTAAATGCTGAATTTTATCTTCTTTTACAACGACTATAATTATTTAATTCATTTTGTAAATCATTTTGAATTTGAGTAATATGTTGTAATCTAAAATTATCAGGTAATAGGGGGGCTGTTGGTGTTAATTGTTTTTCGTCAACTACATTGCCATTTACTATTTTAGGATATATTTTCGTTTTCTCGCTTTCCATTTTTAAAGGAAATAATTTTCAGAACTATAACTAAATCATTAAAATCCATCATTTCGCCTTTTTCATTTCTAATACTTAAATTAAAATTTTCAAAGAAATCTCTTCTTAATTGTTTATATCTTGGAGAAATATATTCTTTAGTTTCTCTCTCACAATATGAAGATCTTTCTGTTGATATTATTTCCAGTAAATTAGATGGTTTTCCATTCAAAAGATTTTCTGTTGTTTTTAATTCATTTAAATAAAGATATAATGATTTATTAACTCCCAAATTAATCGGTTTTGTTCCTGTGATTGTATTTCTATTTCCAAAACTTAATCCCAACATTGTTTTTAGACTGGAGTTTGCCAGTAACAACCACCTCCAGCTAGTGAATACACTTGGCCCACACAAGAAATCCAGAAAATGGACATGGCATAGCCCAAATGGAGAACACCACAACCAAATAGATTACATCATGGTGAAAAGACGGTTTCAGTCTAGCGTTAACATCGCACAGACACGAAGTTTTCCAGGAGCAGACATAGGGAGTGATCATGATCTTGTGATGATGACTTTCCGACTACGTCTAAAGAAAATCCACAAGCGGAACAACATCAGGATCAAAATTTGACCTCGAGAAGCTGAAGGACCCAGAGGTATTAGAAATTTTCAAGCAAGGATAGGTGGAAAGTTTGCAGCACTCACTGTGTTAGACTCAGACATAGACACACTGACGAATAGTTTTCAATACAGCAGTGACTGAAACAGCAAACGAGCTTCTTGGCAAACGCCGACCAGTCAAAAAACCATGGGTCACACCTAACATCCTACAACTATGCGACAAGCGTAGAGAGTTGAAGAAAAAGAAAAATGAAACAAAAGAAAGAGCAGAACAATATAGGGCAGTCAACAAAAGAATCAGGAAAGTCCATGACGGAGGCAAAAGAGAAATGGATCGGTGAACAGTGCCAAGACATTGAAGAGAACATCAAGAAAAACAATAGCAAGAAAGCATATCAGCTGGTGAAAGACCTGACTAGCACGAAACAGAGAAAAGGTTTAACAATCCAAGACAAAAATGGGAAGTGTCTCACTGACGACCAGGATATTCTGAAAGATGGACAGAATACTGCTCCGACCTTTTATAACTATAGAACCGCAGGAGATCCAGAAGTCCTTAATGTACCCGAAAGCAAAGAGACAGACAGTCACCCTATCCTCCGAGAAGAAGTGGAAACAGCAGTCAGATCGCTGAAAAAGGGAAGTCAGCAGGGGCTGACAACATTCCAGCTGAGTTGGTCCAAGCTGGAGGGAAAGCCATGATCAGCGCCCTACTAAGAATCTGCAACAAGATCTGGCAGACAGGAAAATGGCCAACACCATGGACACAGTCACTCATCATCACCCTCCCAAAGAAAGGAAATCTACAACAATGCCATAATTACCGCACAATCAGCCTCATATGTCACCCAAGCAAGGTCATGCTGCAGATAATATTGAATAGACTGAAGCCACAAGCAGAGACCATCATTGCTGAGGAACAAGCAGGTTTTCAGAGCAGGGCGCAGCACAACAGAACAGATATTCAACCTCAGAATACTATGTGAGCGGTACCTTCAACATCAACAAGACCTTTACCACGTATTTATCGATTTTAAGAAGGCATTTGACAGGGTGTGGCATGCAGCTTTGTGGGCAACCATGAACTTGTACAGCATCAATGCAAACCTGATCAGAGTCATCAAACAGCTGTACAGCGAGGCCACCAGTGCAGTGTACTACAACAACAACATTGGAGAATGGTTTCGAACAACAGTTGAGTAAGGCAGGGCTGTCTACTCTTCACCACCATTTTTCAACATCTTCCTTGAGAGAATCATGGCTGATGCACTGGAACATCATGAAGGATCAGTCAGCATTGGTGGCAGAACGATCACAAACCTCCGCTTCGCAGATGACATTGATGGAATAGCAGGATCAGAAAAAGAGCTTGCCAGCCTAACAGAACACTTGGATAAGGCCTCCAAAACATACGCATGGAAATCAGTGCAGAGAAGACCAAACTGATGACTAATAACACCAACGGCATTAGCCACTGATTACAGGGTTAATGACCAGAAGCTGGAAACAGTTCAAAGCTTCAAGTACCTGGGAGCCATTGTATCCGACCAGGGATCCAAGCCAGAAGTAGTATGCAGGACTGCACAGAACAATAACAGCTTTGTCAAAACTAAACACCATCTGGAGGATAAGAATATCTCACTTATCTCCAAGATCAGACTAATGCGCTCCCTTGTCATATCCATATTTCTGTATGCCTGTGAATCATGGACCCTGACTGCAGATTTGGAGAGAAGAGTACAGGCAGTGGAGATGAGATGCTTTCGGAGACTCCTTGGCATCTCCTACAAAGACCACATAAGCAACGAAAGCGTGCATAACAGAATCCAGCAAACCATTGGACCCTATGAGAACCATTCTAACGATCGTGAAAAAGCGTAAAACTTAAGTGGTATTGGGCATGTCAACAAAGATCCCAAGGAATTTACAAAGACAGTTTTGCAAGGCACTGTCCAAGGAGGAAGAAGAAGAGGCAGACCAAGGAAGAGCTGGGAGGATAACATCAGTGAATGGACAGGCCTAGAACTCAACAAAACCCTGAGAAAGGCAGAACAGAGAGAAGAATGGAGGGAACTGGTTGCTGAGTCTTTGAGGGTGCCCCCACGGTCGTCAGACTACGGGACAGATAGATAGATAGATAGACATATAATTTGTTGGCGCTTTTGGAAATTTTAATGTAACTAACAAATTTGCATCATTAAGTTCTGCTGTAATATTAAATGGTTCAAATGCTATTTTTGATAATGTGCAAAAATTGTAATATCCATCAGGTATGATTATAGTTTTACCACCCAATTCTGATATTTGATTATTATCTAACTTTTTACTAATGTTTTCCAATTAACAGAATATGAAATTTTCGCATATGCTACATGTAAAATTCTGATTTGATTATTTTATTCCATTATATATTTTAACATCAATTTAAAATCTGTTATTGTCAAATCATTTTTAATATATAAAAAATGAACAAATATAATTCCAGATGCAAACTATTTAATTGAGACCTAAATATCACACAAAAATTATTAACTTGATTATCTTCAAATCTTTGTAACAACGGGAGATAGTTTTTAAAATTAAGTTATTAATCCTTTCCAAAATTTTTTCAATCCAGTAATTAAATAATGATGTCAATCCAGACAATGGAATTCTAATCCAATACAATTTTATCAAATATCAATTAAATTTTGCTATTTGTTGTGCTACTACAGGCTGTGGAGTATCTTATGTAAATCACTTTAAATCATTCAGATCCTTTAACTAGATCAGTTTATCAATTTCATGTTTATTAATCAATTTAGAAGAATATTATCTGAATTAAGAGTTCCATACCTGGAGAACAATCACATAATCCATTTAATATATTCCTATAATCTTAAAGCATTTCAAAGAATAAGTAATGAGTTTAAATACAACAACAAAAAACTTTAGACAAAACTTAGATAAAAATCATGGATTAGGTAGTCTTTACTATAAATATTCTCATCGTCTTTACAATATACGATTACTGGCCAGGTCATAATCGTTTGCTCCGAATTCCCAAGTTCATTTTAGGATCAATAGAACAACCATCACTCCAATGCTTGGGACAACATTTATTTTGATGAAGAAATGGATTTACACAAGCAGGTGTTGAAAAATAAATGATTCGATTAGGACAATGATTTGGTGTATATTATAGTGCACAAGCACAAACCAGATCAAAATATATTCTTGAAAGTTTTGGTTCGCAAAAACTAGTGTTTAACTAATCTAGAAAAATGCAATTAATTTGCAGAAGATTTACCTTCAAGTATTGATAGATATCAAAATACACTTAGATATTCAAGGTCAAAATTTTGATTATGCTATAGGCTTTAATCTGTATATGATTCCTTCTGATTTACAACATTCAAATTGGGACAATAACAAATTTATAACAATGAGATAGTTATTGCTACACCTGAGCAAAAATTTTAGGATTGAATCCATCAATAAATGATTTACATGTAAATACTGTTTAAATACTCCACCATCTCTTTACCTTTAACTGAGGGAGCAACGCACCCAAGGAATTCAAAATTAAAAAAGTATAAGTTCCACAGACCATGAAATCAACAAAAACCGCTTTAGTTGTTGGAGGGATTGCAATAGGGTTAATATTTCTTTATTTTGCTAATTAAAATTCCTGCAACTAAAACTAGTAAAGTCCTTTAAATGTTCTGCCATATAACAACTACTTTACCGGCTGTTGATAAAATCCAACTAACAATAGAACCTATTATCCCAGGTAAAGAATCAATTGCTTTTAATCCTAATTTTTTTAATAATTCAGATATATGAATTAATTGTTTTTTTACCCATCCTTTTAAATCAGAATTAGATTTTGGGGGAGTTGGTGGTGGTGTACTTCCTGTAATTGCTAAAACAATAGTGCTGATCACAAATCCAAAAGCAGTTAATATACTTGCAATTGTAATTCCTTGTTCTCTGAATAAAGTTTTAATTCTTTCAGCTAATGTTGTATCTTCATGAAGAATTCTGTTTATACTTTCTCTGATTCGACTAACCTGAGTTCGGAGTTGTTCTGTTTTCAGATAAAACTTCTAATCTAGCCGCTCTTTCATCATTTAAATCTTTTAATCTTGACTCAATCATTTGTTTAACTTCCGTATCTAGATTATCATCATCTGCCTGAACGAGTTTTACTTTTTCTCTTTCAATATGATTATCAATTTCACTTAATTTTGATAAATTATTAACTAGCTCACCTCTTATCGTCTGTAGGTTTTTGTCTAGGGCAAATATTTCTCTCATTGTATAAATTGTTTGTGCTGATGTTTCATTAGTGTTTAATTCCTCTAGGGAATCTCTTATATTTTCTATTTCTGCAGGTAATTCTCTTATTGGTGTTGATTCTAATATTGGTAGTAATTTACTTTTCACATTTTCAAGTCGTTTAACATTAACTTTTGATTCATAACCACTTAAACTTAAATATTCTCTTATTCCTTTAGCCCCTCCCATTCTTCCTTTAACTGTTTCAAGAGATAAGTATTTACTAGGATCAATTTTATGAGTTAGTTGAACTTTACCATCTTCAGTTTTAACAAAAAGCGATTTACCATCTTTTCCAAATTCAAAAGCATTGTAGTCTTTAACATCTGGTTCCATTCCAACAGCCCTATAATAATCGTCTACCTTTGTCTCTAATAACTCCCTATGCAAATTTCGCCCACCTAATAAAGGTGTTTCTATTACACCATCATCATCATCATCAAAAACCGAAAAATCATGCATTTCAATTTCTTCTCCGCCTTCAGCCATTTTATATAAAACATTTTAAGACAAACACGCACGCACACACACGCACATATGAACACAAACAAAAACATTAAAACACATCCATTTACGCATATACACACATGAATACAAAGGACGGTGCATGCATTAGGGAAGTGTTTGTGATAGTGGGGGAGGTGACTTTGTTGAAAGTTCAAAGCAGCCACTGAGTGCACTTATCAAAAGCTTGCATCAATAAACAACAAGACAATTGTATAAAGTACACCCGGCGGCCACCTGAAAGGCAGCCTTAAAAAGCAAGGGTGGTGAAGCGAAGCAGGACAGGGTGAAGTGAAGCGAGGCGACGAAGCAGGCATTGAAAGCAGGTGAAAAACGTTATATACACTATATACAAAGTCATGGTGCAGTCAGACAGATCCACCGGTTACGCGCGTAATCGTTTCTACTTTTAGAACCACATCATTTTCGTTAGTGGCACAGCACCTGAGCAGTTATGCATAATCTTCATTGAGAAGCTTGCAGATCCTGTGTTTTAGGTAGGGTGAGAGGTTGTGACCAAAATTTTCTTAATTCAGAGACTTGCAACATAGAATTAATCTGTTTTAACTTGCCAGAAATATATCTCACGGAAAGTCCCACAGTGAAAAACTGAGGATATCCATAAAGTACCTTTGCAAGAGCACGAAGTTTACGTGCATGATCTTCGGAATAATCACATTTCTCTTTAAGCCATTGTGCCCAATTTTGAACAATTCTTCCTTTTTTCCTTTCTTCATCAAACCAATTTTTGCACAGGTTTAAAAAATTCCCAAATTGAATGTAAATCAAGAGAGTTTGAGCGTCCTGTTTTTTCAGATTTCTCACCCCTTTTTTCAACCTTCCAACAACTTCGTCTTCATTTGTTGCTGCTGCAAGCAGGTTGTTGTCAAATGTCTCTCTTAAAATCACAGACCCAACATCAGCTTTATTTGCAATAAGGTAGGTATGCAGCTCCGTTAGAGTCAGCTCTTTTTTGTTTTTCTTTTTTCCCTCCTTTTCTTTGAACAAATGTAAAAGAGATTTTTTTGGTTTTTTAGGCAGTTTCTGCGGTCCCAGTGTTTGAGCTTGGTTAACTACATCTTTCATTTTTTGAAAATAATCAAAATTTTCCTGCAACACCAGCTTTTCTTCCTCAGTCCACCATTCTGTTGGTGTTGGGGGTGGAAGAGGAATTTCTTGAGCTTGTTGAAAAGTTGTAGCTTGTTGAGGAGCAGTGGTTGGTGCCTGCCGACTGCCTTTAGCTTTTCTTGATGCCATCTCTTTGATCAAATTATTAGATTTAACAATATTTTGAAAGTTCCCTTGTAATATCACTACTATCTTCAAAAAGATCTGATTCTGACGAAATATCTGACATTACCTAACAAACTAAGCAAGGTACAGGTAAGATAAATTCAAACACTTCTTTCACTGAAAAGCTCCCACGTCTTCACTGCACTGCTTCACACTGCGAAATGACAAGACAGCTAGGGCTCGGTTGCTAACAACATAGAGTTCTGAGCGGAAATGTCGTCACTGTTACTAATCAGCTGATTCTATCTAGTCTTGTGATTGGGGAAAGGTAAGTAACATGTCTAGATATGTCTTACCAGGGGCGGGAGACACCCTAGCGCTACCTATTGAAATCTCCGTTATTCAGCTGTCAAAGCCTATTGGCGCTCTTATTGTGTGTTGAGGGTCGAGGCGTGCTGTGTGTCATTCAAGCAGCGGGCGAGGTGTGTGTCTCCTACCCCATTTCTTTCTCCCTCTTCAACTCTTTTTTTTTTCTGTGTACCAGTATCCCCTCTAGTCTCCAATTTTTTTTTTTTTTTTTAGAGGTGTCCTGAAGGTGTGGCATTTTGTGTAATATCCCAACAGCATCAAAATCAACCTTTTAACACCAATACTCGATTCTTCCAGAGAAAAAATCATCAACAAGCAAAAATAAAACAAAAATCAATAAATAAATGATAATAAATGGAGGCACTCCTTCAAAATCTTGAATTATTGAAAAACGTCAAGTTTCGCTTGACTGCTCTCAGAATTATCAAAGATATTAGTCTGGAATTTCCGTCACACACACACACACACACACACACACACACACACATACACACACACACGTACACACACACACACACACATACACACACAGTGTGTGCGAGATCATATTTTTGTACTAAGTGTACGCATGCACGCACGCACATGCTTGCGCAAGTGATTTGGATTTGCCCATCCCATTGCAATAAGCCCAGAAAAACCAAGAACATCATAGTGTCACAGTATATCATGTACTTGATCCATATACACAAACACACACACACACCTCTCTCTCCTCTCTCTCTCTCTCTCTCTCTCTCTCTCTCTCTCTCTTTCTTTCTTTCTTTCTCTCCCTCTCTCCCCCCTCCCTCCCTGCCTCTCTCACCTCCCTCCCTGCCTCTCTCTCTCTCCCCCCCCCCCCCCCCCCCTCTCTCTCTCTCATATGGAATGGATTAGAATGGACGTAGGCCTCTGTTTTGGGGGTGGGTTTTTTTTTAAATTCTTTTATATCGAGGATAATGTAATTAGCACTTATGTGCTTTTTACATCCAGTCCCCGTGTGTATGCGGTTTTGTAAATTCTGTCATCTGTTCCCACCGACACACAATAGCCTACTCTTACGAAAAGCGGAACAGGATTTAACGTGTGCGCATGATGTTCTGCGTGCGTTCGCACACGGGCCTCGGTTTATAGTCTTATCCGAACGATCTGTGTGCGTATGTGCACAGGTGCTAGCGTATTTGTGCATGCATGATTATGTGGGTGTGGACGTGTGCTTTGGAGATGGGTGGAAAGGAGAGGTGGCGTTTGCCAATGTGTGTGTGTGTGTGCATGCCTGTATATGCACAGAGAGCAGAAAGGGGACAGGGTGGGGGACAGGGGTCTATCATTCTTCAGATCCAACAACTTCTTCAACCAGCCGCATCTGACAGCGCTCTGATTTCCCTGTCTCTTCGCTTTTCTCTGTTTAAAAAAAAATGTATAACAGTACTGGGGATTTCAAATGAATCCCACTTCTTGAACCTGTCTGAAGACCTCGAAGCGCTTACAAGTCAAGATGGAAAAAAAAATTACTGTAAATTATAAAGCACACCAACACAGTGGAAATGATTTTTTTTTAATTCACGGAAAAAGTTCTCTCTCTCTCTCTCTCTCTCTCTCTCTCTCTCTCTCTCTCTCTCTCTCTCTCTCTCTCCTCCTCTCTCGTTTGTGTGCGAACAAGACCAGACAAGCACCACAATAAGACCAGACAAGCAACAGAACAAGACCAGAATAAATAAATAAATAAATAAAATCTCTCTCTCTCTCCCTCTCTCCCTCTCTCTCTCTCTTTCTCTTTCTGTCTCTCTCTCTCCTCTCTCTCTCTCTCTCTCTCTCTCTCTCTCTCTCTCTCTCCTCTCTCTCTCTCTCTCTCTCTTTCTCTCTCGTTTGTGTACGAACAAGACCAGACAAGCACCACAACAAGACCAGACAAGCAACAGAACAAGATCAGATGAGCACAACCAGACAACACAAAGTAATTATGAGAGTGAGAGTGTGCAAAATGCAGAGTCTCTCTCTAACAAACAGCTGAATGCAGAAGGCGACTTTGAACATGCACACACAACAGTCTACAACACATACAACTCGACCACATACCTAAAACAGGAAACGCTAAATCTTCACTTACCCTCCTTGTGTAGCTGATAGCAGTCTTCTTCTTCTTCTTCTTCTTGACGTGTGTATCCAGCAGCTAAAAACAGATCTTGAACAAAAACGAACAGTCCTGTTGTTGGTGTGTTCGATGTTGCTGGTATTGGTGAAACAATGCGTCGCCATCTTGACAGACAAGAGTGCAGCCAGAGAAGGCTGACAGACCTAAACAGAAAAAAAAACCCGAATCCACCAAAAGAAGTGTCCTCCATGGCTTACACACAACACAAACACTGCTTTGTCGATCAGACGACAGTCGCGGTTGAGTATCCTCCTCGTCCAGTTCTTTATCAAAGAATGTGTCGTCTGGTTCGTCAAGCAGCCAAGCCAACACATACTGGAAGAAGAATGTGTCCCACTTTCTAATTGGCTGAAATGCGAAACGGATCCTAGACACGCCACACACACGAGGTAACCTTGCACGTGCAGAAAAGAATGTGCAAGTTCTTCATGGTCTAGTCTAGACACGTAGGCTACACATCGGTGGCAGTGCGGGTGGATATGGACAATGAAGAACATCACGTGTGGTTGCACATGTTACCAAAAGGAAACCCCGTTCAAACAGAATACCTTGCTATGGGTTGTTGTTTTATCCATGTCAATGAATGAGGTTGCTGCAACGACGCATCGTCTTGCTGTGTGGCTTAAAAGTTTGGAGGTCATCGTCGAAAACGACGGACTAACACACATACATACATAGCAATAAACTGTGTTCCTTGTTCTCTCTCTCTTATCCTTGTTCGAGTTCTCTCTCTCTCTCTCTCTCTCTCTCTCTCTCTCTCTCTCTCCTCTCTCTCTCTCTCCTCTCTCTCTCTCTCTCCTCTAGCACCCCATGTGCTTCGTTTTTACATCTAGTCCTCGTGTTATCCAGTCTTATTATTAAGATGTATCCCTACGGGCGGGGACTGATGTAAAAAAGCACATGTGTGCTTATTCATTATCCTCGAAATAAAAGAATTTGTCATTGTCATTGCTCTCTCTCTCTCTCTCTCTCTCTCTCTCTCTCTCCATCTCTCTCTCTCTCCTCTCTCTCTCTCTCTGTCACACACACACACACACACACACACACACACACACACACACACACACACATTTAAGAAGACTTCTTTTGTCTTCTTCTATCCTTGAAGAGTTCTTGGAGTACTGACTTTGTCAGGCCGGGTCTCTTAGGCAAGTTGAACCTGGTGGAGCCCATCCCTCTATAGGTTCAGAGTGCATGCTGGGTATGTCTGTGTTTCCACAGCACACCAAATGCTGACATGAATTACAAGGTCTTTAACGTGCATATTTGATCTTCTGCTTGCACATACACACAAAGGGGATTAAGGCACTGGCAGGTCTGCACCTGAAAGTTGAAGTTATCGAAGAGTGTGTCTTCTGGTTCGTGAAGCAGCAAAACAAACACATGCTGGAAGAAGAAAGTCTCCAACTTTCTAACTGGCTGAAAGGCAAACGGGAAAAAAATAGAATAATAATAATAATAATGTATGGAATTTATATAGCGCTGAATCGTGTGAAGCAACAAATTAAAGCGCTCAGATGACTTTTTTTATATATATATCGAGGATAATGGAATAAACTTTCATGTGCTTTTTTACATCCAGTCCCCGTGGGTATGCGGTTTTGTAAATTTTGTCATCTGTTCCCACCGGCACACAATGGCCTACTCTTTCGAAAAGCGGAACAGGATTTAACGTGTGCGCAAGATGTTCTGCATGCGTTCGCACACAGGGCCTCGGTTTATAGTCTCCTTCCACCCTTAATTCACCGATCGTCAGTGACGAGATTCGAACCCACGACCTTATAGATCCACGGGTCGGAACTCAAACCCACTCAGCTGTTTAGGTATATTTGGGGGATTTCTTTTAAACTCGACTTCTTCATTGAAACACGAAGAACAAATCTGGAAATGTATTCCTAGTAACAGACCCACGAGAGAAAAAAAGGCAAAAACAACACACACACAAAACCTACAGTCCCTGTGATTTTTCTTTTTCGTTGTTATATTCAATTTTTGTTTGTTCCACTAATCTCTCTCTCTCCTCTCTCATCCCCTCTCCTCTCCTCTCTCTCCCTCCTCCCTCCCCCCTCCTTCGATGAGACTATAAACCGAGGCGTATGCAAACGCATGCAAACATCTTGCACACACTAAAACCGTTCGGCTTTTTTTGTAAAAGTAGCCATATATGCCGTGACGACTGACAACATTACAAAAATGCATACACACACGGGACTGATTAAACGAAGCACATGGGTGCTTATTCCCTTACTCCTCGATATAAAAAAATAAAAAAAAAATAACTTAAAAAAAATCTCTCTCCCTCTCCTCTCTCTCTCTCTCTCCATCCTCTCCTCTCCTCCTCCCTCTCCTCTCTCCTCTCTCTCTCTCCCTCTCCTCTCCTCCCTCTCTCTCTCTCTCTCACCTCTCTCCAAGAGTTATATTTCATTCTTCTGCATCCCCTTCTTTTTTTGCCCCTCAAGTCATTTTCCAAAGCCCAGATGGTAAAATCTTTAGAGTTCAGAGTTCTCTGCGATTAACTCCAACTCTCCCCCCCCCCCCCCCCCTCTCTCTCTCTCTCTCTCTCTCTCTCTCTCTCTTCTTTTTCTCTCATTCAACTTATGATACAGTTATCATGTTTGCTGTTTACACACTGCTTCACCACACACGCACGCACACACCACACACACACCACACACACCACACTCAATATATATATATAATATATATAATTATGTGTAGTATTTGTGTTGTGTAAAATTATGTCATACTATAACAATCTTCGATAAGAAGTATTTGCTTTGAATTGCCTTGCTAATCCCTCCCCCCCCCCCCCTCTCTCATACTCTCTCCTTCACTTCCTCTCTCTCTCTCCCCCTCTCCTTATTTCATTCTTCTTCACTCTCTCCTTCCTTTTTTTCCCTCGAAGTGCTTTGTCCTAAGGCCGATTTATAGTCACAATCATTTTAGAGTTCAGTGTTCTATGACGATATATGCAAATCTCTTCAGTTCTCTCTTCTTTCTCAAATCTCCTCTCTCTCTCTCTCTCCTCTCCCTCTCTCTCTCTTCTCTCTCTCTCTCTCTCTCTCTCTCTCTCTCTCAAGAGTTATATTTCATTCTTCTG
>CM054144.1:46068458-46073458 GCA_028751875.1 Rapana venosa
TCTCTCTCTCTCTCTCTCTCTCTCTCTCTCTCTCTCTCTCTCTCTCTCTCTCTCTCTCCTCTCTCTCTCTACACACACACACACACACACAAAAACACACGGGAGGAGGCGTGCGCACCCACGGCTATGGATGGAACCTCTGACACTAACTTATGGGTATTAATATTGTCATTTTCGTTCAAATGAAGAAAACTTTAAAAGAAAAACAAAAAACCTAGAATTATCTAATCAACAAGGACAAAATCAATAGTACAGAGAGCTTCAATTCAGTCAGTTCAAGTCAAATCATATTATTTCATATTTCCTCGGATTATAGATAAGTAATGATAATTACTAAGACGCACATAATAAAAATAGCTGTTTGGGTTTGTTTGATGATTAAAGTCCAAGCGGGGCTATTCGATTTAAGGACTGTACAATCAACCAACCACTATAGTGGAAATAGATGGGGAGAAAAGCCTTTCTTAATTTTCTTTTAAGGAAACAAAAAAAATTTCTTAAAAATCATGTCAGGTTCCACCGAGATTTGAACTCGGATCGCTGGATTCAGAGTCCAGAGTGCTAACCATTACACCATGGAACCTCTGACTGAAGACGCCTGAACCAATGACTGTAATCCAAACTTTGATTAATCTTCCATTGCAACAGACACGATAGTAAGCTATGTGGGGCAGTAGGCCTGTTGTGGGTTTATCTGTTAGGTAATTTCAAGGCCAAATTCGATGACGAAAGAGGCGCAACTCGTGTTCGTCACAGGGTGAATGGTTGTAGCCCTCTCTCAAACGTTGATACACGTGTGTGTGTGTGTGTGTGTGTGTGTGTGTGTGTGTGTGTGTGTGTGTGTGGTGTGTGTGTGTGTGTGTGTGTGTGTGTGGAAGTCAAGTCAAGTCAAGTCAAGTCAAGTCAAATTTTTATTTCCAGATGGTACATTGAATAAGCAATGCATTTGCTTTTTTCATCAAGCCATCTATCTAAGAACAAATTTCTTAATGATTATACTGAAATACTACATTATTACAACCTTTACTAATAAATTAAACCAGTAAAAGGAGAAAAATCGATAAAATAATACAAGGGAAAATACAAATTACACACATATGCATACACACGCGCTCACATACTTATACACACCTCTGTGTGTGTGTGTGTGTGGTGCGTGCGTGCGTGCGTGCATGCGTGCGTGCGTGCGTGCGTGTGTGTGGTGTGTGTGTGTGTGTGTGTGTGTCTGTGTGTGTCTCCTCCCCACCTCTCTCTCTCTCTCTCTCTCTCTCTCTCTCTCTCTCTCTCTCTCTCTCTCTCTCTCTCTCTCTCTCTCTCTTGCTTATAGTTATAGTGTATCCTGATGAAGGATTCATATTTTATATTTTCAATACTTTATTGGACTTGCCTCTGTACTTAAGTTTTAATGAGTGCCCTATTTCAATATCTTATAGTTATGTGTAACAAGTATGTGTACCATTTGACAATATGTAGATGTTTATCTTTATGACTTATTAAGTTTGGTTGTGTTATTTCTCTTGGCTCTGTTGTTGTTCTTGTTGTTGTTGTTTGTCTGTTTTTCTCTTTTTTTTTTCTTTTTTTTTCTTTTCTTCTTGTTGGTTTGGTTTTTCCTTCTCTTTTGTTTGTTTGTTTGTTTTGGTCAGGGTATTTTTGGGGGGTGGGGGGTGGGGGGGGGGTGTTTTTAGGGTTTTCTTTTATTTGCTTGCTTTGGGGGGAGGGGGGTTGTTGGGGGGGGGGCTGTTTTGAAAAGGGTTATTTCCCCTTGTTTCTATTGTGAGACTGTTTAAGTATTGGGTTATTATTATTAAGATATATCCCTACGGGCGGGGACTAGATGTAAAAAACCACATGTGTGCTTATTCATTATCCTCGAAATTAAAGAATTTGTCATTGTCTTTGGATGAGGCTATAAACCGATGTTCCCGTGTGCTAACGCACACAGAACATCTTGCGCACAAGTTAATACCCGATCCGCTTTTTGGAAGAATAGGCCATTGTGTGCCGGTGGGAACGGATGACAAAATTTACAAAACTGCATACAAACGGGGACTGGATGTAAAAAGAGAACATGAGTGCTTATTCCATTATAGAAATAAAAGAATAAAATAAAAAATAAAATAAAATAAATCTCTCTTTAAGAGCGTATGCACCGTAACCCACACCAGTGCCAATAGTTATGTTGTTGTTACTGTTGTTGTTGTTACTGTTGTTGTTGCTGTTGTTGTTGTTGTTGTTGTTGTTGTTTGTTCCTACCCACTTTACACCCTGGGAGTCACCCAGAATAATAATGATGATTGCAGTCTGTCTCACGCGTCCCGCCTGGGAATCACAGCAAGATAGGATTTTTATTTTTAAGTGTGCGTGTATGGCTGTTTTCAAGTACCTCGCCACATTGACAGCCATACTCCGACTTCAGAGGATTTTCTCTCCTTTGAATTAAAGGAGAGTGCAAGTTGCTACACGCTAAGACCTTGTCACGGATGAAGACAATATCAGCATAACATTGTCAAGCGTAACAACAGCACGTTAACGCACGTTCTGCCATTTAGCTTACATCACGTCAGTAACTGACAGAGCTTTTGATCTGGGCCAAGTGCCAGTATTGTCATTCTTCTTTTTTTTTCTCTCCTTTTTATTATTTTTTTTGTGTGTGTGGTTCTAGCCGTCGGGATAACTACGAAAAAAAATAAGAGGAACTAAAGACAAAAAGGAAATCGAAAACACACACACACACACTTACACACGCACGCACCCACGCGCGTTCCTACACACACACACACACACACACACACACACACACACACACACACACACACACACACACACACACCTTTCATCTAATATCACTTTTTGTGAATAGACGTTAAATCGATGATGAATGAGAGAGAGAGAGAGAGAGAGAGAGAGAGAGAGAGAGAGAGAGAGAGAGAGAGAGAGAGAGAGAGAGAGAGAGAGAGAGAGAGAGAGAGAGAGACAATGACAATGACAATGACAAATTCTTTTATTTCGAGGATAATGAATAAGCACACATGTGCTTTTTTACATCCAGTCCCCGCCCGTTAGGGATACATCTTAATAATAATAACCCAATACTTATACAGTCTCACAATAAAAACAAGGGGAAATAACCCTTTTCAAACAGCTCCCCCCCCCCCCAACAACCCCCCCCCCCCCCCCAAAGCAAGCAAATAAAAGAAAACCATAAAAATACCCCACCCCCACCCCCACCCCCCAAAAAACCTTAACCAAAACAAACAAACAAACAAACAAAAGAGAAGGAAAAACCAAAAAAGAGAGAGAGAGAGAGAGAGAGAGGAGAGAGAGAGAGAGAGAGAGAGGACAGAAGAAGAAGACAGACAGACAGACAGACAAAAAGACAGAGAGACAGACAGACAGACAGGCAGGCAGGCAGGCAGACAGACAGACAGACAGAAACTGTACTTGTAAACAAAATTGTGACCTGGCATATAAATAACTGGCAAGATTATCTGATCAGGTAAAGGTTTGCACAAGCACACATACTTATAATTATGCGTATGATTAAATTTGTATGAATGCGTAGTTATTACACATGTCTGTGCTAAACATTTGTTCGTTTGAATTCAAATGTTATCTTCAACATATCCATTGAAAATAATCTTTATTTTTAAAAAAATTAAAAAAATTCGCAGGTTCCACCGAGATTTGAACTCGGATCGCTGGATTCAGAGTCCAGAGTGCTAACCATTACACCATGGAACCTCTGTACAATTTGCCCGTTACACACCCCCTTAATCTAAATCCTAACCCGGGTGCACACACCCAAAGTTTCGGGTTATCGTGACCCTAAATCCCAGTTGAGTTTTCTGCCCAGATCGTGAACTGGGTTGTTTCAGTGCTTTTTTCTTTTTCTCCTTCTTTTAATCATTAACTGCTTTCTTAAATAGGGTAAGTAATAAAAGTAATTTTTATTTTAAGTTTAATGAGCGGACACAAATTTCATGGGTGAAAAAAAATCGAAAGAGAAGAAGACGAGGAAAAAGAAATATAATATATTGAAAAGAATGGGAGACAATCCTAAAATAAGCAAACACCAAGAAGGGAAATAGTTATGTCCCCTGTTATATCTTCTCTGCCATTGTGTGCCTGTCTCTTTATGTCATTAACTTCTCATAACACTAAAGTATTTTTAATTCCAAAAAAATAAAGCGCGAGTACGCACGCATACACGCACGGTCCACGCACATGCACGCGTACACACATGCACGCGCGCGCGAGCACACACACACACACTCTCTTCACACACACACACACACATACACACACACTCTCTTCACACACACACACATACACACACACACACACACACACACACACACACACATATATATATATATATATATATATATATATATATATATATATATATATATATATATATATATATATATATATATTACTAACTTCCATCAAACTTCCATTTACATCTAGACTAAGTTATTTTAGACAAAAATAATCTATCTCTCTCTTCCTCTCCCACCCCCACCCCCTACCCCCCACCACACACACACACACACTTCTTTTTCGCCCCTTTACCACACAGCTTAAACAAATTCGCAACGAATAAAGAGGGCACCAACAATGAGCTCATGAGAAGGTCCGAGAACAGGGAAGAATGGAGAGCCATGATCGTCGATGTCTGCAGGACCAGACCGGACACTTGAAGAAGAAGAAGAAGACCACACAACAGACTCCACAACCCCAACATTATTCACTAATCTCTCCACTCCCACTCTCTTCTACCCACCCCCCCCCCCCACCCCCACCCACACACACACTTCTTTTTCCCCTCCTTACCACACAACAGACTCCACCACAACCCCCAACATCATCCACTAATCTCTCCACTCTCCCTGTCCGGACAGAGGAACCGGGGGCTGACCCGTGTCCGGCTGTCGTGGAACGGACTGTCCACCGAGGGCTGCGTGGAGCTGGGTCAGGGGTTGAGGACCAACGGTCAC
>CM054144.1:46080958-46103458 GCA_028751875.1 Rapana venosa
CAGCTGACCGATGTACCGACTGACTGATTTGTCAACTAACTGGCCGACAGCCTGACCGATGTGCCAACTGACTGACAGCTTGACTGATTTGCCAACTGACAGCCTGACTGATTTGCCAACTGACAGCCTGACTGATTTGCCAACTGACAGCCTGACTGATTTGCCAACTGACAGCCTGACTGATTTGCCAACTGACAGCCTGACTGATTTGCCAACTGACAGCCTGACTGATTTGCCAAATGACAGCCTGACTGATTTGCCAACTGACAGCCTGACTGATTTGCCAACTGACAGCCTGACTGATTTGCCAACTGACAGCCTGACTGATTTGCCAACGGACAGCCTGACTGATTTGCCAACGGACAGCCTGACTGATTTGCCAACTGACTGACAGCCTGACTGATTTGCCAACTGACTGACAGCCTGACTGATTTGCCAACTGACTGACAGCCTGACTGATTTGTCAACTGACAACCTGACTGATTTGCCAACTGACAGCCTGACTGATTTGCCAACTGACAGCCTGACTGATTTGCCAACTGACAGCCTGACTGATTTGCCAACTGACTGACAGCCTGACTGATTTGCCAACTGACAGCCTGACTGATTTGTCAACTGACTGACAGCCTGACTGATTTGTCAACTGACAACCTGACTGATTTGCCAACTGACAGCCTGACTGATTTGCCAACTGACAGCCTGACTGATTTGCCAACTGACAGCCTGACAAATTTGCCAACTGACTGACAGCCTGACTGATTTGCCAACTGTCAGCCTGACAAATTTGCCAACTGATTGACAGCCTGACAAATTTGCCAACTGATTGACAGCCTGACTAATGTGCCAACAGACTGACTGCCTGACTGATTTGCCAACTGACTGACAGCCTGACAAATTTGCCAACTGATTGACAGCCTGACTGATGTACCAACAGACTGACCGATGTGCCATCTGAACGACTGACAGACTGACCGATGTGCCATCTGAACGACTGACAGACTGACCGATGCGCCAACTGAATGACTGACTCGGCGGACTGACTGGTTTCAGAGAGCTGGGGGCTGGCTGGAAGGAGCATGTGAGGAGAATGGCCAAGTGGAAGAAGAAGGCGGACAGGCAACAACAGCGCGGCTCCGCTCTCAGTCGTCTGCAACAGCTCCGCGAAGCCATACGCACGCGCATTGAGGCCAGTCAGAGGCGAGGCGTCACGTGACCAGCATGAGATTATGACGCTGTTTCGTCACTCCTTCCCTGTCTTTTTATGCATAATTTTCTTCGTCGTCGCTGTTATTGTCGATATCGTTCGTTGTTGTTGTTGCTGTTGTTGTTATTATTTTTCTTTACTTCGACGTCCCCTTCCTCTTCGATTTTGAATAACAACGTTACTTCACACAACGGTGATACAGTGGCGTAACTACTTAACAATCACAACAGCAGCAACAACAACGACGACATCACCACCAACAACAACACAATAATGACGAGGAGGAGAAGATGACGATGTCGGCGAGGACGATGACGATGACAATGACGATTGTTACGTAACAATAACGATTGCACGGATTAAAAGGGTGACAGTGATGAAATGACTGTAGCATAAATTGCCAACAGCGGATTGGGACCAGCGTTATCAATGTTTGAACTTATAATTATTGTAATATCTTGTGCAGATGCATTGTACAGTACTCCTCCATGAAAACGGTGCAAATTACATATCACAAAGGCAGTTAATTTAATGCCACTGCCCTAGCAGAGCCTGTAGCTGTAATGTAGATCGGTGTTTGTTCTTGGTATTCATTTGTGGGCGCGTTTTGTAATGTAACTACTTGTGTGATGTGTGTTGATTTGTGTGTTGTGTTATGGTGTGTTTTGTGTATGTAAGTTACGTTGTGTGTGACGTGTGATGTGTGTGTGTGGTGGAGTGGAGGGGGTGTGTACGGTGGGTGGTGTGTAGTGTGTGTGTGTGTTGGTGTGTGTGTGTGTGAGAATGTGTGTGTGATGTGTAGTGTATCGATAGTTGTGTGTGCTGTTTGTGTGTGTGTTGTTGTCGTGAGTGTGTGTGTGTGTGTGTGTGTGGTGTGCGTGACGGTTTGACTATACATGATGACTCGATGCATTTAATCTTTAAATGTTTCATGGTTATCATTATTGTGTAATGTAAAGACATATCTGATCTTGCCAGACAGACACAGAGAGATGGAGGGAGAGAGAGAGCAGGAGATGACGAAGACGAGAGAGAGGAGAGAGAGAGAGAGAGAGAGACGTTTGTGAAATGGATAGTGCAAGAACAAAATAGAAGCCACAGAGATTATAAAAGCATATCGCATAATTGTAGCAGAAAGCCGTTTATTTGAATGCTTTTGCCGAGAGAGATGAGTAGTGTGTGTGTCTGTGTGCGCGTGCGCGCGCACGCGTGCATGCATGAGTGCATGCGTTCGTGAACTCGAACCAACTTAACCTTTAAAAAAAATCAAGATTAACCCAGCTTAGCGTATAAAGAAAGCTACACAAGAGAAAAACGACCTGGCAATAAAATCACCAGTTAATGACTCTCTTTTGTCAAATCGTATTTCTATGCTAGATTTTGCAGTGTCGTGTAGTGATGAGCCATACTAAGCTGTATGATGTTAATGTTATACTGTATAGCATTCTAATTCTATCGCAATGTGTTATTAAAGGATCATGTTTGTAAGCAATACTATTTTTGTTATCATACGAAAGGTCTACTAGCGCGTTGTCTGGAATCAAAAGGGCAAGCCATTGCTTTCCTTCATTGCTATTTTTAGATATCATGGCGTTAGTTTTGGGGGCTTTTTTTTTTTTTGGCTTTAAAAAAAAATCCTATCCGATTCGATTTCTGTGTTGTCCTAATTCTGTTTTCAGGTAAGTGCCGGTTCACCAACCCATAATATTCATACACCATACTCTCTCTCTCTCTCTCTCTCTCTCGCTCTGTATCTGTCTCTGTCTCTTACCCACCTGACAAATGGCAAGGAAACAAGGGTGTTGATGACAGAGAACAAGGACAGACTCTGCCCTTTACCTCTGCAACAGTTACTGGACTTCCCGCGACAGTGGATAAAATACTGACAGATTGTCTTGTTAATAACACATTCTAGCCACCACCCAGACGTCTGTTCAAAGAGACTCCCCCCCCCAACCGCCCTTGGAGTTCCTATCAGTACCGACTCCATTGTCCCGAATGTCCTTCCCATGAGACTGTAAACGGAGGCCTGGTGTGCAAACGCGCACTGAACATCACGCGCAGACTAAGTCTGTTCCGTTGCTCGGAATATTAGGCCAACTGTGCCGGTGGGGACGGATGACAAACTTTACAAAACCGCATGCACAAGGGGACTGGATACAAAAAAGCAACTCCGCCATTTTCTATGTGAAAAAACTGCATGCAAACGGGGATTGGATGCAAAAAAGCAGCCCCACAATTTTCTTTGTGATTATGTATGTGTGTGTTAGTGCGCTTGCATGTAAAGTAGTTATTTTATTTTGCCTTTTTTAAACCTAGAATTAGACACTGCACAAGTTTAACATGACAAACAAACAAAAAAGAAAAAGAAAGTAGGTCTACGAGCTTATGACAAGACACAGGTTAATGCCTACGTTAATCACTGCTAATCGAGACGTTTCATTGATACGATCTTTGTTCACACTGTTACCCTAAAGAGTTCCACCTCCCACAACCCCTTCAAGAAAAAGAAGTTCTGATAACTTAATACAACATGGATTTATCTATGAATATGAATGGATGTTTGCTTCCTTGTTATTTTATGACCACTATATTTCAAGGACTAACACAACATGGATTTATCTATGAATACGAATGAATGTTCGCTTCCTTCATGTTATTTTATGACCACTATATTGCAGAAACATGTTGGATGCCCCAAAACTACTTCCAGCTGTACTGATTGTTGAATAAAAGACCAGAACCACAGTTGTCGGTAGCTGGAAAAGGAACGCTTCTTTAGTTCTGCCTCGCCCGGTATAGACCATCACCTCTAGCTCCCAATCTTTGTTGCCCGGCATGGGGAATGTTGGTCTCTTGTACATCCCCACCACAACAGTCTGTACGATTTTTTTAAATTTCAAAATCCTCCGTATGTTTCGAAGTCTTTTTTGTGAATAAAGTGTGTTTTGCAACACAGTAATCTTTTTTTAAAATTTGCTTGTGAATTCTCTTTAAAATGGGCGCTTATTCTCTTGCTTTTTTTTTTTTGGGGGGGGGGGGGGGTAGCTTAAAATATGTGACTAAGCCACTGACACTTTTGTTTGGTGGGGGAGGGGAGGAGGCGAATACGCCTTTGAGGTGTATATTGAGTGTGTTTTACCAAGCTATTGCTTTCATTCCGTGATTATATAGGGCAACCTAAGCTTCTGATAAGGCTGTTTCATAAGCTTACTAGCTTCCATGTATTGTTCATTTTACTCCATTTTCTTTTTAAGCTTCTCTATGATTTGTTTGCTGGAATTTTTGTGCAGTGAAAGTGTTGATACAGAAGAATACGATCTGCTTCAGTTTACCGTAGGAAAAAAACTGCTCTGGTAAATTCAGACAAGAACCCAGTACTGTTTGTAACGTAAAATGACAGTTTGAAAAGTTAATCCTCAAGTCGCTTGACCTTAACTTTCTAAGGAATCGCTATTTACCACTGGTCGGGGAAGGGAGTGTTCCGAAATCTTATTTTGCACAGCATTAAAAGGGAATAAAATCAAATCAGTTATGTGAAAGACTTTTTAAGATGTTCTCCGAATCAAATTCACATTGCTTTTTTTTAGCTTGGAAACCCACTGTTATAAGAGCTCAAACCTCAGTCGTACAAACCTGCCAACATTCAACAGATGCTACTTGCTCAAAAAGACATCTGCATTGGAAACTTTTACCAGTGAACAGTGGCTGGGGGGTGGGGGGGGGGGGCTTAGAAGTCATACATATTAGATTATGATTCATACTCTACAATGCAGTGACATTATTTGGCGCTTCAACAAGCAAAAGTAAGGCAAAGTGTCATGTGGTAACATTCTTTTTCTTTCAGACTCACAGAATGCTGGAAAGGGTGGTAAAATTGCTCGTGTGACTAAACATTATGAGTTTGAAGAAGAGGCGACTCAATCCAAAAAAAAAAAAAAGTTACAATCAGAGCAAGAATAACGCTCATTCATTATGGGTCTACTGCTCGACAGAAATCAAAGTATTTTCCTAGAATGCACTTAAGTCTTCTTTTTTGTTGCTTTTTTGTTACTTCTTGTTTAGCAGGGGTTAGGGAGTTGGCCGCATGTTGGGTTTTTAAAGTTGAACACATATAGCCCCTAACCAGTGACAAAGTTTAGCCCGTGTGTATGCGTCTGCAAAGAGCCGAGGACCGAGATGGATGGAGGAGGCTTACCACGACATCGTCTTTCGTGTCTCCTCCACGACCGCCAAGGTCACGGGACTGATGATGATGATGATGATGATGATGATGATGCGTCTGCCAATGAACCAAACCCTTATTTGCATTGAGTAATACTCGACTGAGGTAATAAACATGGCGGTTTGGCCGATTTCCGTTTTGCAAACTTGCAACAGAAAAAACCACATCACATATTCTTTGATATTTTCAATACAGACAGTAACTGATCGTTTCCATATTCATTGCTAGGGACTAGCTTGATTTGAGAGCATGATTTGGTGCCATTTACTGTTGTATAAACTGGTGTGACTTTTTATCATTGATTTTCTCACACTGTCGATACATTATGTGCATGTACTTTTATCAAACAAAAAGGGTGTTTAAATAGACAGTATAAAATGCTTAAAATGAACCATTTAACACGTTCATTTTTTAAGAAAGTAGTAGAATAGTAGCAAAACAGTACTTCCTCGTTGAAAAAAATCAAAACCAAACTTGACTTCGTTTTTACTCTTAATAAGTTTGGGTTTTCTGTGACTCTTTAATAAACTATACCTTCCGTCCATAAAGTATTGCAAAATACTGATGATGCTACGGGTACTGTTTATGCTGTGTGGGTTTTTCTGTTGTCATCCTTCGTTTGTTCTTCTTCTGGTTCCAGTTTCATTAAACTTTGCAAATCCTTAGATGCATGGAAAATGACTTTTTGGAATGACGTGTGTGTGTGGTTTGTGTGTGTTGTGTGTGTGTGTGTGGTGTGTGTGTTGTGTGTGTGTGTTGTAGTGTGTGTGTGTGTGTGTGTGTGTGTGGTGTGTGTGGTGTGTGTGTGTGTGTGTGTGTGTGTGTGTGTGTGTGTGTGTGTGTGTGGTTAAATGTTCAATGCATACTTCCAAGTCTGCAAGTGTGCTGTATTGACGTCATGAACATGCTTACATGCTTAGACTATATCTGTCAACAAGTGGTGGAATCTCTGATTACAAGGATGTAGCTCCATCATTGTTTTAATACTATTTCTACACCACCCCCACCACCACCACCACACCCCCCCCCAACACCCACACACACACACACACACACAATATATATACGCACGCGCACGCAGGCTTGCAAGAACACTTAACACATACACTTTTACATACATATATACAAGCGACCTACACTACACAAGCAATTGAGTGCTCGCACGCCTACTCCCTCTCCTTCCTAATAAACACACTTTCCCAAACACTCACATTGCAGCAAAGGTGTGCACGAGCGCACGCCTACCACACACACACACACACACACACACACACACAAGACCATACCCCCATCCCCAAATACACAACACTTTTACACACTTTACTACCCAATTTCCAGCCTAAGTGACTCGATCTTTGCAGACGAACTCTTTTCGGCGACTAATGATGAAAGGCGCCCTGCGATTGGACAGAACCCGCCTCACCGCCTAAGGGCAAGCACTCTCTCCAATCTGACATTTTGGGAACGCGGGACTTCGATCTACTGCATCTCTGGAAAACCAAAGCGCGGAGAGAGACAGACAGACAGACAGAGAGAGGGAGAGAGAGAGAGAGAGAGAGAGAGAGAGAGAGAGAGAGAAGACAGACAGACAGACAGAAGACAGATAGACAGACAGACAGAGGAAAAGAGAGAGATGTTGTGAGGGAGAGAGAGATGTTGAAAATGTTGGGGAAGAGGGGCAGGCGGAGGGAGAGATGATTAAATTTGCCCAAGGCTTCGATCGATAACTGTTCGAAGAGCGTTCTTGTTCAAGTTGACCTCAGCAACAGGGAAGGGAGACTTAGAGAGAGAGAGAGAGAAGGAGAGAGAGAGAGAGAGAGAGAGAGAGAGAGAGAGAGAGAGAGAGGAGAGAGAGAGAGGAGGAGGAGGAGGAGACAGACAAACAAAGAGTCAGAGAGAGAGTGTGTGTGTATGTTTGAAAAAGTGGGAGAGTGCGCAGGGAGAAAAAAACTTGATGTAAGGGAGATACAAATATTTTAAAAGATTATACTGGATTATAATTTTCGTTTAATCTGATGCAGACAAAAATGTTACGGATGAATCTGCAGAACAAGTGGAAAAGTACATGGATATGATAACTGATTATACAAGCTGTCCTGGATTTAGAGGTCAGATGCGAAAAGTCAACAATGAGATACAGTGTGCCAGGAAGCTCAAATCCTCCCATATGGCCCTGGCCAAAAGATTGATCAGTTATTGATATAAGCACAGTGACAAGGCCTACATAAAATATGTATCATACTGTCAAATATTATGCTGAGATTGTCTTCATCTCCGATAACCTCTTGGCACAACAAGTGCCACGGCGTACATTTCAATGGTGTCACGCTTTGAAATTGTTACATCCCCGAAGTCGGAATGCGGCTACCTTCATGGCGAACTATAAAAAAAACAACCGGTCGCATAAGCAAAATCTAAACTAATCGTAACCCTCGGAGAAATAGCCGAGGAACGGTTAAAAGTGGTTATGCTGAGATGGTCTTTATCCACGACAAGCTCTCACCAAAACAACCTGTACCGGTAAAGAAGAAAAAGAATTATATGAAGTCTGAGTATGGCTGCCTATATGGTGGATGGAGGGTACTTAGAAAAAACAGATACGTATGCAAACTTCTCACCCAGTGTATAGTTACATTCTCACAGTGATTCCAAGGTGGGATGAATGAGACAAGAGTGCGTGTTCCAGGCGACTCGTATGGTGTTACGCTGGGAAACGTCCAACAACAACAACAACAAAATCTTTTGATCCCCGACGTCGGAATGCGGCTACCTTCACAGTGGGTAAAAACGGTGGCATACCCAAAATCCCACCATCGATGAACCTCGGAGCTCTAGGCGAGGATAGGGAGGAAAAAATTCTTGTGATTTTTCTAGTCATTCTCTACAAACTGATTTTTCGTTGGTGACACGTAGTGTGTTAAACCACAGCACAGTGTAAGGTTAAGCTGTGAATATGACTTAATAGCGTTTTAAAACAAAGTGTTGGAAAGATGCTTAGAACGGCTGACGGAAGTATGGAGCATAATTCAAATTTGGTGACATGTATATACACAAAGGAACAAACAAAAGACAGACTTCGCGCCATCTTTCTGTATTGGTTCCTCAGCTAGAGTTCCGAGGTTCACCGAAGGTGAGATTTTTGCGTATGCGACAGTTTTTGCCCACCATTACGGTAACTGCGTTTGTTTTTTGTTTTGTTTATTGTTTTAGGAGCGAAAAATAACAGCAAACCATGTTTCTTTCCTCCTTCTTTTTCCTCGCAAAAAAGCAAAACATGTTTCTTTCATTCTTCTTTTTCCTCTCAATCGTCTTTGTACACACTGACAAACACACTTTCAACTACAAATGTACCATATTTATTCAACAGCCAACGTTTATACCAGACAATTTGTTGTTCTACAAAATTTAGTAACAACACATGTTCTTGGGGCTTTTTTTTTTTAAAAAGGGAAGAGTCAGTTAACAAATAGGTCTTTTTACATCAGTTGGACTTGCACAATTATATCTGCACCAGTTGATTAGGATGTTTCTATATTCATGTTGGTTCACAGTTTATTATACATCACAGGTCAAACGTCAGTTGAGCCAAGTTTCAAATCATGATTGCACAACACACCCACGCGCACACAGAGAGAGAGAGAGAGAGAGAGAGAGAGAGAGAGAGAGAGAGAGAGGAGAGAGAGAGAGAGAGAGAGAGAGAGAGAGAGAGAGAGAGAGATCAAAAGAGATACACAAGTTGAAAAGGGGAGGTAATTTTCCACAGTAAAAACACATTTTAAACACATCCAAAAATAAACATTTTAAACAACTTTTCCCCATACACTCAAAAAGCAATTTCATACTTATAGCTACCCCCACCACAAACGACACAATAATAATAATTATAATGTACAAAGCAAGCCATTTTGTCAATCCTTACATCAGGAAAAAAAATAATGTACAAAAATTCCAATTCCAAAGGAAACGGTGAACAAGGTAGAAAATGCTAGTACAACCCATACCCCACCCCCTAATTACACACACACACACACACCTCGCAAAGGGAACACTTCACAGGCTGGAACTTTCTCACAGTAACACTACCAGCTGGTCAGCAGTTTACCTACATGGGAAAGGTCAGTTTTAGGTACGGTATGATATTTTTTTTAAATGACAGCCACTATTACCACTGCTCTTTCTATGACTATTATTGCTACTATTACAATTACTTTTTTTGCTGCTGCTGCTACTACTCCTACTAACATATACTCCAATACTATATATACTATTATTACCACTGCTGTTATCGTTACTACTAATACCACAACTGTTGCTGCTAACAATAAAACAAAAAATGTAATAATGATACTACTACTACAACTACTACTGCTGCTGCTACTACTACTACTAATACTACTGTTTACTGCTGCTACTACCACTATTACCACTACTACAACTTCTACTACTACTCATTATCATCATTATCATAAATCAAAAGTGATTGTCGTGCCAACCACAACGTGCAAGCAGCACCGCGTTGAACATTACAGCTTGGAATAAAAATGCACACCTATACATGTCATAAACATCTATATTATTCTTTTTTTTAATATAAATAAAAAAGAAAAGAAATTTCTAAAAAGTTTACTCATTCCTTGTCTCAAAGCACAACCATCCATAAGTAACACAGAGAGACAGAGACAGACAGACAGACGGACAGAGACAGACAGGGAGAGAAAGAGATAGGCAGAAATACAGACATCTCACAAACGGACAGAGGGACAGGAAGAGAGAGAGAGAGAGAGGAGAGAGAGAGAGAGAGAGAGAGAGAGAGAGAGAGAGAGAGAGAGAGAGAGAGAGAGAGAGAGAGAGAGAGAGAGAGAGAGAGAACCTGACACACGGACAGAGACAGAAAGCAGTACAGTTACAACCAGAAACCAAGCCTTTTTAGAAGCCAAAAGATGAGCAGAAAATACTCGGAACACAGCAACAACAGTAACACTAATGTAAATGACCACAATAAAACGACTTCAACACTACATTGATCAATCTGAAGAGGAAAAGAATGAGGAAAAGGACCCCCAAGAAGTAAAGGAGAAGGAAGAGGCACAAGAAATGGAGGAAGAAGAGGAGGAAGACTCAAACGAGGAAGGGAGGGAAGCAGTCCTCATTAACCGACGTACCCAGAGAGTTCCTTTGGGCAAATACACATTCATCATAATTTGATATATGACAGTTACCAGCCTGTGCGACTTCCTGTCAACGTGACGAATAGCGTTAAACACAGATTGGTCATTTAAGACGAACAGGCACGTACGCCCAAGGATACACACTTGCTCAACCGCATGCGCACAGATACACATACCTACACTATACATGTGCATGTGTGCTCGTACACATATAAAGACGATACATACAGACATGAACTCTCTCTCTCTCTCTCTCTCTCTCTCTCTCTCTCTCTCTCTCTCTCTCTCTCACACACACACACACACACACACACACACACACATATACACACACATTCATTCTTTCTTTCTGTCTGTCTGTCTCTCCAGGGACGTAAAGAGAGGAAACGAAAGAGGCTTCGTGCATATTATGGAATTTCTGCTACAATCAATAATATATTTTCTAATCTTCTTCCTTAATGGATGACACTCTGGGTGTGTGTGTGCTATTAAAATAATTATTTGCTTCACGATGCCTGGATCATGCACGCACTAGCTCGCGCACGCTCATGCGCACAAACGTGCAATGTACAATATATTTCCATACAATGACTTGATTCAAACAGCCAGCTGCAATAAATCAGTATTTTGTAAACAACTGTCTCTTTTTTATCTATGCTTTTTATATATGCTATACGAAACTACAATTATGTAGTTTTGAAGAAAAAAATAGCCATGATCTATTCAACAGAGTAAGCACTCTCCTCCAACAAAATCTCGTTCATGCATGCTAGACAAAATTACAGCTACGGTATGTTAACATGACCATGTAAGCTATTTACAGAACTTGTCTTGGCTGTAATATAGATAGATAGATAGATAGATAGATAGATAGATAGATAGATAGATAGATAGATAGATAGATAGATAGATAGATAGATAGATAGATAGATAGATAGATAGATATAGATATATGATGGATTGATTATTTGTATTGTGTGCAGGACTTTTCCTCTGTAAGTTTGTTGCATAGAAATACTGAACTGTTGTCTTGATGAAAATGTTATTAGTATTTATGTTTGAAATGTCTATGTGTGCCAGTAAATAAAAAAAGAAAATAATAGCAATAATAATGATGATAATGATAATGATAATAATAATGATGATGATGATGATAGTAGTAATAATTATGATAAAAGCAATGATAATGATTATAATAAAAATGATGACGATAATCATCATCCTTATAACCATAACAACAATAACAATAAGATAACCGCTATTTCAACTAGGACTCCAGTCACACACACACACACACACACACACACAACAATTCTCCTCCCCACTAACGACTAAGATAATACCTCCGCTGCTGCTGACCTACCTCAAAGTAAAAACCAACCACCTTATATCCCCTACACAACACCTCGACATGCTCCACTCGCTACAGGAGACCCCATCAGTGTCAACTCAGACCAGGGCTGTCCACGTTGACATGTATTTTTGGCTCCCAGGGGAGAAAGCTGGAGCCCTGAACATCGATTTCTGCTTCAAAAATACCTGCCTATGCTAGCCTGGATGCTGCTGCCTTCCCTTCCCTTCCCTTCCTTTCCCTTCCACGCCAGTGCCATGCTATGCCATGCCAGTGCCATGCCATGCCATGCCATAACAGTGCGTTGGCACAAGCCAGACGAGCCTAACTAATGTGTCTCTGGTTCTGCTATCAGTAAAGCCGGCGTCTTTCTCGGAGCTGCTCGTTATTATAGTATACTTTACTTGCGTGCGCGCTTTTACACACGTAGGCTTGTTTATACATATAATAAGCAAGCACGCGCACACAATTACACATACGCGCGCGCACACACTCACACACACACACACACACACACACACACACACACACAATAAAATATATATATATATATATATATATATATATATATATATATATATATATATATATATTTTATATATATATATATATGATCCAAATCACACACACACACACCAACGCGGGGAAGGGAGAGAGAGGAACAGGATAGCCTGATGGTTAGAGCACTGTGCGTTGAGCGTTGTGCTCGCGACCTGAGGGCCTGGGTTCGAGCCACCATCGAGTTACCCGTTCAGCACCGACTCCACTACTCCGAAAGTCCTTCAGATGAGAGACTATGAACCGAGTTTCCGTGTGCAAACCCACGCAGAACATCTTGCGCACAAGCTAAAACCTATTCCGCTTTTTAGGAGTAGGCCGTTGCGTGCAGTTGGGAAGGCTTGACAAAAATGTACAGACCATATGCATACAGGGTCTGGGTGTAAAAAAAATAAAAAGATAACAGGATTTTATTATCCTCGAAATAAAAAGAAAGAATGAATAAATAAATAAATGAATAATTGAATGAAATGAATGAATGAATGAATGAATAGATTATATATAATGAATAAATATATACGCACGCACACGAGCGCCTACGTCGCGTACCATCTATACTTATACATCCTTTTTTTTCTAAAATGAATAAAATAAACTTCAACATTGACATGAAAGGACCCGCCTCCATGTGCCAGTTGTCCTCACGAAGCTACGTCCATGGTTTTATATATATATATATATATATTATATATATATATATATATATATATATATATATATATATTGTTGGTGTGTGTGTGTGTGTGTGTGTGTGTGTGACGGTGGTAATTTTTTTTTATTTGTGGAGGGGGGTATCTTTTAAAATATTTTATATGCCGATCAATCCTTACTACCAAGGGGAACTAATAAGTGTGTGTGTGTGTGTTGGGGTGGGGGGGGGGGGTAATTGGGGCGGAGGTTATCTTTTTTTCTGATCCAACCAATCCTTACTCTCAAGAGGCGCTTATACAGCTTCTCTCACGAACCTAGGGGAGATAATTTGATCATAGACGTCTGTACAGGCGGAAGTACTTTCAACCGCATAGGCTAATTTTCTCTAGCACGACATTGGGAAGCCATTTTTCACATCACTCTCTCTCTCTTTCTCTTTATGATTTTGGAACACGCATTTTCAGGAACACAGTTTTGGGTACACGCCAAGGTATATGATTATGGCAAGGTCTTATCAAAGATTACGTGAAGTTGTATTCCATTTTCTTTATAATTTTCCTTCTCTTTGAACTGTATTGTGGCCAAAGGCCTAAGTGCATTAAATCATTTCAGAGTTCAGAGCTCTCTCTCTCTCTCTCTCTCTCTCTCTCTCTCTCTCCACAATAACACCTACGAGATCCGAGTATTCGTTTTCTGAACGCTTCAGAAGATATCCCCTGTAATTGCTAGATCTCCTTCGACGGGTAACCTTGCAGTCACCCGTTACTAATCTCTCCTGCTCTTACTCTTTACTTTCTCTCTGTGAAGCAACTGACGCTTGCCATCAGTTTGGACTGTTGAACAAACTTGCATTCTTATTATCCGTGGGATGGTCGGAGAAATAACAAGATGAACAATGAGCAAGCCACAAGGAAGAGTAAGCAGAAGAGCCAAGAAAGGAAAACAGCGGGAAACTTGCTATTGTTAGATAATGGAGATAGATTAGCTCCAATTCCTACAACGAACTCTGAACTACGGAGTATGATTGAGGAATGTGGCCTCTGTAAAGAGGCTATGTAAAGTTTACAAAAATTCACCATGAAGGCGAAATGTATATTTGGAAAATAAAAGTCAAAGTCAAAACTAACACCCAAGAAAACAGAGCGGTGGTGTGTCCCATTTTAGTAACACACCGCCAGCGTCGCACTCGTACTCCTTCCAAAAGGGAGACAATTAGGACCACACCCATACACAATATTTCGAAAAAAAATCCAAATATTTTTTGTACAAACTAGACAAAACAAAACAGTATAAAATGAAACTGTGGCTCGTATTTGGGGTTCTGATTTATGTTTTAGTTTGTCATTCACAACAAACACCAAAACGTTAACAATGGGAAGTACTGGAAGTTGCCCCTTTTTCAACATTGCTGAGTAAAGCACCTATACATTCCAATCCAGTCGAATCATCGTGTTACACCTCTCGCCGACCATAGAGACCACATGAAAGCTGTCACCTTGTCAAGAATTAAAGCTCAGGCTGACACCGTATGACATTCAAAAATTTCAACACCTACCAAGATGAGAAACAACCATCCACTCATTTCTTGTCAGAACAATCAAGCCAGCTCAAAGGGTTATACTTAAAGGTCACCACGAAGTAGGAATATCACACAGACGATATTTAGGAACGGAATAAAGCCTCAAGTTGCTTCCATTTACACATCCACTAGCTGATGTCGTATATTCACAGTCCACTGGCAAAACTAGTTCACCAAAACTTTTTACAAGAAGAGGAATGGGAGGGAAAGCCTAATAATTTTATTAACATCAAATCCTCTTTACGCTAATAACCGTTTCAAGGCTTTTCCTCAGACGGCAAGTCCGTACCACCACCACTAGCAGTATCAACATCTATACTTGTTTTCTGACCGTCACTGCCATTGTTCTGCAAGCCTTCACCGTGTCTCTTAGTCAGCTCTGTCTCTTCTGCTCTGGCAGACTGTTCAGAATCTTGGGGTGTTGGGTGTTCTGCAAGCTCTATACTTTCTGGGCAGACTTCGCTTGGAGAGGTTTCTTGGCTCAAAGCATGACTTTGCTCTCCGGGATCTGGTGCATCTTGTCTGCCAGGTTCCTTTGAAAATGTTTCTTTTGGCTGTTCACATTCAAAATCTGACGGTGCTTCTACGTTGTTGGTGCCTATATCTTTGGACGAACATGGCTGTTGACCGGATAACAAACTAGAACCGTTCGTTAAATCTGGACTCTGCAACTTTCCGCCAGCATCTTTATTCATATCTTTGTGACCTATTTCTCCACTATCATTGGTGTTAACTGCTCCCTGATTGGTCATGGCATCATTACAGCCTGTGCGACCTTCATCTTGATTGGATACACTTCCATCATCGACTTTCTGATTGGTTAAATTCCCGTCGTCAGTCCTTTTCTCAGAAGCTGTTGCCTCTTTGGTGCAGGTGGTCACGTGGACCTCAGCAGCCGTCACCCTGGAGTGCTGGGAACTGGTGGAACTCCTCCCCGCCGTCCCTAGAGATCCCTCATCCCCAAGGGAGGAGCTGGGCTGAAGCAGCAGTCCCCCTTCCTCCCTGCTCCTTCCAGAATCCCTCCCGCCCACCTCCAGGTAGCTGTTGGTGTCCAGACCCCGGCCCAGCGAGGACAGGTCTGTGGCCGACACCGTTCTGCTGCAGGAGCCGCCGATAGTGGAGGGGATGTCGTCGTCGCAGCTGGCCTGGAAGTCGTCGTGGTCCCTGCTGGCAGAACGGCTGAGGGGCAGCCTGACCGCCAGGCTGGGGTTGAGGTAGGAGGCCGTATCTCCGGTCATCATGGGGAGGTCGCACATCGCCGATGTGGAGGCTCCTGTGTCCGCCCTGAGAATATACAGCACACACACACACACAGTGAGATGTTGGGAGGAAGAGGGAGTCAAGTGGTGACTGTTATGTTCAGGGTGTTCCGTGAGTGCTAAGGTGGTGGTGAGGACGATGTTGATGGTGAAAAATGATAATACCGACGGCGACGACGTTGATGTTGATGAAGTGGATGGCGATGATCATTTTGATGATGGTATGAGGTATAAAAGAGATCTAGGTCTGCAGGGTGTTCTGTGACTGCAAAGGTGGCGGTTAGGACGTCGTTGATGGTGAAAATGACAGCGCCGACGGCGACGATGCTGATGAAGGGCATGGTGGAGGTGGTTTTGATGATGGTGTGAGATATAAAAAAGGAGAGAGGTATGCTGGGGTTTTTTGGTGTTCTGTCCAGAGTGGTCAGTGTAGCCAATATGTTGATGACCACGACGATACTGACTACGGCGATGACCATAATGATGAGAAGACGATGATGACAATGATATTGATGAAAACCACAATCCTCATGACTAGGAGGATGACGATAATGATGAGTGGACGATGATAACAACAATATTTATGAGAAGACGATAATAACAACAATATTGATGAGGATAATATGATAACGGTTAAGATGTAATAATGCATCGTGTTCTGTTGCTTGTCTCCCTCCTGCTACTATTACAAATTACATTCCTTACATTCATCATCCCTACTGCTGATGTTGCTGCTTAATGCATCATTGCTGCAGATTTCGGTTGCATTTCCTCTGGTGTTCATCATTCTCCTTTTTTTCCCCACCTGTCCTCTCAAAATATCCCTCTTCCTCTTGTATCATGTTCTCTTTGTGCTAAGGACAGTGACCGAATAGCAAATGACAGCTAAGGTGCTTTCCCCTTCTGCGTGTGCGTGCGTGTGTGTGTGGGGGGGGGGGGTCTTCTCACATCTTCTCTTTTGTCCACATGTCCCCTTTATTGATTATCTCGTCTTCACAGTTCTGGCAACCAATCTGCTGATTTATAGGACAATACACTAAAAGAGAATTCATACAGATCAGTGATTTTTTAAAGAATACTTTTTCCCATTATATAACAACGACAGAGACATTTTCAGAGACTATTTACATTGCACAATTATGAGAACAATGTTTTCAAAGAATTTATACATTGCTACCAAGGACAACGATGTTTAAAAGATTACCCTTCCATTCAATAACAATGTTTTGAGACTTTATTTTACATAACAAAGCTACACATGTTTTCAAAGACATTTCTTGCATTATTCAACAATGACAACAACATTTTAAAGATAAATTATACATAATAAAGCAACTACAATGCTCGGCTCTTTTTCAAGAGAACTCTATAGCTAAGAGTAAGTAACAACGATAACAATAGTTTCAAAAAGAATTTTGACATTAATTATCAAAGCAATAAATAGTTAAAATAATAATATTTTCAAAGAGAATCCTGGCATAAGATAACCATAATAATATTTTCAAACAGAAATTGGATGTTACTTTACAATGATAATGATGTTCTCAGTAACAATTCTGACATCCGATAATAGGAACATACTTTCAAGAAAATCATGACACAACATAACAATCATAACAATGTTTTCAAAGATATATTGGAAGATACTTTCGAACTAAAAGTTGTCAACATATTTACTCATTTGCTGGCAAAAAAACTACTTTTAGGGCAAAAATAGGCATCAGTCTTACTCGATGGCAAAATCTCTGTTCTTATTTGAAATGCAATGTCTAGCCATACACTTTATCAGTGATCCTGTTTATTCAAGCACGCGCGGGCGCACGAACATGTATATCTCTATGTGTGTGTGGGCGTGTACGTTTGTGTGTATATATGTATGTGTGTGTGGGAGAGAGAGAGAGCGAGAGAGAGAGAGAGAAAGAGAGAAATGTGGGAGTGAGAGAAAGAAGAGGAGAGGGGGTGTGATCCATACATTGTAAGTATTCGTACACACATACACACACGTACACATACGCGCGCGCGCCTAAACGCACACACATAAACACTCCCGCAAGCGTTTGCACACAGAGACACACACGCACTCGTGCAATAACACCTGAGTCCCCACCCCCCATCCACACACACACAAACACACACCACACAACACATACCACACACACACACACACACACACACACACACCACACACACACACACACACACACACACACACACACACGGAAATGTCTATTACCTGCTTCTCATAATTTATCGATTTACATTCTGAAACAGGAAAAAGCGGCACCCAAAAGCCGCATTGTCGGCGACTTTATGCGAACACCTGTGTTTATTCAACAAATCTGTTTATAGCTAGTAGTTTGCCTGTCTGATTCTCTGTCTGTCTACCTGACTAAACTTTAATATTTGCACCTTCTTGTCAGCCTCTTCAGACATTTTTTTTTATATTAAGCTGTGTCCTAATACACTTCTTGACATTAAATTGACGTTTCATTTTCACGGGAAAATGTCAAAAGACGCAACAACCATACAATTGAAATTCAACGTGCAAACTGAACTTTTTGCTGACTTTTCACCTTACAAACTATTCATTTTTAGACACTCTCTCTCTCTCCTCTCTCTCTCCTCTTCTCTCTCTTCTCTCTCTCTCTCTCTCTCTCGCTCACAAACACGCTTGCGCACCCACACACACACAAAAACACGCGTGTGCACGCACGCACACATGCACACACACGCGCGGTTTTTATAAAGTCCAGTGGAGAAAACCATTTTTTGTACTTCACAAACACACAAATATACGCACGCGTGCACGCACGCATGCACGCGCACACACACACACACACACACAACACACACACACACACACACACGCACAAACATGACTTCAGATTACAGACAGATAGAAACAGAGACAAAGACAAATAAACATAAAATATGAAGAATGTGGAGAGAGAGAGAGAGAGAGAGAGAGAGAGAGGAGAGAGAGAGAGAGAGAGAGAGAGAGAGAGAGAGAAAGAGAGACAGACATACATACAGACAGACAGACAGGCAGACAGACAGGCAGGCAGGCAGACAGACCAACCGACCGACAGACGACCGACCGACCGACAGACAGAGCACACACACACACACACACACACACACACACACACACACACACACACACACACACAGTGAAAGAGGCAATCAGGATCACACATGACAAATCGACCAACACACACACGCACTAACAGATATCACAGAAACAAAAGACCATTTTTACAGGAGCAAAACACATTTACATAAAAAGAAAGCACCATTACAGCACCACAACACACTTTTTGTTAATGTGCTCTTCTAACAACAAAGCTTCAACACACAAAAAATAACAGCGAAAACACATTCACTCCAGAAAATCGCAGCATTATCAGCTCATTCGGAACCCCAGTAATCTGATTTCATCATTGTAACATTCCAGGTAATGTCTTATTCATGAGACAAGCTGACAGTTAACCAGTGAATACAGACAGTTGGCTCAGACTATGGCACTTCTACACAAACTTTTGTTTCGCAGCTCAGTTCACTGCTGTACATACAAGGGATGGTTAACAACAGCGAGTCTTAACTGCCGCCAGAATGGTGTCATCTGTAATTCAAAGTATTCGCAAGTGTGATAGCAGGTTTCAGGAAGAGCTGTACGGAGTTTTGTGTCCTACAACAGGACCGGAATAAATTTGTAAATCATACTCTATCAGTCATAAATCATTATTGCAAGCTTTCTTTTTTAAAGTTTTGTGGTGGTTTTTTTTTCAGACTGGAGGTTTCAGTTTCCACAAAGAGGTGTCATTAAGTTCAAAACGTTCCATTTAAACCACACCGCACCTTCCAAGAAATCCATCTATCACACTCTTGACCACTTGCATGAATTCCCCAATGCACTGGCAGAGCGTAGGGTAGATTTTTGTTTCCGAATATCCACTAAACATTAATATGACGTTGGAACCTTAAGCCTGTATACTTCATCTTCTGCATGCATATGCACACAAACAGGACCAAGGCGTGGCACTGGGAGGCATGCACCATACACTGATTCATCTAATATCACTGAGGGTGTACTGAGGTTAAATTGAAGACAACAACAACAACCATACAGTGACCAAACCTATCACAGAAAGTTCCCCTTTGATCCACTGGATGCCATTGAGGACTGTTCCCACAATCCTAAAGCTCTGGAGATAAAACTCATTGCCTTTTCCACTAAGCTATCGTGATCCACCGTTACTCCACCTTAAAATACACGATATGTTGTTGCCATTGTTAGGCATTCTCTGGCTTAACACCCTGGGAGTCACCCAGAGCATGCACTCTGTCTCTTTCGTTACAGTTTGGAATCGTTGTGAGACTGTTAAGTACACAAACCGGATGTAAAGTTGGCTTGGATGGCTGTTTTCAAATACCTCGTCATACAGGCAACCATAATACGGCTTCAGATTTGTTTCTCCTTTAAAGGAAGAGTATAGGTTGTTATGGTAAGAGTTTGACATGGATGAAGACAAACTCAATGCAACAAGTCAGAGCATAACAATACTTCAATATAAGCTAAGCCTTGGCATTTTGCCAACATCAATAGCTGACGCAGCATTAGAGCTAGACATGGGCCAAAAATAAACAATAGGGTCCGCCAAAAAAAACCAACAGTTTTCATAAACATCAGTTGGGGGTTTTGTTTGTTATTGTTGCTTTTGCTTACAACAATGATTCCTAGCTTATGTGCATAATAAGGCTGGAGATTTCCTCTCGGTTGCATAAAATGCTGAGAACATTAAGTTAAGAACTGCTCTCTTGAGGATTGCTACATAATGAGCCCTCACAGCACACGCACACATGCACACACACACAATTACAAACATTATGGATATTATGCTAATGAGAAGAAGCACACATACACACATATATACACACACGCACGCACGCATGCACACACGCACACACACACACATTGTCAAAGAATAGAATAAAAAATAACGATTATTTGAACCAGAGAGAGAAGGGGAAGACAAACAAACAGACAGACAGGCAACATGTATTTTGAATTCATTTCATCTGTCAAGCTTGTTCATTTTTTCCACCATTTATGAGTCTGCTTTTCATTCAGATAAAACTCTTTTTTCAAAACACAAAAAGCGAGGGGAAAACTTAGTTTCATGCCTTTTAAATCGCACACAATTATACTGTAGATATGGAAAAATTGTTGCTTATAATGATAGCAAAATTTTCTTCATCTTCAATATTGCGATCATATATGCTGCTGCATTTGGAAAGCCTTCCCACTTCAAGAACAATACGGCTGTTGTTTATAAATCGCAATTATTAAGTGTTTAGAATACACACAAAAACATTGCCAACTGTGACCCGTGCATACTTTTTTTCCTACTTCAATCCATCACTTGTTTGAACTCCTCCATTCTCAAACTTTTAGAAAAAGACATTGGAGAATATATGACCTCAAAGTGTGGCCAGGTTCAGGGTATGTTTATATTGATTATATATAGTAACAGATGTCAGCATTAAATAATATCCTTCAAATAAGTAGTCTTGTCTTTCTGCGGTAGAAAGATGACTGTGATTTTCTTTATTGGTTTAAAGAGGTTTTATTAAACAGAGCATATTACATGTATATGAACAACAATCATCAACAGCATAGCAACAACATGCTTAAAGCTTGTATTGTTCAAGGTTATAACATATTTCCCTTATCAAAACTTTTCAGATCCCTCATTGCTTTCATCTTTCTTAGTACGAATATGCGTGCATCTAAATCACCCAGAAGCAACTAGATATTCTAATTTTTGGACAGAAATAAAGATAGGTAGACATACAGGTATGGAAAGAGAATGTAGGCAAAAAGAGACGAGACAGACAGATAGACAGACAGGCATGAAAGAAAAATAGGACAGAGAAAGGAACTGTTACGTAAACAGAGAAAAAATGAAAGAAACAAGTATTCGGTCAGACTAAAGTATAAATGGACCAATACATAGACAGACAGTCACAGAAACAAAGACATAAAACAGTAACAAAACACTCTTTGTGGCACGACACACTCTTTGTCGAAGTGCCTGTAGCAACCAAAGGCTAAACACAAACACTTCCATTCCACGCGTATCAGCGTGTAACAAACAATGTTAATCTAAATTCATCCCTGTTATGTTCCACGTAATGTCTTATTCATGAGACACCCGACAGTTTACCATTGAATACAGACGGTTGGCTCAGACTATGGCGCTTCTACACAAACTTTTGTTTCGCAGCTCAGCTCTCACCGCTCTCGGCAGTATACATAGAGGGGATCGTTAACAAACGGGGAGTCTAACTGCCGCCAGAATGGTGTCATCTGCAATTCAAAGTATTCGCGAGTGATTATACAATGTTTCAAGGGAAGAAGTTAACTGTCTGGTATACTTGCGATATTGATCGGATCCGGAACGAACTTGAAAAATATCGTCTATCTTTTATATGTATATACAGA
>CM054144.1:46108458-46110958 GCA_028751875.1 Rapana venosa
CCCCTGCCCACCCTCTCTCTCTCTCTCTCTCTCTCTCACACACACACACACACACACACACACACACACACACACACACACACACACACACACATGAGTGCTTATTCATCATCCTCGAAATAAAAGGGGAAAAAAATAAATTGACTTGACACTCCTTTCTCTCTTTTTTCGCCCCCTCTCTCTCTCTCTCTCTCTCTCTCTCTCTCTCTCTCTCTCTCTCTCCTCTCTCTCTCTCTCTCTCTCTCTCTCCCCTGGTGTCTTCACACTGATAAGGGTGCTGCATTATTAAAAAAAAAATCGATGATGTACTCCAGGCAACATTTTGAGAATTCTGGATTTGTTTAGGGATTTTTCCCCCAGCTTGAGTAGAAAGGTAAACGTAGCATTACATTCTTGGCACACCTTCACCTCTGTTTCCCCCTTAAGTTAAGGAATGGAGGCAGCAATAATTGCCTCGATTATCAAAATGAAAACAAAACTTTATAAAAAATAAAAATAAAAACTCCAAAAATCGTTATAGCTCTTGACACGAAACCTGTTGATTTTCAATAATCAAGAACAAAACCTGACCCATAATGATTCACGGGTGGGTGGGTGGATGGGTGGATGGGTGGATGCGTCGGTGTATTGGTGACTAGAGAGAGAGGGGAGAAGAAAGGGATAAATGGATGGATGGATGGATGGATGGATGGATGGATGGACGAAGTGTTGGGAAGGTGTATTTTCATTTATTTGGATGGATGAATAGATGGATGGACGGACGGACGGACGGACGGACGGACGAACGGACGGATGGATGGATGGATGGATGGATGGATGGATGGATGGATGGATGGATGGATGGATGGATGGATGGATGGATGGATGGATGGATGGACGGACGGATGGATGGATGCATGCATGCATATGGACAAAGACAATAATTTCAACAAACCGAAAACAGAGACACAAGAAAAGAAAGAATCAGTTCTCTGTATTCTGACCCTCAGCATACAGCAAAAGGCAGTTTCGGCATTATATTAAAAAAGTTAAGATCTTTTTAAAGGCTAAAATGATCAGGTAATTTTGTTTGCAGCCCAGTGTGTGAGTTTTTGTGTATATGTGCGTGTGTGGGGTGTGGGTGTTTGTATGTGTGTATGTGCACGCGTGTGTGTGTGCGTGTGCGCGCGTGTGTGTATGTGTATGTGTGTGTGCGTTTGTGTGTATGTGTGTGTGTGTGTGCGTGCGCGTGTATGTGTGTGTTTTGTTTGTGTGTTTGTGTTTGGTTGGAGGTGGGGGGGGGGGGAGTTGGCAGCACGAGTGTTGAAGTACACCTACCATTAAATCCTTGACTTCATCTCTTTTCTTCCTTTCTTTTCTTTTTTGTTTTTGGTTTTGTTTTTCCCTTACGGGATGAAGGCAGCGATAATTGCCTCCATTACCCAAATTTATGGGAAGAAAACAAGACACCAAAAAGAAACCTCTTTTTTTTTTTTTTAGCCCTTAACAAGGTGCTGTTGATTTTCGATACTCAAGGACAGACCTGACTTTACAGTTAGACGAACGTATAAATTAGATTGACGGATGCGTGCGTGGGTGGGGTGCGTTGGTGGATAGGTGAAGAGGGGGCATGGAAGAAGGGAATAAATGGGGTGAGTGGCTGGCTGGCTGGCTGCCTGGATGGATGGATGGATGGATGGATGGATGATTGCATATGGACAAAGACAAAAATTTCAATAAACCGAAAACAGACACAAGAAAAAAAAGAATCAGTCCTCTGTATTCTGACCCTCAGCATACAGCAAAAGGCAGTTTCAGCATTATAAAAAAAATGTTAAGTTCTTTTTAAAGGGTGAAATGTTCAGATCATTTTGTATGGAGCCCTGTGTGTTGAGTTTGTGTGTGTGTGTGTGTGTGTGTGTGTGTGTGTGTGTGTGTGTGTGTGTGTGTGTGTGTGTGTGTGTTTGTAGGTGTGTGTATGTGTGTATATGCGCGCGCGCGCACGCACACAGGCGTACGTGTTCTACGGCTTTCTTTCTTCCAATTTTTTTGGGTACCATAAACTGTCCTCTTCCATTTTTTCTTCTCTATCTTCATTTCACAGTCTGCCTCCAACCACAATCTTTTCTGTACCTGGCAATTTATTTCCCTTCTGTTCTATTTTCTTGTTTTGTTGTTTTTCTTCTTTTTGATGTTCTATCCTTTTAACTTCCTTATATGTTTTCTGCCAGTGTCGTTTTCCTTTTTTTTCTTCTATTCTGGTATCCACCGGCCCGCTTCCCCTCACCCCCCTAGGTAGAGGTGCTACACACAAATGTGGAATGTACTTGAGGTAACGTTTTCAGAATTCTGGATTTTTGTTTCTTGTGTGTGTGTGCAAGTGTGTGTGTGCGTGTGTGTTGTGTGCGTGCGTGCGTGCGTGCGTGTGTGTGTGTGTGTGTGTGTGTGTGTGTGTGTGTATGTGTGTGTATGTGTGTGCAAGTGTGTGTGTGTGTGTGTGTGTGTGTGTGTGTGTGTGTGT
>CM054144.1:46115958-46130958 GCA_028751875.1 Rapana venosa
AGAGACAGACAGACAGAGGAGGAGGAGGGGGCATTTTCGTTGGCTGAAAAGTCGCTTTAACAGACTGAGTTCATAGCAGGTAAAACATATTACCCACCAGACTTGCCTAGAGCTTTAATTTTCAGTTCTCCGATAATTTCAAAAACTGCCCTGCCCCAAGCCAAAAGCTTAGCAGAATTGTAAAAAAAAGCACATAAGTGCTTATTCCAATATCCTCGATATAAAATAATGAAATAAAACAAATAAAATAAATTAAAATGGTGCTTCCCAGGTGGGATGAATGAGACAGGGTACATGCATGCTCTGGATGACCGCAAAGGTGCTTAGCTGAGGAAAGCGCGGCAGCAGCAGCAGCAGCAACAACAACAACAGCAACAACAACAACAGCCACTTCTCACCGTTGTCGTTGTTGCGTGTCAGCGGCTAACAATAACAGCAACAGCAGTAACAGTAACAACAACAACTGCCACTTCTCACCGTTGTTGTTGTTGTTGTTAGTGTGTCAGAGACTGACAACAACAACAACAACAACAACAGCAGCAGCAGCAACAGCAACAGCAACACCAACAGCTGCCACTTCTCACCATTGTTGTTGTTAGCGTGTCGGGGACTGACAACAATAACAACGACAATAACAACAACTGCCACTTCTCACCATTGTCGTTGTTAGCGTGTCGGGGACTGACAACAATAACAACGACAATAACAACAACTGCCACTTCTCACCGTTGTCGTTGTTAGCGCGTCAGAGACTGACAACAACAACAACAGCAGCATCAGCAACAGCAACAACTGCCACTTCTCAACGTTGTCGCTGTTTGCGTATCAGAAGGGCTGATAACAACAATAACAACAACAACTTCCACTTCTCACCACCACCACCACCACCACCACCACAACAACAACCACCACAACAACAACTGCCACTTCTCACCACTACCACAACCACCACAACAACCACAACCACCCCCACCACCACCACCACCACAACAACAACAACAACTTCTCACCATTGTCGTTGTTAGCGGTCAGCGGCTGACCAGTCCACTGCACGGTCAGCAGACGTCCCCCGGTCTGCGCTGTCCTGGAGATCAGACGTTCCACGTGCTGGGATCCGGGCCCTGCCTCTGAGGACACCACGCCTGGCGTCACCTGATGCACCAGCAGCAGGGACTTCTCAGCCCGGAGGTTCCAACCCTCGTTGCCCGGGTCGCCTTCGTACCTGAAGAAAAAAAATGACAAGATTAGTAGACTGGTTAACAATGTTTCGGTTGATGTGTTCTTTTTTTTTTCGTGTTCTGAAACAAGAGTGTCCTTGGTTTATAATCATATGTATTAATAATAATAATAATAAAAATAATAACAATAATAATAATAATAATGTATGGAATTTATATAGCGCTGAATCTTGTAAAGCAACAAATCAAAGTATTCTTGAAGAACAAGAGAAATTTACAGTTACACAACACGGTACATAATCAGAGCAACAACAACAATCTTTAGAGCTTATATTGTGTTTGATCAACGTAATACGCAAAGCTAATTCACACAATAAGATGACGGAGGATTATAGACATTTGTCATTTATAAGGCCAAAATGTAAGGCTCATGAATACACATCCTAAGCAATCTTGGTGCTCCGCGTGACTTTAATCAGCTCAACCTATTAAAAAAAAAAAAACTCTAGGAACCAAGTTTCAGCCGTCAGCTTTCGACTCGCACAGTGTCTGACAAGAGACACATCCCTTTGCTTGCGTGCGACTGCCATCATTTGCTTTTAGACGCAGTAATTTAATTTGCTTGATGTGATATCGTGTTCAAATTAGCTCTTATGCTGGCAGTAATTTGTCCAAGGACAGCTTGGGTTCTTTTCTATCCATTTCCCAAGTCTGTTCAGTCTTTTAGCCCACGCGCAGTGCCAGAGCTCTATGGTCGTTTTGCTCGCTTTTGAAGTGATAGCTTAAAGCGAACCGGAACTGGATAGCGTCATCTATTTTAAGTAACAGTCATGGCGGCGAACCTGGGGCAAGCCTAGCTCCGTGAAAGGGTGAATAAAGAGAAGGAGGAGGGACAAAGAGAGGTCATCCATGCCCAAGAAAAAGGGGTTAGCTTTTTTTTTGGAAAATCTACGAGTTCACATCTCCTGTAAGAGTTTTTTTTAATGAAAATCCATGAGTTTACATCCTGTAAGAGATTTTCTTCTCTTTTGGTTGGTTTTTTTTTGAAAACCCGCGAGTTTACATCTACCTGTAAGAGATTTTCGTTTTTGAAAATCCAAGAAGTTAACATCTACCTGTAAGATGTCTGTGTGAAGAATAGGAGGGTGGTTCCCGCATAATGACTTTTTTGGAGGGTACTTTTCAGCGAAAGTTGTTTTTTCGAACGCCTGGCAAAGAGAAGCCTCTGGCTTATCCAATTGCCTTCAATAAAACATTCGCATTGAAAAAAAGAAAAAAGACAGGAAGAAAAATCTGAATCTGTGTTCTACATTCTGAGCAACAAAATTATCTCTGAAATAGATTTTCTTTTCTTTAACACACACACACACACACACACACACACACACAACACACACACATACGTACGCACGCACAAACAAACACACATAAACAAACACACATACACACAGAAACAAACAAACACAACTGTAGTTCTACCACTGCCTTGGTGCTATGTTGGAAGAGTTAATGTATTGAGAGGGAAAAAAGAGGCAAGAGAATGATTTTTTTTAAAAAGTGTAAACAGAAAAATAAACCTTGTGCAAAACTTCAGAAGATTTCTATTAGTGTTATAGCGCAGTGCCAGCTTCATGTTCAGTCAACATTCAGACAGAATAACCCCCCCCCCCCCCCCCAATGTTTACTTTAACAAAAGAAATCGATTGCTTTTGTTTAAGGAATGGATGCTCGGGTAATCCGTAAGTCAGTCAGACTGACACGCACAAGAAAGAAAGAAAGAAAGAAAGAAAGAAAGAAAGAAAGACAGACAGACAGACACAACAGACAAGACACAGACAGACAGAATGACCAAACAAAGCGCTTTAAATTGGTAACAAGAAAATGTGATAGTATCGTTAAAAATAAGAAACGCGACCTGTGCAATGTCTGGAGCAAGAAGACCCTCGCATTACCCTATCACTCAGTATCATCAGTCATTATAAAAGATGGAAATAGAGCCTATAGAATATCAATCAGCCTCCTAAGACCCAACACGATAGCCTGCTGTGAATTCAGAGGAACAGAAAGGAAGAAGAGAGAGATCTGGGGCGGGAGAGGAGTAAGAAAGGATAAATAGAACGTACATATATCACAGAGGGAGGGAGGGAAGGAGAGAGGAGAGAGAGAGACAGAGATAGACAGACCAGAGAGAAAGATGTATATATATATATATATATATAGAGAGAGAGAGAGAGAGAGAGAGAGAGAGAGATAGGAAGGGGGGAAAAGAGAGAGGGGAACACACACAAAACAGAGACAGGTAAACAGACAGAGAGCACCTGAAAACACTACAATCACAGTATACTCTGCGCGCGCGCGTGTGTGTGTGTGTGTGTGTGTGGTGTGTGTGTGTGTGTGTGTGTGTGGTTTTGTGTGTGTGTGTGTGTCGTTGTGCGTGTAGTTGTGTGTGCATGTACTTGTGTGTGTCTGTATGTGTTAGGTGTGTGTTGATGTGTGTATGTGTGTGTAAGTTTGTTGTGAGTAGGAGTGTGTGTGTTTGTGTGTATGTGAGCGTGTGTGTGTCAGCGTATGCACGCGCGTGCGCACGTGTTTGTTGTGTGTATGTGTGGGCGTATACACACATACACACACACACCAATGTTGTATCGTGCTTGCTTTCCTGTTTTCGCGTGCTATGTTATCGCAGTTGGGTTTTTAACGAGCGCGTGCCTGAATTCATTCAACCGACTGACAAATTGTATTAATTACTTTTAGACAGTCTGTAATGCTATAATGTTTCGTAGTACTGTTGCATAGTATCTTTACACATTTGCCATCTGCGACTGTAAGCCATGCCTTTTTCATTTCATTCTGTGCCTTTTTATTTTACTACACCCCACTGTCAAATGTGTTAGGTTTCAATGGGTTTTTTTTTATAACTTACAGTTTTATTGTACATCATAAACTGGTTCGCTCCTATGAATATTCATCGGCAAAAAGTTGAGTGAAGAGAAATGTCTAAACATGGGTAGTGAAGCGGATTCAAAGCCAACAAGGAATTAACCATAAAATTCCTTTGGTAGGTGTCACTGTCCGTCTGTCTATATGTCTGTCTGTCTGCCTGCCTGCGTGCCTGTGTGTGTGTGTATGTGTGTGTGTGTCAGTCTGTCTGTCTGCCTGCCTGCCTGTGTGTCTGTATGTCTGTCTGTCTGGTTGGTTGGTTGGCTGGCTGGCTGTTTCTCTCTCTGTCTCTGTCTCTTCTCCTTCCCAGCTTCAAAATTCTTCCCATCTTATTTCATTTGATATGTCTTTGACTTTTCCCCCTACATATTTCTAAATTGTATGTGTGTTCGCAAATAGTTTTCCTTTAATTCACTCCTTCTACTTGATGTTTACATTACTGAGTGCTGGATGTAAAACAAAATAATGAAAAACCTCAGAAATGTGATCCTATGAAACTAAAATTAATGTTTTGTTCTTTCTCTACTTCCCCTCCTTTCCTCCCCCTCTTCTCTCTCTCTTTTCTCTCTCTCTCTCTCTCTCTCTCTCTCTCTCTCTCTTTTCTCTCTCTCCTCTCTCTCTCCCTTTTCTCTCTCTCTCTCCCCTCCTCCTTTCCTCCTCCTCTTCCTCCTCGTCAACAATTTTGGCAGATGGATTTTCGTTTTCACACATCTAATTCTTTCCTTCTTTTTTCAGGTCTGCTATTGGAGAGAACTACTGCAGCGTCTCCGGCCGCAAGTCCTCATACCCCTACATGCCCCCCCAAAAAGCCCTCGGCTAACTCTCCTCTCTTTTCCCACTTGAAGCTGATGGCCTTTCTGTCTATCTGTCTGTCTGTCTGTCTGTCTGTCTGTCTGTACAGGTCTGTCTCTTTGTGTCTGCTCATGTCTTTCTGCATTTTCTATGTCTGTGTGTGTGTATCTGTCAATGTTTACGCGTTTGTTTCTGTCCATGTCTGTCTCTATCGGTCCATCTCTGTCTGTTTCTGTTGTTTGTCTGTCTGTCTGTCTGTCTGTCTCTCTCTCTCTCTCTCTCTCTCTCTCTCTCCTCTCCTCTCTCTCTCTCTCTCTATCTCTCTCCCTCCCTCCCTCCCTTCTGTATGCATGGCGAGTGCACATTTACACATTTATTCGTGTGTTTGTATGTGGGGTGTGTGTGTTGTGTGCGCGCGCGCGCGCGTGCGTGCGTGCGTGAGCGTATGTGCGTGTCTGTATCTGCGCGTGTATGTGTGTGAGAGTGTGTGTTGAGTGAGTGGGTGCGTGAGTGCGCGCGTGCGCGTCTGTATGTGTGTATATGTTTGTATATGAATCTGTTATTCTGTCTGCGTACGCACGAATGCAAGTGTAAGGGTGTGTATATGCGCACACAAACGTAAACGTAGTTTGTGTGAGTATTGGCACGCACGCATGCATACCTATGTGTCTGTACATGCCTGGACAGCCGCGGCATGTACACCTTCCCGTTACTGAGTGAAGGGCCTCTTTTCTCTCGCCCATTGTGTGCAAGCTTCCCCCATTTGCTTATTACCAAGATATAATCACAGTTTTGCCAACGCAGCCGAGCTTCCCCTTTTGAAACAAGCGTGTATTCAGCAGGCACTCCAAAAAGTTGGCACCGTACAACGAACGCCAATCAATATCTCTCTTTTTCACACTTGTTCTGTCTTTTTGTCTGTCTGTCTGTCTGTCTGGTTGGTTGGCTAGTTGGATGGTTGGCTGGCTGGTTCTCTCTCTCTCTCTCTCTCTCTGTCTCTGTCTCTGTCTCTCTCTCTCTGAAAATCTTTTTTATCCTAAGTGATATTTTTGTAGCTGACTTTTTGTTATACAGTAACATGTTGTCTGTGTGTGTGTGGTTTTTTGTTTATTTTATTTTATTTTTTAACCAACTAAGCAGTTCGGCAACCCCCTTCATGTATGGGCCAATGGCCTTTTTGTGAATAATAATAATAATAATACATGAAATTTATATAGCGCCATATCTTGAAAAAAACACCCAAATCATAGCGCTTTCGTTCATCCCACTCATTCACATACAGCCAGTTACAATCAATAGTTTTTACAAATTCAAATGTATACATTCACACGCACACACATAAAGGTTATACAATTCGGCAGTGTGGTGGGGGTTTGTCTGTTGAGGGCAGGGACACAAATGAGGTGGAACAAGAGAGGAGAATCTTAGGTTTGAAATAAATGAGTCTTGAGGCCGGATTTAAAAGCTTCATAAGAAGGCTTTTGGCGGAGGGAGAGAGGGAGGTCATTCCAGATCGATGGACCAGAAACAGAGAAAGAGCGACGGCCAACGGTGGACTGTTGAATCTAGGTGTTCTTAAGCACAAGGTATCTGCAGCAGAGCGTAGGGAACGAGAAGGAGTGTACAGATGAAGACATTCACAGAGGTAGGAAGGTGCTGTTTTGTGGAGGCATTTGTAACAGAGGGTACTGATCTTATAGTTTACTCTCTGTGGCACAGGCAGCCAGTGGAGAGATAGCAAGAGAGGAGTAATGTGCTCAGATTTTTTCTTTCTGATGACTAGTCGAGCTGCAGAGTTTTGTATACGTTGAAGGGAGTGGATAGATGAAGCTGGGAGATCAGCCAGAAGAGAATTGCAATAGTCCAGTCGTGAGAGAATGAGGGACGTGACTAGTTTGGTTGTTGCATCAGTGGACAGGTACTTCGAACTGCACTGATGCGCCGTAATTGATAGTAGCACGACTGACACGTTTGGGTGATGAACTTTTGCATGGAGAGTGTGTTGTCGATAATGACCCCTAGATATTTCACAGCAGTGGCTAGAGGGACAGACGTATTGCCGAATTCTGTTGAAGCTGTTGTGATGGAAGAGAGTTTGTGTTTGGTCCCTACAAGCATGGCTTCGGTTTTATCTGCATTTAACTGTAGCTTGTTCTGTATCATCCAATTTTGGATGTCTTGAAGGCAGTAGGACATATCAATCAAGAGAGAAGGCAGATTTTCAGGAGTATCACCGCTAAGAATCTGAGAGTCATCTGCATAAAAGTGATGGTTGATCTGATGACGATTTATTATATGTGAAAGAGGAGCAGTGTAGAGAGTGAAAAGAACAGGGCCGAAAACTGATCCCTGTGGGACTCCACATTCCAGTTTGGTAGGTGTTGATTGAATCTTGTTTACTGCAACTGTGTGGAATCGGCCTGTAAGGTATAAACTAAACCAGGTGAGGGCTGTGCCTTTAATACCGAACGTTTTTTGGAGACGGGAGAGAAGAATTGAGTGGTCTATAGTGTCGAAGGCTGCAGATAAGTCGAGAAGAGTGAGAAGGGAGATTTTTCCTGAGTCAGCCGCGTGTAGAAGCGTGTTTAAGGTGTGGACAAGGGTGGTTTCGGTGCTGTGGTTGACGCGATAGGCAGACTGAAAAGGGGGGAAGGAGACTATTTGAGTGAAGATGGTTGTTGAGTTGTTTCAGAACAACTTTTTCAAGGACTTTAGAGATGAACGGTAGGTTGGATACAGGTCTATAATTCTTCAAAGTGTTAGTATCGAGGTCGTGCTTTTTAGTAGAGGTGTAACTATTGCAGTTTTGAGAGCAGTTGGAACAATTCCTGAAAGAAGTGATGAGTTAACCATTTTTGTGATGGTGGGTATAAGCTGTGGAAGGCACTGAGTAAAAAGAGAAGCAGGTAATAGATCAAGATCACATGATTTTATTGTCATTTCTTTCAGAATCGTCTTGATTTCTTTCTCGCTTGTTGGGTGAAAGAAAAGGAGAGGAGTACCAGAGAATTGGGGATCAGGAGGCATTGGTAGAAAGAAGTCTGATCCAATCTGGAGCGAATGTTGCGGATTTTATCAGAGAAGAAAGAAGAGAATATAGCAGAAGTTCAGAGGTGCTGTGAACAGTAGGCATTGGGCTTGCCTTTGCAGATCCCAGAGGGTTGATGTGAGGGAAAAAAGAGATTTCATGGACGTGGCATCAAGAACTTGAGCAGAGTAATAGTTTGTCTTTGCAGAATGAATCAGGGTTTTGACTTTGTTTATTGTTTTCGCAAAGAGCTGTTTGTTTATTTCAGTTTTTGTTTTTCGCCACTGCCGCTCCAGTTGTCGGCGTTTGCGCTTTGCGACCAGGATATCGTGAGTGTACCATGGGGCGCAGGGCCTATCAGGAAGGACACGGTCAGTGGGAGGTGCATGCTCGTCAAGCAGTTGGCTAAGGACAGTGTTGTAGTATTCAGAAGGGTCAGCGTGATCAGGGATTTGTGATAGGCGTTCAGCTGCTTGAGAAGAGAAGGATTGAATGTCAATGGCCTTGAGATTGCGACGGGTGACACGCTTTTTTCTTTTTGATAGGCCTTGCGATGTTGAGAAAGAAAAGAATGGCAGAATGATCAGAAACCAGTTCATTAGTGACAGATACAGATGTGACGAGATCTTGGGAAGCATCGGTAATGAGCCGTCTAAGGTAATGACCTGATCTGTGAGTTGGTTCATTCACCAGCTGGGAAAGAGAGTGGTTAGACAGAGAAAGAGAAAGACGCTTGAAATCAGGAGAAGACTGGTTATCGAAATGGAAGTTGAAGTCGCCAAGAATGATAAGCTTTTTAGGAGAGAGGCTGTAGTGATCAAGAAGCGACTGAAACTCTTGATGGAAGACTGAAGATGTTAGATTGTTTTTACGGCTGGGAGGTGGACGGTAAAGGCAGCAAAATGTAATAGAATGTCCAGGTAGGTTGAGGGTTTAGTTCACAGACTTCAAAAGATTCATGTGAGAAAGGAAAGGAGTGGCAGAAAGAAAGAACTGGTTGCAGAGTGTCTTTGTAGACAACAGCAATACCACCTCCACGGGAGAGTCGGGGAAAAGAAAGTTTTGTAGCCAGGTGGTGTCAGTTGTTTGATTTTAGGTTCATGACCTTGTGGGTTGAGCCAGGTTTCTGTGAGAAAAGTTAGATCAATGTTCTGTTCGAATATGAAATCAGCAAGGTAGTCGGCTTTAACATCTGGGCAGACAGATTGCGCATTGAGTAAACATATGTGGAGAAGGTTTGATGGAGGCAGAGGGGTTGAAGATGACAGTGGTGAGTGAGGGTGACTTTCAGAGGGAGAGGGCAGAGGTGATGAAGGAGATGTGTGCAGTGGAAGAGCAGACCAAAGTTCGAATGTTGAGTCAGATGGTGGAGGAGCTGGTTCAGTCAGGGAATTTGTGGTCTCATACACATCGTCATACACATTTCGGTTGGAACAAATGTCAGAGTCACACACAAATGAAAAAGTATCTGGAGAACAGAGAAGTGAAGGGGTGTTGTCTCTGGTTAGGGTCGTTGAGGCAGTGGCGTCTGAAGTGATGGGGGAGGCAGATGTACGGGAAGCAAGCCACAGGCGATGACGTTTGCCGGCGCGAGTTCCTCGTCTGGTTCCTCGTCATTCGAGTTCGAGTTCGAGTCTCTCTCTCTCTCTCTCTCTCTCTCTCCTCTCTCTCTCTCTCTCTCTCTCCTCTCTCTCTCTCTCCTCTTCTGTCTCTCTCTCTCTCTCTCTCTCTCTCTCTCTCTCTCTCTGAAAATCTGTTTCAACTCCAGTCTGTCCTTACGATTTCTCTCCATCTCTCTCTGTGTCTGTCTGCCCTCTCTCTCTCTCTCTCTCTCTCTCTCTCTCTCTCTCTCTCTCTTCTCTCTCTCTCTCTCTCTCTCTCTCTCTCTCTCTCCATCTCTCTCCTCTCTCCCCTTCTGTCTGAAAATATGTTTCTACTCCAGTCTGTCCTTACGATTTCTCTTCTACCTTTCTTTTTCTTCCTTCCTATCCGTTTTCCAATTAATGTCTGTCTTTGCTCGACAAGAGCCCAATGGGTGTTTCTGAAAATGGAATTTGCCTTGCCTTGCCTTGTCTTGCCTAGCCTTGCCTTGCCTTACCTTGCCTTGCCTTGCCTAGCCTTGCCTCGCCCTGCCTTGCCCTGTCCTGCCTTGCCTTGCCTCGGCTAATGGAGGGTACGTTGCTAATGGAAAGTATGTTCAGAAAGGATTTTCTAGCCGACGGTCTCACTCACTCACTCACAACACACACACACACACACACACCACACACACACATACACACACCACACACACACACACACACGAGCGCGCACACACAAGCACACACACAAACACACAAACACACAAACACCACACACACACACACACACACACACACACACAGCTGCAGTCAAATAACACCAGAACTTAAAACAGAAAAAGTTGATTTTTTTTAATCATTATTCTTTCATATCGAGAATAATGGAATAAGCACTCATGTGCTTTTTTACATCCAGTCCCTGCGTGTATGTGGTTTTGTCGATTCTGTCATCTCGTTCCCACCGGCACACAATCGCCTACTCTTACGAAAAGCGAAACAGGATTTAACGGGTGCGCAAGATGTTCTGCGTGCGTTTTAAAGTCATGAGGTCTTCACACCACTTCACCCAGCAGTTTTCAATTCCTACTATCAGCATTTGTACTGGCTGGTCCCCACAGATCCGCACTGGGCTAAAACAACAACAATAACAACAACAATCTCAAAATAATACACTCCGTATGCATTTCTTGCGAGGACTGTTTCTCACATCTGCCTGCAGACGTTTTGTTTTCCTGGGTTTGCTTGGGTGGAGGTGGGGGGTGGTGGTGGTCGCCTTTGCTTGCTCGTCAATCTTAAGTTGTTGTTTTTGGTTTTGTGGGGGGGGGGGGGTTTTGGGATTGTTGGTTTTTTTTTTCGGGGTGGGGGGGGGGGGGGTTTTTTTTTTTTTTGGGGTGTTTGGTGGGTGTGGGTTTTGTTTGTTTTTTGGGGGTGGGGGTGGGGGGGGTTGGGGGAGGGGGGCGACGGGGGGGGGAGGTGCGTTCGCGATTTGAGGGATCGGGGTTGCCCCATGAGGTTTGGGTTTTTTCAAGGTAATGTATTCTCCCCCAGCCTTCGGATGAGATAAACAGAGCTTCGAGGGGTCGCTCGTGTCCGAAACGGCGGTGGCGTTAACCGTTCGCTTTGGAAGGTAGGTATTGCTGGGGAACGGAGCAAAAAAAGAAGAAAAAAACCACGAGGACATTGTGAGGAGAAAGTCCGAAGTCGGTATGCGGGCCGGGGAGGCAGAAAATGCGTTGCGCAAATTCACCAGGGAGGAGGCGGGAAAACACACCAGGCGAGGGGGGGGGGGGGGGAGGGTGAAGGAGGGATTGAGAGAGAAAAAAAGCAGCACGAAAAAAGAGAAGAAGTTGCATGAAAAGACTGACAGTCAGATAAAGTGATCAATAAATAAACAGACTGAATGAGAGAAAAAAGGATAGGATAAATAAAGTATCATTATGGAGAAACAGGAGAACAAAGGAGTGATGATGACCCAAAATAAATGATCGATTCAAGTCTTTCTTTTCAAAATCGACCTCTTTTTAAAATAAATATTCACACGCACGTGCAAATGCGTGCGTGCATGCATTTGTGCTTGTGTGTGTGTGTGTGCGTGCGTGCGTGCGTGCGTGCGTGCGTGCGTGCGTGCGTGCGTGCGTTGTGGTGTTATTCATATGATCATATGCTTTTGTTTTTCTTGCACCATTTTCTTTCATTTGAGGAAAGGATGAAAAAAAGTCTTTGTATACTAATCAAATTACCTCATAAAATAAAATTGCGTTTGCGTTCTCTTCTCTCTCTCTCTCTCCTCTCTCTCTTTCTTCTCTCTACTTCTCTCTCACTCTCTCTCTCTCTCTCTCTCTCTCTTCTCTCTCTCTCTCTCCTCTTTCCACTCAAAGTTTTGAAGAACTTTTTTAGACCTTTTTCATTACTTTCTCGGTTTTTAGCTGGATTAAAAATGCTGGAAGTAGCTGGGTTGGACATTGTAGACTATCCCAGAGTTAGAAAGAAAGAAAGAAAGAAAAGAAGGAGAGCGGAAATTAACTTTTAGAATGAAGAAAGAAAGAAAGAACCCAAATAAACAAAGAGGAAGGAAAGAAGAAAGACAGAAAGAAATGACCTTGATTGTGGAGGGTGTTGATGACACCGAAGGAAAGAAGAAGAAGAAAAGAAGCAGCGAAGAAGGAAGAAGAATGAAGAGAAGAGAAGAAGAAGAGAAGATGAAGAACAAGAACTACAACAACAAACAAAGAAAGAAACAAGAAGAAAAGAAGAAGATGCAGAAGAAGAAGAAGAAAAACAAGAAGAACAACAACAGAAGACACAACAACTACTACATACTACTACAACAAAAACGAGACGAACGACGACGACAACAAGAACAACTACTTCTACTACTACAACGACGACAAGACGACGACGAGAGATAAAGATGATGAATGATGATGATGATGATAGACGAATGAATGAAATAAAAGTATAGATGATGAAATGATGATGATGATGATGATGATAACACCGACAACAATGACGACAACGACGACGACGACGACAAAGAGGAAGCAGCAGCTTCAGCAACAACCTGCATTTCTTAACGCTTCCTCCTTCAACTGCCTCAGCAAACGTGGCACATTTCGAAATGCACCCTACCTTTTTTCTTTTCTTTTTTAAGGGGGGAGGGTAGTCATTATGCAACTGCTCCTGCTTGTGTTTCTTTAAAATCCGCTTTAAAGACATTCATTTCCTCCTGTTCCACTGGGAAAACTCTTGTTATCTCCCTTCCCTTTTTTCTCTGTCTGTCAGTCTGTCTGCCTGTGCTGGTCAGTGTTATGTGGCTGTGTATGTGTCCAGTACCTGTTCTGGCTTCCCGGAGGTGTGTGTTTGTTGTGTGTGTGCTGTGTGTGTGTGTGTGTGTGTGTGTCGTGTGTGTGATGGTGTGTGTGTTTGTAAAGAGGAGAGAGAAGAGATGACCGAGAGAGACAGACAGCCAGTAGTTTTGTCTCTCAGTGGTTGTTTTATGCTGGTCAGTGTTATGTGGCTAGGTATGTGCCCCAGTACCTTTTCTTGTTTTTGATGTGTTTGTAGTTTTAGTAGTAGTAGAGTAGTAGTAGTGGGTGTGAGTAGTAGTGGTAGTAGTTAGTAGTGTGTCTGTGTAGTAGTATAGAGTAGTAAGGGAGTAAAAGTAGAAAGCTTCAGTTAAAATGTCCTTCCATTAAATAGTGATATCGACGGAAAGCGTGTGTGTATGTGTGTGTGCATGTTGTGTGTGTGTGTGTGTGTGTGAGTGTGTAGTGTGTGTGTTGTGTGCGTGTAGTGTGTTGTGTTTGTTTAGTTTAATTTTAGTGTGTGTGTATGTGTGTGTGTGTGTGTGTGTGGGGGTTGTGTGTGTGTTGGTTGTGTGCGTGATGTATGTGTGTGTGATGCGTGTATGTGTGTGTGTTTTGTGTGTTGTGTTTGTGTGATGTGTGTGTCGCGCGTGTGAGCATAATGTTTGTGTGTCTGTGTCATGCATTTTTGGGCGTGTATGCATGTGTAAGCATGTTTATGTCCATCTGTCTGTCTGTGTTCTGCAGTGTCTGTTTGTGTACTTGCGGGGATGTGTAAGTGGGCATGCTTGCGTGGGTTGTATGTGTATGTGCATGATTCATTTCTGTAGACAAAATCGGTGCAAAGTTCTCCCTATTTGTTCCTGTGTTTGTGGTGAGTAGAGGGGGGGGTGTATGTGTGTGTGAAGATGAGTGTGTGGGTGTGTGGGTGGAGGTGGTTGTGTGTGTGTGTGTGGGGTGCATGCGTGCATGTATGTTGGTGTGTGTGTGTGTGCGCGCGTGCGTGCCTGCGTGCGTACCTGCGTATGTGAGTGTGTGTGTGCGTGTCTGCTTGTCTGTCTGGGTCACAATGCCCTGTTAGATGCCAAAGCTTTTGTCTTGCCGGGACGGATGCATGAATGTGTCTTATTTATAGACAATGTCTACACAGGAAAAAAAAGGAAAGACTTTGTTACATGCAGAGAAGACTATACAAAGAAACACCTTTGTCTTCCACTAGCCTGTACACGATTTTGCTTTAAGATTTGTCCAATAGAAATGCTCTCTCTCTCTCTCTCTCTCTCTCTCTTGTGTGTGTGTGGTGTTGTGTGTGTGTGTGTGTGTGTGTGTGTGTGTGTGTGTGTGTGTGTGTGTGTGTGTGTGGGGTGTGTGTGTGTGTGTGTGTGTGTGTGTGTGTGTGTGTGTGTGTTTATCCTCGAAATAAAAATCTCTCTCCATCTATCTATCTATCTATCTTATCCTCGAAATAAAAAAGATCTCTCTCTCTCTCTCTCTCTCTCTCTCTCTCTCTCTCTCTCTCTCTTCTCTCTCTTTCTATCTACCTATCTATCTATCTATCTACCTTCCCTCTCTATGTTTTTCCCTGTCTGTCTGTCTGTCTGTCTGTCTGTCGGGTCTGTCCTGTCTGTCTGTCTGTCTGTCTGTCTGTCTTCTGTCTGTCTCTCTCTCTCTCTCTCTCTCTCTCTCTCTATCTATCTATCTATCTATCTACCTATCCCTCTGTTGTGTGTGTGTTGTGTGTGTGTGTGTGTGTGTGTGTGTGTGTGTGTGTGTGTGTGTGTGTGTGTGTGTGTGTGTGTTGTGTTTATCCTCGAACTAAAAAAATAAAGAATAAAGAATGTCTCTTTCTTTCTTCCTATCTATCAATCTACCTCTCCTTCTCCCTCTTTTCTGTCGGTCTGTCTATCTGTTTCTGTCTGCCCTGCTCTCTGTCTGTCTGTCTCTCTCTCTTCTCCTCTCTCTCTCTCTCTCTCTCTCTCTCTCTCTCTCTGTTATCCTCGAACTAAAAAAGAGAATAAAGAATCTCTCTCTCTTATCCTCGAAATAAAAAAGAATCTCTCTCTCTCTCTCTCTCTCTCTCTCTCCTCTCTCTCTCTCTCTCTCTCTCTCTCTCTCTCTCTCTCTCTCTGTTTCTGTCTGTCTGTCTCCTACTTTAAAAGTATGCCGAATCTTTTATA
>CM054144.1:46135958-46153458 GCA_028751875.1 Rapana venosa
CATATACAATTCATTGTAACTGATCAGGAAGAAACCTTTACATAGCTAGGAACACACACTGAAACTGGGAGGAAAACACGGTAAGCTATTCAGAGGCCAATAGGTTAAAAGGTAAAGATGTCCCATAACCTACGTGGTCATAGGGGAGTGAGGCATCAGACCTCACTTTCTCTAGGGGCCAGCATATTGAGGGCGAAGCCCATCTCCTCTCCCTCGCTGCTTTACCTTTCCTGACCCTAAAGAGGCAGGTAGGTACCCATTTACAGCTGGGTGAACTGGGGGGACTGTACTGAAGCCAAGACGCGCAAACGGTCACCCATCCAAGCGGTAACCACGCTCAATGCTGCGTAACCTTAGCTGGGGAAAGCGAGTGCTCTGACCACTGAGCTATCAACAATAAAGTACCAACATTTAATAGAGAATGAAGGGTTTTTTATAGTTTATTTTCCACTTCGGTATTTCTATTTCACTTTCATTCTCATGTCTACCCATTTTTTCTTGGCTACGGCTACATGGCACGTTGCTATCACAACGGAAAAGGTTGAATCAGCAACAACAAAATCCAACGCTTAACATGTGTATTTGCATACAGCACGGCGGATTTCTACTTTGGGCTGCTATCCCCGGGGAATGAACGTCACCACAAGCGCGGCGCCACCCATTATTTGTTTCTGTACCTGTTGGCATGTTTGCATGTGTTTTTGTTCCCTAGCATGTGTGTCACGGGAGTGTTATCCCTATATCTAGCCTATGTTCAATAGTAGCTTGGTCATTACGCCTTTCTTTTGCTCTGTCCTGGGATTTTGTTTCTGCTTGTTGCGTGCGTGCGAGCGTGTCTGCGGCGGGGCGTGTGTGTGTTGTGGGGTGTGTGTGTTGTGGTGTGTGTGTGTGTGTGTGTGTGTGCGTGCGTGGGTGTGTTGGTGTGTGTGTGCGTGTGTTGTGTGTGCGTGCGTGTGTGTGTTAGTGTCATTTTTTTGCTGTTTTGTACAGTCCTTCTGCCCCCTTATTTCCTTTCCACCATTAGCCTGAAGAAGGTTTTAAATAAACCGAAAATTTGTTCCGTCAAACACCTAGGTGTTGTGCTTTTACTTATTTTCTCTTATTGAACAGAATGTACAGTATAAAGATGCCGCACACAAAAACTTAGTATCATATCTACCAGGTGAAGGAAGTGCAAATAAACCAGGAGAAACTGACAAAGTATGAAATGTCTTGGAGGATGAGTTAAAAGACACTGTACCGTTAATGCATAAACAACGCTAAAAAATGAAAACACAGCAGGGAATTGAAAGCCAAAAAAAAGAAGGAAAGAGAGAAAGACAGATAGGCAGAAAGAAAGAACAAAGAAATTACGAAAGAAACAAAGAAACGATAGATAGATCAATCGATCGATCGATCGATAGATAGATAGATAGATAGATAGATAGATAGATAGATAGACAGGCTGGCTGGATGGCTGTTTGATTGATTGATTGATTGATTGATTGATTGATTGATTGATTGATTGATTGATTGATTGATTGATTGGTCGATTGATAAAATAAAGAAACTGGTAAAGTACAAAAGAAAGAAAGGAAAACAGAAAAAATGGAAAGAACAAAAGATAGAAGAAAAAAGAAAGAAAGAAGAGAGAGGGAAACAAAGAAAAGAACGAACAAGAAAAGAAAAAGAGGAAACCGAAAACCAGACAAGAAACAAAAGAAGAAAGACAGAAACGGCAAAACAGACACAAAAACAACAGAAGTTCAAAACCCCACCCCCACCCACCACAAAAAACCACAAAAAAGAATATAAACAAAATCAATAACTTACAGAATCTCCAGAAGATTAGGGTCACAATCTGTACTGAAAACACCCACGGAACCCCCCGCAGGAGAGAGAGAGAGAGAGAGAGAAAAAGAAGAAAAAGCCAAGGTTGAGAGCATGTACCTAAGCACACCGTTACTATAAATAACGATTTTGTTAACGAGCTGTTTATTCAAGAGAGGCTTGCCCCAGATTATCTTCCCACGCACGTCTTTTCACTACAAGCCAGCGTAATCAAGATCACTAATGTTAGACCCACGGAACAGCAGCGTGGTTGGTTGTTTTTTAATTTTTTCTTCTTTTTGATGGGCATGGTGTGGTATTACCGTCATTACCTTAATTATATGTAATACTGTTGTTCCTGAGTGTCTTGCTGTCTCTGCTGTTATGTGTGTTTTGTTGCTGTTGCTGCTGGGTTTTTTTAATCTTGCTGCTGCTGCGTTTTGTGTGTGTGTGTGTGTGTGGTGTGTGTGTGTGTGTGTGTGTGTGTGTGTGTGTGTGTGTGTGTGTGTGTGTGTGTGTGTGTGTGTTCATTTATTATTTTATTCTTTCATTTCGAGGATAATGGAATAGGCACTCAGTGATTTTCTTCAACCAGTCCCCGTGTGTATGCAGTTTTGTAAATGTTGTCATCCGTTCCCACTGGCACACAATGGCCTACTCCTCCGAAAAGTGGAACGGGTTTGTGTGTGTGCGTGCGTGCGTGCGTGCGTGCGTGCGTGCGTGCGTGTGTGTGTGTGTGTGTGTGTGTGGATGTTGCTGCTATGTGTCTTGTTGCTGCTGTTTTACGTGTGCCTTGCTGTTGCAGCAGTTTTTGTGTCTCTTGCTGTTGCAGTTGCTTTTGCTCGTATTGTCTTCGTTGTTACTACTGCTGCTGCTTTTATTTGCGTTGATATTTTCTTTTCTAGTTGAACTTGCCGTTAACTTTTGTTTGTTTGTAGAGACTCGTTTTCTTCTTGTTCTTGCTCTTCTTGTTCGCATTCTTCCGTTACCTCTAAGTTCTTCGTCCTTCACTTCCTCTTCTTCTTCTTTTTCTCCTCCTTTTTCTTCCTTCTCCTTTCAACGTCTTCTTGTTGTCTTCTTTTCCCCACCCTCCTTTTTCTTAATCTTCTTGTGTTTTTCCCTTCTTTTTCTTCACTTCTCTTTTTCTCCTCTTCCTTCTATTGCTTTTGTTATAAATTGTCTTAGCCTGTCTCTCTTTTGCAGTGTTTCCACAAGGCAAAAATGTATATAAATGAATGTTATTCAGAATTAAAAGATTTGGCAGAGCAACAAAGATTTATACTAAATTCTAGGATAGCCATATTTTTTATACGTCATTGATGTGTATATTGCTTTTATTACTGTTTGTTGTTGCGGTTGTTATTGTTGGTGTATTGCTGCAGCTCCTGCTTTGATAGATAGATAGATAGATAGATAGATAGATAGATAGATAGATAGATAGATAGATAGATAGATAGATAGATAGATAGATAGATAGATAGATAGATAGATAGATAGATAGATAGATAGATAGATAGATAGATAGATAGATAGATAGATAGATAGATAGATAGATTATTGGCGGTGTTTGTGATTATTATTGGTGAAGGTGGATGGAAAGGGGGCTGGTATGGCACGAGTCTTTTTCTTCCGGTCTTCCTATTCTCATTTCTGATCGCGCTCGTTTAGGTACTAAAACCTGATTCCGCGAATAAACCCGTAGCCAAAACAACAACAACAACAACAAAATCTTTACCAATAACAAACAATATCCGTAATAACAAAAACATGACAAAAATATTGTGTAAAAGAAATGTCTACCGCTCTTTTATGAAAATACTTATTTTTGCAACAAGGTGGGAACAGATGACAAAATTTACAAAACCGCATACACACGGGGACTGGATGTAAAAAAAGCACATGAGTGCTTGTTCCATTATCCTCGATATAAAAGAATAAATAAATAAATAAATAAATAAAATTCCACCCTAGTGGACATTGCCCGGTTTTCTTACCAGCCGACAGCAAAATCCCAGCCTGTAAGCCCCGAAGTGATTTATAGCAAGGGGGATAAAGAAGACGACGAGAAGGGACAGAAAGAAAGAAAGAAAACACAGATAAGAGTAAAGGATATGAAAGGACATTGCAAATGATGAGTCAACGGAAGGGCAGAAAGATAAGGCATATATATATATATATATATATATATATATATATATATATATATATATATATATTAACACTGCCAGGACCTCTGAAGAGTGCCCAACCAGGAGCCGAAACTCGAGTCAGGTCAAGCCAAAGGCATGGTCATTACTCTATTATTCCCCAAATGCTGCCTTCAAAGTTTTATCTTGTAGTAAACTTTTTTTTCTTCTTCAAATCGTGGGGGAAGGGGAGGATTTTATGATAGGAATGAAATTGTAACTGCTTAAATGCACTTGTTTTTCCTCACTATATTTTGTCAATTATATATACATATATCAATGGCAAAAAGTAAGGAGGGGGAGAAACAAGTGCAAATAACCCAGTACAATTTCTTCATCATTGAGAGGATGACTTCTGAAGCTTTTGGTGGAAGTTTCTTTTTTTTTACAGCTTAATTAATCAATACATAAAACTTTGGCAAAAGCATTTGCAAAGGATTTTCTGCGGTATGAGCCATTAGTGTGTGCCCAACTTCACCCATGAGCTTTGACTGCTATACGAGCCATTGTTACAGGTCTCGGCAATGGTATAGCTTAACCGTCCCCGATACCTTCAGGAGAAAAGCTTCTTTGAAACCGAAGGGTATCAGAATAAATATAAAAAATATTAAAGCGTCTTTGAAAAATTACAGGTTATATGTGATAATACAAAATACAAAACAAAAAAACAGTGGAGGAAAACAAATGCACATAAAACAGTGGAGGAAACAAAAGCACGTAATTAAAGTCCAATTTTTTCAAAAATGATTTGCAAAGATTGGGGGGAAAGAAAGCAAACAAAAATTCTGTCAATATCAATCGCTGATGACAGCATTTTGGGGCTTTTTGCTCTTAATACCGTTAGGTTTGCCCGACCTGACTCAAAAGTTTCGGTCCCTGGATAAATAAATCGTTGTCAGAGATCTCCAAGGTAAAGGTAAAGGAGTCCCATAACCTATAAGGTCGTAGGGGAGCGAGGCGTCAGAGACCTCACTTCTCTAGGGCCAGCATATTGAGGGCGGCGCCCATCTCCTCTCCCTCGCTGCTTTACCTTCCCTGACCCTAAAGAGGGCAGGTACCCATTTACAGCTGGGTGAACTGGGGAACTGTACTGAAGCCAAGGCGCGCAAACGGTCACCCATCCAACTGGTAACCACGCTCGACGCTGCTTAACTTGGCTGGGGGAAAGCGAGTGCTCCGACCACTGAGCTATCCCGTCCCCCTCTCCAAGGTAGTTTATTTATTTATTTCATTTATCTATCCTTTTATTTTGAGGATAATTGAATAAGCACTCGTATGCTTTTTTTTACATCCATTCAACTTGTGTATACAGTTTTGTAAATTTTGTCATCCAATCACACCAAAGAGTGTGTTTCAAACGCGGCTTTTTGTGTACTTTTCATAGTTTTTGTAGGGGTGTCCTCAATTTTGTGGGCCTTTTCCTTAACTTTTTCTCACAGTTTTCAGAGACTTTGTGGACTTTTTCTCCTTTTTTTGTCTCAGTTTTCTCGAAACTTTGTGTAGTTCACTGTGTTTCTTGCTTGTTCTCAGTGTACGTGCTTCAAACTTTACTTTTGCTCCTAAAGACCACTCTTGTCCAGCCATACATGGCAGTTTTGTTTTTTTTTAACCAGCCTCTTGGCCTTTCCGGTCATAGCGGCAATGGCCCTGGTCTCTATACCATCTTATATAGACAACAACTGCAACAGAGAGAGAGAGAGAGAGAGAGAGATGAGAGAGAGAGAGAGAGAGAGACGAGGGAAAGAGAGAGAGGGGAGAGAGAGATGGGGGAGAAAGAGAGAGAGGGGTGGGAGAAAGAGAGAGGGAGGGAGAGAGAGAGAGAAGCCCCAACATACGTGCCCACACATTAAACACACACGCACATACAAGCATATGCAGATGAAGAAAACGGACAACACACAGACACATCACTACACCACACACACACACAACACACAACACCCCACACAACACACACGAACACAACACGAACACACACACTACACACATAAACACACACACAACCACTTTTTTTTTTTTTCCCCCCCCCCCCCCCACAGACCTCCCCATCCCTTCACCCCACGAGCACACATGCACGTGGACAAAACGACCAGGTAAGAAAGGGGAGGAGGGGGGGAACCGGTACCACTACACAAACACACACAGCCGTATACATGCAGCCAACTCACTGCCATCCGACGCTTAGCTCTACCCTGCTGACACGCACCATCGGCAGCAACAGCCTGGACTAACATACTTACGGTAGGCTGTATGTGGGTGTGGTGTGTACAACAGTTTATTCAAAGACCCTTACAATGTGTCAACCTATGTGAGGCAGAGAAAGCCTGTATTCGCCATTCCCTGCGCGTGCGTGCGACTGTAGCCGCATGCGTGTGTGCGCGTGCGTTGTGCTTGTTGTCATAGCCTGCTCTTACTCGTTAGATTGTGTGCTGACTGTTCCTTCTGTCTTACGAAATTATCACGCCAGAAAGTCATCTTCTTATCAACTTCATCTAAGAGGAAAAAAACATCAATCAAATCAACACATCGTCTCTCTTTTCTGCGTCCATTGGTGCCTCGTCGTGCTTTTTAATCTCGATCCACTTGTCCTTATGTCTTCTGACTGACGCTTCATCTTAGCATACTATCACCCAATCATCTCCTCTCCTAATCACTCTCTCTCGTCACTCTTTCATTCTCTCTCTCTCGTACAAAACTTCATCTCTCTTCATTCTCTCTCGTCTCTCTCTCTCTCTCTCTCTCTTACTTCTTCTCTCTCTCTCCCTCGTGGAATATGCTCTTGGCATCAATAAACACCACGTTGGCTGTAGGGAATTCTCTCAATCTCTCCACACCTTTCAGCTACTATCTCACTCAGTTACTCCTACTCTAAGCATATTCTTCTTATGCGTTACCCCGCTCATGGGCAGTATTGCGTTGGTTACCAACTAGAAGTCGACCATGGTTTGGGGCCTGGAGGTCAAGGGGTTTATTTCGATCTCTACGGCCGTTAGTAACTATGCCTACCGAGGTGTCAGATGTGCTGTCTGGCCTCATGTATGGCAAGATGGTACCACACATGTACGAGCCATCCACTTAACGGTGCAGTTTGGTGTTTCAAATATTTATAAACCTGATGTCTGTTCTTCGGGCGTTGAGGGTGTATTTGACATCAAGTTGAGACAATCCTAGACAATGTCTCAAAGTTCATAGCACTTCCACAGATCATCACGTCACCTTCAAGTGCAGTCCTCTGCAGTAAAAAAAAATGCCTCTGATTCGGTGGCTCCCTCTGAGCATCAATCTCAATTCGTATTTGAGATACAGAAGCTTCCTCTGCCTTGTGGTGAGTTTTTTTAGATCAAAGACTATTGGAAAGTTGATGAAGCACCAGGTCAGCCAAAGGTGATACACTACGGAAAGATGTGCCCTGAAGAAGCAGCCTGCAGTGACGGCAAAGTCCTCTCTGCTCCAAAAAGGACATGAGCTATACTTCGTTGTAGGGCTGTACGGTGGATTCTGGTATGTTAGATAGAACACCTCACTGTAGATTTTTTTCACCAGCCAAAGTGACCAGCAGAGTGTCAGGGTCTGGCTGATCCCACCAGCAACAATGAGCCTGACTCACCGAAGAAGACAAAGAATCGGGTTAAGTGTGGCCGCGAAGATGAATGAGCGTGCGTTGACAGATGACGGGTCGTCAGAAATGTTTTCAGATCCAAAAGGAGTAAAACAGTCCTTTGGAATATCCTCTTGAAGAGATCAACGATCTTCAGATACGTAAAGTATCAATCCTCTTTTCTACACTCTACCAGTGTATAACGTCAGCTTTTGTATTTTTTGTTAAAACTGCACTTTGAGGGGAGGGGTTACTTGATATTTCTGTGGTAAGGACATATATGCATCAAGTGTGCTTTATGAGTCCATGATGTGATTGTCCAAGTCATCGTTCAACGAGACAAACACGGGCAATCACGAAACATCACTGTAAACAGGCATGCGGTGTGGTATAAAGTACGCATAGAGATAGCATGCGTTAAGTGGATTGGTTATTCCCATCAAATGCTTTGGTTAAAGTACAGTTAGTGCATTTGTGGTATAAAACTAAAGAAAAGAAGTGCACTCGTGTGAAAGAAAGAATGAAGGGGGTTGAGTCATCGAGTAAAGTCACTTTTTTTAATAAGGCTAGCGGATGTATGATGAAATAACAATAAGATGAGACTGTCTGTTAAATTAAATATGAGTAATGGTGATACAATAAAGATAGAATGCTTTCTCTTATAATCACAATTGATAGGAAGTCATCTAATAAAGCAAGATATACAATCAGGTGTGGGAAGAAAGATATAGTTTTATTAAAAAAGCTAGACTTTTCTCTTGTAAGACATCATTGCTCTGTATAAAGAGGGTAACTTGATGTGCATAGCCCATGTGATTGTATAAAGTCAATAGAATAAGTGCTGGGATAGGAAGATGTCGGCTATCATTAAGATTAACATGCACTGAGTGAGCTGGTTACAATTGTTGTCACACAGTAGAAGCGCTACTGCAGGTGTGGACTTAAGAAACGTATCATAAGTCCATTCTGTCTGTATTAAAAGCTGTGCGTTTTCTTTTTATCTGATTGTCTGTTGACGTTTTCACTCTTCTACCTGTCTCTCATCCGATATCTGCTGATCTCCTCATCTTTCATGAATTAAAGCAAGCTGCATGTCAAATGTACATGCCATACACAATATCTCCTCCATCCTCCCTGATACCTCCAAAACTCTCCTCAATCAGAATACAATATCAATGCGAGCAAAGAAGAGTGCAGCACATCCAATCTTTGCATACTTTCGAAGGAAGCTGATCAGGAACACAAAAGCATCAGCAAGACAAAAGAGAGACATACTAGAAGTACAGCTAGTACTTGGAATAAGACATAACATGAACGAATTAACAATTAGTGACTTAGCAGCATTAGTCACTTTTAGCGCTCTGCATGCAAAGAACGTACACTCCCAAACTACACTCTACTGTCTCCCTATCTCTTCTTCTGTCTATTCTTCTGCTCTCTTCTCGACTCTCTCTCTCCTCTTCCTCTTCTCAACACACACACACACCAACCTACCATCTACAATCAGTTCTTCGAATCAAGTACTGCTCTCCACACCACCACACTCCACACACACACAACACAAACACACACACACACACACCTGTACACACACAAAATCACTTTCTACTAACAGAACTCTCACACACACACACACCCACACACACACACACATAACAACACACCAACAGACAATCACAGCTCACACAGACACACACAACACTACACACACACTCACACACAACACACCACACACACACACAAAACATCAACTACACACACACTCACACACACACGACACTACACACACACTACACACTCACACACAACACACACAGCAACACACACACACACACACACATACACACACACTCACACACACACTCACTCTCACACACACTCCAACCCACTCACACACTCACACACACATCACACTCCTCACCACCCATCCACACTCCACACACAACATCACAACACCACACACACACACACTCACACACACACACCGTCACACTCACGAACACACACACATCACACACACTCACCCACACACACGCACACACACACACACACACACTCACACACACACACACCCACACACACACACTCACACACACACACACAACACACTACACACACTCCACAACACACACACTCACCACAACTCACACCACACATCACAACAACACACACACACACACCACACACTCACACACACACACTCACACACACACACTCACACACACACACACACAACACACACACACACACACACACACACACACACACAGAATGACACTGTCTTCCTTTTTTTCCATCGCCAGGCCTATTCATCTCTCTCTCTCTCTCTCTCTCTCTCTCTCTCTCTCTCTCTCTCTCTCTCTCTCTCTTCTCTCTCTCTCTCTTCTCTCTCATATACACCTCTATATATAGCCATGGCCCTTAGGCAGAAACCAGGGGAATGTGTCTGGGTTTCTCTATTGGTTGTCAGTTTGATTTGTCTAAAGACTTGCCAGGTCGATTCCCTATCATTCTTGATGAAATGTGGTACTACTCTCACTGCTCATACATATATACGAGCGCGCGTGCGCACGCACGCGCGCGCACACATACACACATTATCTTTTTTATTCTTTTATATTGAGGATAGTGGAATAAGCACTTATGTGCTTTTTTACATCCAGTCCCCGTGTGCATGCGGATTTGTGAATTCTGTCATCCGTTCCCACCGGCACACAATGGCCTACTCTTACGAAAAGCGGAACAGGATTTAACGTGTGCGCAAGATGTTCTGCGTGTATTCGCACACGGGACCTCGGTTTTATAGTCTCATCCGAAGGACTTATATATATATATATATATATAAATATATATATATATATAGAGAGAGAGAGAGAGAGAGAGAGAGAGAGGAGAGAGAGAGAGAAAGAGAGAAAGAGAGGGGGGAGAGAGAGAGAGAGAGAGAACAGACAGACAGACCACAGACAGACCACAGACAGACCAGATACAGGCACGGACAGACAGACAGACAGACAAAGAGAGACAGACACTGAGACAAACATACAGACAGAGACAGAGAGAAAGACAGACAGACAGGGACCGCCTTATTATCCATATAATGCTGTTCAGGCTGAGCTATACGTAACCCCAGTCTTCCTTCTCTCTTATCTCATAACATCGATATCTCTTTCCAAAAGTGGGCGTCCATGATGAAACATGGAATGGCATCACAGAAAATGCATTTATAAGACAGTTGTTGTTCCGCTATGTCATATTGACATAAACTATGCAAATGTGGAAAAAAAACACGTTTATCCAGGCCAGGCCGCATATAAATGTTGGTGAAATGTCTGCTTCAACCAGTTTTTCCTGCCGTTAACTTTTTATTTTCCCTTGTCTATGAATAATAAAATTGTATGTTGTTGGGTTTTTTTCCTGATCAAAATGGAAAACGGCAACAGCTTCAAAAGCAACTGCTTTTACGATGTCTGTCGTCAAGTATATTTCAGACCTTTTGTTGCTTTCTTTAATTTCCACTACTATTCTTCCAGTCTGTGGAGATCGTCCAGGTATGTCCGTTATGACACACGGATCATTATATTTGCTTCATCTTTGTGTTCCTTCGCTCTGTACGAGTTTTCATTTTTATTTCCTATTTCTATATAGATTTTCCACTGCATACACGCATCAGCGTGTGGAAGACAGAATTAATGGCAAGTTGCATGGGAAGAAGAAGAAGAAGGAAAAAACAGAAACTGAATGTGAAAAGAAATAGCAACGAAACACGCAGAGAGTACACTGTGCAATTTGATCGTATAAGGTCGTCAGACCCCCCATTACAATGTCACATACACACCCCTCCCTCCTTGACCCCTCCCCCCTTTACCCCTTCGTTCCTATTCCTCCCTTAGAATGCATAGAAATACACTTCAGGTTCACAAACTTTATCGATCATTCTCTGCAGGAATTAAAAGCACATCTGCTGGTGAATTACTTGCAACATCTCAAAGCAAAACATTTTTTCATACAACAACAAAAAATTAGCTATGGATTGCATAAAACGTAGTGTAAGGCATTGAAAAGTCCTCTCTCTTTCTCTCTCTTTCTTTCTCTCTCTCACTCTCTCGCTCGCTTGTTCTCTCTCTCTCTCTCTCTCTCTCTCTCTCTCTCTCTCTCTCTCTCTCTCTCTTTCTTCCCATGCTCTCGAGCATTATGCGTTGTGTGCATGTGTATATCTGACCGTCTGTCTGCCTGTCTGTCTATACAAGAGAGAAAATTTGCCGAGGCTGTCTCTAAACTCTTGCAATTTCCAAGAAAAAGTATTTATTAATGTCTTTTTTTTAAGCCTGTTTTCTTTCCTTCTTTTTTCCCCTTGTGACATACCTCGATAACTGCCGTCTGAAAAAGATAGAGCTATTTTACGATAACTTTGCCCTCGATAAGCCTGAAAAAAGGGGGAGTATAAAGGAAAGAATAGAGAGACAGAAAAAACTATTTCAGCAAAATGTTTGACCTTTTCTAAACCTTGCGTAAGAAGTCTATGAAACACACACACGCACGCACGCACGCACCACACATACACACACACGCACGCACGCACGCACGCATGCACACACATGATATATATATATATATAATTATATATATAAATAATGTGTGTGCGTGGTGTGTGTATGTGTGTATGTATATATATATATATATATATAATATATATATATATATATATATATATATATATATATATATATATATTATATATATACATATATATGTGTGTGTGTGTGGTGTGTGTGTGTGTGTGTGTGTGTGTGTGTGTTGTGTGTGTGTGTGTGTGTGGTGTGTGTGTGTGTGTGTGCACGCGCGCACACACACAAATAAAATCAAACACACACACTCGCGGTCGCGCGCACTACATAAATGCACACAAGGGCACCTATGCGTACACAACAGCAAACTCGTGCATATGCACGTGATAGATACTCGAATCCAAGCATCTCTCTCTCCCTCCCTCCCTCCCTACCCCCCTCTCTCACTCAATCTCTCCTCTCTCCCTCACTTCCTCCCACTCTCTCCCTCTCTCTCTCTCTCCTCTCTCTCTCATCGCTCTCATCATCCTCATCTCTCTCTCTTCTCTCTCTTCTCTCCTCTCTCTCTCTCTCTCTCTTTCTCCGAGTGCACACACACACACACGTTATAAAATTATCCCCCAAAAATAACACAAATTTATTATGCTTTGAACGAAACAACACACAGAAAACAGAACTCGTAATAATTATAGTCTAATCCAACCATTGCAAAAATATTTTCTGTACTTCCAGTTAGACACTCAGTTCCTTACAACGGACTTTGCAACCTAAAACTGGGGGTTCAACAATATATACAAGTCGTCATTACATCAATGATTCCTCTGTGTGTGTGTGTGTGTGTGTGTGTGTGTGTGTGCGTGCGTGCGTGCCGTGCGTGCGTGCGTGCGTGCGTGCGTGCGTGCGTGTGTGCGTGCGTGCGTGCGTGCGTGTGTGTGTGTGTTGCTGTTGTTCTCTCGGCTAGAGCTCAGAGGTTCACCAATAGTAAGATTTTGCGTATACGACTGTTCACCCACCATTAAGGTAGCCGCATTTCAACTATGGGAATATGCCATGACTTGACTTTTCTCTTTTCACTCCTTGAGGAGCTGCTAGGGCACGGACTACAATGAATTTCCTGAGAGTTTGTATCGGAAAAAACTTCGATCCTTTCACACCATATGCCTCCGAAGAATTCTCCGGACCTTTTGGCCAGAGAAGATCTCCAATGAAGACCTACTACGGAGATGCAGGCAAGAAGACATGGGAACCATCATCACCAGAGCCACAGTCAATCACAAGAACAGCATTGCACTGCACCCAGAAGGAAGGAGAAAGAAAGGAAGACCAAAAGCAACGTGGAGGAGGACTGTAGAAAGTGAGATGAAGGCCATGCAGCACTCTTGGGGATCAGTGACTAGGTTGGCCCAGAATTGACAGGAGTGGAAGCGCTTTGTTGCTGCCCTACACACCACTGGGTGTAATGGTTAATGATGATGATGATGTATCGGAAAAGGTATGCCTGGCACAGCCTCATCACAAAGTGCATGAGGGGTATAATCGTAAGATTAATGAACGTGGTTTTAACGTGTGCACGAGACATCGTGCTCACATGCAGAACCTTGGACCGTAGTCTCGTGTAGAAGAACTGCCGACGAATAAGAGTTGAGCCATTGTTAACTCCAGGTGGAAAAAAATCTCTCCAAACCGACATGATATCAGTATCCAACAATAAAACAGAAATAGCATAACCGCTATTGTTTAGTACAGTATAACATCAAGTTTGGTTATTAATAAGCAATCAATCATAAGATACAAATATACTAACTAACGAAACAAGCAAAAATACTGTATCTATCAGCAGGAAAAAATCATGTCTGCATATTTCACCAGATGTTCTGATTGGCCACTATAGCAATGCTATGATCCCAAGTGAATATCAAAACATAAAAGAGTTTATTTTTAAAACTGACAAAACATAAGATACAACAATATTGATAAGGAAAACAAACAAAAATACAGAAACAAAAGCAACAGCATCAAAAAAGCTCATGCCTGCATGTCTCTTCAGACCTGATTGGTAGCTATAAAACAAAGCATAACCACTTGTGTATGTATATTCAAACGTAGGATCCCATTTTTCACAAATGACAAATATCAAAATATACAAGTATTCAAAAAACTGATGAAGGAAATAGAAAAAAAGACAGGGAAACAAAAGCGAAAACATCCGGCGGAAGTAAAGAATCACATCCGCATGTCTTGACCAGACGTTCCGATTGGCTGCTATACTTAGAAAAGTCCTCAGAATATAAAAACAGCCAAGGACGTCACTCGTATTTGATATTGGCTGTTAGACATTGGTCTATATTTAGCCAATCATATAGTGCTGGCTTCGTCATAAGACTAGGGATAAGGTGAAGGCTACAGAGACTTAAGGAGAGATGCAAAGAATGGCACAGGGTTACAAAAAGATAAGAAGGAAGTCCTTACAGTGATAGTGAGAGAGAGAGAGGGAGAGAGAGAGAGACTCAAGACTCAAGACTCAAGACTACTTTAATGTCTCAACTAGAGAAATTGTGAGTGGCATTTTAAAATTATAAAGATTACAACCAATAGTCAAATATGAAATGCATTCAAAAACGAAAAGGAAAACGGATACAAAATGCTAACTGGCATCAACGAAAACAAAAACGCAAACAAAACCCTTGGACAGACAATAGATAAACAATAATAAATGAAAAAGACAACTACAAAAGTAGAGAAAACTCAAAAAATTGTTATTAGAAAATGGGAGAAAGGACTAGAATAAAGAAACAATGAGGCATACAATTGTTTTGTATGCCTCATTGTTTCTTAAAAAAAGAAAACCCTCAAAAATGAACTTAAGAATAGAGTGAAGGGAGAAGAAAGGAAAGACTCTCTCATCCACACACACAACACACACAACCACAAACACACACACACACAACACACACACACACACGCACAACACACACGCGCGCGCGCACATCACACACACGCACACGCACACGCACACTCACACATACCATTATCATCTATTTATTGCCATAGTAACTTTTACACAGATTTGGCTAAGAAGGAACTAATTACAGCGATACTGAAAGAGGGAGAGAGAGAGGGAGAGAGAGAGAGAGAGAGAGAGAGAGAGAGAGAGAGAGAGAGAGAAGAGAGTGAGTGAGTGAGTGAGTGAGTGAGTGAGTGAGTGAGACAGACAGACAGACGGACAGACAGTACAGAGACAGACAGACAGGCAGACGGACAGACAGACAGACGGACAGAAAGTTAAACATTCGGACAGACAGACTGAGAGAGACAGAGATAGAGAGGAGCAGCAAAGAAGCACCAAGAAGAGAAAGGGTCTCCCAGCATCCGGGCAGCTATTGATCATGTCAGTCCACACACACACACACACACACACCACACACACACACACACACACACACAGAGCAACACTACCTTTTCTTCTTCTTCTCTTCATCACCAGACCTATTTCCCCCTCGCATAGAGCATCTATATAGAAATGGTCATATTGAAAAGACGAGAGATTTGTGTCTGAATAGCTCCACTAGCTGACAGTCAGGTCTGTCTGCTATAGATCCGTCAGTTCGATTCCCGACTGCCCCCTCATAAAGAATAATGTTATCGTTGCCTTTAGGCAGAGACTTTGCATTCTGATTGTATCTGTTCATCTATTTGATCGATACGTTGTTCCGGGTTTTGTTGTTTGTTTATTTGGCTATACCCATGCAAAGAGGAAGGCCAGCAAAATCTTTTATGACCAACATCATTGATGCTAGCAAAAAGAGGCTCCAAGTCATCATAAACGGGAGCAGAGACCGTGTGACCTGACGATTTTTCGTGACAAGGACTGGAGCTCCCACCGTTACCCACGGTGATGGAGACGGGGGATGGGTGATGAGTTCGAGATAATTTTGTTTATTTTCAGTCTTGCTTTGCTTTTAATGATTCCAAGAATGACTGAACAGTTGGTTTTAGTCTTGGTGGTTCGATCTGTATTTTTTCTGTAGAACTCTGCAGAAATACAGAGATGGCGAACCCTGGTGGCAATGCGTGGAGCTCCTACCGAGCAGCGATGGAGACAGTTGAGTTGAACTGATATAATTTTCTACGTTTTCTGTATTTTATCTGCGTAGTTTTAATCTGAACTTCATGTATTAACAGGGTTCTTGTCCTTGTTATGACCTCTGATACGAGGTCAGCAGGGCTATGAATAAAACGGTTGGATTGGTTTGATTTTCATTCTATTTCACTTTCTTTCATATAATTTGAAATCCTGAGGTATACCTTCTTCTTCTTCTTCAAGTGTCCGGTCTGGTCCTGCAGACATCGACGATCATGGCTCTCCATTCTTCCCTGTTCTCGGTCCCTCTCATGAGCTCATTGTTGGTGCCCTCTTTATTCGTTGCGAATTTGTTTAAGCTGTCTGTGAATTTTGTGCGTTGTCTTCCTCTGCTCTTGTTTCCACATATTTTGTCACTCCATAACAGTTTCTCTAGTCCGTCAGCCCTGATTATATGGCCGAAAAATTTGAGCTGTCTTTCTCTGATGGTGTTGTGAAGGGATCTCTTGTATCCAGCCATTTCCATTACTTCTGCATTTGTTTTTCTTTTTGTCCATGAGACTTTCATGATTCTCCGGATGAACCACATCTCCACTGCTTCTAGTCGCTGTTCTGTGTCCTTGGCTAGGGTCCAGCACTCACATCCGTACAGAAGAATGGACCATACGTAGGCTCTCACAACATGGATCTTTGTCTTGAGGCTTATCTTACTGTTGGTAAAAAGCATTTCATGTTGTTAAAAGTTGCCTTAGATTGACCGATTCTCTTCTTGATTTCTGTGTCACACTTTCCGTCCGGGGTGATAGTACAACCAAGGTATTTAAAGGTGTTTACTTGTCTGATTCTCTCTCCTTTACAGGCTATGTTGCATTGTGGTATAACAGCTTTTTTCGAGATCACCATGCATACCTAAATACCAGGCGTACCTAAATATCTCCAAATCAGAACTGTCAAAACACTTATCTGGCCTGTAGTGTTGTATGAGTCAGAAGCCTGGACACCACAGAAATTGGACAGAGACAAAATGAACGCAGTCAAAACGTGGTTCTATAGGCGACATGTAAGGGTCAAATGGTTAGACCGAAAGACAAATGAAAGCGTTCTTGATGAACTTTCAGTGCAAATACAAATGTTGGCTGAAATTGATAAGTGCATACAGATATTTGGTCATGCAAGCCAAAACACAAAAACAAATCTGATGACAACAGCTCTCCAAGGTAAGGTGGAGGGCAGAATGAAAAGAGGCAGACCATCACCAACA
>CM054144.1:46158458-46163458 GCA_028751875.1 Rapana venosa
ATTTTCAAAGAAAGCACAAAGCAGCGAAAGAAATACACAATTAGCGTGAAGAACAAATCTATGCATCTCTCTGTCTGTCTGTCTGTCTGTCTGTCTGTCGTGTCTGTCTGTCTGTTCTTCTTCTTCTTTCTCTCATCTCTCTCTCTCTCTCTTTCTCTCTCTCTTCTCTCCTCTCTCTCTCCCAAAATCTAAGTTAAATTTCGTTCATTCATTCATTCATATTCTCTCTCTCTCTCTAAAATATGAATTAAATTACGTTCATTCATTCATTCATTCTCTCTTTCTCTCTCTCAGTGCGATTACACACGCACGCACGCACACACAATACACACGCACTCACAAACACATGCACGTACACTCTCTCTCTCTCTCTCTCTCTCTCTCTCTCTCTCTCTCTCTCTCTCTCACATACACACACACACACACACACACACACAACACACACACTGCCACCACCACTACCATACTTAAAAAATGACCCCCTACCCATGACAATCCCTCCGTTCCTTCTCTCACAAAGGTGTCCAAAAGAAGAACTACAAAAGCTGTGCATGGAAGAGGGGGGGTGGCGAGGAGAGGTGAGTGGCGGGAGAGGGTGACGATGGAATGGATGGAAAATCGATAAACATATTTTCTGCCTTCGCTTCCTGCATCCATTGCAATCTTTCCGCTATAACTGACCTGTGTGTACCTTTTATTTTCATTGACACGAATAGCTAGATAGACAAGCAGACGGACATCACACGAAAAAGGCAGACCGACAAACTAACTGAAAGACAGACTTTTGTAGATAGGCAGACAGATAGATAGATGATAGGCCCACTTACGCAGAAGCGCCTGTAATTGCACACAAATACACGCAGACCAACGCGCGCGAAGGCACGCATGCAAACGCGCGCGCGTCCATACACACACACACAAATACACACACGTGCACACAAACACACACACACACACACACACACATTGGGATGGAAGGAGGGAGGAAAGGAGAGAAAAAGAGAGACAGACAGACAGACAAACAGAGATAGGCAGACAAAGACAAAGATGTAGAGAGACTAATGCAACAAGGACAGAGTTTAAATTCATCACACTTAAGCGTTTAATCAATACTATCATTCTTTATCTATTATGAGAAGTTCACTCCAAAGAGCTCTCAGATATAACAGAGTTGCGCCTCATCTTGATTGACTAATGTACCTACTGGCATAGGCTACATCGATTGTTGGCAGTTTGTTTTTCTACTTCTTCTTGCCAAACAAGGAAAACAGAAAACAAACCGTTAACTCTTGTTTGTTTGTTTGAAAACAGAAAACAAACCGTTAACTCTTGTTTGCTTCCTTTGGTTGCGTGACTGGCTTTGTATGGCATTACTTTCTGTCAAAATGATCAGCCAAATGGTTGCTCATCTGCTTTCTTGCTTATTTTGTGTGCGTGGGTTTCTTTTCCTGTACAAATGCTTGAGAGTTTGTTTTTTTTATCTTTGTTGGTTTTTTAATTCTTTCATGGAGAAATTGACCACCTTTTATTTGTAGTTCATTTTCTAATTCCTTGCAAGACGACCATGCACATTTTATTTTCTGTTCAAACTTTGACAATGATCACGTTACTTTCAACCAGGCTCCAAAAACATATTGAAGTAAAAGAACACTTGAGTAGCCTTAGGGAAGAAAACCCAGAAACAAACAGACCCTAATATATAATATAACTGACAGAGAGCGAGTAGCAAACCATCCGACTGAAAGATTAGATACATACCCCAGAGGGGAAAAAACAGCTATTTTGAGAACTCTGAAATTTAATGAATACAGGCCCACAGCCCCTTTCATGGGGGGAAACATAAACATTATTCTGACATAATATATAACATGATCAATACTGGTACTACATGAACACGTTCACTAAGAGAAAAAAAATTAAACAAAACAAATAACTGCTGAGTGCAGATGGAAACAATCTTAATCCTGGAGGTGATTCACTTTTAATTACTCATATTTTCAATAAAGTTCTGTCTAAGTTTAAATGCAGCTATTTTGAGAAGAGAGAGAGAGAGAGAGAGAGAGAGAGAGAGAGAGAGAGAGAGAGAGAGAAGAGAGAGAGAGAGAGAGAGAGAGAGAGAGAGAAGAGAGAGAGAGAGAGAGAGAGAGAACTCTGAAACCGAACTCTGAAATTTAATGAATACAGGCCAACATCCCCTTTCATGGGGGGAAACCTAAACATTATTCTGACATATATAACATGATCAAGAAACACAATACTGGTACTACATGGAGAGAGAGAGAGAGAGAGAGAGAAGAGAGAGAGAGAGAGAGAGAGAGAGAGAGAGAGAGAGAGAGGGGAGAGCTCTGAACTCTGAGAGGGGAGAGAGAGAGAGAGAGAGAGAGAGAGAGAGAGAGAGAGAGAGAGAGAGGGATAAAGAGAGAGAGAGAGAGAGAGAGAGAGAGAGAGAGAGAGAGAGAGAGAGAGAGAGAGAGAGAGAGAGAGAGATTTTATTTATTTATTCTTTTATATCGAGGATAATGGATTAAGCACCCCTGTGCTTTTTTCAACCAGTCCCCGTGTGTATGCGGTTTTGTAAATTCTGTCATCTGTTTTCACCGGCATACAATGGCCTACTCTTCCGAAAAGCGGAACGGTTTTAACGTGTGCGCAAGATAGTCTGCGTGCGTTCGCACACGGGACCTCGGTTTTTAGTCTTATCCTAAGGACTTTTGGGGAGAGTGGAGTCGGCACTGATGTTAACTCCAGAGGAAAAATCGTCTTGAACGGGAATCGAACCCGGGTCGTCAGATTGCGAGCGCAATGTTCTAACCACTAGATAGATAGATAGATAGATAGATAGATAGATAGATAGATAGATAGATAGATAGATAGATAGATACTCCGGCGCGCAAACTGCTACACTTAAAACTAATTATTATGCACAGACACACACAGACTCGCCTCCTCCAAAGGCACACACACATCACACACAACACACACACACACACACACACACACACACACACACACAACACCACACACACACACCACACACACACACACACGAACACACACACTATTCAACACAACACACACACACACACACTATTCAACACAAACACACACATATTCAACACAACACAAAACAACGCCAGACAGACAGACAGACAGACAGAGAGAGAGAACAGAGCAAAATAACTGAAACTTGAAAGGATTCTGTCCTTCTGAGACAGTAATGAGAGAGGGCAGGAGGGACAGACAGTGCTAGGCAGGAACAAAGGGATATAAACACACACCCCTACACTTCAGGGTGCTCATTATGCACAGCTGCACAGTCTATTTACGGGTACTAAGTTTGGCATGCATTACTCAGACACCGACCCCTGCACCACCACCTCTCTCTCTCTCTCTCTCTCTCTCTCTCTCTCTCTCTCTCCAGCAATGGCGCACTGAATTGGCAAAATGTATGCAGCATGTAGCTGTGTTCGCCCTTTTTTCTGAATGGTTCATGTAAAGCTTGATCTCCACATAGAACGATTGACACCCACCTACACACACACACATACACACAGCACACACACACACACCTACACACACACACACAGCACACCCACACACACATAGCACACACACACACATAGCACACACGCACACACACACACACACACAGAGAACACACACATACAGAGAACACATACACACGCGTACACACGCGCACACACGCATCACACACACACACACACACACACACACACACACACACAAACACATCAATTCAGTTATTGTAAATTTATGACATATTTCATAAATGCTACGCCACTTTGGAGGTGGATTGTTTGGTAAATGCTCACAAAATATTTGCCAACTGTGTATGTATGTATGTGTGTGTGTGTGTGTGTGTGTGTGTGTGTGTGTGTGTGTGTGTGTGTGTGTGTGTGTGTGTGTGTGTGTGTGTGTGTATAGAACCTGTGTGTGTCTGTCTGTGTCTGTGTGCCTGTGTTGTGTCCGTGTGTGTGAGTGAGTATGTGTGTGTGTGTGTGTGTGTGTGTGTGTGTGTGTGTGTGTGTGTGTGTGTGTGTTGTGTGTGTGTGTGTGTGTGTGTGTGTGTGTGTGTGTGTGTGTGTGTGTGTGTTGTAGAACCTGTGTGTGTTGTAGAACCTGTGTGTGTGTGCGCGCGCGCGCGCGCGCGTGTGCGTGTGTTATGTTTTCAAAAATGGCTTTGCATGGATCAGGGACTAGACGCTTCTACCAGCTCATTTGATCTTTTACACGAGCATTGAATTACACACTAACACGATTAAGGTTCTAGCAAGCCTGCCTATAATCTTACCTGTCAAGAACAAAAGCAACGCAAAAAAAGCCCTGAACTATCTACAGGTTATATCACCCACTTCATGGGAGAAGGTGAGTACAGCACGTGCAGAACCCACCCTTCATAATTATCAGCTTGCAATTTATAATTATTGCAGTTTGCATTCTTCAAACACTGCTATATGCACAAAACTAAAGCTAGGTGAATGCGTACACGTAGTAAGACGAATCTGTTGTGCGTTCCCCAGCTTAACAATCCTGGGGTCACCCAGAATGTGTGCTGTCACTCCCTCATCCCGCCTGGGAATCACTGTAAGACCGAAATTACACTCTGGATGAGAAGTTTGCGTGTATGGCTGTTTTTAAGTACCTCGCCATATAGGCAGCCATATTCCGACTTCAGATGATTTTTTCTACTTTAAGGAAGGGTGCATGGTGTTATGTTATGTGCTTGTCATGGCTGAAGGCAATCTCAACATGCCATTTTACGACATAAAAACATATTATTGCAGGCCTTGGAAATTATCTTACATTATTAACTGACAGAGTTTCTGGCCTGCGCCAGAGGATGAATTGAAGTTTGCTTTATTTGCCTTGTGATTTCTATTTCAAGTGGTGTATAGATATAGATATATAATTATATATGAGTGTGTGTGTGTGTGTATTACTAGTTAACGTTTATTGATATTGCTTGTCATGCATATATG
>CM054144.1:46170958-46183458 GCA_028751875.1 Rapana venosa
CTTGTTTCCAAGTCTTTTTCACACCAGCTTACACAACACAGCAGATGTAAAACTGAACGCTGCAGTCTATTCAAAAGTACCGACAGTAGGCTAATCCTAGTTCCCCTGCACTCTTTGCTCAGGAAGGTACAAACATTTTTTGTGTGAATATTTCATCAGTTGCACTCCTCGCGGCTTCAGACACCCCGTTCTTGCTTCACGTTGAACAGTCTTAGATTTGTAGCCATCTAAGCCGAGTCCAGCATTGGTCATGAAAGCGATGAATGGAGAGAGAATCCCTGCTGAGAGCCTTCATGGTATAGGGCTTTCGGTCATTGGGACCCTGGTTACGTCCCTTGCTTCCTTCGGTAATCCATACTGCGTAAAACAGAAAAAAAGGAACATTCTGAGTTTTCTTGATTCCTTTTCCTGGTGTTCCTTTAATTCCTGATTCGTGTGTTTGTGTGTGTGTGTGTGTGTGTGTGTGTGTGTGTGTGTGTGTGTGTGTGTGTGTGTGTGTGTGTGTGTATGTGTGTGTGCGAGCGTGCGTGCGTGCGTGCGTGTGTGTGTGACTAAACCGTGTGCACACGGGGATTGGATGAGGGTTTATTCCATTATCCTGGAAATCAAAGAATAGATAGATAGATAGATAGATAGATAGATAGATAGATAGATAGATAGATAGATAGATAGATAGATGGATGGATGGATGGATGGATGGATGGATGGATGGATATAGATAGATAGATAGATAGATAGATAGATAGATAGATAGATAGATAGATAGATAGATAGGTAGGTAGGTAGGTAGGTAGGTAGGTAGGTAGGTAGGTAGATAGATAGATAGATAGATAGATAGATAGATAGATAGATAGATAGATAGATAGATAGATAGAGAGAGAGAGAGAGAGAGAGAGAGAGAGAGAGAGAGAGAGAGGTGGGGGTGGTACTCTGATCTTGACTCCGAAATGTGTTCATTTAGGCCATGGTCTTGATTGACAGACTGATCGGTCATTATGGGACAGAACAATTAAAGCAAGTGTGTGGAAGCAAACGCTAAGAATCAATGTTACAAAATATATGAAGCAACGATTACTCCAAACATAAAAGCCTTTAACAACAGCAGAGAAAAAATTCACAAAAACAATAGTGAAATAAACAACACTGTAAACATTGAAGCCAGTGTTCGGTATTTCAGTCCTTTAAGAACGCTCTTGATTTCTTCTGAGCGCTGCACAAAACAAATCGAAATGTGCTTAAACTTCTGCTTCTTTACACAATGGATACAGAAAATCTTTCACGACATTTGTACTTAAAATGTTAAATAGCTGGGAGCTATATCCCTAATCCAAATCTCCTCGTGATGCATTTGAAATATTGATCCGTGTTAACTTTTATATAAGGCTTCAAAACATGTATACTATAAAGTTTCTGTACCAGACAAACTTGCTGTTAAGGTGAATTCAGCCAGCCAGTTTTTTTTGCCATGTACAATCTATCAGTCTCTGGCCAATTTTTTTTTAAACTGAACTAAATTCTTCAGTTTCCAACTTCCTGGTTTAACCCCGCAGAGCAAAGCCTCATACTTGGAACAGACAAATACATACTTTAGACACCCAGTTTTCTTTGCCTCTAGCATCCAAATATAAACAAAACTAACTATAGCCTGCTACACGCTTTACGTACAGTTCTTTCTTCCTCCATCCTCAAAAGTTTTAGCTGATATCAGAGACCTTTAACAGCAGAGCTTACACAAAATACGGTACGTATTAGTTTCGACATACGAGAGAGAGAGAGAGAGAGAGAGAGGAGAGAGAGAGAGAGAGAGAGGGAGAGAGAGAGAGAGAGAGAGAGACACAATTTGACACAATTTGACACAATTTTATTGCTATTTAGCGATCAAGCCATATAGCGCTGCGGCGCGGTAACAACGATATCGAACGCGACGCGATTACAATGACATGGAAACCATGGCAGTGGTGGTATGTACATCAAGATTCGATACATTATTGTCTGTGTCTCAAGTGTCTCAATTTTCAAACCAGCCTTTCCTTTTCCAGTCTACAGCCAGTGAAGTCAGCCCATGTAAGACAGGATCAGGTCCCGAAGATGATGTAACTCCTGCTCAGCACTGGCCACCACTGTCTCTGTGTGTTGTGTGTTAGTACACTGTTTCCCTTTACGAAGTCTGGCAAACCTGACACGTTCTTCTGGCAACATGTTTTTCTCTTCTTGCTTGATGTACCAGAACACACACTTAGATTCCTCGCCAGGATCTCCATTCCAAGAGTATTCCAGGATGATGTCATCTGATTCACACATCACAATGTTTTGATCAACCGAACTATGTACCACCACCTTTCGAAACCGTGTGTTTCTCTTGCTGTCCCTTAATCGACGCTGTACACGTTTGTCAGTTAGAGTAGACACATACTGTTTCACAATACCAGTATCAGTATCAGAGTCATCCACTGTGCAGCCAACTGTCAGCTCTTCCTGCACATCAGGCGCCTCAGAAGACACACCGATCTTGTTGTCTGTTGCTGGATCACACAGTAGAACAAGTGAATCTGGTGTGGCTGAGGCATTCAATTCACTGCTGACACATAGTTCTGTGTACACACTGGTTTGTTTTCCTTCTGTTTCCACATCGAGCAGGGAGTCAATGTTACACAAGACCGGCTCTTCCAAGACACTGTTATTGTCACATTGGCGACTTGCCTGTCTTTCTTGGTGTTGTCTACTTCTTTGAACATCGCGACGTCTTTGACAAGGGGGTTTCTTGCGATAGTACTGAACACGGGAGTTACGGTTCAGCACCGGGTCCGCCATTTCTGTTGACACTGGCTTGTCAGCTGGCTTCATTCGCAAGACGAACACAACACTGCCGCTCTCCCCCGCGACTTTCCAACTCGATACGACGTTGTCGATCAGCAGGGCGTTTAAAGTTGTTATTACAGTAGCTGGAAGGCCAGTAACTGACATTTTGAAGCTAAAATGCAAAAATTTGCAGCAGCTTACTAACAGCACGCCCGTTCAGTTCTCGTCCCGTCACGTCGTCCGAGAGAGAGAGAGAGAGAGAGAGAGAGAGAGACGGACAGACAGACAGACAGATACAGAGAGACAGACAGACAGACAAACTGACAGAGAGAAACAAAGAGAGAGACACAGAGACAGAAAGAGACAGAGATAGACAGAAAGACAGGCTAGCATGCAGGAAGGCAGACAGCTGGGGCCGACAGACACAAAGACAGGCATAGGAATGGCAGAGAGAGAGAGAGACAGAGACAGACACAGAGACAGAGAGGGGTGGCTAGGGGAGACGACTCAAACTGCACAAGAAATCCACAATTTTGAACCGGAAGTTCGAGATAAATGCACACTTTGTGTCATTGAATTTCCGTTCGGTACGAGGCGTACACAATATACTCCTCTTCCCCCCCCCCCCCCCCCCCCCCCCCCGAAAGAGATCGAAATTCGGCGTCGTCTGCCTCTCTCCTCCTTAACATTTGCTTTTCTAGGTCACTCAATGCCTGTCTTGCCGAGAAAGCAGATATGGAAAGTTCTATGTAGGTAAAGAGACTGTGCACTGTTTCGCACACCCTTACTTTTTTTCCTTCATTCTATGAGTCTGATAACACCGACTCCATCCCCCTGGTGTGTGTGTGTGTGTGTGTGTGTGTGTGTGTGTGTGTGTGTGTGTGTTTCTCTCTCTCTCTCTCTGAACACTTTAAATCCATAATTCTATCTACTTTCATGACTATATTACTTTGGTACACTTTAATGCAAGCCAACTGTATTGAATTTTGTTTTATATCAAAGTTCTACAAGCTACATCTCATTCATACACGCAACTGTCAAATCTAGACAAGGATCTAGAGGAATTTTGCCTCGCTGAGGCTTAGATATGACACTTAACACAGTAAACAAACCATCAAGCAGAAGACACAATGACCCCTTCCATTCACTTACGGTGTCAGGCAACACAGCTATGTATATTGAGTATTATTTTGACTGTGAGCGTGTGAAGATTCAACTATCGTAGCAAAGCTATAATTATCAGAAATGTTAGAATAACACAGCATAAAATCAAACTAACTTTTTGGTGCTCAAGAATTTTGAAAATTCCTGTTCTAATCATCCGATTTGAGTGAACAGGAGTTCCAGAGGTGATGCACCCGTCTAAAATGCAGTAGGTCACGGGTTCGATCCTCGTTTGAACCAAACTTTTTCCCCATCCACCAGACCTTGATTGGTGGTCTGGATATCAGTCTTTGGATGATACTATAAACCGAGGTCCCGTCTGAATCGCATTTAGCGCGCGTAAAACCACCCACAGGAAAAAGACAGTTTTCCTTATTAATATGCTGTAGGGAAAAGCTGATCTTATAAGGAAACAACGATGTGCAAACAAGGGAACTAAAAAAAAAGTGCAACCAGGGGAAATAAAATGATTATGTCGTTGGCGCTGGTCCTGTAGTGACGCACTCTCCTCGTGGTAAATAGCTCAAATTTCTCGCAGAGAAATCTGCCAGGACTAAAAGAGCTATGCAGCACAATACAATGCAGTACAATAGAATACAATACATCACAATATGATATACATGATACAGTACAATACAATCAGGAACGTGAAGCCATGCCAGGGACTGAAAAAAAGTGAAAGAGAAAAGCTCAGGTACGAGGGGCTTTTAATTGTACACACACACACACACACACACACACACACACACACACACACACACACACACACAACACACTTTAATAAAATAATAAACAGTATAAACGTTCACGTACGTAAACACTTCATTACATTACATTACATTGCATTACATTACATTACCATTCCACAGCTTTTTGCACTCAGATCAGGACGATCAAAGCAAGAGAGAAACTCACACACACACACACACACACACACACACACACACACCACACACACACACACACACACACACACACACACACACACACACACACACACACACACACACACACAAAGATATCGACATTTTTCCAGCCTGTTTTCTCAGTTTCACAACACTGGTTTTAACATTACATAGTTTCAGCTTTGCTCCCCGTTAATTGGTCATGACTCCCGTCCACAGAGGAGTAGCACTTATGGATTAGCTCGTACGCAGTCATCGCACCTCCAAAACTGTGAGAAGGTCAGATGAAAAACGAAGATATTAAAAACCCGACAAAAGTCAGCATCAAAAAGACAAAAGTGAAAACCAATAATGAAATCGTTGTCAAGCACAGGTTCACCTCGACCTACCTCTACTGATGTCATCCTCTGGCAAACGGATGTTTGTTATCGGGGTTTGTTGTATAAAGGAACACAATGAGAACCGAGGAGCGGCAGGGACAGAAATATTGCACTTTACTGTCCGTATCCGGTGGTCGGGTCTTGTATATACGCACTTTACACGAGGTTGTACTTTTAGTGAGATTTAGAAGGTAGATGATGAGGTTATTCAAAGAGATGAATTAGTAAGTTGGGAGGACAGAATGTTAAGGAAGTGATTTGTCAGAATGTGCTATTCAGCAAGTTATATTGAGAGTGTGTGTGTGGTGTGTGTGTGTGTGTGTGTGTGTGTGTGTGTGTGTGTGTGTGTGTGTGTGTGTGTGTGGTGTGTGTGTTGTGTGTGTCTGTGTGTGTGGTTGTGTTGTGTGGTGTGTGTGTGTGTGTGCATGCGTGTGTGTGCATGCGTGTGTGTGTGTCAAGTTAAGTCAAGTCAAATCAAGTCAAATTTTTATTTCCAGACGGTACATTGAATAAGCAATGCATTTGCTTTGTTTGTGTGTGTGCGTGCGCATGAGTGCGTGCGTGTGAGTGTGTGCGCGTGTGTGTGAGTGTACGTGCATGCGCGCGCGCGCGCGTGTGTGTGTATGTGTGTGTGTGTGTGTGTGTGTGTGTGTGTGTGTGTGTGTGTGTGTGTGTGTGTGTGTTGTGTGTGTGTGTGTGTGTGTGTGTGTGTGCGTGTCGTCTACATTTTAGCACGCGTTTAGGAACACTCCACCAGTAGCCATCACCACTGTGACAAAGACGGAAAGAGAACAATAAAATCTCCGACCTTACTGGTTTTTTATTGAACAAATGGCACCATAAACGTCCACATACATAACACTCTTATCACATTACACCACATGACCCCTTCTTTCAGTGCAAGGTTTTTGTACGTGAGCGACCTAGACAGTCACAGCAAGAGAGAAAGGAAGCACACACACAAAATCCGACACTTTTTAGCCTAAGGCTGGTTCTGGTGGTTTTTTCTCTCTCCATAGTTTTGTTTCCATCTTGCAACATCAGCGTTCATCTCTCTTCAACTGGTCCCACAGTTCCCGCAGAAGACTAGCGTTTATGGATTAGCTCCCACGTAGTTGCACTTCTAAACAGAAAGTGTTGTAGGGTAACTCAACTGAACTGTCTCCATCGCCGCTAACGTCGGTAGGAGCTCTATGCAATGTCTCTAGGGTTCGCCATCTTTCTACATGCAGGAATAGCAAGATAAAAGCTATCTATATATATGATAATAAGGATATTGCCGGCGAGCGCTAGTTTACCTCGACCTACATCTTCAGACGGTGATTTCGAAGTGAACGGATGGATGTCGTTATTATAGAGGTTTCTTATATGACGAAACACTTAAGTAGAGAATGAGAAGGATCGGACAGCACATTTTATAGCTTAATCTGGCGGTTGGGTCAGAAAAACTTCATATATTTATTTATTTATTTTATTTATTTATTTATATCACTTTAAGTCACGTCAGATTTCTCTTCGTGAAATTCGGGCTGCTCTCCCCGGGGAGAGCGCGTCGCCACAGAGCAGCGCCACCCCTTTTTTTTCTCTCTACAACTGCATTTGTTTCCCTATCAGAGTGGCTTTTTTCTACATAATTTTGCCAGGGACAACTCTCTTGTTGCCGTGGGTTCTTTTACGTGCGCTAAATAATTTTTGTGTAACACACGGGACCTCGGTTTATCGTCTCATCCGAAAGACTAGCGCCCAGACCACCACTCAAGGTCTAGTGGATGGGGAAAAATTTTCGGGTCCAAACGGGATTTGAACCACCGCCCACTTCCGACCCGGACTTTTCGCTTTCTAGACAGGCGCGTTCCCTCTAGACCACCGATCCATCTGATATATTACAGATGTGTTGTAAACGACATTCGTTGGGTAAGTTTGCAGACTTAAAAAGGGATTGAACACATTTATATTTTTAAAAATTAACACAATTGGGAATGCGGGTGTGCTAATCTACTGATTACAATTTTTTTTTATAGAGCTTTAGAAAATAATACAACAGAGAATAGCACGAACTATCAAGAGAGTGAGACACACGCAAACAGAGAGAGACAGAGAGAGAGTGTGAGAGAGAGAGAGAGTGAGTGTGTGTGTGTGTGTGTGTGTGTGTGTGTGTGTGTGTGTGTGTGTGTGTTGTGTGTGTGTGTGTGTGTGTGTGTGTGTGTGTGTGTGTGTGTGTGTGTGTGCAGGTGTATGTGTGTGAAAGAGAGAAAGAAAGAACATGCACATGACTCTGTGTGGTGTGTGTGTGTGTGTGTGTGTGTGTGTGTGTGTGTGTGTGTGTGTGTGTGTGTGTGTGTGTGTGTGTGTGTCTACTACTGCACACATTTATGTGCCAATCCCCCAAGTGGCCCACTACCACCATGACAGGAATGGAAAAGGGAAGACGAAAACTCCAGACCCTACAGGCCTTTTATTGAACAAACGGCAGGATAACCGTCCACGTACATAACGCTCTTATCACATTACACTACACGACCTCCTCTTACAGTGCAACTTTTTTGCAACCATAGCAGTAACAGCAAGATTTAAAAAAAGAAAAGCAAAAAAACCACAATATCGACACTTTTTAACCTGCGGGGGATGCTTTCTTCCACAACATTGCTTCCATTTTGGAACACCAGCTTTCATCCCTCTCCAACTGGTCTCACTGCCCCAGTGCAGGTCTAGCGCTTATGGATTGGTTCGCACGCGGTGGCACTTCTAAACTAACACTGTTGCAGGAAGCAGAGGTAAAGATAAAAGGTGTCCCATAACCTATAAGGCTATAGAGGAGCGAGGCGTCAGAGACCTCAAACTTCTCTAGGGGCCAGCATATTGAGGGCGGCGCCCATCTCCTCTCCCTCGCTGCTTTACCTTCCCTGACCCGAAAGTGGCAGGTACCCATTTACAGCTGGGTGAACTGGGGGACTGCAGAAAGGAAGAAGGAGGAAGAAAGGTGGGTTGTTTTTTTTTAATCTTGGAGTCAATGATATTAATGATATCACTAGCGAGCACTAGTTTACCTCGACCTACATCTCCAGACGGTGATTTCGAGACGAACGGATGTCGTTATCGAGGTATGTAACATGATGAAACATATTAACAGAGAATGAGAAGGATCAGATATCAGATTTTATGGCTTAATCTAACGGTCAGGTCATGGCAACTTTGTATGTAGATGTGTTTTTTGTGATTAACAGAAATTAAGTTTACACATTGAAAAACTGGATAAAAGATGTTTTTTAAACCTAATTTCTGCATTTCATAATTACAATGTGCTGGTCTATGGATTAGAGAAATTATACAAACACGTCATCAGAAATTAATACAAACTTAGAACAATGCTGTCAAGAGAGAGGGGGGAAGAGAGAGAGAGTGAGAGATAGAGAGATAATGTGTGTTTTGTTGTTTTTTATTTCAAGGATAATGGAATAAGCATACATGTGTCTTTTTCATCCAGTCCCCGTGTGTATGCAGTTTTGCAAATTTTGTCATCCGTTCCCACCGGCATACAATGGCCTACTCTTCCGAAAAGCGGAACGGGTTTTAACGTGTGCGCAAGATGTGTGTGTATGTGTTTGTGTGTGCGTGCGTGCATGCGTGCTTCATATATGCTTTAATTCTATGACTTTTATGTCATCATGTCACATGAACATACAAACATAGACAATATATAGCTACATTCTATTCATTCTAAATATCTTTTTAATCAGCATATGAATATAATGTATAATTATCAATCTTTTGTATGTCAGTTTCTCTTGTATATCTACACCTTTTGCCCCAGCACACGGACTGAATGCTACAACCAACATAAGCAATATGCACTCACACATGCACACATTAATACAAGCACACACATACACACACACACACATACACACACACACACACACACACACACACACACACACACACACACACACACACACACACATCGCACGCCAACATCCACACATTCCCACCGCCCTTACACATAACCTACATGAAACACATAACCTACACGAAAATCTACATGAATGATCGTTCGGCGACAATGTAGGTTGAATCTCTGTCTGATCTCAATGCTGCACTCTGTGCCTCCTTTCATTACACAAGCCAGCCGCAGAGATACGTACACGGAGATATCGGCAGTGTAAGTCAAGCAACTAGATAACGCTCCACTTCCCATTCACCACTTTACCACACTCGAGAGGCGGTTGGCTGGAGTGTGGACATAAGGGCCTGTAAAAGGTAGAAGGTAAAGCTGTCCCATAACCTATAAGGTCGTAGGGGAGCCAGGCGTCAGAGACCTCAACTTCTCCAGGGGCCAGCATATTGAGGGCGGCGCCCATCTCCTCTCCCTCGCTGCTTTACCTTCCCTGACCCTAAAGAGAGCAGGTACCCATTTACAGCTGGGTGAACTGGGGAAACTGTACTGAAGCCAAGGCGCGCAAACGGTCACCCATCCAAGTGGTAACCACGCTCGACGCTGCTTAACTTGGCTGGGGTAAAGCGAGTGCTCCTGACCACTGAGCTATAAGGGCCTGTAGGGGGGCTCAAACCTACCACCTTCCAGCTTGGAATCCACCGTGTAAACCACCGCGGCAAAACCAAAAGTTAAGTTGGGATTTGTTGGGACTGGTAATTGTTATTGGGTGTATGAATGAGTTAAGAATGGGTTGAGTACAAGCGCTTTGATTTGTCTTTGCAAGATAAAGTACTGTATAAATTCCATGTTTATTATTATTATCATCATCGTCATCATCATCATCATCATCGTCATCATCGTTGTTGTTGTTGTTATTTATTATTTATTATTACAAACCTTTCCTCGACGAAAGATTAACACGACACTTCATTTCGAGTAACTTGTCACCTACAGCTTAAAAAAAATCAAAATGTTCACGTTATTCGATCTGAACTTTCAGAAATGTTAAAAAGGGGGTAGGGGGAGGGGAAGTTAAGGGTTTCCCATAACTTCTGCGGTCGTTGAAAAGTAAACAGCTATATACCTCACTTCTCTAGGGGCCAGCATGTCGAGGGCGGCACCCATCTCCTCTCCCTCGCTGCTTTACCTTCCCTGACCCTAAAGAGGACAGGTACCCATTTACAGCTGGGTGAACTGGGGGAACTGTACTGAAGCCAAGAAGTACGAATGGTTACCCACCCGTCCGTGAGGCAGCCACGTTCAACGCTGCTTAACCTGAGCTTGGGGAGAGCAAGGAGAGACAGTAAAAGATCCCCCCCCCCCCCCCCCCAAAAAAAAGTCCACAACTTATCCCTTAACTGACTGAGGAGTAGTTGGGGCCTGCACTCTTTTTTTTTTAATCTTTTATATCGAGGATAATGGAATAAGCAGTTATGTGCTTTTTTACATCCAGTCCCCGTGTGTAAACGGTTTTGTTAATTCTTTCATCTGTCCCCACCGGCACACAATGGCCTATTCTTACAAAAAGCGGAACAGGATTTAACGTGCGCGCAAGATGTTCTGCGTGCGTTCGCACACGGGACCTCGGTTTAGAGTCTCATCCGAAGGACTTTTTTTTTCAGGTAGAGTGTCGTGCAAAAGCTGAAACACGGTGGAGCCTATCCCTCTCCAGGTAGCGTAAAGCATGCTGGGCATGTTCTTAGTCATAAGACTATCTCACTGGTCACAACTGCTCCATAAGAAGTGTCTGAAGTTTTAATCTGTGTGCATAACGTCCTCCATGCGTTCGTGAACGGCAAGAACCTCGGCAATAAGTCGTCTCAACCGAGCTCCTCAGGGAGGAGAGAGAGTGGGGTCTGTATCAGTGTTAACGGACTCCGAGGTGAGAGTCCTCTGGAACTGATACACACGGGGACTGGATGTAAAAAAAAAAGCCCATAAGTGCTTATTCCATTATCCTCGATATAAAAGAATAAATAAATACCTCTGTGGAGATTCGTACCGCAACTTCAGTTTACCATAAGATCATGAGGATGTTGTCATCGCTAGCCTATTCTACCACCACCACCCATAAAAAGTAGAAATGGTCACGAAATATAACTGACTGACTTGTGTACTGAAATCAACAAGTTGCCTTGTATTTTATCGCGGTGAATGTATCTGCTTTGTGTATCTGCTAAAAACCAGCATACATTTCTGTTTAAATCAATTCAGTTTTATTTAACTAATTTTATTATATCAAACCAGAGTAGAGAAAGTCATTTCAGTTGCGAGCTAAGAATTAAACATCTCTAGCGGAACAAAAGTCGTCTCTAATTATACACACACCAACTCTCTCTCTCTCTCTCTCTCTCTCTCCTCTCTCTCTCTCTCCTCTCTCTCTCTCCTCTCTCTCTCTCTCTTTTATATCGAGATTAATGGAATAAGCATTTATGTGCTTTTTTACATCTAGTCCCCGTGTGTATACGATGTTTGTAAATTCTGTCATCTGTTCCCACCGGCACACAATGGCCTCCTCTTCCGAAAAGCGGAACAGGATTTAACGTGTGCGCAAGATGTTCTGCGTGCGTTCGCACACGGCGCCTCGGTTTATAGTCTCATCCGAAAGACTTCAAGGGAGATTGGAGTCTGCACTTATGTTAACTCCAGAGGAAAATTCCCCTTCAACGGGAATCGAACCCGGGTCGTCAGATTGCGAGCGCAATGTTCTAACCACAAGGCTATCCCGTCTCCTATCCCGTATTACACGAAGCATGTCACCTTTCATGAGGTAACACCCACCAGATAAAGTTTTATCAAGGGAATAAGGAGCACACTCATCATGCAAGATTGTATACCACCTTTAGTCACAGCAGAGTTCTCTGCATACTTATCAACCAACCTCTCAAAACAGAGAAAACCTCACGCAGAAAACTGCAAAAGCGAAAACGTGTACTGGTCTTGGAAAAACACAACCTACCTCGAAATTCACTCTACGTAGAACTCCCAACAAAAACCAAAACACGAAGTAAAACAAACGCAAACAAACAGGGATAAAAATATTTTCTTGCCAACAAACCTGGACAACATCCGCATTTCTCCCTGTCAACAGGAAAAGATCGCGCTGCTGACACCCAAAAAACAAACAAGAACAAAACAGCGAGTGCGTGTAACTTAGCTTTTATTTTCCTGTTGACGAGGAAGAAAAACCGACCCCAAAAAACAAACCCTGTGGATATTGCTCAAACCTGATACACACTTTGAGATACCTGCACAGCATTGTCAAAGATAGGACAAAAATAACCTCTGGGAGAATCAATAACGTGAAACTGTCCACCT
>CM054144.1:46188458-46190958 GCA_028751875.1 Rapana venosa
GTGATCTGAGGGTTTTTTCGACAAGTCTTTTGACTGAAACTATAAAGTAAAAGTAAAACTCCGTCATGTGAGAACGAACCCTAATGCTATGATACAAAGCTACTATACTGTTAGTAGCACCAGAACCCACACACGTTTCTCATAGGGCAGATAGATCTAAAGAAAAACGAAATCACAATATTTCTTTTTAATGGATAACAAAGGTAGTGTATAGTTATACCGACGCAGCCAAAGCTACCTTTCTGCAACTATCGTTTTTGAGGCACCGATTAAAGACATCAACAAATGAGGCAAAAACTCTTAGAAACCAGTCAAACAAACATGCAAAACCCCTACAGAAAATATTAGAATAGGGATAGCTTACAAACATGCAAGAGGGAGATGTGCGAGAAACAAAGGCCATAGAGACATGGACAGCCGATACCAAAAAAATGTTTAATGATTTAACTACAAATAGGGGCGGGGGATGGTGTTAATTTTTGGCAAAGGATGTCAAAAGATGAATGTACCTATGAAACTAAGATAGGACTGCTTTCATTGCGTGGCACTCTAGTGGAAACCTTTTATGGTAGATTTTTTTTTTGTTCCTCCAGTTAGAATTCCGAGGCTCACCAATAGTGAGATTTTTTAGCACGTGACCGTTTTTGCCCACCATGGAGATAGTCGCATACCGACTTCTGGAATTATGTCTAAACACGACACAAGTGTGCATGCGTGTTTTGTGGGGGGTTTTAATGTTGAAATCCGTTCCTACTGGCCTACTCTTCCAAAAGGCGGAGCGGGTTTTAACATGTGTGCAAGATGTTCTGCGTGCGTTTGCACATTTCACCTCGGTATACAGTCTCGTCCGAAGGACTTTTGGGGGAGTAGAGTCAGTACTGGTGTTAACTCCAGGGATAATCCCCCGTCGAACGGGTGTCTTGATGGTGGCTGGAACCTGGACCGTCATATCACAAGTGCAACGTTCTAACCACTAGGTTTATCCTCCCCCCCCCCCCCCCCCCCCCCCCCCCCTCCAAGTTAAAATGAAAATTAGATCTTGAAACCCAGGAAATGATTGCATTGACATACTCGTCGAAGAATCACTTATAAATAGAATAGATACTGCATCATGGAGCCAGAGCTTTGTCAGTTAGTGATGTAAGCAAAGTGCCAACCCTACATTAACATGTTATTGTACTTTGGAATGTGTTTAGGTTGTCCTCATCCTTTACAAGCTCTTACAATAACGAAGTGCTCTCTCGATTAATCAAAAGGAGAGGGGGGAAAATCCTTGGTAATGGAATATTGCTGCTAAATGGGGAGGTACTTGAAACATCCATACACGCAAACTTCTCATCCAGCGTTTAAGAACAGTCACACGACGATTCCCAGGTGTGATGAAACAGAGTGCATATTCTGGGTAATCCCCGGGGCGTTAAGCTGGGGAACGTCCAGAAATCACAGCAATTCAAATCTTACGAGTTTATAATCATAAAAAGTGGCATTTACATCTGTCTGTGATATATCTCCTTTGTTTCGTGTACTAATCTGATTCAACCTAGGGAAAACAATCTTTTGACTACCTTAAAAGACCATAGAATTAGTGTCACATAACCTAGGGGAAGCTCTATTCATACTGTCTGTCATAACGTCCCGATCTTTTATTCAGATTATCATTTTCTTTTCAAAGGACGTTTTAGCCATCGATGTACTGTTATGAATAGGAGAAGAAAGAAATAGCTGACACAGACAAAATTTGTAGTTTTCATTCGTGGATGACAGGAAGCTCATTAAGTAAAAAGTTTAACTTTTTTCTAAGATTCTCTCTCTCTCTCTCTCTCTCTCTCTCTCTCTCTCTCTCTCTCTCTCTCTCTCTCTCTCTCTCTCATATAGTCAAGAATGTGTGTGTGTGTGCGCGCGCGCGCGTGTGTGTGTGTGTGTGTTTCATTCTTTTATTTCGAGGATAATGGAAGCAGCAGCATGTGCTTTTCTAATCCAGTACCTGTGTGTATGCGGTTTTGTAAATTTTGTCGTACTCTGTGTGCGTGCGTGTGTGCGTGCATGTGTGTGTGCATGTGTGTGCGTGCGTGCCTGTGTGTGTGCGCGCGCGTGCATATAAATCAGTGGATATAGATGCAGACACGTGATTGTGTACAGGTTTTCAGTGTCTTTGTTTCTTCTATTCTTATTCGAAATTTTAAGACAAGTGATTTTAAGCAATGGACATATGGAGATATTCATGGATTTCGCAATCTTGATTTAGCTGATGACGAAAAAATAGTTTGTGTTTTAGTGTTCAGTATTCGACGCACGCTCTCTCTCTCTCTCTTCTCTCTCTCTCTCTCTCTCTCTCTCTCTCTCTCTCTCTCTCTCTCTCTCTCTCTCTCTCTCTCTCTCTCTCTCTCTCTCTCTGGGACTGCACGTAAGAAAGAACATGGGTGCTTATTCCCCATTATCCTCGAAATAAAAGAAGTTGTCATTGTCATTCTCTCTCTCTCTCTCTCTCTCTCTCTCTCTC
>CM054144.1:46195958-46198458 GCA_028751875.1 Rapana venosa
GGGAGTGTTTTGTGCGTCTTTTTTTCTTGTTTAATTGGTTTTGTTTATTCATTTGATTTTTCGATTTCTTGATTTTTCACTAATTGAATGGGAGTTTGAGTGAAATATTTCATTGTTATTTGAAATGATCTTGTTTGTTAATTAATTGATTTATAATTATGTGTAGTTTGTTCGTGAAGTTTGTTCGAACAAACTTCACGAGCAAGATCCCAGACCATCAGATCCTGAAAGCACACAGGTGCTGGAGGAAGAGGTAGAAGAAGCAGTAAGATCCCTGAAAGGAGGCAAGTCACCAGGGATTGACAACATCCCGGCTGAGCTCATCAAGAACGGAGGCCCAGAGATGATCAAGGCATTAACAATCATCTGCCAACGTATCTGGACCAGCAAAGAGTGGCCTGAACAGTGGACCCAATCCATCAAAGTTCCACTTCCAAAGAAGGGAGACCTGAAGAAGTGCCAAAATTACAGAACAATCAGTCTGATAAGCCATCCAAGCAAAGTTATGCTACGCATTGCCTTGAACAGACTGAAACCACAAGCAGAAGAAATCCTATCAGAAGAACAGGCAGGATTCAGACCAGGTCGAAGCACTGTCGAACAGATCTTCAACATCAGAATGCTCATAGAGAAGCATCTCCAACATCAGCTACAGCTCTACAACAACTTCATTGACTTCAAGAAGGCCTTCGATCGAGTGTGGCAAGAAGCTCTGTGGCAAGTCATGAGAGACTATAGCTTCGACGAGGACCTGATTCAAGTCATCCAGGCGCTGTATGACAGCTCCCACAGTGCAGTCCTCATGGGTGGAGAAATCGGGGAGTTCTTCCGGACTTCAGTTGGAGTTCGACAAGGCTGCCCGCTATCCCCCGTTCTTTTCAACGTGTTCCTGGAGAACATCATGCAGGAGGCCCTCCTTGGCTTCAAGACCACAATCACAATAGGAGGAAGGCCAGTCTGCAATCTTCGATTCGCAGACGATATTGATCTCATGGGCCGCAGTGAAGAAGAACTCCAGGATCTCACCACCAGACTGGAAACATCAGCCAATGCCCACGGTATGGAGATCAGCACGGAAAAGAGCAAGATCCTAGTGAACAGTACCACACCGACCACTCCCACCAGCATCAAGATGAGTGGCGAGATACTAGAGGAGGTGGAAACTTTCAAGTACCTTGGAGCAGTCATCACCAAAGAAGGCACGAGCACACAAGAGGTGAAGATCAGACTTGCTGTGGCACTCTCCTCCATGACTAAGCTGGCGAAAGTGTGGAGAAACCACAACATCAGAACCCACACTAAGGTCAGACTCTACAAGGCACTCGTCACATCCATTGCCTTGTACAGCTGTGAAGCATGGACACTTACTGCCGATTTAGAACGTCGCATTCAAGCCTTTGAGATGAAGTGCCTCAGGCGGATCCTGAACATCACCTACAGAGACCGCAAAACCAATGACTACGTCTGGCAGCAGATCGAGGCACTGGCTGGCAAACAAGAACCATTGCTAGATACAGTCAAACGGAGGAAACTGAAGTGGTTTGGCCACACAACAAGGCATAACAGCCTGTCAAAGACAGTCCTGCAGGGAATGGTGGAAGGAGCAAGGAGGCAGGGACGACCACGCAAAAGCTGGATATCCAACATCAAGGAGTGGACCGGCCTCACTGTACCAAGCCTCCTGAAAACAGCCCAGGACAGAACCATTTGGCGGTCCACTTGCAGCGTCCGTGCGGGTACCCCAACGGTTGTCCCGACCAAGGATGAGTGAGTGAGTGAATTATGTGTAACAAGTATGTGTACCATTTGACAATGTGTAGATGTTTATCTTTATGACTTATTAAGTTTGGTTGTGTTATTTTTCTTGGCTCTGTTGTTGTTCTTGTTCTTGTTGTTGTTGTCTGTCTGTTTTTCTCTTTTTTATCATCTTTGTTGGTTTGGTTTTTCCTTCTCTTTTGTTTGTTTGTTTTGTTTGTTTGTTTGTTTTGGTTAAGGTTTTTTGGGGGGTTGCGGTGGGGGTGGGGTATTTCTATGGTTTTCTATGGTTTTCTTTTATTTTCTTGCTTTGGGGGGGGGGGGGGGGGGTTGTTGGGGGGGAGCTGTTTTGAAAAGGGTTATTTCCCCTTGTTTTTATTGTGAGACTGTATAAGTATTGGGTTATTATTATTAAGATGTATCCCTAACGGGCGGGGACTGGATGTAAAAAAGCACATGTGTGCTTATTCATTATCCTCGAAATAAAAGAATTTGTCATTGTCATTGTCATTGTCTCTCTTATAGCTTTGGCTTTTTTGGTTTTGTTTATGGTTTGTTTGGGGGGGGGGGGGGGGGAGGTGTGGGGGGGGGGTCTTTGTTTTTACTGTGTGAGTGTTTGAGTATTGGGCTTATTATAATGATGTATTCCTAAGGGCGGGGACTGTTTGTAAAAAGCACATGGGTGCTTATTCATTATCCTCGAAATAAAAGAATTTGTCATTGTCATCTCTCTCTCTCTCTCTCT
>CM054144.1:46200958-46213458 GCA_028751875.1 Rapana venosa
ACTGATTCTGTGACGTCAAACAAGGAACCATTGCCTTTAAAATAATTATAAAGTACATGATGGGTCGCGTGCTGTGTGGCTATTTATTTACAGGAAAATAAACCATTTTGAAAGTGCTCTGAACAGCAACAATACACCAACGACGATCTATAAATGTTTCTGTCTGTTTGTCTGTCTCTGTCTCTCTGTCAAAGTCTCTGTCTCTCTCTTTGTCTCTGTCTTTTTGTATCTCTCTCTGTCTCTCTGCCTCTATCTGTCTGTCTCTCCAGCACATAGGTCTATCTCTGTTCTCTCTCTCTCTCTCTCTCTCTCTCTCTCTCTCTCTCTCCTGGTGAAAGGATTTTCACCCTTTTTATGTAAAATCTTGATAGAATGTGTCAATGTCCCTGTTGTTTTTTTCTTTTGATAGATAGGTCTGACTTTCACCTCACTGATGAGGTTGGACACATACACTTCTAAGTATCACTAGAGGATTCCCTGTGAAACAGTTTTTTTTATGTTGATAACCAAATCAACTCTCAGGAACAATATCTTTGTTAGCTGTGTGCTAAATTTTGATAGTGTATATAGTAAAAAGCTTAACACACACACACACACACACACACACACAAGTTCTTCAGATGAGACTATAAACCAAGGTCCCATGTGTAAACGCATGCAGAACATCTTGCGCACACACATTAAAACCCATGCTGCTTTTTGGAAGAGTAGGCCAATGTGTTCCGGTGGGAACAGATGATAAAATTTACAAAACTGCATACATACGGGGACTGGATTAAAAAACACACATGTGTGCTTATTCTATTATCCTCAAAATAAAATAATTAATAAATAGATAGATAAATAAACACACATACACTCTCCTCACATGTACACACAACACACACACATACACACACACACACACACACATCCCCAACACACACTTGATGGCTATGAAAAAAACACAAGCATTGCTTATTCATTACCATCTGGAAAATAAAATTTTGACTTGACTTACTTGACACACTTATACACAACACACACACACAATGCACTCAACACACACACACACACTACAACACACACACACACACATGTCAGCATCTGGTGGGGTTTTGAAATACAAATACACCCAACATGCATCCAGTTCCAAAAACAAGGAGAGTTTCTGCAGTATGAATGTATTGGCTAAGGCCAGCAGGCAGACCTTCAGCAGAGTTACAAACACAGGAGAGGACAAGACCCTACACATCCCTCCCAGTAAAGGAATGCAGAGAAGAAAGGAGAAGCACAACACGCTGATCTTGAGACAGGAAAACCACAAAAAAAAAAAAAGAAATAAAATCAATGAACTTGTATGCTTTGTAAAACAGATGGTGTATTTTCAACTCTGCATGAACAGGGGAAATAAATGCTGGAGTGTGAATAAGCAAAACCAATTCACACTAATATGGAAACAGGTTTAAAGTCAGTATCAATATTATGTTTTGTATACATAAACAATCCAAAATTGTACAAATAATCAAAAAGATGCAATTGCAAAAGTCTTATAGTGTCAGCAGTTATGTAAGATAACATAAAAACCAAATATAAGATCTTTGCAAAATAGTTACATCTTCACAATATTTTTCAGCCTAAACAACCAGCTAAAAAAAAAAAAACCTTTAAAAAAACGCACAACCAATTTTTTTTCCAATTTTCAATAGATCAATAAAGATCAGCAAAAGATCAATAGATGAATAAGTAAATAAAAAAGAAATACATGAGTAAAAGAATACAATAAAGTGCATACATATTCATTAACTTCCGAGAGAAACACCCACATACTTTGAGCTGTTAAATGCTTAGGTCTTTCACACTAAACGCATAAAAGAATATATCAGAGCTCACATTCTATGCGTTGCCTTTTTTTTTCATTCTAACAGCTAGACAAAGTTGCCTTTGTGTGACAACTTTTTCGTTATGCAAAAGAGATTTAAGAGACAATCAAGAGAGACAGAGTGACTCACTGAGTGAAGGACAGACAAATAACAAATGGAGAAGCAGGCAGGTGAACAAGTAAGCACACAATGATGGGAACTAGAAGATGACTAAGTGAAAAAGAGACATGAAAATACTGCAGATGCCAAACAAAAACAAAAAAAAGGCTTCAGTTTAGAATGACTCATCTATGACCTAGAAATTTTGCTTTCAATCAAAATAACTCCTTTAAAAAAACCTATTCTTTCTTCTCATGATGGCTGAGGATTCATTATTTCACAACAAAATCAAGACAAGCCATAAAGTGATGCTACTGACATGACTTTCTGGTGGTGAAGCAAAAAATATTAACTGCACCATTTAAAAAAAAAATGTTCAAACCATATTGCTCAGTTACAGATAAATGTTGGCCAGCTTGTGAAATTCAAACTACAATTGTATCTTTTCTACAAACAAAATTGTGAGCATTGAACAATTTGTTGCCAGCAGTCAAAAATAAATGTTCTGTATGGTTTTGCCAAACCATCCTGATTCATTCAGTTATTTGGCAAACACAGCAGATGCTCATAGGAATACTGGTTTATGATTGTTTCTTTTACAAAGCAACAACAAACGTCAGGGTCTATTAATACTGGTTTACCAACACACGAAAAACAAAACAGTCTTATGCATGGTTTCATAACTGATGATGTCCTGCATGGAAGAGTTGCAGCAAAGAGAAAGCAAGGAAGATCAGCAAAATCTTTCATGGACAACATCACTGATGCTGCCAGCAACCTGAGGCTCCAAGACAGGAGCAGAAACCATGTGGCCTGACAATCCTTCAGGACAAAGAGTGGAGCTCCCAACATCATTCATGGAGATGGAGAAAGGATACAGGCAAATGTCTTCCATCTTAATATTAAACACTGATTTGTCTTTCATAAAAGCATGTATCACAATGTGTATCACAGCACATAACAATGTGATGGAAATTTTCATTTCAAGAATATGCCTTGAAAACAAAATGCCTATCAAAAATAATTCTTCAAAAATATTGTTCCAAAGCAAAAACAGTTGGAAACCAGGAGCAACATAAAATATAACATTTTCTCTCACAAAAACCAATCACACATACATTACTTTGAATTTAAATACATAAAAAGTTCCTTTTAAATGCTATTATGAAATAAACAAATACTTCTAGCTTCAGTTAAAAACTATAATACTATTTCTATACAGTAAAAGATGTATATGCAAATGTACATGACATTCTTAAATGTATTCACAACCAACGCACATAATTAACATCTTCCATTCCCTTTCACACCAACGTCCACAATGAATGCTACAGCATAATTCACAGAAAATACTGAAGATTTCTTCTTTCTTTTAACTTTTTGTACTCCCTTCCTCTCTTTTCTGGTGTAGTATATTGCTTCCTTTCTTAACTGCGAATGGCATCTGTACATTGTCAATGCCATCACACTTTCTTTCCTAACAAATGTATCTTCTTCTTCTTCTCCCACTTCTTTTTCTCTTTTTTTTTTAGGAGGAAAGATCAGCTGTCTGCTGTCATAAAAAAAATCCAAAACACGCACAACAACAACCAACAATGAAAGTTAACAAAAATCACAATATAAGAGTATTACCAAACACTAAAAAAAAAAAAATCCAACAGCAAAGGATTTGTACAAAAACAGTCATCCAGTATTTACTCATTCTGCCACATTGACTCTCACAACCTTGCACTTTATTTCTTCACCAACACACTCACACTAACACACACAAAATCTTTTAGAAAGAATGCACAACACAAAGGAAAACCTAGATCTTCTGATATGCAACTGATTCTTGTGAATCCAGAGACAGCAGCTTGCCAGGCTCGTGAATGAGGTCCACAATGTAGGGCTTTGGTGGGTACTTGGGAGCTGTGGGCTGAAAGCAGGGAAGCAACACTGATGAAACAGACTATACCAGGGGAACAGGCTATACACTGTCTGTCAAACATATGAACACATGCAGGGAGATTGTGGGGGTTTTCAAAATTGAAGTGTGAACAACAGAATTTTCTCTGTGTGTGTGTGAGTGCGTGTGTGTGTGTGTGTGTGTGTGTGTGTGAGTGTGAGTGTGTGTGTGTGTGTGTGTGTGAAAAAGATGGTGTATTGATCTATCCACTTAAGTACATGTACTGAAGATATGCAACCACACACACAAACAAACAAACAAACAAACACACACACACACACACATGCATTATGAACATGAAAAAAGAAGGAACAGATGACAGATTCACCAACTTAACCAATCCACTGACATAAATAGACATAACAACAGATAAGTCCATCACAGTGATAGATGCATACACAGACCATTCTAAAAGTAAAGTGATTAATTAAATGAAACATATATTTCACAAACAAGTCCACAACAAATTATACAAAGCAATTTCACAACCCATAATTATAGGACATTTCACAGAACAATGACAGAATGGCTGACCGCTACAGTCAGTGTCGTCAGAACAAAGAATTCAAAGACATTTCACAAAACAATGACAGATGGGCTCACGGCTACAGTCAGTGTGGACAGAACACAAAGACAACTAGACTAACCTCTGAATCTTCATCAGCCACCATGACCTCGTTCCAGGCTCTGTTGTACTGTCCTCGCGTCAGTGTACAGCTGATGGACATACGATCCGCTAAAGCCTGCACACACACACACACACACACACACACACAGGTCAACATGGTCTAGTCTCACAATTTGTTTTTCTTTTCATACCTTTATTAGACAACAATCTGACCAGATGATTTTTGTGTGTGTTTGTTTTTAGTTCCTTGGCTAGAGCTCAGAAGTTCACCAATGGTGAGAGTTTTGCATATGTGATTTCTGAAGTCAACCTACAGCGCAGATCATAACACAAAAAAGTTCTTTGATTTACATACAGTACAGGAATGTTACAACACATACAGCCATTCTAAGTACTCATATGTGTACCTTGAAGACACAGCACACAAAAATATTTTTTCATTTACAGGAAGGTTACAACTCAAGACAACCACTCTTACTACACATATTTACCTTGAAGGCCACAGCATTTAAAAAAAAATTTGGACTCACAGGAATGTTTCAACTCAAACAGCATTTTGATGGATCCTATGGCCAAGTGGTTAAGATAGTTTGACTTCGATCCCATAGGTCCATGAAGTCATGGGTTTGAATCTCGGTGGTGGTGTATGGTGAATTAAGGGTGGGGATTTTTAAGATCTTCCAGGTCAATTTCATGTGCAGACCTGCCAGTTTCTTAAGTCCCTTCACGTATGCACATATGCAGAAGATCAAATATGCATGCTAAAGACCTCATAATTCACGCAGCATTCTATGGGTTATGGGGACACGAACATACCCAGAATGCAACCTGTGCAATGAAATGAGCTGCTCCCAAGTTGGAATGTTTTGTCTGAGGCTAGCTAGCACGCCTCCTGCAAAATGACAAGCACAACAGAAGACCAGGCACTGTGCAACCCCCACCTGGTAAGGGAACGCAGAGAAGAGAAACAACGTTCTTAGCTAGACAGGCGTACCTTGAAGAGCAGGGCCCTGTGTGTGTGGATCCCCATGCTGATTTTGCCGATGGGCACGACGTTGCTCTTGCTCTCAAAGCGCACCTGGCTCAGGGGAAGCTCCCAGCCAAAGTACGCCAGCTGCCCTTTCTCGATGGCACCACCCATTTTCTCTGCCACAAACCTGAAAGGAAAATTTGAGTGAGTGATTGTAACAAAGTTCGAAGTCTCTGAAATAAAGTTTAAATAAAGTTTGTTGGATCAAGTTTGTAGTCTGTGAGCTATATCACCATAAATCATTAAGAAAACATATAAAGAACAGAAGAAATGAACAAATAGAGAAAAAAAGAGAAAAAAAATTGACAAAAGAAAAAGCCCAACAAGAAACAAAGAAAGGAAACAGGAAAAGAAGCATAGTGCACACACATACGGAAACAAATACACATGCAAACAGGAAATATTTGTTAAATGGGTGGTGCTGCTCTTATGGCTATGTGCTCTCCCCAGGAAAAGCAGCCCAAATTTTGTTAAGAGAAATCTGCCATGGAAGTAAAATATACACCCACACACATGCACACACACACACACACACACCTGGGGAGACAGGATAGCCTAGTGGTTAGAACATTGTGCTCACAATCTAACAACCCAAGTTTGAATCCCATTTAAGGGGATTTTTCCCCTGGAGTTAACATCAGTGCAGACCCCACTCTCCCCAAAAGTCTTCGGTAAGACTATAAACCGGGGCCCCTTGTGCAAACACACACAGAACATCTTGCACACATGTTAAATCATGTTCCACTTTTCGAAAGAGTAGGCCGTTGAGTGCCGGTGGGAACAGATGACAAAATTTACAAAAAAACGCATAGACATGGGGACTGGAATTAAAAAAGCACATGAGTGCTTATTCCATTATCCTCGATATGAAAGATTACAATAAATAAAATAAACACACACAGTGGATCAGTGGTCTAGCAGCAACTCACCCATCTAAAAACCAAGAAGTGCAGGTTCAATCCTCATTTAAGCCCAACTTTTAAACCCATCCACTGGACACTAAATGGTGGTCTGGGTACTAGTCTTCCATGTCAGATGATAAACTGAGGTCCCAGGTGCAACATATGTTCAGTGCATGTAAAAGAAACCACAGCAACAATGAGTTGTTCCTAACAACATTTTCTAGAAAATCCCATTCTCAAAGAGAAACGAAATAATAGACTAACAGAAAAGAAAACTTTTTAAAATTTAAATAAAAGGGTGGCGCTGCTCTTGTGGCAATGTACCCTCCCCATGGGACAACAGCCCGAATTTCACGCAGAGGACTCTACTGAAACTGAAAGAAGTATATTGTACAATACTATACTACGCTATGCTATACTATACACTGCTGTCAGTTTCCCCCACTTTCAGCTGCTCTCAGCTGCTGTCCATTCTGTCCCATCCCAGCTCAGCTGGTGCTAATTATAGCAGGCACTGACCGCGCTTGGACTAGGTAAATGGAAGGGGCGCGCTAAATTCAGCACTCTTGAATGAGTGATGTTGGATTTGTGCGCTGTCTATACTATACTATACTATACTATACTATACTATACTATACTATACTATACTATACTATCTTCTTCTTCTTCCTTTTTTGTCATGTTTCTCCCAGGGGAGGTTTGACATTGATGAGCCTTCTCCATCTCTCTCAGTTTTGAGCTCCCTCCTTATTTATGCCTCCTTCTCTAAGATCAACTGCAATACAGGCAGCCCAGGTCTTGCTTGGTCTTCCCTTATATATACTATATTATACTACACAATCCAATAAAGACGGCTACGACAACAAAGGGAAAGCACTCACTGAGCCAGAGCCACAATCTGGTCTTTGGAGGTGGGCAGGGGGAGAACACTGTCGGTCACTTCCTCCAGGTAGGTCACAAAGTCAGGATCGTTGGGGGGCAGAGGGATCTCTTTGGGCTTTTCTTCCCCTTCCTTCTCCTTCTGCTCCGCATCCTCCTCCTCCTTCAGTTTCTGCTTCTCCTCCTTGCCTCGTGTTTTGGATTTTCTGCAGAAACATACACACACACACACACACACACACACAGAGCCGTGTGTTTGATGAGGAGATTATATGGAACGGATGGTTGATGTGACTGGTCATATATTTTTGACACGTTTTCTTGACCTGGGTTTTGTGTGTGTGAGTGTGTTAGTTTTTTGTTGTTGTTTTCTTTAACACAGCACACAAATCCAGCACACAAATCCAGCATAACCGTTCCACTTTTTGTAAGAGTAGGCCATTGTGTGCCGGTGGGAACAGATGACAGAATTTACAAAACCGCTTACACATGGGGACTGGATGTAAAAAAGCACATAAGCGCTTATTCCATTATCCTCGATATAAAAGAATAAAATTAAATAAATAAATAAAAATTATAACTCAAGTCAAGGGTCCAGGGCCCAGTGCTAAAATTAGCGCACCCCTTCCTTTCGCCCTCACACCCCTTCCTGTTCTTCATCCTCCTGGTATTCTACACTATTACACTGATGAAGGTGCAAAAGCTGTCAACTCCCAAGTGTGGTCAGTTCCTGCTACAATTAGCACCAGCTGGGCTGGAATGAAACGGAACGGGGAGCAGCTGCGAGTAGCTGAAAGTGGGGGAAACTGTGTCATGCAGAACAGTTCATGCTCTCCCGTTTTCTGTCTTTCTTTGGTTCTTTCTTTCTTGCTTGCAGCTTGCCTGCCTTCCTGTCTATCTCCCCTTCTTTCTTCCTTTATTTTTCCTTTCTATAATCACTATGTACTTGATCTGAGAATGAAAAATGAAAATCTTTTCTTTCTTTTTTTTCTTTTTTTTTGGGGGGTGTCCCGCTCCTCGTCTAAAACTATGAGGTTCACCAGTGATGAAATATTTGCATATGCACCAGTTTTAGCCCACCATGAAGGCAGCCTCATTCCAACTATAGTAAAATCCTTTCAAATCTCATGTATGTGCACTGGCCCTGCCAAAAGCTCTGTCAGTTATTGCCCACCACAGAGGTAGCTACATTTCAACTTCAGAGATACATACTACTTTCAAATCTCAAGTATGTGCACTATCCCAGGGCAAAAGCTGTGTCAATTATTGATGTCAGCAAGAAGCCAAGGCCTACATTCAGATGTTTTTATGCTTTCAAATGTTATGTTGATGTAGTCTTCATCATGCATGGTAAGCTCCTTGCATAGCAACATGTACTCCCCATCAAAGGAGGGAAAAAATAATCCTCTGAAGTCAGAGTCAGGTTGCATATATGGTCAGGCATTTGAAAACAACTACACATGTATGCAAACTTTTAATCGAGTGTGCATTCTGGGGAATGCTTAACAACAACAACAATATCAACAAATGTCTGTAAATGCATTTTTGCAACCTATGTTGTGCTGACAAAAATAATGACAACAGAAAATACTGTTCTTTCTGTCTCTCTTACTTGATTTATTTGCTACACACACACACACACACACACACACACACAAACAACAACAACCACCACCCACCACAACACAACACCACACACAACACAACACACACACAAAACACAACACAATACCACACCACACCACACAACACACAACACATACACACACACACACACACACACACACACACACACACACACCACACACACACACCACCACCACACCACACACACACACACCACAACAAACCACACTACACATAAAAAAGTAAATAAATAAATTTGTGTTTGAAACTTACCCCTTGGAATCAGTTTTCTGAACTTTGGCCTTCTTCTGCACTTTCATATCAGTATTGGACTCGCTTCCACAAGACTCAATCTGTGGATGTGAACTGTCAGAAGCAGAAGACATGTCACTGTTAACTAACTCCTTTTGCCATTAAACTTTGTTCTAAAAAAAAACTGAGGAAAATTTCAAACTCATCTTACCATCAAAGTTCATTACAACAACAAAATACAGAGGAAAGTTTCAAAGTAAACTTGCCATCAAAGTTTGTTCTAAAAAATACCAAGGATAGGTTTCGATAGACTTCTCTTCAGAAATACTTTCGATAAATATGCGAGAAAAAGAATTATACATTTTGCTTTGTAGCTTCACATACATGTAAATGCATGCATGCACGCATACACACATGCACGCATGCATGCACGCACGCATGCATACACACACACACACACACTAGCTTCATAACTGCTAATTCAGGTTCATTCTGACTGACAAAAGGTATAGAAATGCACAACAACAAAAATATTCCATACTCATAATTTCACAATACAAATATTAATGTGCATATAACACAGAACAGTATAGGTGAACTAAACTCTTCAGGGTTTTTTCATATCTAAAAAAAAAATATATATATATGAATGTGTTAAAATACAAAGTGATAAGAGTGTAGGAGCGTACATCTTTATGCTGTTTGTGCTCTGAAAAACATGTGTATAGCCATCCTATACAAAAGATGTATAATATATACATGCATTAGATGGTAAATCAGTCATTATCTTTATGTGGTATGGTAAAGTGTTGTGTAAATGTATGTGTGTGGGTATGTAGATTGTGTGTGTGTGTGCGTGCGTGCGTGCGTGCGTGCGTGCGTGCGTGCATGCGTGCGTGTGTGTGTGCGTGCGCGCATGCATTTGGACATGTGTTTTCATATACATACATATCACTGTGTGTCTCCTTATAGACACATTTCATCTGTATGTATTCCACACACACACAGACTGAAATAAGCAGTCTATTTCTTCATTCTACAGACGTTTCTATACAGATTATCCTGTTTACCTTTGATACTCTTCTTTTCCTTATCATATAGAATGCACATAGCCATAAATAATTAAGATACACACACAAAATATATTTCAAGAGGTATCTACACAGATAATGCTGTTTATCTCTGATACTTGTTTTTTCCTTATCATATAGAACAGACATAGCCATAAATAATTCAGATGCATTCATAAAATTGTAATAATTGACCTGGATAACCTTTTTTTTTTAAAAGGACAGAATAGGAAGAAAATGAGACCATTCCATAAACATATCAGGGAGACCAGATACAGTTATACTTTTACAGAACTGCATACATCGTAGAGTATAAATGGGAAAACTTTCACAGTTAGTGCAGTTAGAACATGAGTAAATAAGTTGTTTTTTTAAGACAGTAAAGTTTACATATAATATCCATAGTACTGAAATTGTGCTGAATGGTAATGGTATCAGCAATAACAACAGAAGAAGAAAGAGAGAGAAAAAAAAGCAGAAATGTTGTAATAATTATACCATCAACAACAGCGTCAACAATACTGAGTGACAGAAAGACGAGTCTCAAAAAAAAACATATCTTGATAACCATACACAGTGTTTCATGTTAAATCCACCAGAAATCTCCTGTGGTTGTCCAGATGCCTTTTAACACGCTAAGATTTAGGGGAATCAGACCTGTTGATTCCAGTCACTGAATTAAAGTGATCCCCCACATACTAAGTGTTCTCTTTGCCCATCATGAGAAAGTCTGAAGATGGGACGGCTAACTCCCTCGTGTCAGTAGCATTTATACATATCTTCATGTAACCCAGTGGGGTTTTTTGAAAGTGACAAACTCTTGTATTGTTGTATTCTTGGCAAGTGATCATGACTCTGAACACTATACCTCTGTGGATGTTTCCTTATCAGTGGTCTGAACTGGATCTTCCGAATGAGCATACTCTAACCACCTCAGCAGTGCTCACTGTTCTTCTAGTTGACCAGTGTGTTGTGCGAAGATTGCACACTGAAGTCTAGTTATTAGTAGTCGCAGGATTCCTGCTGAATGAAATAAACAGCAAGAAATTCTCTGACAGAAGCGCGAGCACATTCACTCAGCATGGCTCTGCCAGGTTGCTAAGAGACACAGCCTGAAAATTTCAGTTTCTGTGCCCCAATGAATCTTTTGGGACTGATGGAAGAAGAGAAGGAGAAATATATATTTAAAAATCTGTTTAAGTAGGACATTTTTTTCTTTTGTTTCTCTTTTTTTCTTGATTAGATTTTTGTTCAGTTTTATCCTGGTCAATTATTCTAAAGTATATAAAATTTTACATTAGGAGGAATTTTTTTTTTTTTTTTTTTTTTTGGGGGGGGGATGGGTGTGCATTTTTCAGATGGATAGCCCAGTCTTTGTGATGAAAGCAGCTGTATGCTCCTCCCTGTCTCCACAGAGCTTCTTGGACACTGGGACAGGGTCACTAATACATTCAAAATTATCTAAAAATATAACACATCAGTTGCACTGAAAGGCCGAAAGAAATTCCTCGAGAAGAAAGAAAACTTGTAAAATAACAGGCAATGAACTTTTATAATAGAACCAGCATCATTATCGTACCATCATCATCATCACCCTCATCATTATCACCACCACCGCCACCTGATGTCTAAAACAAATTTGTTTATTAGTTAAAGTAAATCCCATCAATATACAGGAAGAATCATACTGATTTATAGAGTGAAAATTAGTGTAGAATACGACACCCAGAATAATACATAATAAGAACCCCAAATAAATGCTCATCAGTCCCGGAAATATGTAATATAACATACTTAAGTTTTTAGGCTTAATGCTAATTGGGGGTTTTGTTTTAAATCTCAAACAAACAACATAAAAAGCATGGGTTACCAAATGTTTGAAAAGAAAGACATCAAAAATGTGTTAACAAACAAACAAAACGGAAGATACATGCATTTCACTTCATCTCTATTTCTCAAACAGTGCTCAAAAATAAACATTTCAGCAAATGCACTTCTATAAGTCAAAGAAAAATGGAATAAAGAAAGCAAAATTAAAGAAACAAAAAAGAAACTGAAAAAGTATGCCTAAGCATAATGCATACAAACAGCGTACAAAATTACCAAAACGGTAACTAATACTGTTGGGTTGCTTGGTGCATGTGCACACACACACACACACACACACACACACATACATACACACACATACACACACAGAACAT
>CM054144.1:46218458-46363458 GCA_028751875.1 Rapana venosa
TCAGACCCAGCACTCACTGAGCTGGCCGGTGATGGCATACTTGGCGGAGAGGTTGCTGTCCAGCAGACGCTCCATGGCGGCCTCTACGAAGGGACTCTGGCGGGAGCCGGACTGCTGGAGCTCCTGCAAAACCTCCAGACCTCTGAAACCACAAGGTCATACACTTGTCTTTTCGTTTGTAATGTTTCTTGGCGTGGGGTGGGGTGGGTGGGGTGGGGGTGGGGTCTTGTAGGTGTGGTGTGGTGTGGTGTGGTACTACGTTACTGTGGGTGAGGTAGTCTAGCATGGTTTTGTATGGTGCAGCAATGTGATGTGGGGTGATGTGGTATTGTATGGTGGGATGTGGAGTGATGCGCTATGCTGCTCTGTGATCTGCTGTGCTTTGCAGTACTGTTCTGTGCCATACCGTTGCTACACATGTGTCCTTTCTCAAAGAAATATCGTTATTGCTAAACATATGTTACCCTTTTTAGATCAATCAGTAATATCCATTTAAACATTCATGCTACTGGGAAGACTACACCAACATCCATACAAAAACTCAAGCTTTTACAAAAGTTAAAACTCCTTACACAAAATCTCCACTCCCTTTTTCTCTTCCCTAGATAGTGCCCTGTAAGAACCCTCACTCCTTCCCTCTTCATCCATATCATCATTTAATTATCATCACAACACATCACCCAACCCAGCTGGGACAAATCACAGTAATAAAACCGAGCCTGAAAGAAACGTTAAAAATATATACTACAAATTTGGAAGGGATGGAGGGAGGGGTTTAAAAGGTGTACACTGCAAGTTTCAGGAGGAGTCAGATTTAGTGTGAATGCAGCCTCCCACACCACGGTCATTGACTTGTGTAGAATGCCTGAGAATGATTTTTGAGACAGACAAAACTTAGATTCAATATGAGTTGTTAAGATATAATAATTTCATCAGACTATGACCCCTATTGCGAAATGCAGCATTTTATGGAGAGAGAAAAAAAAGAACCTGAAATGTATATAATTTGCACTAACAAAAGCATTTTCAACACTGCATATGACAGAAACAGAACTGTGGCCAACATTTTTATCACAATTTCATGCAGCTTCACTCTTGGAACTTCCATGCACTATACATCAGTCTGGCATGAACATACCCTCAGGGTTTGCATGTATGGTAGGCACCCACACTTGTCCATGAGCCACTCCCTTACCCCAGTTTGCAGATCTCTGTGGCGGTGGGTTCATCCACCCCAGCCACTGTCACCGCCCAGGCGGCGTTTCGTCGGACTTCATCGTTACCGGAGGTCAGCAGGGTCACTAATGGCTCCAGGCCTCCTTTTTCCCGGAACTGCACACAGCAACGGTTTGTTAGTTTGTCTCTGAAGGTTTGATTTTTACAGTGGTCACTATTTTCTTCAATTATTTTTAGCATAATCATGTAAGTGGGTTTGACTGGCATGATTTTTTCACAGAAAACACTTTTGTCATCATCATCATCATTAGTATGATCATGAAAATATCTTTCAGTGGTTTGACTTTTACAGAAACCACTTTTGTCACTATCATCATTATCATTAGAATGTTCATATAAATATCATTTATTGTCACCAATGAATTCACACACACACACACACACCACACACACACACACACACCACACAAAGAAGAAGAAGAAGAAACAAAAAGTACTAACTGAAGCTCTGGCATCAGGATCACAGGCATAACCAGACACTGCCAGGGCTGCCTTACTCTGAACATTGGTGTTCCTGAAACACAGCAGTCACAACACAAATCACACTGCACTATCTATCAGAGAACAAAAAACATGTTTGAACATTATCTGTGCTTGTCCATCGTGTTCAATGACGACCTCCAAAACAGCAGAGGAGGCAGCTGCTGTTTCAAAAATAGGTCAATAATTTGATTATAATGGAGGCGCCTTGCCCACAGCACATCCCCACTCTCTCAGCTAAGAGGGCATATGGACAGTCCAAAGGCCAACTAGTGGAATTCCATGAGTGGGAAAGCCACCGGTTGTACTGCCTCTCACTGTGCTGTTGCCCCTACTGTCAATGGTTTAATCAAGAACTGTGATAAAACCCAGGTGCTGAACATATACTATGAATTAACGTTTTCTTAAAATATCCATTTTTCACCAACACTAGCTGTTTCCTGAATGTATATTTATGCCAGAATGCCAGCTGAAAAGTTCCAAAAGAATTTGTCATGTATTTCTTTTTTTGCAGCTGAAAATGAAAATGAGTCTGGTGTAATCCCATGGAGAACAAGTGTTAGCATTCTCTCAACAAACTGTGCTCATTCTGTCAACCATACCTAGTAAATACATGCGTGTGAGCATGCACACACACACACACACACACACACACACACACACACGATGAGACTATAAACCAAGGTCCAGTGTGCAAACACACGCAGAACATCTTGCACATATGTTAAATCCTGTTCTGCCTTTCATAAGAGTAGGCCACTGTGTGCCAGTGGGAACAGATGACAGAATTCACAAATCTGTATACACATGGGGACAGGATGTAAAAAAGAACATAAGTGCTTATTCTATTATCCTCGATATAAAAGAATATACAAAAAAATTTTAACACAAACATTTTCTTGTTTTCTGCCTGTATTTGGGTTTCAGACTTAGTAAAGCAATCTTATCTATAAAAAAAATTTTTATAAAGACTGATTTTTTTTTTAAAACCAAGACACACACACACAAACACACACACGCATGCATACACGCACACACACGCTCACTCACTCATGCTTACTCACTCACTCACTCACACACCACACAAACCACAACACACACACAACACACACACACAAAAACCACAAGCACTCTTCCGACTTGAAAGCATAATCACACCACCATACTCACTGACTACGCAGAGGCTCTATGAAGGCAGTGATGACTGAAGCCTTCTGGGCCTCTGCTCGCAGCGATTCATCCTGAGCCATGTTGGTAAGAATGGACGCTGCGTTGGCTACGACCTCGTCTCTTCCGTCTGACAGTGCACACACCACTGCTTCCAGGCCGTTCAGGTTGACGATTTCTCTGTGAGGGAAAGGACAGTTTGCTTCAGTAAACTGCATGAATACTTTTTGTGTGTTGGTTTGTCGTATGATTCTTGAGAAATCTGTGTGGACATTTTATGTGTTGTTGCATGATTCTTCAGAAAAGTATGTAGTTGTTTGTGGTGTACAGTTTGGGTTTGTTTTTTTGTTGTTTTTTGGTTGTTGTTGTGGTTAGGGGCTTTTTTTAGGGGTAGAAATTATGTGGACAGTTTCATTTGTTACTAAGTACTTCTTCAGAAAATGATCAGAGATAATTGGGGGGGTGGGGGGGGGGGGGGTTAAAAACAAAGTATATGAACATTTTATTTTTCACTGTATGTTTCTATAGAAAACTATGTGAACATTTTCACTTGTCTTTGCATAATTCCTCACAAAACTATGTGAACATTTTCATTTGTCATTGTCTAATTTTTTCAGAAAACTGTGGACATTTCTATTTGTTGTCGCAGATTCTTTAAATAAAAGAAAAGAAATGTGGAGATTTTCATTTGTCAGTGGATAATTCTTGGGAAACAATATTGACACTTCCTTTGTTAGGGGACAGTTCTTCAGAAAACAATGTGAACAAATGTATCATAATTTTCTTTTTGGGGTGGGGGGGAAGGGGGGGGGGGGGAGGTGTCCTGAGCTAGAGCTCTAAGGTTTACCAATGGTGAAATTTTTGTGTATGCCGTTTTTGCCTACCATTAAGGTAGAGGCATTCCAGCTTCAGGGATGATGTCTAATCATGACACCAGTATGCCTGTGGGGGGTTTTCTATATATTTTTTGTCATTCATTCTTATGGTATGAATGGCCTACTCTTCTGAAAGGCAGAACAGGTTTAAACATGTGGACAAAATGTTCTGCATGCATACATGCACAGGGCCTCAGTCTACAGCCTCATCTGAAGGACTTTGAAGGGAGTGGAGTCAGTACTGATATTAACTCCAGGGGAAAAATTCTCACAAACGGGCATCTCAATGTTGACTCAAACCCCAGTTCAATCCCAGGACACCAACTAGCAAACACAATGCTCTAGCCACCAGGCTATCTTGCCCCCCTCGTGGTATCAGAAATAATTTTTTGAACTATGTGGCAAAAAGAGGGGACAAAAAGTGGAATATCAGCCAAACTGAACGACAGAAGCCAGCAGGAAGTGGACAACCAACTTGGCTCCATTATGACTAACATTTCAGTGTGGCTGACTCAACAACATGAATTCTGTAGGGGAGTCTTACTTTTATGAAAATGCAGAGGGGTGCAGTACAGATCAGTTAGCAGTCTGTCTGTCTGTCTGTCTGTCTGTCTGTCAGTGACAATGCCAGGACTACTCACTGGCAGTTGGGGATGTTGGAGGAAGTCAGGTTGGCCAGAGCCAAGGTCACCATCTCCTTCACCTCTCCATTATCCGTGCACAGCAGTCGCACCAGGGGTGGAAAGCCCTCTGTTGTGTGGTGATGGTATTAGGAAAAGAAAACACACACACACATGCATGCATGCACACATCGCACGCACACATGCGCACACACACACAGAATAAGATGAAATAAAATAAAAGTGAATAAAATAGAAAGAAATAAAACAGAACTAAAGGAAACCAAGACCACTAAAATAAAACAAAGCGAAACATGACCTTTTTTTTTCGTGAAATAACACACAGTAACAAAATATTCAACAACCAAAAAACAACAACAAAATCCAGAACCAACAAGAGCATTTTCTTTTCAACGGGAACCAAAAAAAAACAACTTTTTTTTTCAAACAACTTTAAAAACCAACAACAAGAACAAAAACCCTTCACAAAAAAAACAAATGACATAAAAACACACCCCTAACAACACATCTGTTGAACACAAGTCTTCAGGCTACTGACCCCACTCCCTGACCGAGTCGCGACAGCTGAGGTTTTCACACAGCACACCCAGAGCCTGAGCCGCTGCAGCCTGCACGTCCGGCGACTCGTGAGACATCAGGATGATCAGCATCTTCTCCACTTCCAGGTCGTGCAGGATTTTACGATTCTCACCTGCCATCAGCAATGAAAGAGAAATTAGGAGGAGGGTGGAGATAGTCTAGTGGTTAGAACATTGCACTTCTCAGGCCAGGATCAAGCTCAGGGTCAAGCCATCCCCAAGGGGAATATTTCCCCCGAGTACTGACTCCACTCGGTACTGACTCCACTCCCCTGAAAGTCCTTAGGATGAGGCTATAAACTGAGGCTCCCTGTGCGAATGCATGTAGAACATCTTGCACACATGCTAAAACCTCACTTTGCCTTTCAGAAGAGTAGGCAGGGATCGACATTAAGCATTGCCCGACTGCCCGGGGCAACTGAATCGCTGATTCGGGCAAGTAAAGTTCACTGTAAACTTGCCCAACCAGGCAAGTTAAAATTTTGACAAGCAACCCTTGCTCTTCTCTTGCCTGACGATTATCTTATGCTTGACGCTGACCATTCAAGTTTAGAGCAGACGATCTTTTGATCATTTCTTTTCTCGACTCAGCAAAGTTTGCGCACAGACCTATTCTCGGTCAGCACAGGCACAGCGCAGTGCCAGAGCAGACAATCGTTTCCTGTGTAGGCCTAAGCTTCTAACAGAAAAGGAATGGTACCATTCCCTTTTCTGTGAAACTTACAGCCCACTAGCTTGGCCTAGTTTCTGTTACACAGCATTGTTTGTTATGCATGCACTATATTTTAAAAGTTCAGTTTTGATACACATGATTTTAGTGAGGTTATGTGGGCAAGTGCAAAACCCATTCGGGCAAGTGATTTATCTTGTGACTTTCCCGACCGGGCAAATCCCTGGTAGGCTGTTTATGCTGATAAGAATGGGTGACCAAAAATAAAATAAAATAAAAACCAACCCACATGAACACTGGTGTCATGTTTACATATCATCCTGAAGTCGGAATGCTGCTATCTTCATGGTGGGCAAAAACGGTCTCACACACAAAAATCTCACCATTGGTGAACGTCACAGCTCTAGCCAAGGAAGAAAACAGAATGAATACAAATACGTAGCAAGTTGCTATTATATGTAGCAAACTGCTTTAGGAAAAGACAGACAGACAGGGAAGGTTTACGGTGTCTGTTTTCAGTTCTTTGAGGTATCAGTGCAAGTGAAATGTTCCATGAACATTATCTAACAATTGTAAAATTTTAAAAATCATTTGAGAGGTGTTTCAGAAAGTGTATGACTTTGGGTGCCAGCAAACCCTCCAGTATGTAGTGGGTCCTTTCATGTCATTCATGCCAAAGGCCATAGCTTGCCTATTCTGTTATGAAAGATGAATGATTTTTTTTTATATGTGCGCTTGTGATCTGACAGCCCAGGACCAAGCCACCACCACCAAGATACTCATTTTAAAGAATTTCACCCTGGAGTTAACATCAGCACTGACTCCACTTCCCAAAAAGTCCTTTAGATTAGACAATAAACCAAGACCCCATGTGTGAATACATGCAGAACATCTTGCATACAAATCAAAAACCCCTTCTGCCTTTCAGAAGAGTTAGCCATAACATACTGGTAGGAGCGGATGGCAGAATATTTTTTTAATGTATGCACACTGGTGCTGTATTTAAGCACCATCCCCAAAGTCGGAATGCGGCTACCTTCAGTCACATTTGCAAAATCTCACCATTGGTGAACCTTGGAGCTCTAGACAAGAAAGAAGAAAAAAAATTAAATGAAAAAAACAAAAGAAAAACAGGGACTGGATGTAATAAATAAAAAATATTTATGTTTTTTAAAGCACGTGAGTGGTTATTCCATGGTCCTCGAAATAAAAGAATAAGATAAAAGAATCAATAAAATAGATCTAAACAAACACACACACACATCACACACACACGAACACTGTTAAAGACAAAAATTCACCTACCATTGCGGCCACATCTGGCGATGGCTTTAGCAGCACACATCTTGACGTCAGGTAAGGTAGGTATGATGGAGTCACCACCAGGAGCTGCCTCCTTCTCCTCCTCCTCCTTCTTCCCTTTGCCTGATGGTCACATACAAAAGTAGGCAACATGTGAAAATGGCAACATCCACTGGCTAAAACAGCATATTATCATAAGATGGAAAAAACATATACAGAGGAGTGTATGCGCATAACTGAGTAAGTGGGTGAGTGAGTGAGTGAAGGAGCGAGCGAGTGAGAGAGTGTGCACATGTGTGCATGCATGCATGTATGTGTGTGACGTGCATGCATGCATGCTAGTATTGATATATCTATGTATGCATCTTTTCTATGCATATGAGAAGGAGCAGGAGAGGGAGAGAGAGAGAGTGTGTGTGTGTTTGTGTGTGTGTCTGTGAGAATGAGTGTGTGGGTTGGTGTGGAGGGGGGGGGGGGGGGGGGGGGGGGTGCATGTCTGTGTAGCAGTTGAAACTTATGCATATGCATATGTTCTATGTGATGTAACTACACTTCCATATGTGCCCTGCTCTACACACACACACACACACACACACACACACACACACACACACACACACACACACACACACTCACACACACACACACACACACACACACACACTCACACACACACACACACACACACACATACCCATACACACACACATACACACACACACACACACACACACACACACACACACACACACACACACACACACACAGGTTTTCGCTCTTAAACTTCAATAAACAATTGAACATTTGAAAGGACAAGCATACTTCCAAACTGAAAATATTCTTCAACTTTCACAGATATTGTAAACATGCACTTTTTTTTCTCTGTCCTTGGCTAGAGCACCAAGGTTGCCCAATAGTGAGATTTTTGCATACGTGACCATTTTTGCCCACCATTAACTTGATTAAGGTAGTGGTATTCCAACATTGGGAAACAAAATGCAATACATTTTCTTCAAAACAAATGGTGTTTTGATTCATCTTCCAATAAGGCATACACACACACACACACACACACACACACACACACAAACACACACACACACAAACGCACACATACACAAACACACACACACACAAACACACACACACACACACACACACGCACACACACCAAAAAGTAAAACAGCTGAACGTATCAACTGAAGCAAAGATGATGCAAACTGAACAGAAAAGGAATGATAAAAGTAAACAGAAAAGAACACAGAGAAAGAAACAGAAAAATATCCCCAAACTGTTGTGTGAAAAAACAGAATGTTCAAGAACCTTTAAGCTGTATCTTCTCTTTTCAGCATAAAAAAGGGGGTGGGGGTGGGGATGGAACCCAAACGAGCAAGAGGGAACATTATGCAAAAAAAAACCAAGCATTAGAAGAAAAAAAACATGCAAAAGAAAACCTTTAAAAAGTCATTTCTGACAACCATCAAAGTCAGTCTATAATGTTCACTCACTCTCTTTCTTGGAAATTTTCTTCGCTGCCCCAAATCCAGACACATACCAATATCCACTTTTTGAATGCTGTATTGTTATGCTATTGGAAATGGATGAATAAGTGAAAGGATGGATGGATGGATGGATGGATGGATGGATGGATGGATGGATGGAAAACTGAATGCATGAATGAACAATCAATCAATCAATTCTTTCCTGCCAAAAATCCACAAATTTTAATAACCAATTTTGGAATGGTATATTATCAAGCGATGGAGTGTGAGTGAATAAATGAACAAATGAAAGAATGAATGAATGAGCATGTGAGTGAGTGAGTGGGTAAGTGAGTGAGTGAGTGAGTGAGTGAGTGAGTGAGTGTGTGATGTGTAAAAAGGGGAATAGGACCTAAACACACACAAAAAGAAGTACTTAATCCGATAACAGCACACTGCCCTAACCACCTGAAATTGTCGTGATCCTTGATGATACAAAAGAAGAACAGTAAGGAAAAAGACAGAAAAAAACCACAAGAAACAAACATCATTTATATGCAGAAACAAATTTTAAAAACCATCCCCCAAAATGGTTTTTTTACACATATGAATATGACCTGATAATTATCAAAATCAAATACAAAATAGTTACTCACCATCTTTGCTGGCACTTTTTTTCCCAGCTCGAGATCCGCTTTTTTTGTCTCCCTTTTTGGACTCTTCTTCTGGTGGAGGTTGATCAGTGATCAGAGCCACCAGTTTTTTCAGGCCCCTGATTCTTTCATTTGCTGCAACCAGCAACAACAATAAAAATTAATGACACTTTGATTAGGCAAACAGAAACATTTGGTTAGTTATTGCAACGTGTTTGGGAAATGTTCGCACAATGTTCTTTTTTTGGTTATTATTATTATCTCAAATCTTAAAAAATTGTTAAACTCTTTCAGAGAGTTTACTTAAGATTTCATCTCAAATCTTTTTTTTTTTAAATGTTAAACTCTTTCAGAGAGTTTACTTCAGATTTCATCTCACATCTTAAAAAATGTTAAACTCTTTCAGAGAATTTACTTAAGAGTTCATCTCAAATCTTTTTTTTTTTAAGTTAAACTCTTTAAGAGAGTTTACTTAAGATTTCATCTCATATCTTAAAAAAATGTATACAAATGACGAAAACAAGCAGAAAATTGAGCGACGATTTTGCTACTTGACTCAACCAGTTTCAATAAAATATGCTTTAAAGTCCACTGTGGGCATTCTCACAAGCTCCCACATCCAACGCAGTATAATGTTAGCTTGAATCATGGGGTGAACCACAAGGGATCTTTTGACCAGTAAGCTTGTTTATTTGTTTGGCCTCTGACTGAGCTCTGTAGTCTCATACCGTTCACAGATATCCATATTTCTATTTCATGCCCCTCTACAGGGACAGTTTCATTAGAACAGAAACCAAAGAAAGGGACAGTTTTCTTTCCTCTTCTTTAGTCCTCAGCCAGACCTCCAAAGTGACTATTTTGCAGTTATATGTATTTCCCACTTTTTTTCTGAATTCAGGGACAACGCCTGAACAGGACACCAGCTAGTGTGCGTGATTTTTGTTTATGCCATCTATAATGGTATATTTCTTCTTCAAATGTGATATTTAAATATAACAAGTCTGCAAGGCTGTTTACCCGTGCCTTCACAAACACAGGATTTCAATGTAAAGCCTCATCCAAAGAACACACACACATACACATGAACACATACAACCTTCATCACATGCATGCACATGCACGCTTGCACACACATACACACACACACACACACACACACACACACACACACACAAACCAAAAAAATCAGTCAACTGTAAGAAAAAAACACCGAAACCCACAAAACAAACCCCCCCACAAAAAAAACAGAATTGAAAAATCTTATAAAGATACAACCCCTCTGGTATTGACCTCCAAGCTTTCCACATCCTCCAGCATGCTGGAGATGACCATGACGGCCATGACGTGAAGATCATTCCACTCTGGCTTGGCCAGAAAGTCCAGCAGCTTGGTGATGCCTTCCAGCTCTCGCAGGGCGTTTCGGTTCTCAGCTGAACAAACCCCAGTCACTTTCTTAGGTTACACTGGCAGCTTGTCCATGATCACGAGTTCTGATCAGTTACCTCTTGTGCTTTGTTGTGGAGGAATAGAGTGCGTACAGATGATGATGATGATGATGATGACGATGATGATGAGGAGGAGGAGGAGGGTGGTGGTGGTGGTGATGACGACGACTATGATGATGATGATGATGATGATGATGAAAAACAGAAAAGCAAAGAAAAAGAAAAAGAAGATGAAAAAAGAAGAAGAAAGCAGTGGAGAAGAAGAGCTACAATAAAAAATTTAAAATTAAGGGGAAGAAAAATAAACAGAAAAGAAGAACAACAACAAGAACACCAAGAACAATGACAACAATGATATAATGAAGAAGAAAAAGATGATAATGATGGCAACAATGATGATGACAATGACGATGATGACCATGAAGATAATGCAACACACACACACACACACACACACACACACACACACACACACACACACACACACACACACACACACACACACAAACACACACACACACACACAATGTAAACAAAGCAAGTCTACACAAAGGGACAATCCAACCCTGATTTCTCAAGCACCCACCATCCTGTGTGAGGCGATCCAGGGTGAGCAAAGCCAGTTTCTGGATGATAGCATACTCTGACTTCAGCAGCTCCAGAATGGGTGGAATTCCATCATACTCCCTCACAGAGCCTCTCGCTTGGTAATCCTGTCAGACATGTGAATGAAAACCATATATAGTCACAAAAGAGAATAATAGTGGTTGGTGGTTGAAGATTGTTTGTCTTGCTCTACTTTGGTTTTCTTTACATTCCAAAAATCAAAAAAAGAATAGAAAATGGGTTGAAAGGATAGTAGACCCATTATTTAGCTGATACATACATTTGCAATGTATTTCTTTTTTCTTACACCAGCCGCTTCCCTCCCTCCTGCCTTCTTTTGTTTTTCACTATGATAAGAAGAAAATGCTAAACAAGGATTCAATGAATAACTAAATGAACAAACAGATACACATTAGACAAAGTAGATGCTTGTGACATTGCAAAACTAACAGCTTGGACTTGTGTGTGGACAATTTCAACATGCCTTTGTAGAATTCACCCTTAACTATCTTGACCCCATTAAGGCCGCAGCCGACAATAACGGCGGCTGCCGCTAGATTCCAATACGACCGCAGCCGACAGTTGGTGCTGCCCACGTGGGCAGTACTTTTCCATCACACACAGATCTCGTGGTTTTCACACAATGTGTCTAAAAATTGGTGGGGCAATACAGGGAGTGTTGGAGAGGATGCCAGTGATAAATTTAGACCACTAACGTACGTGTAATAGGGAGGAAAGGAAGAAAGAAAAGCCAGTGACCAAAATGCTTTTCAATTGTAGCAGCGTCGCGAAAAAATGGTGTCTTCTTTGGTAGCAGACGATTCATCTGATTAGCGAGACAATTAAATGAATGTTATTGTATTGGAAGTAGAAACATTTGAGCGAGAATTGTTAAGTGAGTCTGATATTAAACGCTTACGAGGAAGAGGAGGAAATGCTGCAGTTAGGGACAAAAGTGAGCCAGAAAATAACATGCTACACAGCACATTCCTGACCTGTGCTACACACACCCACTGTGGAGAAATTTGACCTCCCGGCCAGTCTGCAGCATAGACGCCTGAAAACGATGCCTTTTGACTGTTTTCTCATTATTACCACACTTTTGCTTTGAAACTGCAATGGCAGAAACGAACGGATATGCTGATAACGAAAATAGCAAGAAGGAAAATAAAATAGGTCTCTGGTCTGCCAAGGTTCGCCAGGTGAGAGCAATGGGTACACCCCCCACACATCCATGATTTGTGCTTTTTGTGATGTGATGTGACCCTAAGGCACCACTACGACTACTTTAGAGACTACCAAGATTAAAATTTTGTAGGGTTACAGAAGTTGTGTTGTTTTGAATTTGTCACATCTGTGCTGTGACACTGGTGACAGTGTGACAGTTATGTACAATAATACACTCAATATAAAAGAATATAAAAAAATTTTAAATAAAAATGATAATACACTTCTGTACACTTAACAAATATGTGGTAGCACATGCAGATATGAACTGCAGTATTAAGTTCACATGTTGATTGAATATGACTTGTTTTCAAAAGAAAAAATAGTTAAACAAAACTTATGTCTCCTCGAGACATACCATAAAACAGCAGGTGTTATGGGGACATTGTGTGACACATCCTTGAAGTACTATTGCACATAACCATTGGTAAACACATCAGCTGGCTATCGGTTCCTTATTCAACACTAACATGCATGAACTATTGTCAAATCCATGCAGTATTTGCTGTTTTATCGTATATACCATACTTTTACCTGTGATTGGTGACAAATAAGGTGACAATGACAAGACATCTGGTGACCAGACACATAAATTTGCACCTAAATGTAATTACAAAGACATACCTAGCTTGTGACAAAATTTCAGCTTGATAGCTTGTCTTGCACACACACAATTGTCTTAGGAGTAAAGTAAGTCAGTTGGGGATAGAAAACCTTTCAAGAATTCAAAATCTACAGGCAGTTTAGCTCTGTAGAATACAACAAGAGGGTTAATTATTCATTTAACTGCAAGCAAAACGCTTATTCTATCTTCTTCCAAAATAAAAACTTTAGTTGTCCAGTGTGTTTTGCACTGTTTGTGTATGTCATTCCCTAAAGGTTTTTTTATTTACACCTGTACCTTTATTCCTGGAGACTAATCTTTTTTCTACCCTACCACAGAAATGAAGAACATATTCCTATTTAGTCTCCTGAGCCATACTCCTCTCAAGGTAAATATGCATTTTCAGCTCACCCCACTCATTTCCTTCCACCTCCCCTACCCCCCTTTCCCATACCTACCCCCACCCCCTCATCCACCCAGAAAAAACTGGACAGGGAAAGGAAGAGGAGTGGGGGGCGCTAGCTTTTCCTCAAGTTCTTACCATCACCATCTGGGCCAGAGCCTCGATACTGTTTTTCTGCACATCAGGGTCAGCGTTGGTGAGCAGTTTGATGAGTGGCTCAATGCCCCCGTTGTCAAAGATGGTGACCTTGCTGGAGAATTCAGTGGCCATGTAGGACACGGCCAAGGCCGCAAACTCGTTCACCACAGAATCCGCCACTGCCACAGAGTTGAACATTGCAATGGATTTAGAGATCATTTCAAGATTTTACCAATCCTGGATATCTTTTTGATGTTTCTCAAACACTTTCTTGCTTTGCTTTTCTTTTTCCTTTAAATTCTGAATGTTAAATTTACAAAGCATATCTTACATAGCTATGCAGATCTAACAAACAGAGAGAGGAGGTGGAAATGTGAATAATAAGAGAAAGAACAGTTTGCTCATGTGGAGAGATTCAGACTGCGGATATTTCATAATCTTTAAACCTTTAATAACACTAGTTCATTGCTGCTTTTCTCAGCGTGCCAAATTAGCAAACCACAGTCAGTGTGTGTGTGTGTGTGTGTGTGTGTGTGTGTGTGTGTGTGTGTGTGTGTGTGTGTTGTGTGTGTGTGTGTGTGTGTGTGAGAGAGAGAGAGAGAGAGAGAGAGAACAGAGACAGCCACAGACAGACAGACAGACAAAGACAGAGACAAAGAGACAGAAAGAGCTTATGTGCACATACTTGTATAATCACAAGAATATGTCAGCATTTATGCATGTGAATGCTCATGTATATATGTGGATGCTCATGCATAATGATTCTTATTATTATTATGTGAATGATCATGTATATGTGAATGCTCAAGTATATGTGAATGCTCATGTATAATGTGAATGCTTATGTATGTATGTAAAAGCTCATGTATTTGTGAATAAGAAAAAAAATACCTTGTCATGTTGAAAGAATGAAAAAAGCAGCAACTCACCATCTGACTGCAAGAGGTTGATCAAAGTGGGAATGGCATCCTCTCTCTTTCTCAGACATTTTCTCACATCCGCTGGGGAAAAAAACCCAAATAAAACAAATCATTCCAATTCAAAACTTCTTACCTAATTCAATCTGGCTTTTTCTTTTTCTTTTTTTTTAAATCATCCAGTGGAACTGATAGCTGGTGACAATGCCCACAAGAGTGCCAAAAAACCCCTCTTTTTTTAAAAGTATAATCCTCAGAAGTCACCAAATGGCTACTTATACAGCATGATGCTTGAAAACAACTGTGTATGCAAACTTCTTATTCTGTGTGTACTTACAGTCTCACAGTGATTTCCAGGTGTGATGAATGATGCATATTCTCAGTGATCCCAGCTGAGTGTTAAGCTGGGGAATGCCAAACAACAAAACATCCTTTTTTTTTTCATTCCTCAGCTACAGCTCCTCAGGTAGCCGCATTCCGACTTTGGGGATGGTGTCTAAACATGACACCTGTGTGCATGCATTTTTGGACATTTTGTCATCCATCCTGCTGGCATGCAATAGCCTACTTTTCCGAATGGCGGATTTGGCTTTTCATGTGTGTCTAAGACGTCATGTGTGTATTCACACACAGGCCCTCAATTTATAATCTCATCTGAAGGACTGTGACATTCTGTTTGATTTTTTTCACCAAACTGGGAAGAAAGGGCAAGGCTGGAAATCAAACCCGGATCCTCAAGGCTTACTTCTTAAGCAGGTGAAGGTCTCAACTGTTCTGCCACCTTCCTTCTTAACATGTACTATGTCACATACAGAAGGGCAACCTCCCACTGGACAAACTTCCAATAAAGTGGATCGGTGGTCTAGAGATAACGCGCCTGTCTAGAATGCGAAAAGTCCGGGTCGGGTGTGTGCGCGGTTCGTACCCCGTTTGGGCCCGAAATTTTTCCCCATCCATTAGACCATGAGTGGTGGTCTGGGCGCTAGTCTTTCGGATGAGACGATAAACCGAGGTCCCGTGTGTTACACAAAATTTTCAGCGCACGTAAAAGAACCCACGGCAACAAGGGAGTTGTCCCTGGCAAAATTCTTAGAAAAAAGCCACTCTGATAGGGAAACAAATACAGTTGCAGACCAAAAGAAAAAAAGAAAAAAAAGGGTGGCGCTGCTCTTGTGGCGACGCGCTCTCCCCGGGGAGAGCAGCCCGAATTTCACGCAGAGAAATCTCGTGACTTAAAGTGGTATAAAATAAATAAAATTAAAAAAATAAATAAAGGAACATAGTTTCTTGGTTTGGGTTCTGTCATGTTACTTCCTAGCTTTCTTACCTCTACACTCCAACTCCATCCCAGCTCAGCCAATAACTCACATCTACCCTTGCGACCCCCAATGCATGTCCATCACCAGAACAAGGTCACTGCACATATTATGCACGCGCACAGTGCTCAAATCCAACATAGCTCAGTCAAGGGTCCAGGGCCAAAGCTAAAATCAACATGCCTTTTCCTCTTCTTCACCCTGCCGGTTTTCTAAGTATGGTCAGTTCCTGCTATAATTAACATCAGCTGGGCTGGGATGGGATGAAAAAGGCAGCAGCTGAGATAAGCTGAAACTGGGGAAAATGACAGCTGTGAGGAGTGACTTACAGTGTTGGCACATGACACCAAGAGCCATGGTGGCACTGCGTCTGACGTTGACATCTTCTCCCTGCATCAGACGAAGCAGAGAATCCACTGCATTCAAGTCCAACAGCAGCTTCTTGTTCTCCTCACCTGCAGGAACAATTTCAAATCAACATCATTTTTCCAGAACAGCGGTTAGTCTAGAGACAGAAAGACCAGGTTAAATGTTGACAAGTTATAACAAACCCATTGCAAGTAGAGCACGCACATATACAGGGTTCATACAGACTTTGTGGGGAAAAATTTAGGGCCTTTTTAGGGCTTTTTAGGGGCCATTTATTTCCAAATTTAGGGCCTAGCTGCGGGGCATCAAAGTATCACCCTGTGTACACGTTTACTTTGATAAACCAATTTCAAACTCATGTAAGCAAAGTCTCCTTGTCTAAAACTGCATGTTGGATATTGATTATTGACACAAATTCAACTTCAATTCTAGAATAAAATGTCTTTCAATCATAGATACCACAATGAATTAAATCCTCACACAATAAAACATCAAGTCATGGTGTGATGGAAGTCTCCATGTCTTGAAATACCAAGTAAAGTGAAAACTGAAATAAGTGTCTCTGATTTTAATAGGACTTTTCACAAACAACTAGCAAAGTGAACTAAGACACTATCCCTCAAACTTCATATGATGTGAACTAGTCTCCTTGCCTTACCAAAGATGCAGATGGTTACCGGGTACTAGAACTGGTAATAACAATACCCTCACACAGTCACAGTACCTCTTCCAAATTCTGCTCCTTTATTTCAATCTCACACATGCGTACGTGCAGGCATTCACACACAATGCACACACACACATGTACGCACGCACACGCACACAAGCATCCACAAAAGAAACAGACAGAGAGAGAGGTTGCTGGACGCAAGTTCTCTTCACTATGAATACATGTACAAGTCCTGTATCATCAATGCAGACCGAGTGGTAGGCCTAACACTGACTTGAAAAGGATGCCCACAACCTCTCCCCACAGTTGTTATTTTTAATCAAGTCTGCCAATAACTGAATAATTTGCGAATTTTAAAGAAAGTCAAATGAACCGACCACGTTGAGCAGTGGAAAATATGCAAAGTGCTGGCATTTCTGACTTGCCTTATCAACTGGATTTGTTTCTGTATGACTTCTGCAGGAAATCTGTGGGATAATCTCCTCAAATAAAGAACAGATTTGGCTACAGGTTTTGTTATTTTCCCATTCTGACACCTGATTGCCATTTGTAAACTGTGCATGCGCACTGGAGAAACAATAGGCCTTGCTATTCACAGCGCAGCTGTGCTAAAATTGAAAAATCTTGTAGAGAAGAACTTAAGCACAGTAAACAGAAAACTGGTGTTTTTTTGACTCATAATTGCAGTTCCATAGTTTAGCATCATTTTCCAAACAAATTACGGACATACCATAGGGGTAGGTAGTCCCTCGCATGTAAAAAATAACTGGTGAAAGCAAAGTGTATATGCTCTTTCAATGGAGGCAAATTACCCCCCTTGGCAAAATAGGTGACGCGACATGAATAGCAGACGACAGGCATTCTATCGGCAAAAATACGATCTTTGGTCACCCTTCTTGCTTTCATTTCTCATAAGTTTTATTTTGTGTATCTGTTTAATCTACATTTTAACAGAAACTCTCACTCATGATTCCCATTTTTAGGGCTTTTTAGGGCCTCCAGGGTAATACATCTCATTTTTAGGGCTTTTTAGGGGCCTTATTTTGAATCTTCAAAAATCAGGGCCTTTTAGGGCTTTTTAAGACTTGTACGAACCCTGATATATGCATGTACGTGAACGTATGCATGCACACACACACACACATATGCGCACATGTGCGTGTGCTTACATGCACACACACATGCGCACGCACACGCACACACACACACACACACACAGCTCATCAGTGACTCACATTTGTCCACAAACTTGTAAATGGCTTCACAAGCCTTGGCCTGCACCTCCTCTTCAGGGCTGTTCAGCATCAGGACCACTGTGGCTGCCTGCCGACTCTCCACTAGCAGGGCATCAAACTGAAACATTGACCACCGATTAGCTGTTCATACTACATCACTACATATTTCGTAGTGAAGGGAGAGGAACAATCTTTTCAGTGTCATTAAATGCAGCAGCCAACCTCACACACGATGATACCAACAAGTCATTCCATAGTCCTCTCAACCATTGGAATGCTATGGATAACTTGGCAACTAGCCCTCTCTATCAATCTGTCTTCTGCCTCTTGCAATACTACTGATGCATTAATAATGATAAATAATGATACACCTTAATTACACTGCCCTTGATCATATGGACTGAAAAGCATTGGCACATTGCAATGAAATCTTTAAGTTTAATGTTAAGAAAAATCTACACTATGCTCTGCATAAACAAAACAGATGACACAAAGCAACAAGGGTGAGCATGAAATATTCTACACCACAAAAATATGGTCTTTCTTTGTGACCTATTCTTGCTATTCTTTGCCTTATTCTTAGAAACTTTAGGTTAAACCATACTAACACATAAAACATCATTTGAAAATGTAGTCATGCTTCTGCAAATGCACAACACTTTTGACAGACAGACAGACAGAGACAGAGAGAAGCTGAGTACTTGTTTAAGTTAACTTAAAAATATATGATTCTGCTCCATTCAGTAACAAACAAACCTCTGCAATTTTAGCTTTCAATTTGAACAAGCCAAGAAGGCTTTTATAAGACAGAAGTGATAGCAGCTGAGAATGCGTACAACTGTGCAGAATAGATCTGTGTTTTTCTTTCTTTCTTTGCTTGTTTGCTTGTTTGCCTTTTTGTATATAACTATATTATAGTATCAGCTTACCACATCATCAGGAGCAGGTTTCTCATCCTTCTTCACTTTCTTCCCCATTTTCAAAAATTTTCTGTCAATCTGTTGCAACATAAAACAAACAAACTTATCACATTAGCGAATTCATCTAAAAACATGATTAGATTAAGAAAAAATATAGACTATTGAATAAATTAGGGGGACGGGATAGCTCAGTGGTCAGAGCACTCGCTTTCCCCCAGCCAAGTTAAGCAGCGTCGAGCATGGTTACCAGTTGGATGGGTGACCGTTTGCGCGCCTTGGCTTCAGTACAGTTCCCCCAGTTCACCCAGCTGTAAATGGGTACCTGCCCTCTTTAGGGTCAGGGAAGGAAAAGCAGCGAGGGAGAGGAGATGGGCGCCGCCCTCAATATGCTGGCCCTAGAGAAGTGAGGTCTCCCCTACGACCTTATAGGTTATGGGACTCCTTTACCTTTTTTTTTATTGAATAAATGAATGAAAAAATGAGTGTATATATCAATCAATCAATTAATCAACCATTCAACCCCAAGTCCCTAGCTACCAGAGACTTACACTGTGTACAGTGTCAAATCAAGTTAAGAATTTTTTGTAGGCAACTTCAGTACATTACATTCATGTATTTGTGCCTCTGTCCAATACAAAAAAAGCAAGCTTACCTTCTATGACTGACTGGTTGGAAATTGTGTACACACATTCACAGACTGATTACTCTCTGAATACAACCTCTTTCCACCCCATTAAATTCATTTGCAAGCCTGCATGAAGTATATTATAGTCAACATTTTCTGGCTTAAACTCAGAGTGCTTCATCCTCTAGCTATCCCACAAAATCACAAAAGTAGATCAGTCTCTGAAGATGAGACTGAGAGGATTAATAACATGGTTGCAGTTTTGAAGACCTACTGACGCTGATATATTTAATACAATTATACAGATTCAATCTTGAGGTCTTTGTAAATCTTTGTAAATCACACTATCTCAGTATCTGTTTGGATGTTCTGCAACTTGTTGGTGCACACACACACACACACACACACACACACACACACACACACACACACACACTATAATTTCCAATTTTAAAATCCAATAGCCTTATAGACCCGTTTTACGTGTATTAAGGCCAGAACTCTTTCTGCTAAACTTGGTACATAATTCGAGATTAGGGTGGTTAGGAGAAAGGTGGAGGAAGATCCATTTTTTATTCAAAATTTAAAGAAAAAACTGAAGCCTGAATTCAAATTCTTTCCTCGGCTAGAAGTTTGATTACATCTTTTCATTGAAACTAGATCCACATGTGCAAGGGTTTAAAACATATATAAGCTATCTTTGACAAAGATAAAAGTATTCACTTAGGTTAAAGTATTTACTTACTTACAGAAGGAAGAAACGAAAAAACAATCAAAAGAGGGATGAAGAAACCGAAAACGAAGCGCTGTTTGGACGCTGTTGCTAAATGACGTCATCAATAATTGAGTACAGTACAGCAGGAAATAGAACGATTTGGTTAGCCACGGTTTTACCAAGACATAGGCGTACTCAATCCTAAGAATGCTTCTTGCCTTGCCCTTTCCTTGTTGCCATTGCTGCAGCCTTCCTTTTCTTCTTTCTTTTTTTTCTTTGTTGTTGTAGTAAATACGTGTATTTCTCTTTCTTTTTACGTCCATTGTTCACCTATTAATGTCTTTTTGTTTCTTTGTAACCAAAAAGAGTTAATGAAAAGAAATAGCTATTCTCATTGTACATCATTATTACTGGGCCTTAGAGGCAGGCAAAAGTAAAAGATGATTTAACATTACATTATTGTGTATACCAGTGATCCAGCTGTTTGGGTCACTAATGATGTAGCAGGCTTGAGGTTACGAAAATCTTCATCACCAATGACTAAGAAAAGCTCTTACAAATTAAATCCATCATCTTCTTTGTCTAAAGTGCTCCCCTGTATCAAGCCAAGCCACTGTAGTGGATATTATGCTAGATAGAGATATACTACGTTTTGGGGGGTGGGGTTTTGTTTTGTTTGTTGTTCTTTTCTGGTGGGGTGCGTCAGATGGATAGTTCAGTCTCTGTGAAAAAGGCAGCTGTACCCTGTAGGTCCTCCATGTTTCCACGGAGCCTGTTGGCCGCTTAATATAACTATAGACCTGCTCCCGTCGTGTCATCAGGTAGTAAGGGTCTGACCTGTTGTAGTGTGGATGGTGTTGAATCAACTTGTGCTGCTTGCCCTTAATGATGGTCCTGACTTCAGCAAAACTGGCAGATCTATGCACCTGCTCTCTTGCCTTGTGCCTTCCTTTGCCAGAAGTCTTGTTGCCAAGCACATTGCAATGGGAGGGGATCCACTGCAGGACTACTGTATGATTCCTGCAGAGGGAGGCAAGAGCAAGGGATAGATCATTCAGGTCAGTATTTCTGTTGAACTGTAAAGACCTGTGAGAGAGATAGGGCGTGGGTCAAGAAGACTGTCATGTGGTGAGTATATGAGGTGACTAGGATGTGGGTTGCTTCTCTTTTTATCGCTTCTGCCTTTGTACATGTAGTTTGTAGAGTAGAGGTTAGTTGCGAGACGAATTATATCTTCTCTGCTTTAAGGGTACTGGATGTAGATCCCTGTCCCTCAATTTTGAGCTGTATCTTCAGCAGACCCATCCTGCCAGCGTAAAATCTCTTGTGAGTTGTAGCCTCTGCATCCATTGTCGTTCCGAACAGCTTTTTGTTGTTGTTAGAGCAAGCTTTACTATTGGCTTCTGTTTGGTTGTTGTTGTGGTCTGCGGCTTCCATGTCAGTTGTTTGTTGAAAGTCACCCCTAGGCATGTGGGGTTATCCTCAGCAAGCAAGGTCTGTCCATTTATATACAGGGTGGACATCTGTTGTTGTTTTTCTTTTTAATTATCATTCTTTATTCTTTTTATTTCGAGGAGAATGGAATAAGCATTCATGTGCTTTTTTATGTCCTGTCTCCGGGTGTATGCAGTTTTGTAAATTTTGTCATCCACCGGCACACAGTGGGCTACTCTTCCTAAAAGCCGATCGGGTTTTAACGTGTGCGCAAGATGTTCTGCGTGCATTCGCACACGGGACCTCGGTTTATGGTCTCATCCGAAGGACTTTTAGGGGGAATGGAGTCGGCACTGATGTTAACAGTTAATAACAGTAAAAATTGTCTTGAACGAAATTCGAACCCGGGTCAGTAAATCACGAGCGCAATGCTCATCAATCTAACCACCAGGCTATCCAGTCTGTTCTTTTGTTGATAAGCTGAAGATAGTGTAGCTTGTCTTTTTGACATTGATTTTCACAAGCCACTGTTTTGTCAAGGCTTCAGTGCTTGCTGCAGTCTAGTTTGCAGTTGTGAGATATTCCTCTAAGCACCACAGGGCAAGGTCATCAGCATATAGGTCTATGGCTACGTGGACTTTTCTCGGCAAGTCTCTGACAATGCTGTTTATGAAAACCAGGAATAGGTAGGGTTTAAGAGCCTCCTTGAAGGAATCCTTCTCTCGGTGTCTTCTTTTGCATGACTCTATTTAATGGGATGGGGTGACCACAAGTGACATGGTGTGGTCCCTTTTGAGACACAGGGCCTGGCACTCTACCACCCCAGCGAGACTGTACAAGTAGAGCATCATGGCTTGAAACCTTATTATGGTTATCCACCCATCTAACGTTACTGCGTTGTACTGCTGTTATGTGCCAGGGACCCACCCAGTACATCCGTCTTTGGCTAAATGGGTAGATGAGAGTGAAGAGGGGAAAGGAGATGATGATGGAGATGTGAGCAAGAGATTTTTCAAGATTTTTTTTTAAACTGACGGAGAGTGGACAAACAATGCAACAACAAAAAATAGACAAGTAGGAGACGACAGAGAGAAAAGGAACAAGGCTGAAATACAGAGAGGAACAGAAAAGATGGAGTTCCTTGCACACAATTTTCAGGTGGGGATGTTATTTGTTCTGACAGACGCCTGGCATCCCCACAAGAGGAAAACTACCTATCTAAAATCAGTAATGATGATGATAAGATGCTGTAAGGGTTGGTGGGCAAGGAACAATTTCACTTCCACACCACAACTCTGCACAGTGCTAGGTGATGATACCAGCTAACCACCCATTTCTTTAAAAACTCAGTTTTGTTGATGGATCTTTAATGTAAGAAGCTCATTTCACTGTGTGTGCAGTTCAAGGTTTCTTACAGTGAAACAACTATTTACAACAACAACAACAAATCAAAGCTTTTAATGAAAACTGACCTCTACAGAGATTTGAAAGTATGGTCAATGTTGCTGTGAATGTAAATCTTCTATTTTCACACACGCACTTGCTTTGGTTTCCCTTGCCTCGAATGCACAAAACGCATTTTATTGCACACATGCATCAACTAAATGCCCCCTTCCGATGGTCTAATATCACTTATGGTGAACAGACATAGAATGGAAGACAACAACACACTCTACAACAATAACAGAAAGAGTGGGGGGAGGGGGGGGGGGGGGGTGGTACAAAAAAAAAAGGGGGGGGGGGAAGGGGGGGAGGGGGTGGGCCCAACCCGTGAGGGGTAAAAAGCCGGCACAAAAAGGTAATTACACAAGGTGTACTGTACTAAGCTAGGAAGAAGTCGGGTTCGTAGAATGCTTGGAATGTTTACCGGAAAAGGCGTGGGTCAAACAGGCTGTACACTGGTATTAAAGAATCACTGTTTTCCTTCTGTTTTTCTACGTTACTCTTATATTCATACCGCACGTACTAAGGCATCCACAGAAATAAAAACCACTTTTTGTGAAAGACTAGCCTCTGACTAATTTTCAGCAAACACTGTGTCCCCTCAGTCCTTTGTTGTCTGCTAGCTTCCTTACCGCAATATGCATGCGCGGGGTCAATGCTGTAGGAATACAGGCAATCCTCATTTGATGATTATTTCCAACTTTTTCGTGACTACCTGGTATTGCTCTATGTCCTCAATCCACAAAACAACTGCACAGTGCATTTTTTTTTCATATTTAAAACAACCTGTGAAAATCACCTACATTTTTTTCAACTCGCACTCTATACCAAATTAATACCGGTGTGCAGCCTATAGTCTGTATGCTAGTGTATATGTGCGTGCGTACATGTGTGTGTGTGTGTGTGTGTGTTCGCGTGCGCGCGCGTGTGGGTGGGCGGAAAATTATCGGTCCCGCAGTATGTGCGCTTGCCCGCGCACGCACGCACACATACACATACACACACGTGCGTTTACACGAGCGCACTCGTGCCCATGGCGCCATCGGGCGCGCGCGTGCACAAACGCACACACACACTCTCTCTCTCTCTCTCTCTCTCTCTCTCTCTCTCTATATTTCTTATATATATTATATATATTATATATATATATATATATATATATATATATATATATATATAATTATAATATATATATAAATATCTGTCCGTAGTCTGACGACCGTGGGGGCACCCTCAAAGACTCAACAACCAGTTCCCTCCATTCCTCTCTCTGTTCTGCCTTTCTCAGGGTTTTGTTGAGTTCTAGGCCTGTCCATTCGCTGATGTTATCATCCCAGCTCTTCCTTGGTCTGCCTCTTCTTCTTCCTCCTTGGACAGTGCCTTGTAAAACTGTCTTTGCAAGTCCTTTGGATCTTGTGACATGCCCATACCATTTAAGTTTACGTTTTTTCACGATCGTTAGAAGGTTCTCATATGGTCCAATGGTTTGCGGGATTCTGTTATGCACGCTTTCGTTGCTTATGTGGTCTTTGTAGGAGATGCCAAGGAGTCTCCGAAAGCATCTCATCTCCACCGCCTGTACTCTTCTCTCCAAATCTGCAGTCAGGGTCCATGATTCACAGGCATACAGAAATATGGATATGACAAGGGAGCGCATTAGTCTGATCTTGGAGATAAGTGAGATATTTTTATCTCTCCAGATGGTGTTTAGTTTTGACAAAGCTGTTATTGTCTGTGCAGTCCTGCATACTACTTCTGGCTTGGATCCCTGGTCTGATACAATGGCTCCCAGGTACTTGAAGCTTTGAACTGTTTCCAGCTTCTGGTCATCAGTGCTAATGCCGTTGGTGTTACAAGTCATCAGTTTGGTCTTCTCTGCACTGATTTCCATGCCGTATGTTTTGGAGGCCTTATTCAAGTGTTCTGTTAGGCTGGAAAGCTCTTTTTCTGATCCTGCTATTCCATCAATGTCATCTGCGAAGCGGAAGTTTGTGATCGTTCTGCCACCAATGCTGACTGATCCTTCATGATGTTTCCTTCTGTTTTTCTACGTTACTCTTATATTCATACCGCACGTACTAAGGCATCCACAGAAATGATATATATATGCCTACAAGATATTTGGAAGCCTTTTTTATTTCATGTCTTTTCACAGTCACATTGCATCATATCATACTATTCTCTGTGGACTATATAGCCTATAAAAGGAAAAAAGGTAAAGGAGTCCCATAACCTATAAGGTCGTAGGGAAGCGAGGCGTCAGAGACCTCACTTCTCTAGGTCCAGCATATTGAGGGCGGCGCCCATCTCCTCTCCCTGGCTGCTTTACCTTCCCTGACCCTAAAGAGGGCAGGTACCCATTTACAGCTGGGTGAACTGCACTGAAGCCAAGGCGTGCAGTGCAAACGGTCACCCATCCAACTGGTAACCACGCTCGATGCTGCTTAACTTGAAATAGCCTATACTCTACATTAAAACAAGTGCTCCTGGTCTAGAGAGAACTGAGAGTGTGGGTTGTGTGACAGTCTGAATTCTTTTTGTAGTAAGATGGTAAAATAAAGACGGTTCAATTTTGGGCATTCGGCAGGTGTGAGGTGAATGTGTTGTTGTTTTTTAATTGCTTGTAAGGACAATGTCTTTCTCCTGTGTGATGTTTGCTTTACCATAACTAGGTGGACTACAGATGTCATTAACTAATTTTTATTTACTTTGAAGGGTAGACAACTGAGGTATATAAAAACCCATCTTCATCTCAGAGGTAAATGGAAATCTGGTTTTTTTCTGTTGGAGGATGATGTGGAACAAATGCTAACCTGCAGGTGCAGAAGGGAAATCTGTTCATACTTATAGTTACAAGATGATGTTTACTTTGAGGCAAGTTCCTTTCTGCTGCAGATTCTGCTACCCCTAGCAGTAGGGTCCTGCATTGGAACAGCTCTTGTTTTGCAAGGCATGGATATTATTCCCAGCAACTTCTTTCTCTATCCTTTAAAAGCTACCTGTTTTCCTCTTGTATTCTGTTTGTCTGCGTCCTTCCCACTAGGCCCATTCTTTCTCCCCATTGCCCATTTCCCCTCATTCTACCCTAGTGGCCTCTGCAGCATAAGGAATCAACTGTGATCGGATGTATTTTCAGGACAAGATTCCAAACTGGACTTTTATGGAGACATTGAGAACTTCAAGGAGGCACCGTGGTCGAGTGGTTTAGGCGGTCGACTCGTGATCCAGAGGTCGCGGGTTCGATCCCTGCTCGGCTCGGTGTTGTGTCCTTGGGAAAGACACTTTACTCCTATTTTCCTCACTCCACCCAGGTGTACAAGTGGGTACCAGCTCTGCTGGGGAAGTATCTGGCGACAGACTAGCGTCCTGTCACAGGAGTGGTGAAAAACCATCAGTTCGCTTAACGCTACAGAAACCCGGATAAGCTCCGGCTCTATGGGCCTTCTGGCTCGAAAGAACATACTTGAGAACTTCATGAGCTTAGGGACAGGAGTTTAGTGGAGTGATGTACTGTGTGCCACTTAAAGAAGAGGGTTGGGGGTGGTGTGGAATTTGAAGTTATAATTTTGTTGAACTATTTATTTTGAACTATTCTGGCCAGCACCAGGGCTTTATTACAGTTCTTGATTAAACCATTGACACTGGGGGCAACAGCAAACGGAGAGGCTGTATGACCAGTGGATTTCCTACTTATGGAACTCCACTTTACAACTTAGCTTTAGTGATCGACCATGACTCTGACTAGGAGGCTTGACTTGCACAGTGCTTGTATGCTGCATCCCTGGGGGTTAGTTGGCCTTTAGAGAACATCTTCAACCCTGACTGTTTGTATGCCCTCTTGGCCAAGAAAGTGTGGGTGTGCTGTGGACAAGGCACCCCCACTAGTCTATAATCAAATTTCTGCCCAGTTTCTGAAACAGCAGCTGCCTCCTCTGCTGTTTAGGAGGTCATCATTTAACATGATGGATAAACATATAATTCTGGGTAGTAAAATCTAAACTTGTCTTATCTGTGTTCTGTGTTGTGATGTCAGGATGTTACCATGAGAATGGATTGGGGGGAGTGGGGAGGGGGGGGGGGGATAGGGGGAGCAACTTCCTGTGTCAATGAAAACATAGGCCTTTTTTATTTCAGGCTGCTTATCTTAATGGATGTACTGTGTGAATGTTTCCAAGTGTAATTGTGTATATGTGCTTCAATGTGTGTGGTGTTTTAAAGTGTTTCCGTGAGTGAGTGAGTGAGTGTGTGTGTGTGTGGTGTGTGTGTGAGTGAGTGAGTGTGTGTGTGTGTGTAGCTCATGCCTTTATTTTCACTCCTGCACCCTCTCCATAATCTCTGCAATTTTCTTTGCTGACCACAGTGCGGTCCCATCTAAGGGAGCTGTGATCCCACTTATGGGTACAGAAGTGCAGAGGATGGTGGAAATCCCTTCTTGGAAAAGTGGATCAGTATTGTAACATAGACTTACAGACAGAGGCATCTAAGGATGCTAGAAGAAACAACAGGATAACACATTCACTGAAGCTTTACACTCTGATCATTAGGAACAATCATGAACACCAGCTTGCCTGTCGTTTGTGAATTTTATTCGGGGTTGCTGGGCATCAAACAATCACAGTGCACAAGTCTGGACACACATACATATCAATGGAGTTTTCATCCTGTGAAAAAAAAAGTGAGGTCATGACTTCCTGCAGAAATAATACCTAAGGTTGAGGATGTCACAAACCATATTCAAAAACATGGCAGCTGTTCACTAATAAGGAACCCATGTCACTAAGAAATACATAAATACAAATCTTCACACTAGAAAACAGCGACAGCCCATCACACTAAGTCTCAGTGATCAGAATGTAACACAAGGACTTGAGAGAAAACAGGTCTGAACATAACTTTCAACAAAATAACAACCCATCCTTAAAATACTCATCATTATGGAAACCACCTAGATATATTTACTTCAAATGAATTGTATAAGTACACTAACCAGAACATTAAAGCCTTTAGGATACATGTTTTCTTCTATCCCATCTTCAACAGAATATTGGTTCCACTTCATACTTTCAAATCCAGCCTCAAAACACACTTATTTCCTACATTAAACTTCCCCTCATACCCATCCTTACTTTTCAACCGCCTCCTTCATCTCCACCACCCTACCTAAGCGTGTTGTGCATACATATCTTTCCTCCTCCCCTTTCCACACACACATTCCTATATGGTGTATGTATTAAGCTGGGAATCAGTCAGAAGTTTGGTATGCTTGGAATGTCAACATCCCATTCTCTTTAGTTTAGTCCCCTGTCACTTGCTTCTCTTTTAAAGAAAGCAGTTATGGACTTAATTGTTCCCCTCCCCACATCTTAAGTGACCCAGCTTGTTAGTCTGATTGTATTGGTCACAAAAATCAAGACATGCTGCAGGACTGATAATTCTCCACACACGCGCACAAACACACACACACACACACACACGCAGGCATGCATGCATGCATGCATATGTGTGTTCACACAAACACACATCACACTCTATTATTATATAACATAGGTCCAAACCTATAGACTACATTGAACGCTGTGTGTGTGTGCAGGCGCAGATTTTCTCCTCCCTACGATACATTTGCTGAACACTCCAAGCATACCAAATTCCTGACAGATTCCCAGCTTAATACATACACCTTCCTATACTGATACATGGTTAAGAGAATCCTGTGGCGATAAAGTTTTTGATATTTTTGGTAAAAAGTTACTACATTTACTTTGCAGGCTCTAAGTCTTACTTTTCAAAAGAAATACTTTCACTTTAGATCAAGAAGTCCTTGTCACTTCAATCACTCCCTTCATTTCCCAAAATTAATGTCTAGCTGGTATAGTCTCTTTGCGGAAGTCCAGAGTTACAAAACACAAAACCAGTCATCAAGTCTTTTGTTGAGACTTCCTCTTATCAACCTTAAGAGTTCCACACTTTTCCTAGAAGTGCACAAAAGTGCAGAACTGTTGGGAGAATGGAGGCACTAAGTGAGTTCACCCCAGGGAAAAAAATCACCTTGAATGGACACCTCAGCCAAGGCTTAAACCTGTCAGGGAGGCAGGATAGCCTAGGGGTGAAGCAGCATAGCCTAGCGGTGAAGTAGCATAGCCTAGCAGTGAGGCAGGATAGCTTAGCGGTGAGGCAGGATAGCCTATCGGTGAAGGCCATATGTTTGTGATTTGACAGCCCGGGATCAAGCCACCAGGTAGACGCCTGTTTTAGGGGATTTTACCCTGGAATTAACATTAGTACAGACTCCACTCCCATGATAAGTCCTTCAGATGAAACTATAAGCTGAGGCCCTGTGTCCAGATGCATGCAGAAAGCTGTGCGCAGTTTGAAAACCTGTTTCACCTTTCTGAAGAGTAGGCCATTTCATGCTGGTAGAAAGAGATGAAAAAAGTAAAATGAAAGCATGCACACAGGTGTCGTAATAAGACACCATCCCTGACGTTGAAATCTGGCTACCTATATGGTGGGTAAAAATGGTTGCACATGCAGCTGAGGAACAAAAACAAAACCACTGCCATATCACACATCTGATGCTTTTAAGCATTTGGCTTTCTCACCCCACGAACAAACTGCTGCCAAAATAAAAAGCAAAAGAACAACAGCAAAACTCCAGTGTCCGCTACCCATTCCGTTACACGTTTTTATGTCTCACTATACTGAGCACAACATATCACACATACAAACTCCTTCTGCTGATATGTGCTGTGACATTTATGGCTCCACCAGTCACATACAACACACATCTTCTTCCAGCCTGACACGACAGTACAGCTGACAATGTCACAGGTCTGTTCTTGAGGAGGTGGAGGGTGACTTGCCAGGAGTGTATGGAGCACACACACAAAATCAAAATTCTGCCGTCACGTCTTGTGTCATCCTTTCAAGGGGGGGTCTCTCTCAGGACAGCCATGGCATTCTGTCCAGAACAAAACAAGCAGAAGGAAATGAAATACATGGCAGTGGGATAAGAATAAGACAGGACACAGGGGGTTACTCACTTCAAGTCACATCTCAAGTTGCACAGCAGTATATCGGAAGTGAACCACTCCTTTAAAAAAAAAAAAAAAAGAGAACAAAAGAAAAGGAAGTTAAGAGCTAACAACTATTAAAAGGATGCCTAGAAAGCTGTGAACTCAATCCCTGTTTATGCCTGAGCTTCATCCACTAGACCATGAGTGGTGTTGCGGGTGCTTCCTTTCAGATGACAAGAGAAATCGAGGTCCCATATGCAGCACTCAATTCATCCCAAGTAAAAGAACCCATGGCAACCTGACACTTGTCCCTGTCAAAATCTTGTAGAAAAAAACCAAATGCAGAGATAAAAAATTTTAAAAAGCTGTTGCTATTCCTGTGACAATGAACTCTCCCCAGGGAGAGCATCCCAAATTTCACGCAGAAAACTCTGATGTGACTGAAAGAGCCTATAGCACATTATTACTCAGTCATGACAGACGATAATTGATACTGCTTAGGATTTCTCTTTCCCACAAATGTTCTTCTCAAGATACTTTTTCTTGACTGTTTACAAGACCTCTGGCTCTTTAAAACTCCCTGAAATAATAATAAGTACTTTAATGCACTATTTTCTTTGTACAAAATGGTATGCAATGGGATGCATTTTAACCAGAGATGAAAACTCGCAAAAAAAGAAAAAGAAAAAGAAAAAAAGATGAATATACAAATAAATGAACATAGACTTTTGGAGCAAATAGCGTAGCAACATATACTTCCTGCAAAACAGCTGAAATTGTAACTCCTATGCCAAAATTCATAGAAAAAAAAAATTATGGTCTTTGTCTGATGTGTCAAAGTTTAAAATCCCATCGGCATGGAGTGTAGCAGAAGACATATAACTTTTGCCTTGTCAAGTGTGATCAATGCATGGAAAATCCTTCTTGTACTCGAGAACAAACCTCTGATAGGCCGGCTATCAGATTTTGTGCTTCTCTTTCACATCTTTATAATCTTTTCACCAGCGCCTGCATTGAAGTCACACTCAATTTACTCGGGATTTTTTTGTTTCTTTTTGTTTTGTTTGTCTGCTTTTGTTTTTAAAATTTATGCAATGAGAAATTTTTCTTCATAACATGAATTGTAGCCCAAGACTGGAAATATTCCCTGTGCTTAGCAGGTATGTATAAAAGAATTGACTACATCTATATCATTATGTTTAACAGGAACTATGAAAGGAATCTTACCTCCAACACTTTCTGCCCTTTTGAGCTTGACGCTGGCTTGGCAGGGAGTCCAGCACTGAAGCTTCTTTCCCAGCCATGCCCACAACAAACAAGACCCAGTGGCTGCCGTCATAGCACACTGCAGCAAGGATCCAGTGGAATGCAGACAGTCTGACCTGTGGGGTGAACAGAAAAGCACACAGTCACTTATACTGCAACAAGTAATGTCCATTGTGGTTTGATGGTAAAAAGCCTGGCTCCCCACAAAAACACTCACAGTAAAGCCTGACAACGCCCACTGACCCCCCAACCATGAACTGAAGTCTTTCATGACTGAATATTTAACATGTAATATATATGACTTGAACATGACTGGACAGTTTCTTTTGATCATGTGTTCTAGTTGACATGTAGCAAATATTTTCAAACAGAATCAATTTCTGCATCCCGTTGTGCACAGAACCACCGTGACATATTCTGTACAGGAGAAAAAAAGCCACGAACCAATCCCAGGTTTACTGTGTGTAATGAGAGGCTCATAACCAATTCTGAAGGGAAAACACCAACTGCTGTCACTGGTTTAAAAGAATTTAAAAAGAAAAAGAAAAGAAAACACAAACCCAAGTAACCAACAACAACAATAAAAACCACGCTGTTACATAAAGCCCACTAGTAGGACATGCACAGATAAGATTTTAAGTATCTTCTTTTTCTTTAACATTCCAGTACAATGTAAAAACACCATTGATAATGAGCATAATACACACAAACACCCACCCAAGCACAAAAACACACATGAGCAGAGTAAGAGGGCTGTAAACATAATTTGGCTACTTCTCTGAACAAGATATGCTGAGGTAGGTTCTAAAGTTCAACATTCTCAAGGCTGATTGTAATGGCTACATAAAATAGAAAAAGCTGTCAGTAGCTTCCATTCCATCCACAGTTCTCTACTTCTTGGCCTACTTCTTGCCCTGCTTGTTCTCTTGTCTTTCTAAGTTAAAGAAATCACTGATAATAAGTCCACACTAATTTGACTTACTGCGGTGGAGTATAGGGAGTCAGGAAAGTTGGCTTCTGCTCATACAGCAGTTACAGCAGCTGGTATGACAAAAACAGGGTCTCCAACAATCTCCTGCCATCAATCACCTGTTTGAGAGCATAAAATCAAGGGTTACTGACCAGGAAGTGACAGATGCACACAACATGGCTATCTCTAAACTGGCCCCTCACACATCAATGGAAGGGTCAACAATACTGGTTTAAGCACCCTTACCATACAATAATGATAATATATGGAATTTGAATAGCACTATATCTTGCAAAAATGAATCAATGCATTTGCATTCAACACATTCTTACACATGCAACCAATAACAAATTGTTTAAACAAATTCAAATTTACATACACACAGAGCTGACTTTTAAATGGAAGTCAGTAGCTGGCATGCCAAATATAAAAGAAATAAACAAGTTGATAATTGTTTTCACTAGTGAATCGTGGAGTGATGGTGAGGAAAACAACCCAGAGAACAATGACAAAAATCAAATAGGCAGATGAAGAGCTGAAAGCAGTTAAAAATCTACCTATGATGAAACAGGGCAAAAACGCTGACAAAACTGATTATTCATTCAAAGATGAACATCTGGAAGAATATTTCCTGCTCCATGACAAAAAAGATGCTCCCTTGTTTATAAGGAAACAACTTGTGATAGTGATGCTGAAGAAAGTACCTTACCTACTCTGGAACAAGCAGCAAACTTTTCATGCCAGTTCTCACAAATTAAGGTTGCTGATGAAAAAGGACTGTCTGACAGCAGAGAAGATGCATTGCACAGTTTTCACCACAAGATGATTTTGTCACTGCAGCTGAACACTCAAGATATGACAGAAGGTGAGTTTACATTTTGCCCCTTCATAAACTCTATGTATGTGCGTGTGTATGTGTGTGTGTGTGTGTGTGTGCGCGTGCGCGTGCGTGTGAAAACAAAATTAAAGTCATATTTTTATTTCCAAAGGGTCCAATGTATTTTTAAGCAATATTTCCTCTTTTTTTCCCCTCAGCTGCACATGTGTGTATGTTCTTCGATTTAATGTCTAATCATATTATTGATTCCGTCACTGTCACCGATCCCATAGATTCTGAATCCTTTGCGGCGCCTTCGAAGCTTTTGTCAATTATTGACTAAATGATCACAAAAAGGGGTTAAAATAAGGTTGGGGTGGTGGATGACCTTCGGGAAAAAATATAGCTGTAAATACAAGATAAAATTAAAACAATGAAGAAAAACCATTATTGTTTAGCTTATTCAAAACATCAACCACAACTGTTCTGAGGTAAGAAAAATAATTAATGTGTGTGTGTGAATTATGTGAGTTTATTCATTATTTTCACAACAGCCAAAGGTAAAAATTACTTGTCAAATAAGTAAGAAATATAACTATCTAATAATTATGTCTAGAGCAAATTAAAATCAACATATTATTCATACTTCTACTTCTGGTTATTCCAAATTAAAATGATGTGATATACATACTGATGTGTGTGTGTGTGTGTGTGTGTGTGTGTGTGTGTGTGTGTGTGTGTGTGTGTGTGTGTGTGTGTGTGTGTGTGGTCTGTGTGTGTCTGTGTGTGTCTGTGTTGTACTACTACTAAAACCACCATAACCACTTTCACCATCCACATACATAACACTCACACACACACTCACACTCAGAGTGTGCACTGACATCATTTATTCTGGTTAAATACAGTGTAGGCCTACATCATACATGATTTTTCTATTCTTATGTACAGTCTGATGCAGTGTTATGATGTATGATAGAGAACAAACTTTGTCATGTTAATATTAAGCATGTACTTTTGTTTTTTCCTCAGATGAGCTGGACATGTTTGTTGTCATGGGAATCACTTGCTCAAACATGCATCAAGGCCCTACAACTGTGAGCAGCAAGAAGAAAGAGCAGGAGCAGACTAGAACTGACTACACATGGATTTCCTTATGAGGTATGTTTGCTTAAATTGTTAATAATTATTGTATAGATTAAAGTCAAGCTAACATCAATGCTGCAAGTTTAGCCATCATTATTTTCCTCCCTGCTTATGTCAGCCTCCATCCAGTTATCTTGGAATGTTTAAACAAATATGAAATGTAGTTTTCTTGTGTCTTATTGAAATTATGATTCATATCAGTGTGCCTGTCAGTATTGTAATTGCCCTTCATGGGATAATTAAAGAGTTCTTGACTTGATTTGACTCCTTTCCCCAATCCTTCTTCTTCTAACCAGGTCCTCTTCATTCACAAAATAGATGATGTGCATGAAACATGTAACAGAAGTAGTACAGTAAATTGTCATCTTTCTTCTTTCTTTTCAACCTCTAGTTCTCTGTCATAGTTTGTGTCTCATAAAAAAACCCAACTTAAATTGACACCTCCCCCCAGCCCCCCCCCCCCCCCCCCCCCCCCCACACCACACACCCCACACAAACAAAAGTATACAATAAATAAAACAGCAAAAACAAAACACTTACAAAGATATCATGAAGGCCATGGAAGACGATGATATATATCTGCCACAGTGGGGTGATGCCTTACAAAGTACACCATGTCTGATAAACAGCTATTCAGCTCCTGTAACACACATTGAACATTAACTTTATCATCTCATAGAGAGAAATTCTGACAGGTGCAACATTACTAGATAAGAAACCAAAATATGTTCTTTCAATCCAATCCAATCCAATCCTGCGACTATACAGTTTATCATGTGACACATTATAAATCATAGAATAAGTTTGTTGTCACTATTTGATAATTTGCAGGTGTTCCTTTCTGTTTTCTACATTTTCTTACAACAGCTTTAATTGACTTTAGAGCACGAAAATCAATTTGTACTACAAAAGGCAGAAAATAATAGGAACACAGAAACAAAGGTGGTAGTATTTTATATGTGAGTGAGAGAGAACTCGAACTCGAAAAATTTATTCACAAAAAGGCCATTGGCCCATACATGAAGGGGGTTGCCGAACTGCTTAATATTTTGGTGGAGGTAAAAGCAATAGTAACGACAAGATGTTACTGTATAACAATAAGTCAGCTACGAAAAATATGACTTAGGATAACAATATCTCTCTTATTCTGAAAGCTTTACACAAATATAAAGTGAGGCTGTGCACAACCTCAAGATGACTTGATGCCAGGAGTAAACAGAGTCTAAATAAATTAGGCTGTCTACTATATTTAACAGGGATGAAATTCTGCCTAACATCCTCTAATACTGGACTGCACAACACAAAATGTACTTCATCCTCCGGTGCTTGCTTACATAATGGGCATAGCAGCCTGAGGTCATCAATATCATGTTCTCTGTATCTGAATTTATGAAAATTTATATCTGATACACAAAGTCTAAACTTAGACATAATTCTTTTCAAACGTATATACATATCAAGTTTTAGATAAGGTTTGACATCATGCGAACTTATAAATTGTCTGTACATTTGAAATCTTTCACTGCTTTGTATATGATCACTCCATTGTTGCCATTGGTAGTCAACCAATCTTTGCCTGAATCATCATCATCATTAACCATTACACCCAGTGGTGTGTAGGGCAGCAACAAAGCACTTCCACTCCTGTCTATCCTGGGCCAACCTTGTCACTGATCCCCAAGAGTGCTGCATGGCCTTCATCTCACTTTCTACAGTCCTCCTCCACATTGCTTTTGGTCTTCCTTTCTTACTCCTTCCGTCTGGGGTCCAGCGCAATGCTGTTCTTAAGATTGACTGTGGGTCTCTTCGGAGGATGTGCCCAATCCACTTCTACCATCGTCTGGTGATGATGGTTCCCATGTCTTCCTGCCTGCATCTCTGTAGTAGGTCTTAATTGGAGATCTTCTCTGGCCAAAAGATCCAGAGAATTCTTCGGAGGCTATTGGTGTGAAAGGATCGAAGTTTGGTAAGATCCGCTTCCGTCATCCTCCAGCACTCAGAACCATACAGGAGCGTAGATACAACACAGCTCTGGTATAGCTTCAGCTTCTGTCCGCTGTATCTTCTGACATATTTTCGTAAGTTGTTTTACTCCTTCCTCTCCTTCTGCTTGTATCATTTCTGTCACCACTCCTGATGGCCCTGTGGCTTTTCTCTTTTTCAAAGTTTGAATTGCTCTTCTGATTTCATCTTCAGTCACCTCTTGTACCTTCAACTTTCTCCACTTCCTCGATTGCATGAGGATTCTCAAAATTTAGCAGATCAAGAAAGTAATCCTTCCATCTCTGCAGAATATTTTGCTTCTCAGTCATGATATTTCCATACTCATGTTTTACAAATTTTGCTACATTGATGTCTTTCCGTTCTTTCCTCATCTTGCTGAGCAATTCGAAACATCTTATTCTGACCTTCAGTTGTATCAAGTCCAACACACCATTCGTTCCACGCTTTTTCTTTAGCTTGGGCTACAGCTTTTGTGGCTTCTTTTGATTTCCTCCTGTATATCTCTCTATCCTCAAACATCTTTGTTTGCTGCCACTTCCTAAATGCTTTCTTCTTCTCTTGGATTGCTACTTTCACTGCATCACACCACCACCATGTTTCTCTCTGTCGATGTCTTCTTCCTTTGGTCTCTCCACACATTTCTTTTGCTGCTTCCATGAGGATTTCTTTCAATTGGTTCCAGTCATGGTCTTGTCCAGCCGCTTTTTCTCTCACTTTTTGCTCATATTCCAAGGCTATGTTCTTGTCTTTAAGCCTCCAAATTTTCAGTTTCTTCTGATTGCTTTCTTCCTTGGTATTATCAAATCTTTTATTAGAAAATCTGCGCACAACAATCTGTGCTGTGAGAGGCATTCTTCCCCTGGAATAACTGTACAGTTTGTCGCCATTGCAGCATCTCCCTTGAAGAGAATGAAGTCAATCTGAGTTTCCGCTTCACCACTTTTGAAGGTGATATAGTGCTCTCGTCTTTTCTTGAAGAACGTATTCAAGATTCGTAAGCTATTCTGTTGGCATAGCTGAAGAATTGTTTCTCCTTCTTGATTTCAATCTCCAAAGTTGTACCTGCCCATAACATCTTCATATCCAGTTCTGTCCTTGCCAACGTTTCCATTCAAATCTCCTGCTACGACGACAATGTCTTTTTCTGGTATTTCAGCCAGTTTCTTGCCTAGTTTTTCCCAGAAGTCAGCTTTCTCTTCTTTGGGTCTACCGATCTGCGGCGCATAAGCAGAGATCACGTGCAGGTTCTTTTTTCCACTAACTATTTTCATGTTCATTGAGCTACCGCTACATCTTTCTATTTCGACAACATTTTCAAGCCAGTTTTCATGGACAAGTAGGCCGACTCCGTGTTTGTTCTCTTTTCCTCCACTCCACCAAAGCTTGTACCTGTCCTCACTAACACCTAACATTCGACACCCTTCTCCTTTGTATCGAACTTCTTGCATTGCACAAATATATATTTATCTTTGTTTGAGCATCTCAATCACTTCCAATGATCTTCTGTGAAGTGACCCAACATTTGCTGATCCAATTTTTATCTTTGGTTTGTAGAAGCCAGAGATTCTTCGCACCCCCTGCCCATTTAAGAGCTGCCGGGTACTGGGGGCCATTTTAAAAATTTGACTCATCATTTGTTTTTTGTTTGGAGTGAGGACTTTCATGGCCGGATGCCCTTCCTGACGCCAATTCATTGGTATCCGCAATGAGACGTAGCCTTTGAGTAAAAACTCTAATCCACAAGGCAGTGGAGTGAACAGTTATTTTTAAAGGGCGCTGAACACTTGCCCTTCGCCACTGCCCTTGTCTGCAAAAGCAGGCCTCACCATGAACAGGTAAGGGATGACTTGTTCAGGAGTAGCTATGCGTTGCGCTTGCACTGAACCTTGAGTGCTGGTTGTTGAAAAACGTGGCCAACTGGTCAGGCAGCATCTTTATCCTCAGTCTGACTGGTATTTTGTTGGCCATCTGCCACAGAAAGGGCTGTGTGTGAATAAGAATGTACTGCTAGAGAGTCCAAGTCAGTCAGGCCCTCTGCAGAGTTAGAAGAAATGCTACCATGAAAATCTGTTCAGACTGTGGTTAAAAATGTTTCTGCTGTTAACATTTACATCATCACAACTCTCACCCTCACTTAAAAAGTATATTTCTTGCTTTTCATTTTTGTTTGGTTTTAGGTAAGAGAGATGCCTTGACACAATGACACATTACAGTGCATACAATTGCATAGGTTCACAAATACTGGTACATGCCTAGGCTAAAGGTTACAATCAATAATCTTTGATATTTTATTTCTCTCCTGCATGAATACAAGCGCACACACATCAGACACATGCTAACATATAATATGATTGATAGCATGCAAACTACATTAGCTCACTTGAGCACATGCTCACTTCCAGTTGCACAAATGCTCCCTTGTACATAGTCTTTTTTTCTTTTTTTAAAAATTCACACCCTTAGCATTCATAACAAAGTTTTACTGTGGTGAATTTGATATAAGGTGTAAAAGATCCCAATACTGCTGAAAATGTTGTTGTTTTTCTTCCTGATACAGTGGTAGACCATACTGTGTAAGTCTATTTCAGTATTTGACACTCAGTGAGCACAGCACTGAATGAAAAAGAACAAATGTCCACAGAGTTTGATCTTCACATACTTTCCCCCCCAAGACCAAGAGCCATGATGATCATAGCTAACAATAAAAAATGCATAAATTCCTCACTTCTTAAAATCGATAGGCAATTAGCCAATTACACACACAATTGGGCAAAAAGATAGTATCCATGGCAACACTAAGAGTAACAGATGGTTGATTGATGGTACAGTCAGTAAAGTGGATAACTCCACCAGGATTATGAAACAATCAAACCAAACCAATCCAGGGCACTCTCATCTTTAATAAACGCTATTTAAAACCCTACACGGCTACAGCTAATTTGATAAATTCATAAAATATTTTCAGCAAATGTCTCATGAATGAAGAAAGATGTTGGACCAAGAATACATGGCCAAATGGATTGGGGGGGGGGGGGGATGCATTAATTGGTCGGTGTGGTATTGTGTAGCGTTTGTTCACATAACAAACACATTCGTCTCCCATATGAACAATACGTACCTCTGAATCTTGAAAATGGTATCTGTATCGAGTTGTAGGCGAGCAGTGTTCCGCCATCTTGAACAATATTTCCGGTAGAAGGGGAAAGCATTCCAAGCATACCGCATACCGTGTACCCGGCTGCTTCCCTGCTTAGTACATAATCACACAATAACCACGTGACTAAACTTTCCTTCAAAAGTTCACACGCATGCGCAAAAGTGGTCTACAACTGGACGACGGCAGACGAGAGAAAGCGTCGAAAATGGCTGATTCGCTTAGGAGGCTGGTAAACATCGGGACATTTACAGTGCTCCAGGAAAAACTGGAGAACTGGCATAGTGACTACTTTGTGAGTATACTGTTATCAAATATCATGCAAATAAATGTGCTTTTTTTTTCTCTGCTTAGTTGTATCTCACAGCTTCTAAAACGTAGTTCCTCCCTATTTTTCCTTCGTTTCTAAGGAAATCTTTTCAAATTGAGCGTGCATTTCGTGCACCATTTCAGAGAAATATGAAGAAATTACAGTGGCATACCCTAAGCTTTAGATACTGTTGAAAATTATAAGATGCGGAGGGCTTGTTTGCACTTCTGACGCCATGAAACGATAGCCGCCGAAATAAACGACTGGTCCAGACACGGTCTTCGGTCTTTGATGTTTTGGAATAGGTCCAGCTAGGATCGAAACGTGTGGATCAGGCGGTGAAAGTGTATTGACCAGTAATTAGGTGTAGTGACTTGTCTGAAATGTTTAGTTTGATAATGATCAGCCTTTGGGTCAGTCACAATGGACTTTCTCCTGATGTTGAGAAGAGCTAAACCCCAAACATGCTCATAAATAGTGATAAGTAGGCCAACATGAAACCTCTCTTCTTTTTTTTTCAAGACACACACATAAATGCAATATAAGCATACACACTGAAAACGTTTTATGATTGCCCACTACTAGTCATTACAATAGAAAAAACTGTCACAGCTATGGCTAACACTTTTCTGGATGAAGGGGAAAAACAGTTTAGGCTACAAAAAAAAAAAAGATCTAGACAAATAATACAGATGTGCTCCGACAAAAGACAGAAATAAAAGGAGATGGACATGTCTATGCACATACATGGTGTGTGTGTGCATGATTAGTTGACTTTTTTTTAAAGAAAAAGGAGGGGGGGGGGGAACAAACCACTTTTCAGCAGAGTCTGTCTCATGATTACTGTATCCAGCTTCTCAGCAGAGCAAGTTGAGCACCAGTGAAAACAGCTCTGATTTAAAAAACAAAACAAAAAAACCCCTGGTTGTGGCAGAGTCAGGCAACTGAGATAAATCTTCACTTTAATTTTGCATTGACCATTATATTAAAACAATTTATTTTTTTTAACCCAGTTTTTCAGAGAACACTTTTTGTGTGGGTTTTTTGTGTGTGTGTGTGTGTGGGGGGGGGGGGGGGGGATGGGGGTTGTTACTCTAATTTATGTTGTATAGCAGTATACCAATGACAGATCTTTCTGCTGAAAGTTCGGACTGCTCTCTATGAAAAGAGCATATATCAGTTTAAGGCGGGATAGGGGGGCGAAACTGAGAAATTTTGTTTACAAGCTCATGTTAAAAGTTGTACCATACATTGAAAGGGCATCACTTGTAAATGCTAAAAATCTATAAATTACTCATTTTTATGCACTGTTGCCATGGAAACAATCCAAAATGGCTTCCAAAACTAAATGTTTTAAACTCCTAAGGGGTTTTATCTATAAAAGCTACAAGAAACCTATTTCTTCAGGCGTGTTTTACAACCTAAATTCTTTAAATTCACGCAGAGAAATCTCCATATTTGCATCTAGCAATTTTTTATATATATAAAATCATGATTTTGGTCCCTTTCAGACCCGTGTCTAACCTTAAGTATGTCCTGTTAACCCACCCTGTTGAATTTTAAATCTTTTTAAGGGTGGTGATGGGGGTGGTGGTTGGGTTTTTGTTGTTGTTGGTTGGGATGGGAGGTGCCCAGAATTGCAACAGCTGAGTACAACAGCCACTGGCCTAGGACATAATCACCATAAGTGACCAGCAAAGGGCAATACATTTTCAGAAAAGTGTGAGTGAGAGGGATCATATAAAATCATTTATGAATATGATTGAACATAATCATAAATGGGATTTGTACAGAATTATTGCTTTTTATTTGAGGAGGGGGGGGGGGGTGTTCAGTATTTATGACATTGTCGCTTCTGTTCTTTTTTCTTGTTGTTACCATGCAGTAAACACACACACATACACACACACGCACGCACGCAAGGCATGCACACACACATACACACACACACACACACACACACACACACACACACACAAATACAAAAAATTGTAAAAATGTGTCACTTTTGAAGTGGTCTTTTCCGTTTGTTCTTTTAATTGGGGGGAGGGGGGGCAGTATCATTTTCCTTCTGTTCTTTTTTTTTTTGTGGGGGGTGGTGGGGTGACTTTGTTGTAGTCTTGGGTTAGGATAATCAATCAAGTCTTCTTCTTTTGCTTTCCGTAAATAATGAATGAAGTGAGTTTTCACAGTCCTCAGCACAGCCTATAGGTTTGTGTGTGTTATGGATAGTGTGTCAGGTTTTGTTTTCCTTCCTTGGTTAGAGCTCAGAGGTTGACCAATAATGCCATTAATGGTGAGACTTTTGTGTACATGCAACCTTTTTTTTTTGGAGGGGGGGGGGGGTGTTAAATTTGTCATGCATGTTTTGTAGCTGTATGTTTCATTGTCAAGCTATCGCGTCATTGACAATATGTTATTTTGTTTTGAAATGTTTCGGAAATTCAGGTTTTGTGCCTAGTTCATAGTAGTTGATGGCACAACAATTGTGAGTGGTATATGTTTTAAGTTCTCCGCTGAAGTTACACAGATATTATTGGAAGCCAGCAATTCCTTTATTATGACTGAACTTGCTTTTAAGTTAGAATATTATATTGAGTTGTTTTTTTTCTATCACTATTCACTGTATTATAGTATTGTGAATCAGTCATTTTAAAAAAAAATCTATGCCAGTCAAAAGAAAAAAATCAGATCAAGTCAGTGCCCTCAAAACCAATAAAGACTTTATAAGTTTTGTTGAAATCTACATCAGCTCTGCCATACTCTGAATACTGGAACCAATCCAAAGTGAATGGGAGTCGCTTCATAAAGTCAAAGTATGGCTGCCTTTATGGCAGAATGCAAAAAAGGCACACAAAAGTTTCTTCTGATCCCGTCCCTTCTTTCCTCTTCTCCTGTTTCCCTGATGATAGGTGGTAGGTGGTTAAGAAGTAGGTTTGTTGTGAATATTTGTGCTTTAACTAGGGCCACCTGTGGCAGTTTAAACCTGTTTAGACAGAAGAAGAAGAAAATGGGAGTCATTATCTTGATGGCTCTAAAGTTGGTAAAGTTCTGTGTGGTGTTGTGACTGGTTCAGTGAAGTCTAGATTATATAATTATGTATATAAACTGTACAGATTTTCAAGGAAATGATTTAGGCATGTTTAATTAATCCCAGGATGTAAAGTTGATATCTTCAATGTCAAAATTTTTATTCTAGCCCTTTTGAAGGTAAAATGAAACAAAGATTTGATAAGAATTTTCATTAGTATTTTAATACTTTTGATCTATGAAAAAGTCAATGAAGCTTAAGAATAAAATTCTTTTGCACTTTCCTGAATAGTTAATGGATTCAGTTAATTAACATGAGTGAAATTAAATATTTGTTTTTTCCCCCTTTTAAGGACATTGATACATGTATGCACAGGCATGCATGTGCCACACACACACACACACACACACACACACACACACACACACACACACACACACACACACACACACAGAGCATTGATACCCATTCCAATCAACTGGCACCGACAGGAATGTCTTTCAGCACCTGCCTCAAAGGGCCCCTTAGAGATAAGGTGCCAACCCTGTTCCAACAACACCATTTCTTAGGAGTTCACTACTGCTACGCTTTTCATGAGATCTTGATAAACACCCTATGGCTTTTTTTTTATATTCAGCTCACAGATAAGCCCTGGGCCTTAGGTGAAAATGAAAAGGCAATCATTCTTGTCTTGTCTGACTCTTGTTCCATAGCTAGTGGAGATAAGTCTCTCTGTCTCTTCTCTCTCTCTCTCTCCTCTCCCCTCCACCCCCCCCCCCCTCCCCTCCTAAACCTCCTTTTTTAAATATCCAAACCTCTGTTTCTCTGTCTGTCTCTGTCTGTCTGTCTGTCTCTCTCTCTCTATTCCATTCTGTGTGTGCATGTGCACATGTTGTTGTGTGTGTGTGTGTGTGTGTGTGTGTGTGTGTGTGTATGTGTATGTGTATGATTATTGGACTTGTGTTTGTCAGTGATTGTTCAAGATGAATTTTGATGTGTTGATGCTTCTTTAGATTGTTAATTTGTATCCTGTATGTTCCAAAAGGAATCAAAGAAATACATTTCTTTATTACAGTAGTGTGAGAGAGAGTATATCTCTCTCAGTGCTGTATAATGTATCTGAATCTTAGTTTCTCTGTGTGTGTGTATGTGTGTCTGTGTGTGTATGTGTATGAGAGAGAGAAGGTGTGTGTATAGAATATGTGTGTGAGTGTGTGAGACAGAGAGAGAGAGAGAGTATACAGTGTGTGTGTGAGAGAGACAGAGACACAGAGAAGAGTATACAGTGTGTGTGTGTGTGTGTGTGTGTGTGTGTGTGTGTGTGTGTGTGTGTGTGTGTGTGTGTGTGTGTGTGTGTGTGAGTTAGTGAGATAAAGAGAGAGGTTTGGAAGACTATTGTTGACAGATCTGATGTAGATAAGCTTTCACTTCAGACATTCCAGATTAAAGTGGGGAAATCAGTGAATTGTGTATACCTCTTGTCTGGTGGAGGGAAAGGAATTGGCACAGGCTGAAACATGTTTTGTTCAACAAGCAGGATTTATTGTCATTGCCAATAGGGAATCTGTGTGTCACTGAGTGACTTGTAATGGTGTGTGTGAGTGTGTGTGTGTGTATGTGTGTGTGTATTGTAGGAAAGCACAATTTATAACCAGAAAAACATGAATAATGAGAATGCATACCATAGAAGTGATAGTAATTTAGCAGTGTGTGACTGAAATAGTCTGTGCAATTTGGACTTTTTCTCAACTGCATATATAAGGCAAGCTAATGTATACAACATACAGTACACACATGTGTATAGACTAGTATCCATATCAGGAGCTTCTGTCAGTCTAATTTACAGTCTTTGTCAGGCTAGATTCACACTTTGGGCAGTATATACACTCAAATCTATGGTCCCTAGGATCCTAAACCAGTGTTTAAAATCTTCCTCACGCCTGTACAACCCCCTTCTCCTCCTACCCCCCTTTTTGTGGAAGTAGCATGGTTGACAGTTGCCAAACTAATACATGGCCTTTTGTTACGAGGCAGGCTTACTCATAAGAGTGTACGCAAATCAAGTGGCTGTCTAGGCATGATTTTGTGACTGTATGTTGGGCAGTCTGTGAGAAACCCTTATAGTGTCAGAAAGTTGGACCTTGACAAAAGCTGCAATAAACCGTTTTTCCATCAGATTATTGTTTTTCAAAACTAGGCTATGCATTATGCGGAGGTAGACTTTGTTCAGGATACATGAGCTGCAGAAAACTCAACAACAACAAGAAAACATATGTATGTCACCTTCTTAAGACTTATTTACACATTCTGATGCATGTGATCTGTTCAGAAACCCTTTTTAATCCCTTTTGGATGCACATATCTCAAGCCACTACCTCCCCTCCCGCTGAAAAAAAGTACAGAGAGGAGAAAATAAATTCAACACCAACGTAGACACAAATCTATCATTTTGTACACAGGGGCTACCTTTCGTGAGTTTGGAATGGGATACTGTCTGTTGAGTTGGTGTCTGCACAGTGATTTGGGCAGGTGTGGTGATAAAATAACAGTTGATTAGCCAGTACTGTATCGACAGCTTTTGCAGTAAATGGGCTTGAGAGATAAGAACTCCTATTGGTGTGACTGGAAGTTTGTACAGCTTTGAGATACCATTGAGTTCTGCTTTGCTGTTTAAGCACTTTAGCTGTGTCGTTAGATTTTTTTTTTTTTTTAATGAAATAAAGATTACTTTGTTAATTCTCACCCTCTCACATAAGATTGGATTGTTAATGCAATGAAAAGCAGTTAGTTGAAGTATAATGAAATAAGGTCAGTGAAGTCTAATGTTATAAAATAATGATTCCTTATTTAATGCAGTGTGCGGGAATAAAAGAGTATGTAGTGCAGTGTAATGAAAAAGACTGAACAGCATGATGTTTTTTATGTTAATTGCATTGAGGTAAAACAAAATCAAACATAGCTGTTGCTTCACGTAGTTAGATTTGACTGGCTGTTGTTCTTGTATTCATGGATAAAGACACTGAAATCTTGATGCAAAATTGTGATCATAATGATGAGACCAGACTATGTAAAATCTTAAGAATCAAACCTATGCTTCAATGTTTTGACAGTCAAGGCGAGCTGATACTGACATTATCTGTGATCTTTTAAGTAATGAGTCTGTGCACCATCATTAAAAAAAGTATAGAGGAAATGTGTGCAAACCTGCACACATGTACTATAGATATGATTTACAAACATACAGATCATATATTCTTTTGTTTTACATGATCTGTTTTACTATTAGTGATACTTGAGCTCACACATGTGTACATGAATGCATAAACATACACATATGTATGTGTGCATGCGTACCCTTTTATGGTATGCATGCAGGCAAGCACATGCACACACACACAATCACACATACAAACACACACACACTCTTTTGGAAGAAACAAAACCTGCCCCTCTTCTCTATTTCGCAATCTGAGTACATTAAAACACAGACAGTACTTACAAAACAAAAAGAAAGCAGACAAACACACCCTCTTCAACCGAGTTTCAGTTCCAGAGCAGGTCACTGTTCTTGGAGCGTGTTTCCAATAGCACATAGGTCAAAGAGTAATCCTGGCATTTGACATTGGATTTGCTGGCATAAACACTACAGGCAAAGGGGTGTGTGGGTTACACAGGGCACCCCTCATTACGTTTAATCCTCCCAGGGGCCTCGCCTCACTGGGGTGGAAAAAAACATTTTTTTGATGGTTTGACTGTTTTATGGTTTCTGACCTGGCAAAATATTGACCTGCATTGAGGAGTGCTGACCGGCCTGTGTGGTAGCAAATTACTGTGGTGTGAAAGGTATTATTGCTTCAAGTCCATGCGACTGTGCTGAGGTGTGTTAATACTAACATAAGTATGAAAGAAACATAGGCGTTTCTGCAGTGTGTGTTCTCCAGTCCCAGCAGAACAGTTTCGGGTGGTAAATCATTCACTTTCACTTTTAGTTCTGTCCTCTATGTGTGCTGTTTTGGTTGCATAAGTCAAAAATCAAATCAAAATCAAAAACATTTTCAGTGGTCCTTAGAAAAAATACAGGATAATAATTATTCACATGGCTCAGTTCTCATACCAGATATTCAGCTCATGAATAGAAAATATTAGTAGTATTAATATTCTAAAAATGTTGTCATCCGTTCCTACCGGCATGCAATGGCGTACTCTTCCAAAAGGCAACACGGGTTTTTAACATGTGCGCAAAATATTCTGCATGCATTCACACATGGGGCCTTGATTTATAGTCTCATCCAAAAGACTTTTGGGGGAGTGTAGCCAGTTCTAATGTTAACTCCAGGAAAAATCTGCCAAAACAGGTGCCTGCATGGTAACTCATTAGGCCGTCAGGTCACAAGCTCAATGCTCTAACCACTAGACTATCCCCTCTCCCCTCCCCCCCAGTGTGTGTGTGTGTGGGGGGGGGGTGGGGGGGGGGCAGAATAACCTCATGGTTAAAGCATCATACTTGTCATATGATGGTGAGAGCCCAGGTTTGAGTCAAGGTGTCTTTTGGAGGGGATTTTTTTTTCCCCTGGAGTTAACATTGGCACTGACTCCAGTCTCCCAAGACTTTTCGGAAGTGACTTTAAACACAAGTTTCATGTGTGATTTCTTGCAGAACATCTTGCGCTCTATGTAAAATCCCACCCACCTTTCATAAGAAAGAGTATGCCAGCTCTGGTCAGTGGATGGATGACACAAACATACCCAGCATACATTGTGCTACCCAAAGAGAGATGTATAGACTCTGCCAGGTTGTCCTGGTGCACAGCATTTCTCTTTTCATTGTTCTGAATAAGAAGTGTGCCTGTTATCCCATGTTGCAATTAGTTGTTTAGTTCCAGCACTATGGGAGTGTTATGCATGTCAAGATGATTTTTTCCCCCCATTTTTCTTGTATTAATATTCCGCTACTGTCTGAGAATTGATCAGCAAAAAGTCAAACCTGCCTTCTGCATGTTTTAAAAGAACAGTTTGATAATACTCTTACATGTGGAAGGGGGGTGGGGTGTAGAGGGGGTGGGATGTAAGGAGAAAACTAGTGGTGGTATGGACAGTTATAATTTAAATCACCATTTTTATATTTCGTTGGCAGTTGCAGTGTATTTTGAATATTGTTGTTTCAGGTCAATTCCTGTGATCAGAACACTGCCCGATGTTGTGAGATCATTGAACTGAATGCCAAGGTGCAGGGACAGCTGTTTAAGCTTCTCAGCTTGTGTGCTCAGGAAGGTATGAATATAGCTGTCAGGCTTTGGTGTTTATCTGTGTGTGTGGTTTGAAAAGTGGAGGGGAGAGTTCCTTGTTTATTGTGTTAAAATATTTTTGCTTTTGAAAGTATTAAAAGAAAAAAAGGGGGGGGGGGGGGGTTACCTTTTCATAAAAAGTTATGGAATTTGTGTAATAATCTTTGAATCAAATATCACTGAAGAATGAAGTTCAAACACGCATAGGCCTTTGTAAGTGTAAATAGTGAATAAAATTGTTGTCTCTAATTTAATAATAAAAATTTAAGTGCAGGCTTCTGTCAGATTCAAAAGTAGTTCAAACCTAACACAGTACACATTCATATCTGTACAGACTTGAGCTGGATTTTTTTAAAGTTGTTTTTTTTGTGGAGACAGGGAGTGGGGTACGAAAAGAACTTGCATAGAGATAAGACACGTTAGCCATGCAACTGAGGAGAGACAAGCATGGTAATGAAGGAAAACAAGTGCAGATAGTCAGGCTTTACTCTCTTTTTGGGGGGACACAATAGCTGAATGGGTAAGGTGACACTTTACTAGTAATGGTCTCAGAGTTGGAGCTCATGGACTCCAGGTTGAGCTGCACCAGGAGATTTAAGAGGAGTCTTTTTTTTCTTATTTATTTTATTTTACTTTTTGTTTGTTCCTCAGCCAGAGCTCCAAGGTTCACCAGTTGTGAGATTTTTGTGTGTGTGACCTTTTTGTCCCTCTATTAAGGTGGTTGCTTTGATTTGGGGGATGATGGATAAACAAGACACCAGAATGCATGCATTCTTTTCTCTTTAATGTTGTCATCTGTTAGTCATCATCATCATCATTAACCATTTCACCCAGTGGTGTGTAGGGCAGCAACAAAGCGCTTCCACTCCTGCCTATCCTGGGCTAACCTAGTTACTGATCCCCAAGAGTGCTGCATGGCCTGCATTTCACCCTCTCGGCTTTGGCCATCAGCATTCATACGTGTCTCACTGGACCCGGGAGGTCCTTCGCACGCAAAAGTAGAAGTTTTCTCTGTTGCTGTTTCCGTAACTTCTCTTCTTTTACGGGACAGTTAGTGGCATGTAATAATAGCATACTCTTCCAAAAGGCAGAATGGGTGTAAACATACATGTATGCAAGATGTTCTGTGTGAGTTAGCACACAGGACCTTAATTCATTATTCATCTGAAGGACTTTCAGGGGTGTGGAGACAGTACTGACGCTAACTGCAGGGGGAAAATTCTCTTGAATGGGTGCCTAGGTTGTAGCTCAAATTTGAGCTGTTAGAGTTGCAAGCACAATACTCAGGCTATTCAGCGACACCCTCCCTTCCCATCTTCGTCATTCTTATGATTTATGTCACAGGTCAACATACGAGCTGCTGTGTTGGTTCCTGAGTCATTCCTATGATGTATATTGGCTCATATACTTTATCTTTTATTTTTTAATTACTTTTGCAGACCTTTCACTCACTGATTAATTAATTCATCCATTTACCCATTCTTTAAATTCTAAATGTAAAATCATTTCATTCTTTGATTGATTAATCCCAATCATTTGCCCATTTTTAAATATGCCATTGGTTGATTAAGACACACTACAACCACTCCATTGGTTAATCAGATCTAACCAAGTCAAGCCAAAATACTTTGTAATCCGTTACATGAAGGGCAATTGCAGAGGATAGCATTGACAAGGGCACAGTATGGTAAATACCATACACTGGGATCCACATGAATAAGCTAGTGATCCATTTTCGTGTTAACATGCTTTGGTTATTATAACTAAATAGATGTCACTTTGTGATCAACAGGAGGCCTTTACGGAGGCACCAACATCATCAAGTCTCGTCTTCTGCCATGGCTGGGCCAGAACTTTTTCACCTCAGGGGGAGCAGTGACTGCAGATACTTCGCTGTCGGTGCTGGCCGAGGCTGCTGCAAAGGACCGAGAGCTAACAGACCTGCAGGACATGTACGAAAAGTCCTTGACAGAACTGGATGGGGAGCTGCAGAACACTCAGGCGGAGAATAGAGACCTGAAGGACGAGTGAGTGGCGTGAAAGGAATCACACATAGCTAACATCTTGCCAACAAGACTTAAACTGCTGATATACCTTCACTGTGCTTTGTGTGATACACTGTTTTGTGTACAACTTTTTTGGGGGGGGAGGGGTTACAAGCAAAAAAACGTTTTTAGGATTTTTTTAAAAAGGAAGAAATTGTTGAATAATCTTCAGAATTCATCATGGATGTATGAGACTTCCTTTTTTTCTTTTTCATGTAAAACAAGATTTCTAGGTTTTTTGGCAGGGGGGGGGGGGGGGGATACAAACTAATAAATAACTGGTTTTTGTTAAGGTTAGGCAGGGCATCCAAATTGTTGTGTTTGCTTTTTTCGAGGGGGTGCAATTTTGGGATTTAAAAAAAAAATCTGACACATCAATGTCTACATCACCCAGTGCAACATCTCTCACCAGGTGGGGTATTTTGTTGTTCACCATATGCAATTAATGATTGCAGTTTATAAATGAAGATAAATTGCATTGTTTTTCTTAAGGGGAAGGAAGGGGGTTAGTCCCTCTTTCTCATGAGTATAATGACCATATTCAGATCACAAAAGCTTTTTTGTTTTGTTTGCTTTGATACCACATTTTCATACATGTTTGATAACTGAGTGCTAGTCTTTCATGTCAGGTAGTATATGAGTTACCATATACAACTGAAGAGGTATTTAACATGTTGGGGGGGGGGGGGGGGTTGTTGCTATTTTTTTCTTAAGTGAGAAAGAACAAGAGAGTTGTCCCTGGCAAAATTCTGTGAAAGAAAACATTTTAGCTGACAAGCAAGCAAAATGTGTGTTTGTGCATGTGTACGTTAGCATATATGTGCGAGAGCACATGCGCATGCATGTGTGTGTACGTGTGTCTATGCATAATTAATAAAACACACTGTATTTTATTTTATTATGTAAATCAGGCTGCAAGAGACGAAAATTGAGCTGGATCGAAGCCTGCGCTCTTCCACCAGTGACAAGATGTTCACTGACTTGGAGGTCAAGGAGCTTCGACGCAAGTAAGTGGATTGTGTTCATACATCCTATATCTGTTTGTGCATGTAAACGTTTTTATCCTTGTATCAGATTTTTTGAATAAGAGAGAATAGGGCATATACATGAAAACATGTTCATACATATTACATTTGTATAGAGCGATACTCTTGTAGTATAGGCTTTAAGTATACCAAATGCACTTACACTCTCACTCATACTCACATGTGCACATGCAGGCTTAACACACACACACACACAGTCTCTTACATTCTCACTCACACTCACACACACATGTGCACATGCAGGCTTAACACTTACACACAGACACACACACAGTCTCACACACACACACACATTACGCATTTAATGTGACGTTATTGGTTTTTCAGTTGGTGGATTTCTTTCAGAAAAAGTGTCTTCAGGACAACAGCATCTTGCTGCAGAAGTGTCATAACCTGTCAATACTTCTGTTTAGTAAAGAGTGCAAACTTTTTGGTGAAAAGAAAATATAGCCATTTAGCCTAAAGGAAAACTGACAGGTTTTTGTTGCTGTTAGGTTGTGGTTTTGGGAGGGAGGGGGGAGGTTATTGGAGAGGGGAGGAGATGTTGATTTGTTGCAGGAAAATATCAAGCTGAAAATAATTTTTTTGTTTGAAAAGGGGACAGAATTGTGGAACTAGCAAAAAGAGAATGAGATAGGGATGGGGTGGAAAAAAAGTTACTGAAGTTGGGTGTTTTTTTGTTTTGGAGGGGGGAAGGTCCTGGCAGGTTAAAAAACCAGCGTAACTCTAAACCAAAACTGTTACTGAGAATAAAATCAGTATGAAATTTTACGAGATGAGTTTTGAGATGGAAATTCTTGCAGAAGAAAACCCATTTACAGAAAGATACAAACTATGTGACTGAGAATAAAATCAGTATGAAATTTCACCAGGTAAGTTTTGAGCAGGAAATTCTTACAAAAACTGAGCAATCAAAGGAGATGAAAAGGAAATCATTTGAAAACTAATGCAGAAACTAATACGACTTTATTTTTTTGTTCACAAAATAGCGTGTTTTTCTGGATTTTCACATGGTCCTGGAAGTGTATTAAAAAAAAATATTGGAAAAATAGAAAATCCTTTCCAGATCTGGAAAAGTCCTGGAAGAATCAGTTTTGGCCCTCAGGATCTCAAACAGTCCTGACATTTTTAAAGGCAATGTTAGCTGTCTGCTGTAAAAGCAAGAGACAATAAAACAATACTCAAAGGAAACTTAACTGAACATAACAGAATCAGAATTGAAGGTGAAAACAGAATTATTGCCATCTTAGATTTGTTGCAGTTGACCAAGTTAGAATAGATCAAAGTGATCTGTCTTCTTGACAAGGCTTATTCTGGGGAATGTTGTTTCCTCCCCTTTCTGTTTGATAAGGCCCGGAAGAACCCTTGTTTAGTGTACAGGTTTGAATCAGATGGAAACGTCCATTTTGAAATATAAATTTGTGATTAAAGAACTTTTTGTCCTTATTGCAGATGAACGATGTTGAAATTTTAGAAATAGCTTTCACAGTGAATAGACCTTTTGCCTGTGAGTTTCAAATATACTCTGGTTAAAAATAGTGTGTATTGTGTTCATTGGCATTCATTACCAGTTCCTGAATGGAGGCTAACAACAACCATAAAAATGTTTACTTGTCTATAAACCCTGTGCTTGTCTTATTTTGAGCCGTTCTTTTAAATCAGCATTGCTTTTAAACAGAGAACATGACACTGACATCAACACTTAGGTATCAGTATATAATAATATATGAACATGTATCAGTTCTTCTCATGTCAATAGTCTCTCATGTGTGTTGGACTTTGAGGGGTGTGACGTTTAATTGACGGGTGTGAAGATATTTTTACCGAAGATTTATTAAGAAAGCTCTAATCTCTGCATTCCATGTACTCCATCTTTCGTGTACATAAACTAGGACTATCTTACTTTAATCTCTGAAAGAGTGGTGCATTTCCTACCTTCCTGTATGACGATGGTTGACCTCCTTTGATCAGACTAACAGAAGGCGAAGACGAGAACAAAGCCCTGCGCTCCAAAGCAGGCTTGTTAAATGATTATCAGGCGGAGGTGAAACGCCTGAGAGAGGACATAGCCCTCTTGTCTGCCCGCAGAGACCTGCTGCTCCTGCCTCCCCACAAGATCCCACTGTACAAATCCTACTATCTGTATAGCAAAACCCCCGCTCTCAAGGACAGTGAGGGGTAAGGGACTGCCTGCCTGGGTGACGCTGTAACCTTTGTATTCTGGAGCTTCACCATTTTGCTTCCCGTACTTGCAACTGACCTGTTTTTGATTTGTTTTATTTTCTCACTCAGATGGTACTCTTGTGTGCTTGGATGAGGCTTTTTTGCAGGGGGTAGCCTCCTCTCACTTACATCTTGTATTGGGTTTTTTTTCATTTCTTCCCCATCTTCTTCTGTTCTGGTAATTTGGGGAGATTTTTTTAATTTGGTTTGTTTATTGGGGGTTTTTCCCATATATTTTAGTTTCAGTTTTTTCACATAGTCATCCCCCTCCCCCTCATTCATCACAAAAAACTCAGAAAATGTGTGTGTGTGTGTGTGTGTGTGTGTGTGTGTGTGTGTGTGTGTGATATGTTTAGAACAGATATAATACAGATGTAAAAATATCTACCCGTTTGTTACCTGCAGCTTATATGTGATTTGTGGTCAAAATAATTTTTTTTAACTGTAATATGATTATCAAACTGCTAATAGTATGCTCACAATTTTCTCACCAGCATTTTTCCCTTTTGAATATTAGATAAAAACTGTTTAGTGTTACATTTTTTAATTTTTGTTCATTACTTTTCATTTGAGAGTTGGCATTTACAGATTTAAACACTATATACCCACACACTTGTATGGATCCATGCACACACTCACACACACACACACCATTTTTTGTTATTGTTATGAGTCAGTTATAGCAAAGCTGATCTAATGCTTTAAATTTCTAGAATTAAAAAACAAATATTGTAGTTAGAAATCCAGTGCTGTATTTCTAACAAAATTGGTTCTTAAAATGAATAGTTAGTTTCATTAAACTGATCCCCCTGACATTTGCATCCAGAAAAAGCAATGCAAAAGCAAAATACCCCAGTTTGATAGCATGGGAAGAAGTGTTGCCTCTGCTTGCAGAGTTGAATCTAACACTCCAGACAAAATCCACCACAGTGTCTTTTCAATAGAATTTTGTTTTCACTCTTTTTTGTGAATGATAAACGATTTAGAAAAGCAGAACCTAATACAGAATAGATGATTAATGAGTAGTATAACAACATTTACTGCAAAATAACCAGAATTTCTCAGTCATAGTTTTAGTAAGAGCTGTGCTTTAAAGTTGACGATGGCAGTGTCAGTTTTGGTTGTTTTTCAAATATCTATGTTAATTTTAATAGCAAAAGTATAATTTTACATTGTATGCCTATCTGAATTAGATGTAACTGCAGTAAGCTAACCACTTAAGAAAATGAAGAAGGTATTGGATGGAATAGTTTTCTTTGTTTCATTGTAGATTTGCTGCTAATTTTCCAATGTAAGTTTTATCTTTTGATATAAATGTATTTGTCTTGTTTATTGTCGTAAGATGTGTTTAATTTAGGTAAAATTGTACTAGTGGTAAACATAACCAAACAATCAGTTAAAACTTTATCAATTTTTTCCACAAACTTTGTGAAATTTTAGAGAAAGTGGAGAAACATATCTAAATCTGGAGATTAGTTGAGTTCTTTTTCATTAAAAGAATATTAGAACACATTAAGGAATAAGGGTGAAATCTTTCGAAATAAATCTTCATAAGCAAGGAAATATATATACTGGTGAGAAGACTACCACATTTTTTTTCTCATGATATTCAAATCTCTGCAGATTTGTATTGTATCATTTTTTACTATATAGTTTGAGTGTGTTTTTCACCATTATTTGGCTCCATGCATGCAATGTATATTTTTTCCTAGAGTTTTGGATAGTCATCTGGCAGCACTTTATGGTGAACCTTTCCCATCAGTCAAGGTATTCTGGCACCTGTAAACTGCTTGTGGGTATTGTTTGGAATATGCATGATTCATATATTCATACATTTTTTAAAAATTGTTTGCCCCTGAAATGCATGTTTCAGCAAAATGCAGATTTTTAAAAATTCCATTTCTTTGTGCACACACTGAAATTATGTTGTGAATCAGACTATGAAAAGCTAGAAAGTTTGTGTGATTTTTTTTCTCCTTTTTTGAATGTTTTTTTCTCTAAAATAAATAATGTTGTTGTTTGATATGTGCATACATACAATGCTCCAGTCAGCTGAATTTTTATGCCTTTAAAGATTATGAATGTAGGATATATATTTTTTGTTACATCATCGTTTTGAATGAAATGGGTCACAGTCTTTGTGCATTTTTTGGGGGGTCATAAAGTGTAGCAGATGACTGTCTAATACCTTAAAAATGAGTGTGTGGTTTTTTGCATGTAAAGAACAGAACGAAAGTCTTTCCCTTCCTCCTGTTCTCGAAAGCTGAGCCGTGTTTTCTTCTCCTGTAATAGATACAAAACATGATTAATAATTCCACATGCATTCTGAAGTGTTCTCAATGAACTCTAGACTTGCAGATGCCCAGGATGAGATTTCCCGTTTACGCATAAGGTGTGGCCTTGTGGATGACTATGAGCGCAAAATGCAGAATCTTAGAGATGAGCTCTACCTGAGCTCCCTCAGCAAGCCCCGCCCTCTCTCTCCTCCTCCTCTGCCTGAGCCTAGGTACGTGACATATTTTGATTCTTCAGTCATGTCCTTGTGCAACTGCACTTTTTTTCGTCATGCATGCTGAGCCCATTCACTGTTGCTCTTTAAAAAAAAAGACCCCTCGTGGATTTAACTTTGTCTTGTACATTTTTTTGGTGCAAAATGGGGGTAATTGTGTGCTTGAGAGGTTTTGTATTGTGCATGCACATGTTTTGTCTGGCATTTTGTTCATACATTTACTTGTGTTATCTAGATAAGCTTTGAGAGCTTAATTATCGTATAAGAGCTTAATATCGCATACGCTTTTTAAAAAAGTGTTTACTTATCATGTGTGTTACCTACGGTGTCTTATCTTTTATCAGTAAATAAAGTAATAGTGATTTAATGCGTATTTGTATTCCGCACCCCTTCCCTCCTGGCTTTAAAAAAAAATGTGAGTGAAAAAATTTCAGTTATTATTTCCCCACAAGGAAATTTGCTCAGCTTGTATCAACTGATGAATCTCTGATTCTCTAATCATATTAATTTTTCATTCAATTCCTCTTAGCTGCAAGAAATGGTAAAATGTGCTGAGGAATTCACAGCAAGTTTCAGCTTCCTCTTTGGCTTTAGATTTTTTATTTTTTTTTTATTTTTTTTTTATTTTTTTACTATGGAGTCCTATGTGGAAAGGGATAAGGCAGTTATTGGCATTACATTGATACACCCTTTGAATCTGTTAGAATCCTTACATACTACTGTTGCAAGTCTTAATAAGTTGGTACCTATTCATTGGCTCAGTGTTCCAAATACAAAAATAGTTTCTGCACTGAACATCTGTTGTGAAATAGTATAGGTGTGTGTATTCTGTAACTAGTGATCATTTAGTGCATAGTTTTATATTATTTGATGGGTAGTATTCACTTTCTGAAACCTGTGTACAAACATACACATATGCCTATATATGTTCATATATATACAGTTATTCAAGCATGCAGGTATGCTTATATATGTTCATACGTATGCAGTTATTCATGCATGCAGGTATGCATTTTTGTACCTATGCACACACATGCACCTACACACTCAGTCCTTCATATTTCCCAGAGCACCCCTTCTCCTTTTTTTGTTATGTTTTATCTATATTTCATTATCTTTCTTGCTCTTCATGGGACACACACTAGATGTTAATTAACCAAGCTCTGGAGGGAAATATCATGTTTTACACAAGCATGATGCATTCTGTTCTTACCTGTTTGTTTGCTTGCTTTTGACTTTAACCAAGTGGGTTGTATTGGTATTTAATCTGGATGCCTACTAATCTTGTTTCTTTTCTTCCCCCTGTTGCTTTCCCTACCCTCCGTGTGCACAATCTACCTCCACTGTTCTACCATCTCTGTGACTCTGTTGTGTTGGTGAGTTTGTAGGCTACTGTGTATCTTTGGTATTTTTAGTGGGTTTTTGTTTTTGTTTTGTTTGATTCTGAATGAATGAAAAGTTTTGTGGGGATAAGTTTGAATAGTCCTGTGTTCAGTGTGTGGGTGGGAGTGGGAGGGTTATATTATGTACTTGTTGATTTTGCATATTTTGTGTTCATGTCTTTGGAATTTTTTTCCTGTGAAATGTCATAAACTGCCTAGCTTTGTGTAGGGTTCTCCTTACCCTTTTACCACACCACTGTATTGTTTTATTATGTCTCTAAGGTTCTATTTATTTTATTTCATTCTTTTATTTCAAGATAACGGAATAAACGTACATCTTTTTTTTAAAATCCAGGCCCTGTGTGTATGTGGTTTTGTAAATGTTGTCATCTGTTCCTACTGTCACACAATGGCCTATTCCTCCAAAAAGTGGAACAGGTTTTAATGCATGCGCAAGATGTTCTGTGAGTGTGTGTTTGTTCATATGCGTGCACATGTGTATGATTGGGGGGGGGGGGGGGGGGGGGGTTGATATTTCTCCAAGGGACATCACCAGTAATATGCTGGCTGGCTCAAACTGGTCCAGAGGAAATTGATTTATTTTATGCTTATGAAAGCTTCCCACATTTCTATTGGTGGGTGGAGGATTGAGGGGGTGCAATGTTTTGTTATCTGTATGTTTGATAAAGAGATATGGCTGCTATAGCAACAGTCACTGAACTTAGAGGAGCTTGTGAAGATTTCATGTAACTATGGTCCTTGATGTCTGTCATATCTGTTTAGGCTTTCTAACCAGAAGTCTGGTGCACCTATTCTTTGATTAAAGAGGGATAGATAAGTGTATGTATGTGTGTGTGAATAAAGTGAATCCTTTCATTGTTTTATAGAGGCAGAGATAAGTGTATGTGTGTGTGAAGGAAGGTTTTATTAGTCTTATTTAGTATGATCAATAAGAATACTTAGTTAGCAAGTTTGATTTTTCTTTCTTTTTGAGTACTTGCATTTATTACATGATCAGAAAGGGGAAAAAATGATAGACAATAAAAGCAGAAATTTTGGATGATGGTGTGTAGTGGTATAGCATATACAAGAAGATGATGTGTTGTAATATTGTGTATTAATGATAATGATGTATAGTGGTATATAGCATATATAGGATGATGGTGCATTGTAATACTGTGTATTTAAAAGATAATGCGTAGTGGTGTAAACATTTAATTTTCTTTATATGAATATATCTTGGTGAGTGTAACAAAATAAGTTGTTATGTCATGAAACTATACTATACCATGATTTGATGTAAGTAGTGAAAGAATCTAATCCATGGGGACTGATGGGGAAATACCATGTTGCTTTTATCCTAACAAGGGAATCAAAAGTGCTGTTGTGTAAGAAATTTTACTCTCTGGAAGTTCCTTTAGGTACATTCCTTTAGGTACATATGAATCCAAATCAGTCAGAATAGCTATCTCTGACAACAAACAATTCTTGAAGAAAAAAATTTTTTAACTCCTGTCAACTGTAATCATTACGGCAATGCATATTACTGTGCCATTGTAACCTCTGTACAATACATTTGTCATGTGTCACGCAACAGCAAATCTAGATTTCATGGCAGTAGACAAAAAGAAAGACAATCAGGCCTATATCTTTAATTTTTAAAAAAACTATAATTATCAAGCATCAGCTGTCTCAATATTCAGAAAAAGTTGTCCATAAAAGTCACTGAGAACCATTTGGAGGTGTGTAGTGGTGTCACAGAGCGCAGCAGTTAACACTGACCCCAGTGACACTGAAAGACAAGACAAGTGAGACTATTGGCAGTCATGTTTCATATCTCTGATAAAAAGTGGCTTCTTTATATGGGGATTATTTGTTAAAACTATTTTTTACTGCTTACCATAATTGTTATTTACATCTTCTTTTCATTGTAATTTGAAAATGAAAGGTCAAAGCCTTGTTAGTTTCTAGTAGGAGCATTAGCTGTGTTATCCAGAATATTGTTTAAGAACTTTGAATTAAAATGTTTGCAGCCACCAACAGTCATTCTAACTAGTCCCTTTGGGTTTTTTGACAGCGAATACATCAGCACTTACCGCTACAAGCCAGGTCTAACCTCTCCCCTGTCTGCTGATGACCCAGTTCAGCGAATTCGCCAGCAGAACTTAGTGGCACGCTTCAATGACATGTTTGCTCAGGATCGACTTGATGCCATGGACACTCTACGTCGCTACTCTGACGACCATGAGAACAATCAGCGCATTGTCTTTGCAGCCATGAGTGTAAGTCTGAGAAATGTGGACATGGTTGTGTGTGTGCATGTGCATGCATTGTACTGGTAACAAAATGTAATAGGATGACAGTTTTCAGAAAAATAAAGTGAACATCTGCACTCACTGTCTGCCGTATTCATCTCAACACTCTTATCCCCCTACCTTTTTTTCTCATTTCCATCTCTTCCCTACAGTCCTTCACCAATGTTACGTTGGTGTGCATATTCACATATTTGCACCCAAGGATGTTGTTTTTAAACATATTGTTTTGTTTAAAATCTTACCTATATGTGGTAGATTATTTTGCATTGAAAATCAAAGTCGTGTAAATGGCAGTTCACACATATCCTGGGTTTTGATGTTCAGGAGGCTTTCAGTGCGGCAAAGACAGCGTTCCGTCAGTTCAAGATGAAGACAAGAGCCAGTCTGGCCAAGACACACTACGGACCTGAAACTCTGGAGGAGGCGGTGCAGGATTACATCAACCGCAACACTGACCTGGTTGACACCCCAGGACTGGTGTCGGTGAGTACTCTGTCATCTCTTTGCCAAGTCACCCTTGTTCCATCATAATTAAGGGAAACGCATACCATCAGATGTGTTCTTTCATCTCTGATCAATTTGAGGGTGATTTTTTTGTATCAAAATCTTCTCAAATGGAGGTAGAAAAAACAAATTAAGAAAATTCAAATTCATCTTTACCTTAGAACAGCCAAGGTAATTTTTGTTCTAAACCAGTTGTGTGTTTTTTTCAGTTATTGAACAAGCAGCAGCCCTTAGAAGCAGACTGCAAGTTTCATAGCAACAACAAGCTAAAACTCAAGTTCAACTCAGTGTTTACATGTGGTTAAAAAGATGAACTTTGTGTTTCCTAAAAATAGATTGAAATATATAATTTCAAGCCATTACCACTTATTATTTCCTTCAGCCAAAGAGCTCATTCACAGCTTGAGTGTGATAAATCTTACCAAATTTCATATAAAATCATAATCCATTTCATCCCTGATTTTCTTTTTGTTGTGTTACCCAATGTACAGGACACGATCAGGGCGCTAAACCGCAACCCCAAGCTGTACCTGCCCCCTGACACCAGCTTTGCCGTCATTCAGCCCTTCATCCGTGAGGCCGTCAAGCTGGCATGGCAGATGAGTGCTCTGGCTCACCCTCTGGACATCGGCATTGCCACTGATGCTGAACTGTTTGATGACACCAAGTAAGATGCTGCCATTGTGGTTCCTTTTCTTGCTTTAGTGCCCTGCTTGTTTGTTTGCTTGTTTGTTTTTATGCTTGCCTGTAGTTTATGCTGTGCATATAGTGAAGTTAAGATACACTCAAATCATGATCTTACTCTCCCCCAGGGGTGCCGGGGGCCTATCAGTGTAAATAGCATCCCCACATTCTGGAAATTCTGTGCTAGAAATTTCCTCTTTTCTATCACTCTCTTTGTTTCTGCCTTGTTCCTTTTCTGCCTTGTTCCTTTTCTTCCTGTCACCTCCTTCTTGTCTATTTTCTGCCTTCTTTGTCCATTCTCCTGTCTTTTTTCCAGAAAGAACTTAAAAGGCAACTATTCTCTCTTGTGCCGAAGTCGGATGCACTGGGCCTGACTTGTCAGGCGCTTAACGGCAGCGTGACGCATTTTCGCTCATATAACAGACATCAATAGTTGCTGTCTGAGCGTTCGACGAAGAAGAAGAATGATCTTACTCCACAAAAAAACCTTGTATCATTGTTATATTTATTTTGCTTTGTCTTCATAGCACAACCAAAGACTTATTTAGTGAAGACAAACCTCCGAATGGACTCCAAAGTGTAAGAATATAGCCAATTGGTTTTATGGGTTATTGGATTTTTCATAAAGATAGTGTAGATTATTTTCCTTAAGTTGAATCAGTGTGCTAAGCACATGACATAAATGTCATATTGAACCTCATGATAAATACTGACAATTTCAGAAAGAAGTTGAGAACAATTGAAGTTGACAATCAGTTTTGAAGAAGAGGAGCAAGCAGACAATTGGCAAAAACCAATGAACAAAATCCAGCAATGAGTTGTGACCAACTTCACCTTACTGGGAGGAGTAATGGTTCAGTGCAACTTTACTAACGGTGTAAATAGTCCTGTGCATTGCTTTTTTTAGAATTTTTATTTTATAAAGAATAGAAGGTACAGTTTGTGTTACAAACCAGCACATAATCCTCCAGTTACAGTATTTAAATCAAAGAACCTGACATGTAAGTGTTGACTTGTTCCTTTCTTTTGCTAGCTTCTAAGTTCATCAGGCGTCTTCTTCCAGCACAGTGGTAGAGTGGCTTGCATCAGGCATTTTTGTCCCAACTTTCTTTTTTAAATAAAGCATGGCACTTTATCAACTCATTGCCCTTTACCTCATATGACAAGATTGTTATGTAGCTGCTCGAGACCTTGTATCGGGTTCTGCTTTTGAAAAAGGTCTTTCCATGATCTCCAACACCTTATCTTTCTTCTGGAGTTTTTAGAGAAACATCAGAGATTATAGAAGTCCTTGGAATGAAGGAATAGACGATTGATTATCTTTTGTGTAAGGATGGTGTTATATGAGGCAAAGCAGACAAACCTATACAACCATAAGACATAAATCTTGTCTATAGCAATGTTGGATAACAGACTCATGACAAACCTGAAACTTCACTGATTGAGCATTTAATCTACAATTCCATGTGGCATTCTTCATTTTATTAGAATGGTAGTGTGAGGTTACAATAAATTTTCACTTATGAATTTGCTGGACCCTTATTTGTGCTGCTAACCAAATTTTCACTTATTAATTTACTGGACTATTAATTTTATTATGCTGCTACTATACTCTGTGTGTGTGTGTGTGATGACAGGTACCGTCGCAGCTATGATTCCGAGTATACTGCCCCTCTAGTTGGTCACCACATCTGGCCCACTCTCATGCAGGGTGTACGTGTGGTGGTCAAGGGAGAGGCCAATACTCGCCGTGGTGCTTCTCTGGTCAGTGTCTTATGCCTTAGTTATACAGAGAGGGGTGCTTTGAATTTCTATGTGCATGTATTTCTCTGTGTTTGTGTCTGTGTGTGGATGTTTATGAGAATGAGTGCATGTGTCTATGAAAGAGAAGGTATAATTGTATTCTTGTATGTATGTGCTTGTCTGCATATGTCAATGCGTGGTGTGTAAGAGAGAGAGAGAGAGACATCTGGGGGAGTTTGTAATACTTAAATTGTTGCAATGGTGATTTACAGATAGTTTGCTTGCCTTAGATGAATGCACATGAATGTGCAACTTTTCTGCTAATGGATAGAAAAAACTCACATCGAGTATGCCTCAGATCTAAAACAAGTGACAAAAATGTTACACCGCTGAAATCAGATATATGAATCAGTTTAGTATGTTTTCTGATACTGTTTAAATATTTCTTATTGTATCAGATGGACTCTGCTGTAGTAACAGCAACAACAAAATTAACTTCAAGAGGTAACAGAGAAAAGCAATGATTTTTTTATTTCCCATGGCAGCTTGTATACATTGTATTGTGTATTTTAGGTGCACCTTCTGTATCTGTTGGTTTGAATGTATGAAAGTGCTATGTTATGTAAAAGAAAATCAGTAAATCTTTCAAGTTCTTTTACAGGGTTTATACAAACAGTCTAGGTAAAGGTAAGACTGAATTCACCCTATCCGTTGTTAGAAAGTCAGTATAATCACTGGTTTTAGTTAATCAGAGCTGGCACAAATCTATGTTTTCACTTTGTGTTAAGCATGCATGTAGTGGTGTGTTGGTAGATACAAATGGTTGATACACTTATTTTGTGTATGTGGGAAATCTTTGTATTGAAATTATGTTTTTTCATGTGCATATTTTCATCTTGGCTGTGCTATATCACAGACTGGAAATATGTACCACACTGCTTTAAGCTGTCACCACTCTATTAGAAATTAGAGGTGTTTGTTCTTCAGGAGCATCAGAGGAAAATGGTATATCCTGACACACTTAAAAAAACAGTGAATATATGCATGTTATCACATGTAGGCTATTTCACCAGAAAAAATTGATTTGCTTTTTCATGTATTTTGGCAAACACGGGTTATAATGTTGTAAAAATTGTGTTGGTCGTATCTTGTATTTTGGGATTATCTTTAAAACAAAAGGCAAAAATGTTGTTAAAAGCAGTGCATACACAAATGAAAATATTTTTTTGTGGAAACTCTCATGGAATGTATGAAGAAGTCTCTCCTGCAAGTGTTGCTAAGGGTCCATCAAGTGATGCAAACTTTCACAAATGCTCACCTGTCAGAATACTTACTCCACACAGCATATTTCATTAATGCTACTGTGAAAACCAAGAAACTGTAAAGTAAAACTTATGCAGAAACTGGACACAAAAATTGGATGTTCAGCATCTGTTCAAACCAAGAATAAAGCAGAATGTGGCCATAAAGAGATTTTACCCTGTATCACTCCTATATGTAAAAAACCTTTCTGAAAAACTGTTGATAAAAACATTCAGAAAATCTCAAACCTAACATCATAAAGCAGTCAACATACTGAGGGTCTTGGTGCTACACCCAAAGGACAACAGGAAAGCACAAAAGATTTTGTTTTGGGGTGGTGGTGGTTTTGTTTTTTTGGAAAGCACAAAAGGTTACCTGACACTGCCTTGCTAATCATACCATGGTTGACTTCCCCTCAATGGTCTACTGGCCTGTTAGAATTAAGGAGTGGTGTTGCAGTTTCTGTTGGTTCTGGATCCACTTTTTAACTGCATAATTTTGGCGTGTCTCTTATTCATGAGACAATGATAGCCTGTTCAGTTTGTAATTGTTTGAAGTTGTATTCTCATAATCCTTAAGTAATTTTTTTTAACATCTTTAAAGATTGAAATAATTCTATTGCCATTTACTTAGCCTCAATGTTAATTTCTGTTTGTATCAGAATGTCTTTAGGTTTTTTGTGCTGCAATTTTTCTGTTCATTTTTCTTTTCTTGGTGGGCTTTTCACTGGTTTATTTAGTCTATATTAGGCATTCAACCTTTTTTTTCCTTCTCTTTCTTTCAGCTTGTGGTTTTGGGAAACAATCCTCAAGATTGATTACAACTGACAAGGGGGGAGGGGAGGTCTTATGTTTCACCTTTCTGTTAAACTTGAACACAATTTGTAAAAATTGAAATCTATATAGTACATTCTATTGCTGAGCAAGACAATTTTGTGTGATTGGTTTGTATTCTTGTGCCAAATTAATAACTTTTATCACTTGCCATTTATGATTGGCATAGGTGAAACTGCCTAACCAGACTCCATATATAACAGAAGGTCTACATAAAGAGAAGCGAAATCCATTTAGGTGTTTTCCTGTCCATTCCAGTAGAATGCATTCTAGGTTTTTGTTTGTATATATGTAGGGTTTGTTTTTTTTGGTGGGGACTTCTTTGGGGAGGGGGTTAATGCCAGATGATGTCCAGATTTTTGTTTAACATCAAGATGAAATGCACACTCATGTGTCTGTATGCGTGTTAAGAATAAAAGGCTGTAACTTGTATTCATAAATGTTTTATGGAATGCCATCTCAAGACAATTTTGATGCTTTTAGATGGAATGATAAGTAATTTTATGATAGTCTTGTGTTTGTATGTGCTTGACCACCATTTCAAGTGTTGCACAGTTTCATCTAAAACAACTTGGATATCTTGCTATGGGAGATTAACGTTGGATAAAAGGAGAAAAGAAGTGTTGAGTCTAAACAAAAGCATGGATTCGCGTTTATCAAAATTGACTTCTTATGACTTGTTTGAAAACACTTCTGTGGAATAATTGTTTAGCTGTAGCAGTATGTCTTTTGTTTCAGTCATCACCAAGGAGAGGTCGCAGTCCAACACGTTCCCTGAGCCCCCGCCCAAAATCCTTCAGCCCCATTCGATCCCGATCCATCAGCCCTTCGCGCTTTGCTCGCAGCCGTTCACCCAGCCCCCTTCGCCGGTCCTTCAGTCCTCGGAGAATCATCTAACTACCACAACGAAGAGGAAGGCAGCAGCCCGCTCTGTACTGTCCAGCATTAGGGTGCAGACCTCAGCAGTTTGTGCATGGCGATTAGGGTTAGGGCTATGATTATGTGGACTTACATCAGATGTGAAAGAATTGTTACTGTGACATTTCTCAGCAGAAAGGAAGATCAAAGTCAACATCATGCTCTTGCACAAGGCTGTCATTTTGTGAGGATAGTGTGTGATGTCATCTGCATGCTTGAATTTGTAACATCAGCTCATCTTCAGATTAAATCAGTCATCGTTCCAGAAAGAAAAAATGATGTATGATGTGTTGACATTAAAAGCGAGGTATGTTCATTTATTAACGAATGCGGTTTTTGTTAGTAACAACAGCCTGATTTGTGTGACTTATCTAGAAAGTATTTTGTGAAGCATCAGTGTGTGAACATGTGCTTATGGTGAGAAGAACCATAACAAAAAATGAATACCTCCATTCTTGTTTGGGTTTTGTTTTTATGGACTAACTGCTGTAGCATGGAATCCAAGTCTTGCCGATGGTCAGCTTTAATGCCAGCGATCAGAAAACATCTGCGGTAGACATGTTAGAGGTGTGGTGTGATTTACTTACTCCCTTGTGTTTATTTTGCTTTTTATGTCCAGCAGAAACCAGTGTATGAGCATGGTAATTTATTTACATCATTTGTCTTTGTTATCACTGTGTAACAAAGTGTATGGGTGCTGATCAGTCAGCTGTGTTGTTTTGAATATCTTATCATAGTGATTTTGGGGTTTTTTGGGGCAAAATGATTTGTTGTCTCTCTGATTCTGTTTTTGGTGTTACGCATTATTTTGACTGGACTTCATGATTTAACTTCTTGCACTGGTCTGATATATTTTCTTCTCCTTTATACTTCATTTATTATATAAACTTTTTTCTCCATATCCCACAAAGTATCTGTTAGTCTCTTTGATTTATTATTCATTCTGTCTGCATATTACTGGTTTCTACAAGGTAATCTGTTTTTCTAGGTGTCGTAGTACAGACTTTTGTGTGTAATCTGTAATATGGTGGACTTTTTTGTCTCATGGTAAACATTCCAGACGTCAAGGTGGTAGGGAACGGGGGTGTTTCTCTGCTTTTTTGTTTGTTTGTTGTTTTTAATAATTACTTGCTCCCTTAAAATTATAAACTTGTTATTGCAAAGTGAAATATTCTTAGATCAAATTTCCCCTTCCATCACCCCCCCCCCCTTCCCCTTTTTTTTTCTCCATCTTGCCTTGTACTTTCTCTGTTTCTGAAAGAAAAGAGAAGAAAGTTTTATAAAAGCTGATTTTCGAAACAAGGTCATCTTTTTCCCTTCTCTCATTTTTGTGGCCTGCCCATCCTCGATTCTAATGTAAGGCTTTATTGTTCTTGTTGAAGGGAAAGTCATGGACATGGCTTCTTCGCATACTTTTTGGGTGATTATTTTCTTGATCTGTGATACGATTTTTTTGTTTGTTTTGCATTGTGGAGTGCAGAAAACTACTTATATATTGGTTTTCCTCCTTTTTTCCCCAGTACAGTTCATTCCCTACACTCATTCCATATACTCTTATATTTGGAACTATATACAATCATTTCATGTTATTACAGTGGGTACATTTTTTGTCTGTCTTTGTATTTTGAGACTGATGTTATTCCGTCCATGTTACAGGGTTTTGTGTGTGTGTCCTTTTTTTTTTAATCTGTAAAGAGAGAGGGTTTTTGTCGGGTTGTTTTTTTGTGATTTATTTTTTTAAGAGACTTTGTAAAATCGTGTGTTAATATCTTTGATGATTTAGAATATGATCATGTGCTTTTTTATTCATTAAAAAAAAATTAACTACATATTTTGAACCTGACAATCGATTCAGACCCTTCTTTTGGGAAAATAATTGAAGGAATTGTTCATACTTATCAGTAAATAATTAATGTTAGTCTATAGATTTGTAGAATGTAAATGAAAAGTGGGGAAAAGACACCATCAAGAAAAAGTAGACGGAAGTGTTTTGTCTGAATGACTCCATTTCTCCCATGACTTCCTGAAGAGTCGATGGGACACCCCACAGAATGTTTCCTGCAGTGTGACCTGGACAGCTCGAATCTGGCAAAAGTATTTTGCTGTCCAGTTTATGTTAAAAGTATTAGAGGAATGTTAAAACCTCAGAAAATGCTATATGGAAGGTATTTATTTCAAAGCATCAGAAGGTGAGAATTTAAAGTTATTGAGGGTAAATTAAAGCCTCATGAAATAAAAAAAATAATTTTTTAAGTGATATCAATGAAGGCATACTTTCTTCTTTTACAAAAAATGGGGGGGTGGGGGGGGGGGGAGTTGGTTCCTCGGGTAGAACTCTGAGGTTCACCTATGGTGAGATTTTGTGTATACAACTGCTTTTGCCCACCATCAAGGTTTGACTTCAGGGATTGCAAGCATATTAAAGCATCAGAAAATGAGAATGTAATATTGAAGGTTACATTACAGAAGCTAAAGAAAAGCATCAGGAAAAGAAGAATGTGGTGTTATTGAAGTCAACACAAGCATAAGAAGGAGTCAAAGGGATTTGGGGGGGGGGGGTGGAGACAGATTGGGCTAGTAGTGTAGTACTCATGATTAATTTTAATGATAACTGAAGGTGTAGGCGAATTCTATTCTCTGCTGAAGTTGTGTGTTTGTGGGGGTTTCATCCTTTGGAATTAAAATTGGTTCTGACTCCCTGTCTCTGAAAGCCCTTTAGACGGGACTATAAATATGCAGAGTTCCTGTGTACAAATTCAGGCAGATCATCTCGTGCATCCACCTTTAGTAGAAGAGTAAGCCAGCTATAAGACCCGTGGCATAGATGATACACACACACTCAGCATGCACCCTGCTACTTGGAGAGATACAGATTCTGCCAGGTTCAGGCTGCCTGAAAATTCAGTGTAGTGTCTCCACAACTCTTGAGGGTGAGGAGTTGAGTCAGCTGAAGGTATTTAGGGGCTTTTTATTAGTATCATTTTTATTATCATTATTGTCATGATTTGCACTGTGGAAATGGTCAGCACTGCACCAGCTTTTTGAAATACTATCTATACATTCTGTGATATTTGCTTTCTTCCTTGTAAACCAGGTCATCAGTGTGTGAGAAAGAGATATTCTAATGCACTCAGTTGGAGTTTCCTCCTCTGAGGAGGTTTTGGTGGGGGTTTTGGTGATCATTATGATAAATTGTTTTAAAGTGTTATAGATGTTTGGCTAGAACACAAATCATTATTTCAAAATATGTTATTTTATCAGTCCTGTAGAGAACTCTTACACAAATATAAATATCTATATATTTAGCAATAAACATAATTTTTTAAAAGATGTATTGTTTCTTGTCTATTTTTTATTGTTTTGGATTCTCTCTCTGTGATTGTATCTCTATTTTTTGTTACTTGCCGACTGCCAATTATTCAGCCATGCTCACAAGTAAACACACATGCACGCACACGCACACACACACACACACACACACACACACACACACACGTGCGGAGGGACAGGCAAGAAAAAAAAAGTCATCAAATGCAAATACATGCTGCATCAGAATCTGCATCTTTCTATTTTTTTCCGTTCTTTTTTAAGTGTTTAGAGTCTTCCTCAAATTTATCAGCAACACTGCAATTTAATGTGTCCAGTGGAGGGGGGGGGGGGGGGGGGTTAAAAAATAGCCTCTCCTCCAAATTTCACAGGTCCTTCTCAGACTTGGGGATTGTTTTGATTTTTAAATCACAGATTGTTTGTATCCTATGATACTATATCATATACAAAATCATGATGATGACTTGGCGGAAGCTGGAATATCTGATACAGCATCTCTTGCACTTGATGACAATCACTGAGCCCAGTATTGCCCTCTTAATAAAAGTGTTTGAAGAACATTCTGATGAGACTGTTAACCTAAGTAAAACGCTGGGGGGAAAAGCCTCAGCAAGCTTTTTGTCTTCCATGCACTCATCAGAAAACTTTGATAATATTTTTGTTGTATATTGGCAGTCACTGGGCTCAATGAATATATTGAAGGATTCTTCAAGTTAATACACTTTTCATATGTACAGTCATATGAAAGGAAAATAAATCTTGCTTTATATCGCAGTTCTTCAAGAACTATATTTTACAAGAAACGCATTTGGATATACAAAGAGAAGCGGCAATATAAGGTTGACACCACTGGAAACTGAAAAATACAAAAGCAAAATCTAGAAAAAGGCAAGTTATTCTTCATATAGTTCATATATGGCTGAGATTGCATTGCTTGTTCATATACATTTGGCAAATGAGTTTTTGGTTTAATGGGATGGAAGTCAAAGGTGGTGAAGAAAAATTGCGCAAGTTGAAACTGTGAAGGACTTCTACCAATTTTTCCATGCAACCAATGAAATTGATTTCACTGCTTTCCAGGTTTGCTTTGTTTGGTTTTCTCTGAAAAGAAGAAAATTATTTACCACATTGTCAAGTATCTCTCTCTCTCTCTCTCTCTCTCACCCTTTGTATACTTTAAAAACATAAATCCTGCCAAAATGTCACTTCCAAGTCAATCTTTAGCAGATCATGTACACACACTCCTCGGAAAGAGTACACTATTATTATATTTTTTCCATCCAACAGAAACCATCGTCCAATTCAAAATGCTTGCTGACACCACTGAAGGAGCCAGTGCATGCATTCATCCTTGCACAAGATGCTGGAAAAATTGACCAGGAGCATGAAAATTGCTAAACGCCTGACAACATATCTAAGAGAAAAGGGTATGTCTTCTGCATAGTTCTAATCTTCCTCACTCTTCCTGCACTTGTATTTCCTTTTTTTCTGGTTGAACTTTGTTCAAAGAAGAATGTTAATAATGGCAAATGCCATTTTTTTCATGTAATCACTTTTGGGGGGAGGAATCAAAATAATCCAGTTCCTCATCACAAAAATCACATGGGAATCGGAAAAAGAGAACTTTTCTTGGAGCTTTCGGTGATTTAGACTTGGGGTCCTTGTCTTCCATGTTTGTCTCAAAAAGAGAACAACAGTGACAGGCCACAAGTTCTTCAACTGGCACTGCAAAGCCTATCAATGGAGTTTGAGTCAGGCATTGAAGGCTTTCCCTCTCAGGCTTGTGCAGTGGCTCAGGGACAGCTGGAAGAGAGGATGACCTTGGACTTTTTATGGGTACAGCTACGGGTTTCATCTTAAGACAACTGGAGCATTGAACAAGGCCAAGTTTTGTCATTTTTGGATTAGATCTCCAGTGTTGTTCAGGCAATTTTGATGTCAGGTTTGCACACTTTCCTAGTTGACTGGGTGTAGAAACTTGTTCCAAAATGTTTATTGTGGGTAAGCTGATGAACTTCAAATTCTTTTCATTGTTCTTCTGAGACTCGGAATGTAGCTTGGAGCATTTTGCAGTTTTTAGAGCTGGCCAAGGTTGATAGTAAAGAAATGAATGCAGACCCTCAGTTCCACTCCCAGACCTGTATGAGGCCTCATATTCTGTTGTAGAGTTGGAACTATTCGCATTTAAACCTGTTTCATTGGCAACAAGACAGTGTGGACCTTGTTTGGCGGTGGTGTCAGATGTCTTGCTACCATCTTCATTGACACTGACTTCATATACTCTCTTCATACCCATCTGTTTCACTGAACTGTTGGCACACTTTTGGGGCGTACAGCTTGGGTACACGACTGGGATTTCTATTCTCTTTCCCGGCACTCTGAGATCAGGATGACTTCGGGCTGTGTTGCTGACAGGCATGCTCTTTTTCCTACCATTTTGTGTGCCTGCGTTGGTTCCTGCAGGTATGAAAGGCTTTGGGGGTGACGCACCTCGTTTATCCCTTTTCTTGGTGGGGGACCGCTGGGGACTTGTGTTGCACTCACTTGAACTTCCTCCCATGTTTAGGCTGACACTTAGAGAAGAAGACATTCTATCTGTTGATTCTTCCATTCTAGCAGAGCTCAGACTTTGTCTACTGGAATCAGATGTAGCACTGACAATGGAAGCCTGGCTGCTGTGGCGCTTGGAAACGAGACGCATCGGTCTGGCACATTTTTTCTTTTTCTCTACTGCTGTGCTGTAGTTCCACTCAGGGAGTTTCAGTGTTATACTTTTCTGAGCTTTACGAGTCTTCGGGGAAGCTGGTGGAATTGTTGTGATCACTTTGGCGTCTTTGTTCGTTGAAAATGTAATCATCTGAGGAAGATATGGTTCTGGACTGATATTACCAGGTGTATTCTCACAGCTCTGTTCCCTATCCGCTGGTGACGGTTCATGTGCCTCACTTGCTTCTTCACAGTGACTGCTGGACGTGTATGGTGTTTTTGAGTATGATCTGCGAGAAACTCTAATTTTACTTCCTTTTGATTGTGACGTTGTGCCAGAAAAATCGCTGCTTTTGCTGCGTTTGAATTTGATCTTGCAGTCACTGCCAGCCACCTCCAATGCCTCCCTCTGTTTGTTTGTGCTCTTTTTATGAAAGTTGGGACATCGCTTAGGAATTCTGGAAACATGAACTCTGCGGACTGGAGATCTGACACTTGTGCCGCAAACTGGCACTTTCTCTGCGTCTCTGGCAGCTCCTTTCACTGTGCTTTCTTTATCTTGAATAGTGCTTGCACGTGGCATTGTTTTTCTTTGGGGGGAAACTGAGACGCCCCTTGTTTTTTCCACTAACTCATTGTTTGACCGAGTGAGTTTCAAATCAGCGACATCATCTTCTTTATCGTCTATGCCACTGATTTGCTTAATGTTTTTACTTTGAACAGACATGTTGTATATGTCTGATGTGTTACTTTCAGTGGAAATGTTGAAGGTGCATGATGTCTGGGAGACATCAGAAATGTGTTTGTTGGCATTTTCATCCACGCTTTCATGAACTGGGTCTCTTTTGCAGGCATGAAAATCTGTTTTGATGAAGGTACCATGTGGTGACATTGATTTCATCGCGGTAAGGCTGCTGAAACCGTCATCACTGATTTCAGTTTGAGATTTCATGGGAGTCTCAAATTTTGCTTCTTCATCAACTTCAGCTTTCTGTCTTCTCAAAATGCTGTCATCGGCGGCAGCTATACACTCTAGCAAAGCCTTGGAGTCGCCTGCTGAGGTTTCCATATGCGTGAGTGATGTGGTATAGTCCTCAGTAAAAAACATATCAGGGGAGATATTCGTCTGACAAAAAGTATCCTTCTCGTGAGTTGCCTTGTGACACATGTTGTCAGGATGAGCAGTTTTGCAGGGAGCCTTGACCGGACATGGATCAACGCTTTCAGCAGCGTCAAAATAAGGAGGCTCAAAATTTGCCTCTGCTGCTGGTTCCTCAACATTATATTCTTTAGGATCAACTTCTGTTTCCACCTGATTTTGAGGGAATCCTCGTTTACAGATGACTCTTTCAGAAAGTTTGCTGTTTTTCCGACGTTTGGATTTCTTGCTTAGCGTAGACATAGAATTTTGAAAGAAGTCTATGCTTGTTCCCTCCCTTTCAGAGGTTCTCATTTTCTTGGGTGAGGAAGTATACTCTTCTAGTTGATCTGCAGGAGTGTTTTCTTTGTTTGAGATGTCTTCATGGGCTTCCAGGCTCGCCTTCATGTCCTGAGCTTCAGCTGTCAGAACAGCTTGGTCAGGGCATTGACATTCTTCTAGCGAGCAAATACATCCATCTTCTACCAGACAAATACATGCTTCACCAAGATCCTGGTATATGTCAGACAGAATGGCTTCTGCTTCATGAGGTTCCCAATCTCTTGATACTTCCCCAGGAGTATCTAAAGCATCTATTGATGAAGACAGTACATTTGCAGAGCCTGTGAAAACTGTTTTGATCGAATTTTGAAAACTTCCAGGATCACAATTATAATATTTTTCTGGGGGATCTACACAATCAGACTGCTCTGAAGAGGAAACTTCAACACACTGGCATATTTCTAAAGAGTCAAAGACTCTAGTTTCATCAACATTAAACTTGCTGACGTCGTCAACGCAGTGTGAGCCTTCATAATCATAAAAGGCTGAATCTACACCGAGATTAAAGTCAACATCGGCGTGTCTTTTTCTGGTAGGGATTGGCACTCCATCATCCTCACCACCATCAATGTCCCCATTTTCCCTGTATGTTTGGGGAAAGAATTTACTTCTCTTTTGGGAAAAAGTGGGCATGTTTTCGACGAAAAATGAGCTGGGGTCAACTCCATTCTCTTGTCTTTCAATTTTCTTCTCCTTTTCCCAAACCAGGTCCACATCCCCAGCCTCTTTCTCTGACAATGTCGAGAAGACATCCAAAGAAGCTAACGTTGGTGTGGTGATGCGGTTCTTCAGAGCATTGATTTTTGAAAACCAATCCTGTTTTCTTAAACGCTTATGCGACGGGGTTCTGATGGGAAGATCAGGCGAAAGATCCACAGAGTTGGAACTAACCTGTCGTCTCCACAGCTTGGCAGAATCTGTTGTCGGCTGTGGATCCACATCTGAACCGCTCAGGATGACGATATCACGTGCCATGCCGTGCTTGTCTCGGATACCACGCTGGAAATCTGGAGAGACACTGCTTTGACTCGGATTTTCAACGGCATCCTGATTCATTCCGCCCCGTGCATTTTACGTTGACGGCAAGGCGGTCACTAATGATGACGCGAACTACAAGGCAACTTGAAAGGGTTACGTCATGATCGTCTTTACGTAAATCTTACGCATTACGTAATGTCTCGGATGACTAACTTTCAGTAGGCCTAAAAGAAAAGGCGCCAGCTCTGAGAAGATGGATATGGGGGAGAGGGGGGGGGGGGGGGGGGGGTATTTTGATTTACTTATGTCCTGTTTCTTGTTATTATTCTTTCATTCTTCCTTTCTTTGTTCTCTCGCTTTTTTCCATTTGCTCTTTCCCATTTTCTTTAATTCTTATTATAGTCTTCCGCCATTCTTCCTTTCTTATAGTTGGGTCTTTTCCACTTTCTTTTCTTTTTGCTTCTTTCACTTCTTAAACATTTAGTTGGGTCTATCTAATCAAACATGCGCGTGCTTGACTGGAGCACTAGACACACATTCTTAGCTAATGTTGAGATGTACGTCTGAGTCGCCGCTGAGCTGTTTGTTGTTCGAGATTTTGACCTGGAATCAAAACCGAATCTGATTATCATCTCATGCAAGTCTTTCAGAGGTCAGACTCTAAACCAAAGTCCAACAGTGAATGTACCGGTAACTTCATGCCATCATATCAAAACCCCATCCATCCTTTATTCAAATGCCTTCAGCGCCTGGGTTTTATCACTGTTCTCGATAAGACCATTGATGCTGGTGGCAACAGCAAAGTGAAAGGCTGTATGATCAGTGGCTTTCCCACTCAAGGAACTTTAGTGATTGACTATGACTCTGATTATGAGGCCTTGACTTGCACAGTCTATAATGTGCTGCATCCATGGGGCAAGCTGGCCTTTGGAGAACATCTCCAATGCTGACTGTTCTTAAGCCCACTTGGCCGAGAGAGTGGGGATAAACTGTGGGCAAGGCATCTCCACTATAATCAAATTTCTGCTCAATGTTCGAAACTGCAGCTTTTTTTTTCTTGTTGGAGATCAAATTTCAGTTTTTCCTGTCAGCAACTATGAAGATATAATATAATCACATACATAGTCCATCGGGGCTGAATAGGGAATTTTTGTTTTCCTACTGCTATTGTGATGGGCATGAATAATTGAGCATGCATTATTATTATTATTATTATTATTATTATTATTATTTCTCTCTCTCTCTCTCTCTCTCTCTCTCTCTCTCTCTCTCTCTCTCTCTCTCTCTCTCTCTGTTGCTTGTAGTTTCATTTCCTTGCATCGTTCTTCCTTTTTCCCTCTGTTGTGATTTTCTTTTCGTGTAGTGCTTTCATACTTCAGCTTCAAGGCTCTTCTTCAGTCATCTGCTGCGATCCAATGGGGGTCGTCTGTTGGACTGCTTCGCTCAGGGATTTATATGTTTGGTCTTTTCTGTAACGTTCTACGACAGGACGGGTTGGCATAGGTTTGGTGTACCTGGCAGTTTGGTTGGCTGGGTCTGTGTTTAGTCCTTACACAATTCCTTTTCAAGTTGATCATATCTTTGGCAATAAGGCGTCTGGTCTCCTCTCTTCAGCGTCCTCTATGTTTCTGGGCCAAATGTCTGTTAGTCTGTAAACATTCTCAGATTCTTTCATACTTCTATACTTGTGAAGATGTTAAGTTCATTTACAAAAATTCCCTTTCCCATCATTTCTCCCTTTTCTTCTTCTTTCTTCCCCCTTTAAGTTGCATGGCAGTCATAGAGTAGTACCTTTGTTTTCATTTCCTTTATTTTTGTTTTCCTTGGGAGATTCACATGTCATGTTTCATAGGTTGAGAGAAAGACGGAAAAAGCAAAAAACAAAACGACCCCCCGCCCCCATCCCCACCAAAACAAACAACAACAAAACAACAACAACAAAAACATTCAAAGCCCCCCCCCCCCAAAAAAAAAAAAAAAAAAAAATCAACTATAAAAACAAAAAAGCAAACAAGAAAGAGTCTCAGATACAGAGTGTCAGTATCCTGCTGAAAAAAACAAAAACAAACAAGCAAACAAACTTTTAAAAAAAAGAGAAGGAAACCATCAAAAGCAACAACAAAAAAGAGGGGGGCACACACACACACACACACACACACATACACACACACACACACACACACACACACACACACACACACACACACACACACTTTCCGAAATTGCAGCTGTCTCCTCTGCTGTTCTGGAGGTCATCATCAACACGACGGACAAACATATCATAGGCCACCTTTGGCCTGCTAGCTTTATCAGGGAAGGAAGGTGGCAGGATGGTTAAGACGTTCGCCTGCCAACAAGTAAACCGTGAGGTTGTGGGTTCGATTCCCAGCCTCGCCCTTCCCAGTTTGACAAAAAAATCGAACTGAATGTCAAAGTCCTTCGGATGAGACTATAAACCGAGGCCCCGTGTGCGAACGCATGCAAAACATCTTGCGCACACGTTAAATCCTGTCCCGCTTTTCCAAAGAGTAGGCCATTATGTGCCGGTGTGAACAGATGACAACATTTACAAAACCGCATACACACGGGGACTGGATGAAAATAAGCACACGAGTGCTTATTCCATTATCCTCGATATGAAAGAATAAATAAATAAATGGTCTACACGAAGACTGTAACCGCTAGGGCAACTGAACATAGTTATACATATGATCTATTTGGAAAACCTACATTAATACTGCTGATACATAGCCTGCATACATAAAGCTAAACAACAACAAACAAACAAACAAACAGAAAAAGAAAACCTGCATAAAAACTATTCTACAACAATCAGGCAGTTCACTTGTCCGACACAAAGAAACGATGTAAAAGCATTAAGTGGTTACCTCTATCATGAGAATTCTTAAAAGATATTCCATCCCCAAAGCCAGAATGCGGCTACCTTCATGGTGGGCAAAAACGGTCCCATCTTACCATTCAGTGAACCCCAGAGATCTAGCTGATGAAGACGATAATAAAAAGAATAATCAGCTGGATGACCAGTACCACAGAAAACCAAACAATGATCAGCCGCCATGGTGCTGTGGATAGGGCTTTGGGTTATGGACTGGAAGGTCGCGGGTTCGAATCCCATAAGAGTCACAGGGATTTAAAAAAAAAAAAATTTTTTGGGGGGGGGGGGGGGGGGGGGGGGGGTGGTACTCCGTGGGCTCCTACCCAGAGTGAATTTGCTATAGCTCATTGGGAAGACTAGGACCACACAGTCGAGCTTCAGCGCTGGGGGGCTGAGGATGGGGGTTGATGGTGGGTGGGTGGGTGGGGGGATGGGGTTGGATAGCATAAGCATAAATTTTTTTCTTTTGCTTTTTTTCTCTCCATTCTTTCATTTCTTGGCTAAAGCTCTGAGGTTCACCAATGGTGACATTTTGCGAAATTCGACCGTTTTTAACCCATCATTAAGGTAGCCGCATTCCGACTTCGGGGATGGTATGTAAACACGATATTTGTGTGCATTCGTTTTATCATTATCATTCTTATCATTTTGTTTTATATATTTTGTCATCCGTTTCTAGCGGCACAAAATGGTTTTCTCTTCCAAACGGAGGAACAGGTTTGTAGTGTTTGTACAAGATGTTCTGCATGTGTTCGAACAGGGGCATCCGTTTATAGTCTCACCCAAAGGGCTTTTGGGGATTGGAGTCTATACTGATGCTAACTCCAAGGGAAAAATCCCCTAAAACGGGCGCGTTCGTGGTGGCTTGATCCTGGGCAGTCAGATCGAGAGCACAAAGCTCTAACCACATGGTTACCCCCCCCCCCCCCCCCCCCCCCCCCCCCCCCCCCCCCCCCCCAAAACCCCGCTTTGTTTGTGTTCATTTCGGGACAAAGACAAGTTACTTCTAGGGTTGTTTTACTGCTTTTCTGTATTAAAACAGTCACATGCTCGTACATTACGTCACTTCCCATCCTTGCCTTGTAAATAAACATCGCAGCAGTGTGAAATTGAGACTTAAATTTCTAGACAGTATAGGTGAACTTGGAACCAGGTGACTGGAAACTTATTAACTTGGTGAGGAGTGTAAGTCGATCTGTGTTCCATTATTTATTTCGTTTAGCTTTTCATTCTTGAAATGTTTATGCTTATGGCCATGATTCCCCCCCCTTCTCCAAACACATTTTTACATCATGTATGAATCATAATACAGAAGAGTAGAGCGTATGGAAAGTTTCAGGATGGGCCTAGTGGAAACTGAGTAAACGTCAGTCTATAAAGTGACTTGAGCAAGTGACCTGTTAGGCGAGAGCCCACGTCGTCTAGTGCTTAGTTTGAGGGTGGTTCCATTTTTGAAAGTGAATCAGTGAATCCTGAATGGGAGGGGTAGGGGGACTTGACAGGGTTAGCTACTGCTACTGTTTTTAAATGCCACGTTCAGGGGGGTGGCAGAGTTATGTAATGGACTTAATACCGTTCTCCACTTATTGGGCATATGGGCAGAAAATTACCTAGTACATCAGTGCTAGCACTTCATGTCTTCAGTCCTGAAATTGGAAATCTCCACTGGGACATAATTGCTAGTACTAGTGGTACTTAGCCAATGAAGATTTGACTTTTCTAATGAGCCAAGCCAACAAACTCTTGCAAATGAGTTTATCATAGTTTAGTGTATTGCTTTATGAATTTTTTTACATGAATTGAAACAGTCATTTTACAGGCCAATTATTTTACTTTTATAAAGAAAAGATACTAATATTGCAACAAGCTTTGGTAATGACTAACTGTGTTGTCAGTGGTTTGAGTCTCTGTACTCCCTTGTCATTGGTGGTTTCATTATTTAAAAAAAAAGATCTTGTTTAATGCCAAAATGTTATCTGCAGTGTATATTAATATATATCAAAAAGATGTTATATGTGGGCAATGTATACTCCTCCATGGGGATGCCAGGGGCCTATCAGTATAAGTATAACCAGCATCCCCACTTTCTAAAAATCTGTGTTAGGAATTCCTCTTTTCTATCCCTCTCTTTGTTTCTGCCTTCCTTTTCTTACTGTCACCTCCTTCTTGTCTCTTTCCTGGTCCATTCTCCTGCCTTTTTTCCAGAAAAACTTAAAAGATGACAATTCACACCCCAACACCAAAGTGGGATATGCTGGGCCTGACTTGTCACCTTAGCAGCAGCACAATGCATTATAATTATTGCTCAGCTGAGAGACAACAATTAGTTGCTGCCTGAGCGTTTATTTTTATTTATTCTTTTATTTCAAGGATAATGGAATAGGAAGTCATGTGTTTTATTTCATCCAGTCCCTGTGTGTATGCAGTTTTGTAATTTTGTCATCCATTCCCCCTGGCACACAATGGCCTACTCTTCCGAAAGGCAGAACAGGTTTTAACCTGTGCACGAGATGTTTTGCGTGTGTTCGCACACACATTCAACGAAGAAGAGAACAATATCTTCAGGAATATGGCTGTAAGGGTAAGGAGTCCCATAACCTATAAGGTCGTAGGGGAGCGAGGCGTCAGAGACCTCACTTCTCTAGGGCCAGCATATTGAGGGCGGCGCCCATCTCCTCTCCCTTGCTGCTTTACCTTCCCTGACCCTAAAGAGGGCAGGTACCCATTTACAGCTGGGGGAACTGGGGGAACTGTATTGAAGCCAAGGCGCGCAAACGTCACCCATCCAACTGGTAACCACACTCGACGCTGCTTAACTTGGCTGGGGAAAGCGAGTGCTCCGACCACTGAGCTATCCCGTACCCCTTATGCGAGTGCTATAAAACAAGCATTCATGAATATCTTTATTAACCAGTTCTAAGTCTATATAAATTTATCATTTATTGTGCATTTTTAAGTACTAAATGCATACTCCCAAACACCAAAAGTGAAGAGCAGCTTACTGAACCATGGTACCAACCATAATGAATTCAGAATTGTAAATTTATCACTAAAATCAATGTTGTTACTGTATCATGTGCAGAAAATGCCGATCCTGTTCTGCTTGGTGTCCCGTGGCACAACATTACTGGCAAAGTACGCCAGTTGTGCTGGCAATTTCACAGAGGTCACAGAACAGATCATAGCCAAGATTCCTCAGAATGAAAACTCCAAATTAACATATTCACATGGCAGGTAAGTGGTAAAGCAATATTATGAGCTATTGTTTGTTGTTGTTATTTCTTTTGTAGTAGACAGAAGGTTGTGCTTTGTAATGGGAGCATCAGGTTGTAGATGGTAGTTTGTAAAATTATGAAAATATGTGGTAAAAGGCTGTAGCTGATTTTTTTTTAAGGTGGTATTTTGTAAATAAATAGAGTATCTGACTGTTTGATGGTAACAAGGTGTGTGTTCCTGTTTTTGTATAATGTTTTTTTTCAACTTTCAATTTCAAATCTTTTATTTCATGAGTATTGAAGTAAGCACTCCTGTCGGTTTTTGTTTTTACGTTTAGTCCCTGTATATATATATATATATATATATATATATATATAAAAATAAAAAAAAAATATAAAAAAAAATATATATATATATATGTGTGTGTGTGTGTGTGTGTGGCTTTTGCAAATTTTGTCATGAGTGTGTGTGATTGACTGTATGAGTCTATACATGTCAAGATGAAAGAGGGTTAGAATTGAATCAAAGAACATTACATTGTGAAACCATTTTGTGTTTTAAAAAACAACCACTCTTGAATAAAAGAAAAAAAGAAAGAATAATGTACCAATACTGTTGTATTTCCTATAAAAAAGAAAAATATTTGCAAGGAATTTGAATGTTGTTTCGTGTTCCTGAGCTTATCACCAAGGGGTTCGTTCCCAGAATGTGCACTTCAACTCACTCATCCCACCTGGGAATCACTGTGAGATTGAAATTGCACACTGGATGAGAAGTTGAAGTTTGCATGTATAAACAATTTTCAAATACCTGGCCATATAGGCAGCCATACTCCGACCGTAGGAGATTTTTCTCCTTTAATTAACCACTAGACTGCCCCACCCTGTAAATTTTCTGGGGCTAAATCAGTAAATGTGCACTATATACGCCTACAACCCTGAAAATTTCCGGGGTTTCTAACTGAAGTAAACAAGCCAGCTTCCTTGACTACAGTTAAAGGGGAAGAACTCCAAAATTATAGATCACTCTCCTGTTGCTTGGCAACATCCAGCTGCAAAAACCAAGGCAAAAACAATTGTTTTTTTTAGCTCGTATTTTGTGTTGTTTTGCATGACTGCTTTGGCAGTTCTTGTTCAAAATGGCTGACACTTCTCATTGAAGGTATCAATAACTTTACACAGCTGAAAAAGTGGCAAATAAACTTAAGATAATCCTGACAGTAATGACAACGATCGTGTATGATTCAGGAGATAGTGCATTAAAAAAAAATTACTGACATTTTTCCTGGACTTATGTTTGACAATATTGAGTTGGGGGTACTCAGAATGACAGTGGTGATGAAGAAAGTGTATTTTTTGTCGATTTTTTACATTTTAAATATATGTTTGTAGTGAAATATCATGCTAACTAATTTGAGCTTGCCTCAAAGCAATCTATGATATATATACTGTCATTGGGAAGACTATCAGGATTATTCATTTAGTAATTTCTGAGTAAGAGGGACATGAACATAGCAAGTGGTACATGAGAATTTTATTCCCCGGCGTATAGGGTGCACTTGCACTCGGCAGTTAAGAGGTTAAAGTAGAGTGCAAGTTATTTTAAGAGCTTGACATGGCTGAAGGCAATCTCAACATAACATTTTACCACATGACTTTTTAATGTAGGCCTTTGCTCTTAACTTACATCATTTTGGACTGGGCCAAAGTTGTATTTTAATCTTTCACATTTTCTCTTTTTCAGTTACCTCTTTCATTACGTAGCAGAAGACAGGATCATCTACTTGTGTATTACAGATGACGTGAGTTTAAGTTGGTTTTTTTTTGTTTTTTGCTGCCTCATCTCCTGTGATGTCCCCGTCTTACTGTTCCCACGCCGCTCATCCCAATCTCCCCACCACAGCCATACCCAGATTCATTTATTTATGTCTCATCCCCAGGGTCGGTAGCTCACAGGTAGCCTTGTGAGTTTATGTTTTGTTTTATTAACATCAGGTAGTAGTACGCTTGGGTTTTCGTACACGCATGCATACACCTACACATGCAAATTAAGGGTGAGGATTTTTACGATCTCCCAGGCCAACTTCAAGAGCAGACCTGCCAGTGCCTTGATTCCTTTTGTGTGATATAACATGTGTAGAAGATCAGATATTTTCATTAAAGATCCTGTAATTCATGTCAGCGTTAGGTGGGTTATGGAACCAGAAACATGCCCAGCATACATCCATGAAGTTGGGAAGTGGCTAACTTCATGGTAGATAGAAATAAAATCTCACTATTGGTGAGCTTCAGAGCTCTAGCTGAGGAATGAAAAAGAAAATGTGTAATAAAACATTGCAGTAGGCTTTCAAGAATAGATAAACAACAATCAGAAACAATAACAACAGAAGAAAATACCCCTCTAAGCTATGTGATCTGGGCTGAGCCATTTATTTCCAATGTATATAAAATCTTCAATATTTTGGTCTTGTTCCTGATTTGTATGCGTAGTTGAAAGGTTATATGCTCCCTCTGCTCTGCTGCAGATACCCTGTGCATACGCTTACCTAGATTCAACCAATCCACTGTTGGCCATCGCTCTTTCTCTGTTCTGGTCCAGCAATCTGGAACAACCTCCCTCTCTCCCTTCATGAAGTCTACTTACGAAAATTTAACTCCAGCCTCAAGACATACCTCTTTCAAACTAAGACTTTCCTGTCATTTTCCATCTCATATTTGTCCCAGCCTTCAACAGCCAAAATTCCCATCACCCTGCTGAAGTGTATAACCTGTGGGTGGGTGCGTGAGTGTGTGCGTGTGTGTGTGTGTGTGTGTGTGTGTGTGTGTTGTGTGTGTGCATGTGTGTGTGTATGTGTGTGTATTTGAATTTGTTAAAAACTGTTAATCACTGTTGGTTGCATGCCTGAGTGGGTTGAACGGAAGAACTTTGATTGGTTTTTGCAAGATAATAGCGCTATATGAATTCCCTTTATCATTATTATTATTATTATACCATTGCTCAGCAGGGTTCATTTACCATTTATTTATTGAAGATGTCCTGAGGGGCAATAGTCTTTATGAATAAATCATCAGATTACGAATCTGTCTCTCTTGTTGCGTGCTTGCACACCCATGCATGTGTACATACCCTTGCACTTTTCTATCACCCTGTTTCATGTCTCCTTGTTAAAATACTAAATAAATTTTCTTCTTTTTCAGGATTTTGAACGATCAAAAGCTTTCCAGTTTCTCAATGAAATCAAACGAAGGTGAGCAACCGGGCATTGTAGAAAGAGCATTATAAGGAACATGGATTTTTCCCCCTCCTGGGTGCAGCAGCTTGTTGTAAAGAGCATTTTGCCAAATGATTTTCTTTTGTTTTTGTTTTATTTAGTTGTATGTGTTTCTGTGCTGTTACTGAAATTCAGATGGGACAGGTCATTTTCTCCAATGGTTTCTTTGTTCTGCCTTTACTGCAGACCTGTCATTTGTCAGGAGACTTGAGTTTCTCATCTGTTGAATTTGAATAGAGTGAAGATTGTTTGCCATCTTCCTGTCAGAGTGTGCAGTACAAGCATGTACACACCTACCCATGTGTACACACACACACCTACCCACCACACACACACACACACACACACACACACACACACACACACACACACACACACACACACACACACACACATATGCTTTCACATGTAGTATTGTGTTCTACAACTTTTGTCATTTTTTTTTAGAACAGCCCTTGAAGATTTTATGACCTTTGAGAATTGTCCATGAAAACGTATTGGTTCATTTTGTTTTTGATGAATGCAGCAAGCTGATGAAAACTTGAAGGAAATATAAGAGAAGAAAGATGCAGCATCTGAAAGTATTCATGTCAAAGTGTTGAGTGTTTCTGTTGTTGTTTTTTATAGTCAGTAGTCATTTTAAAAAAAGAAGAAAAAAAATACGGATCAAGAATGAAATTGAAACGGTACTATTCCTAGTAAAACATTCAACATGTAATCTCTTACTGTTTTGAAGGAGAAGAAATATGATAATTTTGATACTTTTTCCCCCTGCCAGGTGATAAACTTGGTTGGTAAAAATAAAATTGAAAATTGGTATACTTTATCAGTTTAATTTCTTTCTTAAACTGGATATTTGTTTTTGGCCAAAGCTGAAGACATTTCCCTTTTTCTTACATTGTTTCTTTGTTTGCTAATTTGATACCAGAATCTTATTATGTAATTTATATCTAATGCTGATGGTTATAGTCCAGCTGCCAATGCAAGAATATTGGTCAAACCCTGCAAATGAGAGTGACGGGCTGAATTTTGGCACACACATACTTTGGACCCTCCTCTACAATATTGGCATGGGAAACATCATATTGGCCAATTGTTTCCCACTTATTTTGATGATCAAAGGTATATGGCCCAATTTTCAAAGACCGCAAAAAATATAACACATCTTTACTTGTTCATCTTCCTATTTTTGAAGCAGCTCTTAATTAATTGTACATAGTTTCTTTGTGGCATCAAAATTGATTGCAAGAATACACACAGCAATGATTGATACTAGATTTTTGCATAATCTATCATACATAAGTATTGGAAAAAAAAGAATATCGCTTTGTTTATCTAACACAAAATCATGGCTCCAGGATTTCACTTAATGTTTTATAATGTATGGAGCTGATGTATATCTTCATTCACACACACACACACACACACACACACACACACACACACACTCACACACACACACACACACACACACACACACACACACACACACACACACACTGGACTTGCAGGAAAAGGGAAAGTACTGTCATGTGCTCTGATCTCTACTGCAATCATCACATCCACCCCATGTACACAAGACCATACACTGCAAACTGGCTTTGAAGCATTGTCAGCATATGCTCTCCACAGGTAGCTTACAGCCACAGTGGATCAGTTCTTGATGGCTTCCTCTCCCTGTAAGAGTGTAGTCCACACAGGTCTCCCTCCATCCATGATCCTGTTCTTTCTGCCAACCCATAGTCCAGGGCAAGGAAGGCCTGGTGCTTTCACCCAATACTGTCCCTATAGTGATGTGACCACTTTGGTAAACAGCTCCTAGGGTATGCTGCTGAAGCACACTGAAAATAAATGGAATGTTCCCCAGCTGCCATCTTCCCTTTGTGCACATCCTTTTCCTGGTGCCATCCACACATTGCAATCCACTGGTCCTGTCATACAACAGACCGTTGAAGAACCTCCATCATTGAGCCAGGTATGGGCAGGGTTGCTGATTGTTCCATCATGAGTAGGAGGGCATCAGTCACTTGTGGCTATGCAGCCCATGTATTTCATGCCCTGGTCTTTCCTCTTCCAGAGGAGGACACATAGTCACTCCCTGTCAATGCATGGAAGGCTGGCAAGGCTTTGGAGTACTTTGGACCAGGCTGAGTAGCAATTGTGTGGGATGTTAGGTATTTATGCAAGGTCTCTGTGATACAGTCATCCACATGTAGCGTTAAAGGAGTGTCTGCTTCCTCATGGCTACAAGCTTCTAGTCTGCTGGTGTCTTTGCTGGATGAGCACAGGGTTTTCTTGGCGCTTGTACATATAGGGATCTTGTCATGGACTTGTGCTCTGTCCAAATGAGTCTCTGTGAGGAACCTGAACAGTTCATTTTTGTTCTCATTTACCTGCAGAAAATGTTGCCAGTTTCCTGGAATCTGTGCTGAAGCCATAACCCTTCTTCAAGCACCAGAATCTGGCTTTTTTCCATGTAGCAGACTTCAAGCTGTCAGCCCTAATGGCTATAGACATCAAAAGCAATGAAAACCCGTGATAATGAACCAAGCTGGCACGTAATGTCTGGAAAGACAGAAGACATCCACATATGCCTGAGAGGTAGTTGTCAGCTTTGATGATGGCATTTAGATGAGAGCAGCACCATCAACAAGCTTGGCGTCCACTTGTGGAGCATTTTCAGGAATAAGGACAAGGACGATCTCATGAAGGATATTTTGTGCAAAGTCAGGAGTCTTTAACTAGACAGTTCTGCTTTCAGTGACATTATCAGTACATCATCAGGTATGGATGTAAAGTTGTCAGCAACTGTAAGGAAGTTGACAGCAACTGCAGCAGGGATCTCATCAGAAAGTGAAGCTGAACAACTGTGAGCAAGCCATGTTTATGGACCTGAAGGCAAGAAGTCAGATCAGCTATGGGTCCTAATCTAAGCTGACCAAGTACAGGTCAAGTACAGTCAAAAACACTTTAATCATCCCATGGAGGACAGTTACAAAACTGACAGGCACACTGATACGAATCATAAATCTCGAAAGACACAAGAAGGCTACATTTCATATTGTATTAACATTCCAAACTTCAAACAAAAAATATCACACACACATGCACGCACATATCATATATTATTTTGTGTGGATTCTAAGTCTGCCTTATATGCTTTAAGATCTTCAAATTATAAGAAAATGTCTAGAATCATATTAGATATCAAGTATATGATAAACTTTATTAGCTTAAGAGGTATAAATGTCACCTTTTGTTGGACTCCACATATAGGTCTATATTCAAATGAGTGGGCTGATAGATCTGGTAAAAAGGTGCAAATAATGACAGTAGATCCACAGCATTGAATATTCCTTTATCGGTAGGAGAATGTTACCAATTATTAGAACAGGCATCCTTTAACAAATTTATGGAGTCATATCAGCACAAAGGACAGTTCCCGAAACGGATTCTAAGTAGGAAGAGCGTGTTTGAAGGCATTATCCATTGAAAGACTCATACAGATGCTGTCAGAGACAGACAACTCAAGGCATTATTCTTCAGAATGAGACTAAATGCATTCGCTACAAAATTCAGCAAGAATGTTGAATGCTTATGCGGAGATTATATTTCCAATGCTCATATCATGCTTGACTGCCAGGATTTAAAACCCTATTTGCCTCTCATTTCTAAGACTTCTTTTGAAGAAGTTTTCAAAGATGTAGATAATTATAATGTTTGATATTGCTAGGGGTTTGCAGTCAAGTCCCATAGGACATTTGTTATAATTATTGAAGTTTTGTTTGTTTCTGGGCTTTTTATCATTACTTGGTTATGTTGTTTAGCACGTTCTGTTTGTCATTTTGATTTAGTCATACACACACAGGCACACACACACGCACACACATACACACACACGCACGCATGCACGCACACACACACACACACACACACACTTTGGATGAGACTATAAACTGAGGCCCCGTGTTCCTACGCATGCAGAACATCTTGCGCACATGTTAAATCCTGTTCCGCTTTTCGGAAGAGTAGGCCATTGTGTGCCGGTGGAAACAGATGACAAAATTTACAAAACCGCACACACACGGGGACTGGATGTAAAAAAGCACATGAGTGCTTATTTCATTATCCTCGATATAAAAGAATAAATAAATAAATAAATAAATAAAAGCACACGCATACGCACACACACACACTTTTCAATTATTCCTTTTGATCATCTGGTATCACTTAAAAGTGGAAAGACGTTAAAACTAAAGACTACTACTACATGCACCCATGCACAGAGAGAGAGTTTTCCCATTTTTAGACTGATAAGATAGGTAAAAAATGAAGACACCATTTTTAGATTGACAAGATAGGTACAATATGAAACACTGCAGTAACACACACACACACACACACACACACACACACAAACACAAACACACACATGCACACCCCCCCACCCCCCCTCATGCACACACACACAGGTGAAGGCTATGTAGCCTATTGGTAGCTATTAAGATGTTAAATAAACTTAATTATCTTCCTGAGCACACAGACAGTTAAGATCAACAAGACTTTATGTACTGATTTTAATGTCAATAGCATCAGTGATCTGTTGAGAAAGTTAATGAATCAAGTAAAGGTAAAGGAGTCCCATAACCTATAAGGTCGTAGGGGAGTGAGGCATCAGAGACCTCACTTCTCTAGGGGCCAGCATATTGAGGGCGGCACACATCTTTTCCTCGTTCTTTACTTCCCAGACCTAAGATGGCAGGTACCTTTACAGGCCTGGTGAAGGGGGAACTTATGAAGCCAAGGCCAAAAGTCACCCATCAACTGGTAACACGCGACTCTCTTACTTGTTGGGGAAAGCGATAGTGCCCGATCATGAGCTATCGGCTCCCAGAATCTAAGTATTGAACAAAACACAGAAAGAAAAACAGATAGCTAAGAAAAAAACAGACAGACAGACAGACAGACGATAGACAACAGACAGACAGACAATGTAAGACAGCAGGCAACACACATAGATGATGATAATCTTTATCCAAGGGTAACGATAGTATTACATACTTTTTCCACAGGCTCTTGCTAAGAAGGGACTAGGCTTTATTAAACACAACTAAATAATTTCAGTTAATCATTGAAACAATTATTAGATATGGGAGAGAGTAGAAAAGATAGAGTGGCTTATATTGTCATCTAAACTGGCATCAACAAATCAAATCAATTGAGATATGCTGATTATAACAAATAATAAAAAGACCAAAAAGGAAACACAGAACACACACACACACACACACACACACACACACACACACACACACACACACACACACACTCACTCACTCAAAGAGAGAGAGAGAAAGAGAGATGTTTTGATCCTAATGGTGTACCATACTTACCCACTGGGTTGGCCTGTCAGTTGCTTCTGGGTGGGTGGGCAGCAGGGGGAAGGGGCAGGGGCATTTATCTATGGCAAACTGAAAGTGTCAAAATTGTCCTGTTCCCACACGAATATTGTTCACAATGGTCCTAAGTATATGTATGCAAACTGGCGTCTCATCACTCTTTAAGGCACCTAGAAAATTCTTGGCAGCTCTGTTATTATAAGCAATAGCAATAATGTATAATGAAATCTAAAGAAATCTATAGCTGTATATTGCACTGCGTGTTGCACTGCGTTTGTGTTACTATGACCCCTCAACAACTTACGGTTTGCCGATGACATTGACCTCATGGGCGGAAGTAACACAGAGCTGCAAGATCTTACGACCAGACTTGAGAACAGAGCTGGAGCATATGGGATGGAGGTGAGCTCGGAGAAAAGTAAAGTACTTGTGAACAGCACGAGCAACGCCACTGCTAAAATTTACATGAACGGCCAACAACTGGAGGAGGTAGACGCTTTTAAATACCTTGGCGCTACACTCACAAAGGACGGGCGATCGACGACAGAAATCAAAGTCAGAATAGCCATGGCAACATCTTCCATGACAAAACTCAGCACCATATGGAAAAGTAAAGAGATCAGTTTCCCAATCAAACTAAAGCTCTACAAAGCCCTAATTCAGACGATCCTGCTGTACGGAAGTGAAACCTGGACATTGACTGCTGAAACAGCAAAGCGAATCCAGTCATTCGAAACAAAATGCCATAGAAAACTACTGGGCATATCCTGGAGAGAACAAAAGACCAATGAATTTGTCAAGAGTCAAATAACACGGCTGGCAGGTCCACAGGAACCCCTTCTCACCATCGTCACGAAGAAAAAGCTGACATGGTTCGGCCACGTCACCCGCCACAACACTCTGCCCAAAACGGTACTGCAGGGAACACTCGAAGGTGGCAGAAAGAGGGGAAGACAGAACAAGTCATGGATGGACAACATCAGAGAATGGACCAGGATGAATGACTCGGCACTACTGCGCAGAGCCGAGGACCGAGATGGATGGAGGAGGCTTACCACGGCATCGTCTTTCGTGTCTCCCCCACGACCGCCAGGGTCACGGGTCTGATGATGATGATGATGATACCATGTTCACAGGAGGAAAGTGAATGAATCCAGTGTTTCCTTTTAACAACAAATGACAAAAAGTCAATAATAACAAATGATCACAGAATGTTTGAAAACTGAAGATAATGAGCTGAGCCCTTTTTTAATTAACATGCAGACAGTGGGATTATTTGGCAGCATAGCAAGGACAAAACCATGACTCAGTAATTTAACATAACTAAAAATGCATTTTGGGTGACAGGTTTCAGACGCAGTATGGAGTTCGAGCTCAGACGGCGCTACCCTATGCAATGAATAGTGAATTCTCCAGGGTCATGGCAACACAAGTGGTGAGCGAAAAGGAGAGGAGTAGAAAGAGAGAGAGAGGGAGAGAGAGGTGTTTGTGTCTGTGTGTGCATTTATTTATTTATTTTTTTATTTTTTTGAGGATAATGGAATAAGCACTCATGTGCTTTTTTACACCAGTCCCCGTGTGTATGCGGCTTTGTAAATTCTGTCATCTGTTCCCACAGGCACACAGTGGCCTACTCTTACAAAAAGTGGAACAGGATTTAACATGTGCACAAGGTGTTCTGCGTGCGTTCACACATGGGACCTTGGTTTATAGTCTCATCCAAAGGACTTTTGCATTGGTGTGGTGGGGGTACAAGAAAACAGAGGAACTAAATATCGTTTTTAAGGAGGGAAAGGAGTTCACAGGCCAGTTTTGTTTCTAGGCTACATTGTAAAAGGTGGAAAACATCAGCATGCCAAAATTACCTTAACCCCAAAAAATAATTAAGAAAAAAACCCAACCTTTAACAAAACTTACTAGAAAATTGCAAAGAAATGAATTCTTTCGTCAGACAGCAATTTTTGTTGTCTGTCATATGAGCAAAAATGCATTGTGCTGCTGACAAGTCAGGCCCAGCGCATCTGACCGGCATGGGAACAAAATTGTTATTTTTTAAGTCTTTCTTGGAAAAAAGGCAGGCGAGTGGATCAAGAAGGCAGAAAATAGACAAGAAGGAAGTGACCGGGGAAAGAAAAAAGCAAGGCAGAAACAGAGAGATTGAAAAGAGGGAATTCCTTGCACAGAATTTTCATAAGGTGGGGATGTATTTATACTGACAGGCCCCGGCATCCCCACAGGAGAAAAAAGAAATAAATGTCAAGGAAGAATGCAGGTTTTAGACAGAAGCAAAGATGCACACTAATATCTGCTGTCATGTAATACTGTAAAAAACCCCAAAAAAACCCCTTGCACTAGCAGTCTGTGATATTTTGTATCTGATTATTTGTTTGTGTTCATAGAGGATCGCTTCAGAAGGACGGCAGGATGCTTTGACCAAAGTACAGGAGGAAGTGGATGAGCTGAAAGGGATTATGGTCAGAAATATTGGTGAGCAGATCACACTTCTTGTTTTTTTCCAGGGAGGGTTGGGGAGGGGGAAAGAGATATTTTGCCATTCTGTAACTGAAATTGATTTGGTCAAGGTGAGGGATGAGCTATGTATTTGTGTATAGTTTATATGAGTCGTTAGCGTTTTGAACATGGGGTTTTTTGTTTGTTTGTTTTTTTAGTACCAGAAGTGTAAGCACTGATGGCGAAAAAAGACAATTTTTGTGCAAAAGGATTCAGAATCTCTCTGGTTTGTCATCCGTGTATTTCCTTTTAATAATGATAATAATGACGACAATGGTAATATTGATAGTAATAGAAATAATAATGGTGATGATAATGATGATGATGATCATCATTCTTATATGCACAAAATCTTGCATTAGCAACTTGGGACTCTTTCCTGTCCTTCTTCGTGTTGACTGTTGTGTATGTTGCTGTGTTGTTATATTGCTTTGTTATCATTAGTACTAATTACCTTTAGCTGTATCAGACTGTGCGGTCACATATTTGTTAATTAATATTTGATATATTGGTCATTAATGGGATTTTTGTTCTTCAGAAATGGAGAAAGGATGAACTGTCTAACTGGTGAAAAGTCCAGTTTGAAGAACAAATTTTGTAAAGAAGTGGGCATACCTGTCAGTCCATTTCTTCTTCTTGCCCCCATCCCCCCTTTTTCTTTAAAAAAAACACCCCAAATACATCATTTTGCAAAGCATACATTCTGTTGAGTAGCATACTTCCAGTAATTACTCTTAAACTGTTTTTTTCTACATGCTCTATTTTGCAAAGGGTTCATGTTGACTTGCTTTTGGCCTGAAGGCGTAAACTTTCATTGTTAAGCATGTAGACTAGAACCTGTGCATTGGCTTGTTTGTTAAAATCGGTTTGATTTCATTTTGCAGACCAGATAGCGGACAGAGGAGAGAGATTAGAGCTTCTCGTGGACAAAACTGAAGATTTAAATGCTCATGTAAGTATTATTATTCAGTAATGGAGTTTATGTATGTCACATGTATGTTCATAGCTGTTGTCGTCAATATTTCTTCCCCCCCCCCGCACTTCCCCTTTGCCTGTGGTAGTGGACATTTTTATGAGGTTTGGAAATCATTCTTTCATTTGGTCATTGAGTTATTGATTTGTTCTTTGTTTATTTTCTTTGCTGCTACATTTCCTCTTTAAAAGCAGGTAGAGTGATGTTGTTATTTTGTGTGCCTCTGTATGATTTCATTAACAAACACTGAATTCAGGTGGATCCTGTAGATTCCTCCCCCCCTCTCCCCTTATCATTTCATATCAGAGAGAATTTTTTTAAAAACCCAACAGCCTCAGTGTCATTGACCATTAAAATAAAAGTATTGAAAAAAACTGGATCCATCACTTAATGCAGAAAGACTAGCACCCAGACACCACTCCTGGTCTAGTAGATGGTGGTAAGTTTCAGGCACAAAGAGGGATTGAAATACCACACGCTTCAAACAAAGACTTTTCACTGTTTAGGTAGATGTCTTACCTCTAGACCACAGATCCACCTGTTGACATGTTGGAAGAGGCTTGGACTTGTCTGTGAAATGTGCGATATGACAGTATGTCCGTGTTTCTTTGGGCATGTCATTCTTGCTAAACTATTCGTATAATTGACATGTTGTAATTGTTTGAAAGACAAAAAAAATCAGTTATAGTTGCTAACATCATTACACACTGTAATAGATTGAAAGAAAGAAAATGGCATGTTTTCTTTTTGAACATTTCTGTCTTTACAATATTCACGACCAACACATACACCTGTAAGTACATGCACACACACTCACACATGCATGTATGTGTGCATGTAAGTGGTCTTCCACAGATACAAATATATCACAAATAGGTCCATTCATGGATATAGACGTACACATAAGAAACAAATTTGTATAAGAAACATGATTTTGTTGTTAATGAAAGCCAAAAACAAAAAAAGAAAGATGTAAGGCACTAACTATACTGACAGAGTTTTAAAAAAGTTCAGAGACAAAATATATTATGTATACAAGTTCTTTAGATTAAAACAGAAAATTTTGGAGTGGGCCCTACATTCATCATGTCAAAATATGGACAGCATGACTGAATAATGTGTTGTTATGTTTTTTTTTACAGTCTGTTACATTCAAGAAGACAAGTCGAAATCTGGCTCGCTCTATGTGGTGGAAAAATGTCAAGATTGCCGTCATCATTGCTATTGTTGTTGTAGTAAGTAGCTTTTGTATTTTGTGTGATTGTGAAGAGTGCGTGTGCCTGTGTGTGTATTTGAAAAGGTGCTATTGTCTGTCAACTGCATTATGTTATATTACCACAGTGTTGCTTGAATGCCAAAAGTCTAGCATTTCTTCTGATGTTACAGCTTATGGAGAGAAAGACATCATTCACACAACCTACAAGCATCACCCCCTCCTCTCCCCTTCAAGTACACGAACACACACCCTCACACACTCATGATGGCTCAGGTTTGAATCAGTAGTGAGTCGCCTGTTCAAGGGGATGTTTTCCCCCTAGAGTTAACATCAGTGCCGATTCCACTCCCCTGAAAGTCCTTTGGACCATGAGACCATTCTGAGCAGAGGCCACATATACACTGAACATCATGTGTTCATTTTAAAAGCCTGTTCCGCCTTTCAGGAGAGTAGGATATTTATGTCGATGGGAACAGATGACAGAACTTAAAAAATCGGGGACTGAAAGTAAACAGAAAAAAAAAGGAACTTGAGTGCTTATTCCATTATTCTCATAATTAAAGAAAATAAAACATACTCACACACAGAGTGCAGGCACACACACACACACACACAGACATGCACATATGCCTATGTGTGTGGAGATTTTATGTACTTTATAAATCAAATGTTCACTTATTCATTATAAAAGATGGTCACAAACAAGTCGGTTGAAGGCTTAACAGTAGCATGGTTTTGTTGCCATCATTTCAGATTTTGCTGTACTTCATCGTATCAGCAGCCTGTGGAGGTTTGGACTGGCCATGCACTCGCAACTGAATGGGCAGTTTTGTGAAGGTGTAGTATAGAGCTGGACATGGAAGCTGTTGGATCTGCATCAGCTCTGTGTGCTGTGAACATAGCACAAAGGCTGTTTGAACATTTGGTTGTGTGAATCCAGATTTACTTCAGACATTACATTCAGTAGTGATCCCCTGCTAACTTGGTAAACTTATTATCCCCCAAAAAATCCCAACAAAAAAACAATAAAAACCCTCCAGAAAAAGCCTACCAGTAAGTTAATCAACATTCCAAAAGCTGTGTAGATAATACTTCAGTATTTTCCAGTTGGAAGGAGAGAAAAAAAGTACTGTATTGAAGAAACTTTGTCACCTTTTTATATTTGTGTACCCAGCAGTTTTGTCCACTGTTTCTAAAGCCTCCTTTGCTGTTGAGATTGGTGTTTTCTTAGTTGCACGTCTCTTTGGACATGATTGCCTCTCTTTATTCAAGTCTGTTGCTGTGGAATTGCAGATCCAGCATTTGAAGTTGCAAAATATTGATAATTATAATATTATTGCTAAACAGTATGTAAATATAATATGTTTCTTGGGGCAAGTCTGATATTCCTTGTCTTCCACCCCCAGCTAATAATTCCCTTTTGTCTCGAGAGAAACAGAATCAGTTGTCAGCAAGCCATTTATTTATCTGCTTTACCTTACACTAAGCTGGGTAAGACCCTATAGCACAAATGCCTTCCTCAAAAAGTGAAAATGGTTAACTTACATGATATAAATTGTATTTAAAATGGCATTTACGCGTCGTTTGTGATCCAATGCATAAGTATACACATTGGTGGCATGAGGGTACTTTGAAATATAGTTAGATATAGGGTAAGGAGATGGGGGTCTTTTTTTTTTTTTTTTTTTTAAACAAGGGGGATAAAACAGTGCAGAAGTTAAAAAAATTGATTAATTATAAACTCTTGTTTGTCTTTTAATTATCAGTGTTTTTGTGGGGTTTTTTTTTGTTTTTAGAAAATCATTTCTATGCATTCAGCTGTTACTGTTGTGTTTATTCAAAATTTTGGAATAATGTGTCATAATGTGTCTGCCCAGTACAGGCTTTAATTTTCTTGCATTGTATCTACAATTAATGATATGTATGTGGCAGTGACCTGAACATTGCCAGGCACTAAGATTTTTGCAAAGGTAACATTTAAAGTCATAACAATACTGAAAATGTTCAGGAAAAGTTTAAATATTTGTTAAACTTGTGGAGTTGTCTGATATGTTATTATGGACTGACATTTTCTTGGCCTGTTATTTTATCTTGGCCTGGCTTCATTTGTTTTGTTCAATCTACATTTATGGCGCATGTCGTCTGAGCGCTTTGATTTGTTGCTTTACAAGATTCAGCGCTATATAAATTCCATACATTATTATTATTATTATGTCTCTACATCACTGTAGGAGGCAAACAATGTACATCCCAGAAATCTGCCTGATTAGTGGCTTACATTTCCTGCGTTCACATGATTCTAAAATAATTATTGAGCAAGCTTGAAACAGAATTGTTCTGCTTCAGTTTTTGAAAGTTTTTGTTTTGTTTTTTGGTTGGTTTTTTTTTTAAGAACAAGTGATGTATGCTGGTATGTTTATGTTCTTATGTCATATTGAACATTGAACACGATTTTTGGGATCTTTAAGGTGGCATATTTGTCCTGCCACATGAGTAAAAGAGAAGCACAGAGTAGGTTGGTTGATTTAAGCTTATCAAAGTGATTTCTGTCTTTGTTAAAATTATTGCCACATGCATGAAGATTATCTTCATTAAAATTTTTGCCATATGCATGAAGATTATCTCCATCTGCAGTCCTTCAGGCTCTGTGTGATTGAATTTTACAACTTTACAGATGTTCAAATAGGAAAATGCATTTTCTTTCCCTACAAGGTTTGTGCCTGCATACATTATTAGAAGAAAATCTTCCTCCAACTACACACACTTTTAATTCTGTGAGCGTCCCCAGATCAAGTTTATATATTCGCAGTCTGCCCAGAAATATAATCTTAGGGTTTATTATTGCATTTATCTTTGATTATGCTTTTATATCAAACTCACACTCAGTCTCAGTTTTGAAGAACATTTCATTCGGAAATTTAACGCTTTCAGTTGTCTAACACAGGCTTGCATCTGTTTTGATAATCAGGGTTCCTCTTGTTTTTCTTTTTTTTAAAGGGGACAGGAGGAGGTGTTGAGGTGTAGATAAAACTAAATTTTAATCCATTGTGTATGGTAGTTGCTTTCTACCTGTCAGGGAAAAAAAAGCACTTGATGGTTGTGTAGATCTGATGGATGAGTTACTGTTTGATGTGTCCTGTAGTTGTTGATTTATTGTGATTGATGCATATCTACTTTTCACCGTTTTGTTATTCAGTTCTTATCATTGACAACAAATCAGGGAGTGAGCAGAAGTGGTAGTACTTGTAGTCAAGACGCATATCTGACATATCACGATTAACCACAAGTGTTTCATTTTTAGAATAGCATGCATGCTTGCACACATGGAGACACACATGCATGTGCACACACACACACACACGCCAAGTGTTGTAATCAGTCACATATATTGCATGTACCAGTACAAACATATCACTTGCTCATGTACATATGGTTTGCAAAATTGTGCAAGTATCATTCAATGGACTTGAATTAAGCCTTTCTTCCAGGATAGTGATGAAATTTCACACTCATAGACTCACACAAACCCACAGCCTTCAGGAAAAATGCAAGGGTACAATTGCAGAACAACAACAAAAACAGTGAAAGGGGATTGAGGTTACCAAGGCCTTTTGTAGCGTGCAGGTGAAATGCTTTTGTTTTTGTTAGTGAGAGGAGGGGTGGGGGTGGGGGGGGGGATTGTGATGGTTCAGGATGACTGCATCCCAGTGTTGAGTCAGGGGTGGGGGTGGGGGTTGGGAGAGGGTGGTGCTCCCTGAAGGTGAAGAGTTATCTTGAAAATAGTTTAAGTTTTTCCTTTCATATGAGAGGGATTGTAAAGTGTTAGTGACAATTTCAATACTTGTTGTTGTTGTTTTTTAAAGAGGAGTCTGCAAAAGAGGTTGTTGGTTGTTTTTGTTGTGTTTACGAAAAGGCATTTTCAACCTAGCATCAGCAGTAAATCTCAACCACGCACCAAGTATTTTCTTTCATGATAGAAAGAAAGTGTCAGAAACAAGACACGGGGGTGGGGGGGGGGGGGAACCACAACAAAAACTTCACAGTTTTAATGTCGATCGTGCCTACACACATTATTCTACAGGTTTCATCCGTGGATTACACTGTGGGTGTTTTTTTTTCCAGAGACTTCCACTTTCATAGTCAACCTTGATTTTATGCAATTTCTTAAAACCGTCTGTTTGAGGTGGGAGTTTGTTGTTGTTGTTTTCTGTTTGAGGTGGGTTTTTTTTGTGTTTTATCTTTCAATTTTCAAAATGTTCAGTCTTTTTGTTTTTGAGTTCTTTCTTTCTTTCTTTTTCTCTAGTTGGAATAATGATGTATTACTGACTGTACAAACTACTTATGTCTGAAATCCACCAATTTTGCATTGATGTTCACTTACTGGTCGGAACAGAGGTATAGGATAAAAACTGCATTTGTTTCTGTACTTTTTCAACTATTTCAGATTATTAGAATTGTGTGTAAAAAAAAAAATGTGTGTACATGTGTGAACTCTTTTCTTTTTCAGCTTTTTATTTTGCTTTGCTTTTCTTTTAAATTTAAAAAAACAAAACTGAACAGAATGATGCAGTAAGGTGAATTGATTGAGGGCATTATAATTGTCTGGCACCAGTAGGCATAATAAGTAGATTTCTGTGCCTTTAAACTGATCAGTATTAGGGTTTTTATTTCAATCTCTAACTCAGTGATTTGGGGGGGAAAGAGTTTGAAGACTGTATGCCTGCAGATATTTGTGCATAAAACAAGATTGGTTGTGTTCATGTGGGCTTGTCTGTATAAGCACAATATGTGTACATCTTAACTACAGCAACCAGGAACGAAATTATTTTGAACTGTACATTTTGTTGTGTATATAAAATATAATAATTATGTCTTATTTATTAGATCATTTGTTAATCTGCAACTTTGGTCCAAGACCATAGAATCACAGAATATAATGTCATGTAGGGTATATCATGTTTAACTATAGAATTGGACGATTCAGAATACAATATTCTGTATACAAAATTTGTCGTAACCATTTTTAATTATCTGTAAATTCAATTTTGCAGTTTTATCTGTTCTTGAATCAGGGAGTTATGGTGTTTAGCGTTTTCTGGCTATATGTACCTGGTTGGGGGGGGGGATCACCTTGGAATAGCACAGTACCTCAATCATCACACCTGGGAATTACTGTGAGAGAACACACTGGATGAAAAGCTTGCATGTGCAGTGGTTTTCAAATATCCCTGCCATATAGGCAGCCATACTCCAACTTCAGAAGATCTTTTTCCTTTTATCGTACAGGTTTATTACGTTGTTAGCTTGTCGTGGATGAGGACGATCATAACATGTCACAGCATTAAAGGCATTGTAATGTAGGCTGCTTTCATCAATAACAAAGTGTTTAGCCTGGGCCCGGAATCAAGGAGGGAAATCAAAAAGTTTCTGTTTCAGGAGTATGTAGGGTCCTAATTGATTTTATGTCAAACAGTATAATAAAATCAGAGATACTTAGGTTATTTTAGGTTTTTTATATATATATAAAAGAAAGGGGAGGGGGAGGGGGATTATGGACAGGAGCTAGAACAAGTGGCAGTAGTTTTGCCTTTGATAGACTCGTTGAATTGGCAGTCAGGTAGCATCAGCTGCTGAGAGTGCTGTGTACAGATGAGAACTGAAACTGCCATTCCAAAAGTAGGGTCCAGCTTTTTTTCGCTGTTTTTTGTTTGTTTGTTGGGCGTTTTTTTTGGTAAGTCTACTTCAACAGATGTAACTTTGTGGTAATAGGTTGCATGTGATGTCAGGCTTTGACAGGAGTATGTTCAGAGATGTATGTGTGTGTGTGTGTTTATGCATCACATATTGACAGTGCAAATAGTGGAGACAGAAGAACATTTTGTTTTTGTGAAATGCGTTGTGCACTTTTTCCAGCCATTTGCAATGTATACATGTTGCTTATCATTGGCTTTACGTATTCCGTTTGATGCTTATTCATCACAAGTGTCTTTTTTGGGGGTCCCTTCTTGTTAAATGTTCGTGGCTGATAGAAGGCAGGATACAAAATGAAGGAGACCAGGCAGAAAATCAGACTTTTCTTTTGATATGGGCTGGAGGTGGGAAGGACAGGGGGGGGGGGGGGGGGGGGGGGGGGGGGGGGGGTAGGAGAAGAGAACAAAGGAAGCTGTTACACTTTTCCCTCAAGCTGTGGTGACTCTTGCTGTCATTTTGAATGTGTCTCAAGCTAGCCAACCTCATAATATCTAAGTACTCCCCCTTCCATTTCTTTTCTTACACACGTCTTACACCAGTCATCCATTATGCATTTTCTTCTTCTTCAGAGTCGTGGATCTTTTTTCTTTTTTTAAAATTTATCTACTTATTTTTGATAATTATCGATTTCTTTCTTATATGTTTGCTTGTCTGGTATCGAAATACTCCTATCTAGAAATATTTTACTCTGGTATCTCAAGTTTGTGTTTATCTTGCCTATATGGGTCATGTAGTTGTGATATTAATAGAAATTATATCCTGATTTATCATTGATGCAATAACAGTTGATTTTTGATTAAAAGGCTTGTTCTGTGTTGTTTGCATCATTGGTTTAAAACAAATCCCAATTACATGCTGAACATCTTTTCAGGTTTAGAAATGAAAGCTGAATTAATGTATCCAAAGAAAAAAACAGTCATCCACACTCTACATTCTTTGAAGTAAACTTTGGATTTACCCTTGGTGTGGGTTAATATCCACCTCACTTTTCTACGAGAGGTTTAGAAATGGATGTTAACAAAATGACAGACAATGCTGTTTAGAACATGCTTTCTCTCTTGTTACACACACGCGCGCGCACACACACACACACACAGAGCAATAAAGACACCAAAAGTCTGGGTTTTGACTATAATTCAAATATAAATTCAGGAAAAAACCAAAATAAGATAAAACATGAGAAAAAAATAGTACTCTGACAATGGCATTGCATATCAAAAAGTCCTAAATTTAGACCAAAAGTAGAAAGCAACAAAAAACCCTTTCTCTGGTTTATCACACACGTATATCATCATCTTTATCAACTTTAATGGCTTACTATGAAATGTGTTAAATATAATGGCTACCAAAAACAAAAATACACATGAAAACCAGATTTCACAAATTGTAGATGCTTGGTATGCTTTTAAAAATTGTTTTGTTCCTAGGCCAGAGCTGGGAGGTTCACCAATTGTGAGATCTTTGCATTTGCAGCTACTTAATGCCAGTGTGCAAATATATTTTATTGTCATCCATTCTTACCAGCATGAATGGCCTACTCTTCCAAAAGGCAGAACGGGTTTGTGCGCAATATGTTCAGTGAGCATTCACACATGGGGTTTGGGTTTATAGTCTCATCCGAAGGACTTTTGGGGGTGTGGAATCAGCACTGATGTTAAACTCCAAGTGCAAAATCCCCTTGAATGGGTGTTTCCGAGCTGGTTCGGACCTGGATTGTCAAATCACGAGCACAATGCTCCAACAACTAGGCTAGGTCTGCCCCCTCCTCCTCTTAAGTGTATGGGGAAAAAATTCACTGCAGTGCCTGAAAAGTCACACAGGTATCTGAATGAATTGCGAATAAGAAGACTGTGAAGGCAAAAAGGAAAATACCTTCAAATCAGGACAAAAATAGAAAGAGGATGAGACGGAGGGAAGCCGGACCGTCTCAGCAGCACTGTCACTAGCAGTGGATGCAGTACATGGGATCAATGGGATCTTGGATAACATCTTCCTTTTTCTGTATCCCACCTGCACACAGTCCAAGGTAATGGAGTTATTAACAAGACTGCACATAATCACAGTTCATATACTTTGTCTAAATCACGTCTTACTGGAAATACATTAAGCCGAAGAACATCACTCATTTCAATCTCTCCACCCCAGCCATACCCAGATTCGTTGTGTCACATCCTCGGGGTCAGAAGTCCACAGGGAGCCCATCTATGTCAGGCCACCATGGAGCCATCAGCCAGACAGGCCCTGCACTGCTGCTGGGTCACTCTGGTGGTGTTCAATGGTGCCTGTTCCGAGCTAACATAAGCAGGGCATCACCTACTGAGCCCCCTAATGACAACAGTCATAGATTAGTTGTGCAGCCTGACTTAGTGAGATGCTCACCCAGGGTGATAACCACCCCAATTTCCCTCTAATGACCCTCTCCCATGAACCTCCAACCCCAGAGGCTTTGACGCCAACTCCCACAGGCAAGACAGTGTATGGAGAAACCGAAACAGGTCACCACAAGACCAGAGTAGAAGGGGCCACCAAATCAGAGACAATTTTCTTTTATTGCATGATGATCAATGGGGAATGAGGATGATGTAATGATGCTACTATGGAAGCGCATGTGCTCTGAGACAATTTGACAGGGCTGTACTCTTGCGTTTCCTATCCCACTAGATGAACCAAGCCCCAACAGACATACCTGCAGTGTTGGTCAGGTAATGTGAGCAACACTCTGAAAATTGCATCCATAAAGTGGATGAAGCTTGACTGTGTGGTCCAAGTCTCCCCAGTGAGCTCATAGCAAACTCACTCTGGGTAGGAGCCGGCTGGAGTCTGAAAAATCCCTATGTCTCATATGGGATTTAAACCCGCCACCTTCCAGTCCGTAACCCAAGGTGATAACCACAGTGCCATGGCAGCTGGTCAAATTGTAATTTTTAATCAGAAAAAAATCTACCAGTTGATAGTTTTACACATAACTTTCGCCTTAGAGAGGGTGCTGTCAGGACCATGCCACACCTGTATCCAGGTCAGGTACACACCTAGTGGGATGAGGCTGCAGTCCGTGGTGGTGACCTGAGTGTAGACCTGGGTTAGGCCCATCACTCGTCTGTACACCTTCTGCCTCAGCTGTGGGCCAGCTAATTGAATGTAGAAAGTTTTGCACAGCATGGCACACTCCACGCCATCACTCACCTGTTCAAACAATCTCAGCATAACCTTCCAAATCTTAACAATAATATAGGCTTTGGCATTTTGCTCAAATTATCAGAAATTGACACCTTTTGGCCTGGGCCAAAATTCACTTAAAACCTATTAGATTAGTTCACAAATGTTACACATGTAGAAATTCCTTTCTTCACATTTAACAATGCTTTTACATAAGATAATCACATACATACTTACCAGCCTGAAAATAATGGCTTTGTATTGTATTATGTTATATTGCAGTGTTTTGTATTGTATAGTCCTCTCTTGTGCTGTACTGGATACCACTTACAGACACAGCATATTTGCCCAAAATTAAGTCTGTTCTTCCCAGGAAGACCGTGTTGTTATTTAAAAAGTTTTGTTATTAGATCTTACCGGGATGCATGGCATACTCTTACGAAAGGTGGAATGGGTTTGTAACATATGTACAAGGGGTTCTGCATGTGTAAGCACATGGGAGCTTGGCATACAGTCTCATCTGAAGGACTTTCGGGAGAGTGGAGTCAGTGCTGATGTTAACTCCAGGGGAAAGATTCCCTCCAATGGGCATCTTGGTGGTGGCTTGAACTTGGGCCATCAGACCACAAGCTGAATGCTATAACTACTAGACTCTCCTGCCCCCACCCCCCTCCAATGCATACAAACAAAAATAGAGATAAATCCTGTTGACAGCCACATGCAAATAAAGACAGATCTATCCACATAGAAATGAATGGCACTGTATACTGACCAGCAGAAGATGCTTTCTAGGAGGGGGATTTTTGAGATCCAGGCATATGTCCTCCAGACCCTACAAAAACAGAATTCTCTTAACTTGGCGTAAACCTGTCTCATTGAATGGTGAGATCATCCTCATCAATAATACCCCTCCTCCTAAAAATTGAAAAGGATAAAAGAAAACATTTCTAACAAGTTAAGAACAAAGTACATAGCTATTTACATGAAGCAATGTTCCCTGCATTGCTGTCAGGATTCACTGTCTCTCTGCCGAGTTCTACAATCTCCTGTTGCCCTCCAAACCCCCTCATCTCAATGATGTTGGCAATGGAGCATGTTGGTGGTCTGCTTCTTTTCCTTCTGCCTTCAACCTTACCAGACAATGATAATGGTAGCAGAAGCAGTAACATCTGCAGTAGTAATAGCAGGAGCAGTCGTTACAATGGGCGGAGGAGTGCAGTATGTGAAGAAATTTGCAGGGGAGAAGTGAAGAGACACCCACAATTGGAAAAAAAACCAAAAAACAAAAAAGAAGCCGCTAGAAACCTGCTAGAAACAGCAAAATCAGGCCACCATCCCATTCTGTGTGCACCCCCAGTGGCAGAGACTGCCATGCACGGACTGGACTGCTGAGCCACTCCAGGCATTGTCCCCCAACAAGACTGAAGAGAAAGAAGGTGAAGCTATGGTCTCCTGAGACAAAAAGAGCCTACTACTCCTAGTAGTAGTAGTAGTATAATCATCAAACATTTTACCCTAAAATCTGTTTAACTACGGTGCTGCTCCCTTTGGGTTTGTTCTTCATCAGGACAAAATATACTCTGATGGAACACAAGCATCTTGACAGCATTAGCACAATCAAACTAAAAGCATCCTGACTATTCGACTAAGTTGGTTTCAGAAGTTTCATGCACTTATTACGATGATACCTTGATTATCATAATAACGTCTTCATTATCCAATCTAACCATGATGTATTTCATAGCCCCGCTAACCTCAGAGGTTGGATCAAAGAATGCAACTTGTCTGAAATAACACCTCAAGACTAATACTTCATTTAAATTTTCAAAATTTATTCTGAGGATAATGGAACAAGCACTCAAGAACGTTCCCATGTGTATGCAGTTTTGTCAAATTTGTCATCTGTTCCCACTGGCACACAATGGCCTACTCTTCCGAAAAGCGGAATGGGTTTTAACGTGTTTGCAAGATGTTCTGCGTGAGTTTGCACACAGGACTTCGGTTTAGACTCATCCAAAAGGCACTGATGTTAAAACTCCAGAGGAAAAATCCTCTTGAACGAGATTTGAACCCGGGTCAGCAGATCAACAACAGTGTAAATTATTTCAGCAACAGTGTAGCCTTTGACACATGTGCATTAGGATTCCTTTTTCTCATCTCTGTCACAAAAGAGAAATGAAAGTACTAATACGGATGCAACTTTTACTCACACGTTACATGGACACACACGAATACTCACAAAGACGTCTAGATATCGCATTGTTTTCACCCATTTGTAGTTGTAGTTTTCAAACGCGGTTCCTAATTTGTACGAGTGAGTCTGGTCCCACTCCGAGGCCTTCAAGGACACCTGAGACAATAGTGAACAGAGACAACCACACTGGTCTACTGCAAATGAGAGACTAGCAAAATGCAGAGGGGGGGGGAAGTAAAACTACCGCGTTTCAGGAACTACAAAGCCATATATCTTTTTCCCCTCAACTCTTGCAACTTTTAATACAGAGCACATGGTGTGCTGATACAATCGATCAAAGCATTAGTTGTGAAACAACTCTGCATCAACACTGACTTTACAAAAAGGTCATGAGTAACAGATAATGTCACTTTATAGGATTTATTTGGGGCCACCTTTCAAAAACGAGCACTTGGATTTTCACCTTTTTTAGAGAGAGCAAATAAATGAAAGCAGACATAGACCAACCAACTAAACCCCCTCTTCCCCCCCCCCTCCTCCTCTTTTTGTTCTTGGGCTCCATGTGGGCCAGAAGCAAAGCAAGCAGATAGACACAACGGTACATCAACTCCGTTACTCACCAGTAGGTCTTGGTCTTGCTTTGAGGACACTGTGGTCAGGGAGGCAGACAGATTTTGACTTATGATTGAATATAGTGTAGTCCCACTGGTTGTGGTGTCTTCAGTAATGCTCTTCTGGCGAAGAGTGGATCCCCCGAGGCTTGACTGTGCCGATGTCTTTGAGGGAGTTGATCCAACACTGGTCACTTGAAACAAAACCAAAAAAAAAACAACAACAACAAAATGTGTGTGCAGAATAAAACCCACAAGTTTCAGTTTGTTCCAAAGTAGCATCTTTGCATGTTACACATTTTCATAATCCTCTGAAGTCGGAGAAGGGCTGCCTACATGGCGAGGTACCCGAAAACAGCTGTCCACACACTCTTCCTATCCAGTGTTATCAACCTATGGTCTCAGTGTGATCACAAGGTGTGACAAGTGAAGCAAAGTGCAAATTGTGGCTGACCTTCAGGACATCAAGCTGGGGAATGCCCAACAAAAACACCACCCATATAGTACCATCTCACACCTGCCACGCAATCCAGCTAGCAAATGGGAGGTAACTGCTTGACCCAGTCAACACAACTTGGAGTCCGCAAGTCAATCTTTTACACGATCTGTCAGAGCCATTTTCTCAAGCTATATCCACGATTCAAGAAGGTGCCAACACACATGCACACACACACACACACAGTCATACATACACACACAGTCATACATACACACACCACACACACACAACACCACACCACACCACACACACAGAGATTTACCAGATGTGTAAGTAGAAGCGCTTTGAGGAGTCATATTTTTTCCAGTTTTCTTTTCACCGGTTGTTGTATCCTCGACCACAAGGATAGCACTTTTCCTTGGGCCCTTCTTTTGCTCCACCTCTCTCTGATAGACTCTAAAAGAGCCCTGTTCACAAAGAAATCGTTATCTTCTCTTTCCCATCGCTATGTGTATCATAAACAGTCTGAGTGGTAAAAATTTGGAGAAAAAAAAATCACAAGGCAGCCCAACATAATAAACAAAACACAACAAAAACCATGATAAAGGGAAAAGATAAGGTTTCTGACACAGCCGTTGCAATTTATATACAGTTTAATTTGTAGATAGTACTGATCTGTTGCTTGCTTCTGTGAGCTTCGGAGTTACACCCCCCCATATTCCCAGGTGCCACTTTAACTTCTTAAATGACCCCCCCCCCCCCCCCCCCCCCCCCCCCCCCCCCCCCTAATTCCCAGATGTCACTTTAAATTCTCAACTGACTCCCCCTTACTTCCCAGCTGTCATTCCAACTTCCACCTTACTTCCTGTCACTTAAACTTCTCAACTCACTTCCCCCTTAACTCCCAGATGTCATTTTAACTTCTTAACTCACTTCTCCCTTAACTCCCATATACCACTTTAACTTCTCAACTCACTTCCCCTTAACTCCCATATACCACTTTAACTTCTCAACTCGCTTCCCCCTTAACTCCCATATATCTCTTTTAATTCTCAACTCACTTCCCCCTTAACTCCCATATACCACTTTAACTTCTCAACTCACTTCCCCCTTAACTCCAAGATATCTCTTTAACTTCTCAACTCACTTCCCTCTTAACTCCCAGATATCTCTTTAAATTCTCAACTCGCTTCCCCCTTAACTCCCAGATATCTCTTTAACTTCTCAACTTGCTTCCCCCTTAACTCCCAGATATCTCTTTAACTTCTCAACTCACTTCCTCTTTAAATATAAGATATTTTGACTTCTCAACTGACTTCTTCAACTCTGACAGATCACTCTGACTTCTCAACAGATTTCACCTCAGAGTCTAAGGGGTCACTTTGACTTCTCAACAGACCCCTCTTTGAAAAATCACTTCTCAACAAACTTCTCTGTGAGATATCAATTTGACTTCTCAACAAACTTCTCTGTGATATATCACTTTGACTTCTCAACCAACTTCTCTAACTGTGATATATCACTTTGACCTCCCAACCAACTTCTCTGTAAGATATCGCTTTGACTTCTCAACAAACTTCTCTGTGATATATCACTTTGACTTCCCAACCAACTTCTCTAACTGTGATATATCACTTTGACCTCCCAACCAACTTCTCTAACTGTGATATATCACTTTGACTTCCCAACCAACTTCTCTAACTGTGATATATCACTTTGACTTCCCAACCAACTTCTCTAACTGTGATATATCACTTTGACTTCCCAACCAACTTCTCTAACTGTGATAAATCACTTTGACTTCCCAACCAACTTCTCTAACTGTGATAAATCACTTTGACTTCCCAACAAACTTCTCTAACTCTGAGATATCACTTTGACCTCCCAACCAACTTCTCTGTAAGATATCGCTTTGACTTCTCAACGGACTTTTCTAAATCTGAGATACCACTTTGACTTTTCAACGGACTTCTCTAAATCTGAGATACCACTTTGACTTCTCAGCTGATTACCCCTTTAACTCTAAGCTATCATTTTGACCGAGATAGCATTTTGTTTAACTGACCTCTCCTTTAACTCTACTGGAGAACCACTTTAGACTTCTCAGCTGCCTTCTCCTCAAACTGCTGGAGGGTGTTGTCACTGGTGTACTGCGCTGAACATTTCAGGCAGAGTGTCACGGCCATTTTGAACCAGCCTGGTGCTGCCCATCCAATCCTGCTCCAGATAGCAGACTGTGTGCGGATGTATGTGCACGCATGTGTGCGGTATGCATGCTTGTATGTGCTTCATATCATATACATTTTTTTAAATTAAAAAATCAACTATATTAATATTTTTTCTATATGCCCTTTTATTTGGAGAAAAATCCCCACAGTCAGAGGGCCTCTACCTTAATTAATGATGGGCAAAAACGGTTGCATATGCACAAATCTCACCTCGGAGCTCTAGCTGAGGCATGCGTGAGCGTGCACACACACACACAAATTGGGAGAAAAAGGAAAAACATGAATACTTACACTCATAACAACATAAAGCCACTCAGATCTGACACCGTCAGTTTCCATGATTTCTGTTCTTCTGCAAATGAGTAATGTTATGACATATCTAAGTCATTCCTGTCCGAATTGTTCAGAGATGAAGATTGCTTAATTGTACGAAGCTTTATTGAAAAAAAGTGTGTGTGTGTGTGTGTGTGTGTGTGTGTGAGTGTGAGAGTGTGTGTGTGTAGCTATTATGATCAATACCCCTCTCTCCTCCCCATACTCCATCACCCTCTCTTCATTTTCCTTTCCTCCCAGACTGTGACACAACCACAGCCCTGGATGTCAAAATCTGTACAGGCTCCATGAATCATACACTCATTAGTTCTGTAAGTGAAAGCTGTATATCACTGGTGTTGCTGAGCCTTCCCCAACTCAACATCCTGGGGATCACCCACAATATGCGCTATCCAATACTATCATGTTGTTTATAGTTCTACCAAAGAGGCTATATTCGCGCTGTGACCTCATAAGATTTTAACATTTTGATTAAAATCATGCTACTAATCTATATATACAGATTAAAACAGGGTCTAAACCCAACCCTTACTGTAGTTCCTGGCATCAAAGCCCTGACCAACCATAAGGGTCAAGTGAGAATGGTCACCATGTGAAATATGTATGACCTCATTCATCACACCTGACAATCCCTGTGACATTGTAAGTACGCAGTGGATGAGACGGTTGAGTGTGGAGCTCTTTTCAAGCACCTTGACTATAATTATTATTGGCAACAATACTCTGCTTCATAGAATGAAAGCTATACCGGGCCACCCTCCCTCTCTCAATCCCAACTACAGAACAATTTTTTTGTTAAATGATACGTGGCTGCTTTACCTGAATGTTTTTCTTCTGCACTGGTGAAAACACTTGTACAAACATTCCAGGGGCCAGGACTGCATGAACCACATCTTACTGCACACACAAAAATATACACTACTGGTGTCATCCCCATATACTGAATCCTAAAGCAAACCCACTTACTGATACGTGTGTGCTCACAAACTATACATGAAGTGGATCGGTGGTCTAGAGCCAATGCATTCATCTGAAAATAGAGCAGTTGCTATCTGATTCCTGTCTGGACCTGAACTTTACTCCCTTCCACTTGACCTTGAGTGGTGGAATGGGTGCTAGTCTTGCCGATGAGACAAAAATAAACCATGGTGTGTGTGTGTATATGTGTGAGTGAGTGTGTGAGTGACTGTGTGTGTGAGTAAGTGAGTGAGTATGTGAGTGAGTGTAGACAAGAGAGACACAGGAATGAGAGAGCTGTCCTGGAAAAGTTCTGTAAACCAATACACATGCAGATAGGAAAATACAGGAGGGTTTTTTTGTGTGTGTGTTTGTTCTTTGGCTACAGCTCTTGAAGTTCACTTATGGTGGGATTTTTGCGTATACGACCATTTTTTGCCAACCATTAAGGTAACAGCATACTGACTTCAGGGGTGATGATGTTGTTGTCTTCGATTTTACGTCTGCTCACTCTCAGTGATATCAGATAGGGATGATGTCAAAACACAAGCGTGCATGCATTTTTTAAAATTATATTTATTGTCATCCATTCTTACAGGCACAAATGGCCTACACTTCCAAATGGCAGAACAGGTTTTTACACATGCATAAGATGTTCTGCGTGTGTTTACACAAGGGGCCTTTGTTTATAGTCTCTACTGAAGGATTTTCAGGGCAGTGGAGTCGGCGCTGATGCTAACTCCAGGGACAAACTCCCCTTGAACGGATGTCCTGGTGGTGGCTGGAACCTGGGCTGTCAAAATGCGAGTGCAACACTCTGACTACTAGGTTACTTCACCTCAAGCCCCCCCCCCTAAAAACAAAAAAATTGCTTAAAAAAAGAAAAAGGTGGCGCTACTCTTGGGGCGACATGCTCTTCTGAGGGAGAGCAGTCCAAATTTCATGCTGTGAACTCTGTCACGACTGAAAGTGGTATACAATATGATACAAACCATTAAACACATGTATACCAGTTGTGGGCATGTACACACGTGCAAGCACTGTGCATGCACACACACACATGTATACAATCATACACACACACACACTTATGTGCACTCACACAGTATAACACACATACATAAACATGTACACAGACATGTAAGCATGCTCTCACTCTCTCTCTTCCTCCCCCCCCCACCCCCTTCCCAATCTCTCTCTCTCACACACACACTGTTTTGTCTAATATCACTTAATGTGAAAAGATGTTAACCCTAGTGGCGCGGTTCCCGGAATATTCCGGTAAAGGCGGGTCTAGGCTGTGTGGCGGATCCCGGAATATTCCGGGATGACGTGGGTGATCATAGTTGAAAGCTTACTTTCGCTTTCAAAGGTCAGCCAATGAATGTTAAGGCTGTTGTAGGCCCGCAGAAAGGGGTGAAGGTCGTTTGACACACAAGCAGCGAAGAATCTGATTGGTTAAGAGTGTATTTTAAATTTTTTTTCGGACGCCGAGATCTCTTCAACAAAAATGGCGGCCAGCGTTTGCACTAGAATGTCTTCAAGCGTTTTTCGAGCTTTTTTACAAAATTGACAGCGAGGAGGAGTTTTAGAGGCTGGATTTGGTTGAAATAAACAATGAGAGAGACGATGAGGTAAGGATTGTGGAATATTTTTGAAAAACTTGGTAAAAATCGATCGCGATCGGACTGAATCGAGTGGTGCTAGTTTTGCTGGATGGACTTCTTCGCTACTCGGCGATTTCGACGTCACAGATTTTTTACTTTACTTTGACGCAACGAGGCTTCGAAATAACTGTTGTTGAGTCAAATCGCTATGCTGCTGAGTACTTTGCATCACATGAAATCAAGCGATCTTTGTATTTTCGTCATAGAAAGCCACCACTTCGCACATTCCGCCATGACGGTCGCGATGGCGTCGATCCTGTCGCTGAACTTTTCTGAGTATTTGGTGACCGATAAAGCGATACAAACTCCTTATTTTTTGAAAACTAATGTCAAGAAATAGTGTTTACCTAATCATGACATTTATGCACCGCAAGAACTTTGCTTATCGTGTTAAAATCGATCCGGGGCCCTGACAGTGGAACAGCGATCGGTAGTGCGCACAAGATTTTTTTTTGGGGATTTTTTTTTACATAATCATAAACACTACACACTATTATAAAATTATACTCATTTAAAAGCATATCATCTCTTCTTTCCAGTGATCTATAGCTTAACACATTTAATTCAGTTTTATATATCAATATCAAGGGTTGTTTGAGCCCACCCTGCTCCAAAACAATGCTAGCCAATGTTAATTCAGCCAATAGAAGTGAGGCTTGTTGCTGTTTATTTAGCGCTACTAGGGTTAAATTAAAGAACACACACACACACAGGACATCTTGCACACACGTTAAAACCCGTTCTGCTTTTCAGAAGAATAGGCCATTGTATGCCGGTGGGAACGGATGACAAAATTTACAAACTGCGTACACACGGGGACTGGATGGAAAAAAAGCACATGAGTGCTTACTCCATTATCCTCGAAATAAAATAATACAATAAAACACACACATATCTCCCCAAACTCCTTTCACCACAACAAACAAACAGAACAGAGCAGACAAGACACGTCAGTGAGTGACTCATCTCACCTGAGGAACTCAATGACGTTGGTAGAAATCTCCTCCAGATTCTTGTTGAAGTTGGCCATAATGACCTCTTTGGGCACCACCAGCAGGTGTATAGGGGTCTGAGACACCACCGTCACTTGACGAGGGCATCTGTTCAATATGGACACACTCTGCCACAGTCATCACACACACATGTACGCATGTACGCACACACACACACAGAGGGATTAATGACAGTGACCAAGGGAGTGGGAAGGTCAGCTTGTGTGTGTGAGTGTGAGTGTGTGTGTGTGTGTGTGTAGGTGTGTGAGTGTGTGCGCATTTGCTACTTTGGCGAAATTTCATACTTTACATAAATATAGCTTCATATCATGTTCTTGCTGAAAATTGTATGTTTCAGTCCATAGAGGTAAAAATTAATGATAAATATCCCAGTATATCATGGGTTAAAAAGTGTCCATACACACACACAAAAATCAAATGATGCACCCTATCTGCCATGGTCAAAGTATACCCATGTCTTTCTTATTTTAGACATTCTCTTCAAAACCTTGTACACAAAGTGTTGTGGGTGCAGAAAACCTTTGAATTGTTTTTTTTTACAGAAACAGTCTCTGGCCTGGCAGCGTTGACAGGAACTGTCAAGATGGGGACAGCGTCATAACAGACTGCTTATAAAATAAAGTATGCTCTGTACTGTTCACAAAATAGCAAAGCAATTTCTGCCACTCCAAGTCTGTGAAAGATAAACTTTCTCATGAACAAGAAATGTAAAAGTTTTTTTGTTTTTCTTTTTCTTGAAGGTGAAACTGATGACAACTGTAGTTGTAAGTTTATCAGAAGGGTTTTGATTTCTGCTTTTCTCACCTGTCAGCAACACCAGGTATGGTGTTAACTGCTGCATTCAATAACACTGAGATGATTGATCATCTTTCTCCATTTGTTCTGGTCTCTACTGGACCCACTGACTCCATGCTCAGGCCACTGGGTTTGATGATGTTGCCCATGAGAGAAGCTGGTGGTCTGCCCTTTTTTCTCCCTCAGTCTTGCCTTGAATGATAGTCTTCATGTGGTCCATATCTTGGTTTTGTAGCACATGGCTTGAATATGTAAATTTCCTTTCATGTGTTAATGTTAGAAGTTTCCTTGTTTTTTAAAGTTCATGTAATATGATTTCATTTGCTCTTCGATCTGTTCAACAGACCCAGAACAGTTTTCTAAAAAAAACAACCCCCCCCCCCACCCCCTATCTCAGCTGCTTTGATTCTTTTGTCCTCATCTTTTCTGAGCGTCCATGACTCAAACCCATACCACATGACAGGCCATACTAGGCATTTTGATATCCACATTTCCAGGTGATAAGGAATGCTGTCATCTTTTCAGATCTTGTTTCATTGAATCATTCAGCCATGCCTACATTCTTGTTTTTATATCTTTGGTACACGATCCATCACTTGTTTTGACTGAGCCTACATATCTAAAGTCTTCGACATTAAAAATTTTTTTTATATAATATATTTACTCACCCCAAAACCTTTTCCTTTTCTGAGAATGGCAGTTGTCTCGGTCTTGCCATCTTCTAGGAACCTTTTGCAGATTGCTTACATGTAGAGAAAAAAGATGATGAAGGAAACATGAGTAAGAAGGATAAGCAGAAGTACAGGGGCAGAGAGAAAGCTGGAATGAGGGATGGAGGAAGAAGAAGGAAGAAGAAGGAGAAGGAAAAGAAGATGAAAAAGAACAAAAAGTAGAAGAAGGAAAACAGGAGGAAAAGGTAAAAAAGGAGGAGGAGACAAAGAAGCAGAGGAAGACGAAGCAGAGGGAAAAGAAGAGGAAGGAACAACAGCTGGAATATGTTTCAGTATCCTCCAAGTCAGAATGTAACTACCCCTAAGTAATAGTGGGTCAATCGTCGCATACCCAAAATCTCACCATTTGGGTAGCCTCAGAGCTCTAGCAGAGGAATGGGTAAATGCGGTTAAAAAAAAAAATAAAAACTGTCATCTGTTCTTCCCAGCACAAATAGCCTCCTCTTCAAAAAAGGCAGAACAGGTTTTAACATGCGCTCAAAATGTTTTGCACGTGTTCACACACAGGGCCTTGGTATATAGTCCCATCCAAAGGGCTTTCAGGGAAGGGGAGTCAGAACTGGCCTCAACTCCAGGAGAAAAACTGGTGGCCCAAACCCATTCTCAATCCTGAGCCATCAAATCATAAGCGCAATGCTCTAACCACTAAGGTAGCCACCCCCTTGCCCGTCCCAGTTTTGATCTATCAGGCCAAGCGTCCAACTTGAAGATGCCTCATCCCATTGGCTATTACACCCTGTATAACAAGTGTCACTTCATACCTCGACCCAGCAGAACAAAGTAGTAATTCTGAGGCATATGACCCTGCCGCAGAATCACTCGGTTGCTTCCTAGCCTGCACACACACACACACACACACACACACACACACCACACACACACACACACACACCACACACACACACACACACCACAACCATTTTCCTAAATGCCAGTCGCAATGGCTGGCTATACCTAAAGTGCTCCAAACTGTCAAGAGTTGTATACATTTTCAAATTTGAAAAAAAAAAAAACTTTTTAAAATAAACATTTATCATTCTGCATAAACTGACAAGAGCAAGAACGTTGTTGAGTAAAATGGAAATGACAACCAGCCACCATGGCGCAGTGGTTAGCGCCTTGGGTTACGGACTGGAAGGTCGCGAGTTCGATTCCCTTAAGAGTCATAGGGATTTTTCGGACTCCGGCCGGCTCCTACCCAGAGTGAGTGTGCTGTGGGCTCAGTGGGAAGACTGGGACCACACAGTCGAGCTTCATCCACTTAATGGATGCGAGTTTGAGAGTGTTGCTCAAATTACCTGACCAACACTGCAGGTGTCTGTATCTCTCGGGCCCGGGTTGACCCCGGGATATATTATGATAGTAAGCGTAGAGTACAACCCTGTCAAGTTGTCTCAAAGCATTTTGCACTTCCACAGCAGCATCATTAGTCATCCTCATTGTCATTGATCATCATGCATTAAAAAAAAAAGCCTCTGATTCGGTGGTCCCGGATTCTCTGGTCTCATGGTGACCTCAGATTTGGTTTGCCCATACACTTCTGTGCCTTGGGGGTGAGTTTGTGTCAAGCCTTTGGGGTTGGAGGTTCCGGGGGGGACGGCGTTGGAGGGACGTTGTTGTGGTTTCCACCTGGGTGGGGAATCACTCGTCTGGCTCCGCGACTAAGTTAATACTGTCGTTAGTGGGGGCTTTAGTAGGTGGTTTTCCTGCGTATGTTAGCTCAGAACAGGGACCACTGAACACCACCAAAGTGACCCCGCGCAGTGGGGAGGGCCCCTCTGGCTGGTGGCCCCACGGCGGCCTGATAGTGATGGGCTCCCTGTGGACTTCCGACCCTGAGGATGAGACATAACAAATTTGGGTGTGGTTGTGGCGGGGAGATTGGAATGAGCGGCGTGGGAACAGTAGGACGGGGGTCGTCAGAAGAGGAGGCAGCAAAAAAAATATTAAAATAAAATAAAAATGGAAATGACAGAATTAAAGGACCTCCCCCCCCCCCCCTCCCCCCCACAAAGAGCAGGAAAGTTGTTGAGTAAAATGGAAATGGCAGAATGAAAGCTCCCCCATCACAAAAAAACCAACAGCAACAAAAATAGCATAATATTTATTATAACAGAATCCCACTTAACAATGTTCTGGAATAATTCTATCCATCTTCATTAACAACTGTATTGCATATAAATCTTAAAATGTGTGAGGTTTTGGGGGGGATGTTTTTTGTTCCTAGGCTAGAGCTCCAGGTTCACAAATGGTGAGATTTGCATACGCGACAGTTTACCCACCATTAAGGTAGCCACATTCTGACTTCAGGGATGATACTTAAACCCGACACCGGTGTGCATGTCTTTTTTCCTAAATCTTGTCATCCTTTCCATTTTGTCAGCTTCTTCCTTATCCCCTGTGTGCCTGTGGTAAAGAAAACTAGAACAGCAAGCACATCCTTCAAAGATGCACACTATACAGCAACCTGAGGAAGATTGTGGGGCGATGGAGACAACCCTGCAAACCAAGCTGTACGGCCCATGAGAGGAGCTGGAAAGGACTTGCCACTATTTTTCCCAGACACATCTGGAAGTGTAAAGTGAATCAGAGAAGAGAAGAAGAGAAGTCATCCTTTCCTACTGGCACTCAATGGCCTAGTCTTCTGAAATGCTGAATGGGTTTTAATATGTGCACTAGATGTTCTGCGAGTGTTCGCACATGGGACCTCGGTTTATAGTCTCACCCAAAGGACTTTTGGGGGAGTGTAGTTGGCATTGATGTTAACTCCAGGGGAAAATCCCCTCAAACTGGTGCCTTGGTGATGGCTTGAACCTGGACCATTAGATCACAAGCTCAATGCTCTAACCACTAGGTATGTTTTATGCAAGCAGATTTTCCATTCAGAGAGAAAGATAGATTTGGGTGATGGTGATCAATAAGCACAAGAGATGCAACAGGGCACATAGGGAGATGGATGGGAGATAACAGTATCTATGATAATATTAAACTGAACTCTTGTGGCCTTAACAGGGTATCCTGACCAAGTATGCCAATGCATGTTGTAGACAACCACATGATACATGCACCCACTATGTTTCTATCTCTCATTAACTCCATAAATATGCGACACATCTTCAAGTATTCACATAATGAGAAAGCACCTTCATATTGTTTTTATTTGGAAAACAAAGATGATTTTTAACTGTCACAATATAACACTTTATCTAATACAGATGAGACTTTTCAAACAAAATTCAAATTTTGTACAATCATCATTGCTTTGTCTACAAAGCTTTGTCTGAGCTAATACAACATTTATGAAACATGCAAAACTGACCATATGTAGAAAGCAGCCCCCGCAACTCGGTATTGTACATCATAGGGAAATTTGGCAAAATCATCAACATACTGAAGATTGAGAACTGCCTGGAAAAAACAAACGAAAAACCCCTGAACCAAACAAACAAACAAAAATGATGAAAAATGCGAAATTTTATAACTAAAAGCAATAGCATTTTATTGTACATAAAAAGTTTGATTTATCACAACAGAAAGTTCAACCCTTTTACTGCTGCCATTCTGCTTTGCAGAAATCCCTAGTGCCAGCCATTTTTCTAAAAATTTTCATACCTGTATTCTAAAAAAATAAGGGGGTGGGAGGGGGGATCAAAATGCAAATGAACACAGTGCTTATGCATAGCAAATAGCTACCAGGCATACAGAAGGGAATTCCTGAACACTTCCCTCAGCTGACGTGCTTTTTAGTTACAAGAATAGCACACTATCGCAAGCTCACTGCTGATGTTGCAAAATGCAACACACTAGGGCAACTAAATACTGCACACATTCCCATACAGAAAGATATGGTTTAAGTGTCCAGTTATGAGATTCATGGGAAAAGTATAAATTCAAAATACATTTGAAAAAAGGCAGGGGGTGGGGGATGAAATAGCCTAATGGTCAGAACATTGCAATTATGATCTGAGTTGATAGCCCAGGGTTGACACCCATTCAAGAAAATATTTCCCCTGGAGTTAACATCAGTGCCAACTCCACTGCCCCAAAAGTCCTTCGCTCATATCAGTACTGACTCCTCTCCTCAAAATCTTGATGAACTATAAACTGAGGTTCCATGTGCTATCACACTCAGAACATCTTGCACACATGGTAAAATCCATTCCGCCTTTCGGAAGAATTTTTATTTATCTTATTTATCTATTCATACCACTTTAAGTCATGGCATTGTGTACCAGTAGGAATGGCTGACAAATTTTCAAAATGCATATGCACACGTGTCATGTTTAAACATCATCCCTGAAGTTGGAATGTGGCTAGCTTCACACAAAAATCTTACCATTGGAAAAACCTTGGAGCCCTAGCCAAGGAAAAAAGCAACATCAACAACAACAAGAAGTACAAAAACAAAGGCAAGAGATGGGGCCAGGGAAGCAGAAAATAGGCAAGAAAGAGATGATACCAAAAAACAAAAAAACTAACAACAAAAAAACAAATCAGAAAATTGCTACTAGCAAACTTCTAAAAATAAAGGTACTTTTCCTAGACCCCCTAGCATCCCTGTATGGCAAAATCATAACTGCAACACCGCCCCCCCAAAAAAACCCCCCACAACACACACACAAAAAACCCACACACAACAAAAAACAAAACCAAACCTGTGAAGAAAAGAAAAACAACACATACCACCCCATTAAAAAAAACCCAAAACAAACCATGCCCCCCCCCCCCAGAAAAACATAAGATTTGAAAGCCTAGTTAGTGGGTAGATGTCTCCTACCTGATTAATTTCCGCTGGGGTACGCTCCTCTGGATTCTTTCTCAAAATCTGTTGTGCATCAATGCTCAGCATTGTCTGAAAAAACCCATCAACAATAACAATAAGAGAAGAAGGACTGCATTTACTCAAATTGACATTTAAGAAAAAATAAAAGGACGGGATAGCTCAGTGGTCGGAGCACTCGCTTTCCCCCAGCCAAGTTAAGCAGCGTCGAGCGTGGTTACCAGTTGGATGGGTGACCGTTTGCGCGCCTTGGCTTCAGTACAGTTCCCCCAGTTCACCCAGCTGTAAATGGGTACCTGCCCTCTTTAGGGTCACGGAAGATAAAGCAGCGAGGGAGAGGAGATGGGCGCCGCCCTCAATATGCTGGTCCTAGAGAAGTGAGGTCTCTGACGCCTCGCTAAAAGGAAAAGAAAGAAATGCTATGACAACTTTGCCAGATGGAACGGCTTTGGGCTAAAGCATTAGACTTATGATCAGATGACAACTAAGAAGGAAGGTGGCAGGATGGTTAAGACATTCACCTGCCTAACAAGCAAACCATGAGGCTCTGGGTTTGATTCCCAGCCTTGCCCAGCCTTCCCAGTTCAAATGACGAGTAAATCTAACTAAATGTCAAAGTCTTGTGAATGAGACTATAAACTAAAGCCCCGTGTGCAAATGCATGCAGAACTTTTTGCACACACATTAAAAATCCGTTCTGCCTTTCAGAAGAGTAGGCCATTTCATGCTGGCAGGAACTGACAACATCTTCAAAAAACACATGCACTTAGGTTTTGTGGTTAGACACCATTCCCAAAGTCATAATGTGGCTGGGTAGGCCAAAAAAAAAGAAAAAAAATCATATATGCAGAAATCTCACCATTGGTGAACCTCAGAGCTCAAGCCATGGAACAAACAAAACACACATAAAAAAAGATGGCAACTGAGATGACAACACCACACCAAGTCACTGCAGTGGGGATCTTCCCCTCTAGACTCATTCCCCCTACAAGTCCTTAGGGCAATACTGAATATCTTCTTTGTTGAACACTCAGACAGCAACTACTGTCTTTCATAGGAGCAAAATTGCGCTGTGCTGCTGTTAAGTACCTATCAAGTCAGGCCCAGCACACCCGATTTCGGCATGGTAGAGAAAAGGCAGGAGAATAGACCAAGATGGCAGAAAATAGACAAGAAGGGGGAAGACAGGAAGAAATGGAACAAGGCAGAAACAAAGAGATGGACAGAAAAGAGGGAATTCCTAGCACAGAATTTCCAGAAGGTGGGGAGAAAAAGTTCACCATCAAGTTCAATGCTCGATGATAGGTGGGTTGGTATTTTTTCATTCCTCAGCTAGAGCTCCATGGTTTAGGCGAGATTTTGCATATATATATATGGTTATACATGGTAGGGGAATTTACGCCAATGCCAAAACTATAGAACAATCAGCCTCATCAGCCACGCCAGCAAGATCATGCTCAAAGTTATTTTGAATCGACTCAAGAAGGAGGCAGAAGAACACCTTGCAGAGGAACAAGCTGGGTTCAGGGCAGGCAGGAGCACAATCGAACAGATTTTTAACTGCCACATCATGATGGAAAAACATCTCCAACATCAGAGAGACCTGTTCCACAACTTCATCGACTTCAAGAAGGCTTTTGACAGAGTATGGCACGAAGGCCTGTGGCAGGTCCTCAGAATGTTTGGCATTGAAGAAGGACTAGTGCAATCCATCCAAGCACTATACAACACTGCAAGCAGTGCAGTCCTTCTGAACAATCAGGTCGGAGACTACTTCAAAACCACAGTTGGGGTCCGACAAGGATGCCTGTTATCTCCAGTCCTGTTCAATCTGTTCTTGGAAAACATCATGAGAGAGACCCTCCATGACTTCCACTCTACCATCTCCATTGGCGGCAGACCCCTCAACAACTTACGGTTTGCCGATGACATTGACCTCATGGGCGGAAGTAACACAGAGCTGCAAGATCTTACGACCAGACTTGAGAACAGAGCTGGAGCATATGGGATGGAGGTGAGCTCGGAGAAAAGTAAAGTACTTGTGAACAGCACGAGCAATGCCACCGCTAAAATTTACATGAACGGCCAACAACTGGAGGAGGTAGATGCTTTTAAATACCTCGGCGCTACACTCACAAAGGACGGGCGATCGACGACAGAAATCAAAGTCAGAATAGCCATGGCAACATCTTCCATGACAAAACTCACCACCATATGGAAAAGTAAAGAGATCAGTTTCCCAATCAAACTAAAGCTCTACAAAGCCCTAATTCAGTCAATCCTGCTGTACGGAAGTGAAACCTGGACATTGACTGCTGAAACAGCAAAGCGAATCCAGTCATTCGAAACAAAATGCCATAGAAAACTACTGGGCATATCTTGGAGAGAACGAAAGACCAATGAATTTGTCAAGAGTCAAATAACACAGCTGGCAGGTCCACAGGAACCCCTTCTCACCATCGTCAAGAAGAAAAAGCTGACATGGTTCGGCCACGTCACCCGCCACAACACTCTGCCCAAAACAGTACTGCAGGGAACACTCGAAGGTGGCAGAAGGAGGGGAAGACAGAACAAGTCATGGATGGACAACATCAGAGAATGGACCAGGATGAATGACTCGGCACTACTGCGCAGAGCCGAGGACCGAGATGGATGGAGGAGGCTTACCACGGCATCGTCTTTCATGTCTCCCCCACGACCGCCAAGGTCACGGGTCTGATGATGATGATGATACATGTTATATATATATATATATATATATATATATATATATATATATATATATATAACCATTACACCATCATCATGCATAGGCGATAGGGATGGATAGGGCACATCTGCCGTCGGGAACAGGGAAACATCGCCCGAACAGCCCTCCACTGGACACCAGAGGGAAAACGCAAACGAGGACGACCCAAGAACACTTGGCATCGGACTGTCGAAACAGAGCTGAAGACCTTCCAACATACCTGGGGAACCATTCAGAAGCTGGCCCAGGACAGACAGGAGTGGAGAACATTTGTTGCTGCCCTACGTGCCAATAAGGCACAAAGGCATTGATGATGATATATAACCATTAACCCACCGTTATGGTAGCCGCATTCTTGACTTCAGGGATGATGTGTTTTTTGTAAATGTTGTCATCCATCCCCACTGGCACAGATAGTCTACTCTTCTGAACAGTGGGATGGATTTTAACATGTGGGCATGGTGATCTACGTGCATTCGCACTTGGTACCTTGTTTTAGTGTCTCATCAGGACTTTCTGGGGAGTGGAGTTAGCACTGATGTTAATTCCTGGGGAAAAAAAATCCCCTTGAATGGGCATATCAGTTGTGGCTTGAACCCAGGTCACCAGATTACGAGTGCAATGCTTTTACCACCAGGCTATCCCATCCCCCATGTGTGTGTGTGTTTGTGTTTGTAGGTATACATGTTATATATGGAAAGTGGGAAGTTTAAAATCACTTTCACACCTCTTCTTGCAATGTCTTAAAAATGTCAAATAGATAAAACCAAAATCTCTAAATGACCTGAGTTAAAGGAAAGAAACAAATTTTTCTGTTTGCTTACTGATAAAGAGACAAAAATTATAAGAAATGGGCAAATATACTTCAAAATGATCAATGCAAAGAAAAAAAACCACACGATAAACATCTGGTATATATTTGCTTTCACTTGCTGATGTGGAAGCTTCTACTGACATTTACGTGCATGAAATGTGGTAAACAATTTTTTTTATATCCCGTTCCTTGGCTAGAGCTCCAAGGTTCACCAATGGTGAGACTGTGCATGTAACCATTTTCGCCCACTATTAATTAAGGTAGCTGCATTCCGACTTTGGGGATGCATGCTGGGTATGTCCTTGTTTTCGTTATCCACCAAACCCTGACAGGAATTACGGGATCTTTAATGTGCATATTGGGTTTTTTTATCTTTTGCATGTGTATGATTTATAATTATAGAGAATTAACCTTCAAGTACAGACCTTCCATTGCCTTAATAGTTTCAAAGTTAATTCTCTCTATATAAATCATACACATGCAAAAGATCAAAAACAATATGCACATTAAAGGCAATGGAAGGTCTGTACTTGAAGGTGACGGGAGATCGTAAAAAATCCCACCCTCAATTCACCCTGACGCCGCCATGATTTGAACTGACCACTTCATGGACCCATGGGATTGAAGTCGTATGACCTTAACCACTTGGCTATAGTATTCGTCATGGTAAAAATAACTAAGAAAAAACAGATCCTGCCAGTGAGAACAAACCTTGTGCTTACCTGATTAGTATGGACTTTGAAGGCCTTTTTGTCAAAACACAAGTTTGGGTCATTCCCCCAGCAGATTGGCTTCAGGGCAGCCTCAATCATGTCAATGCATGTGACACAGTTCCGTGACATCTCAAAGGATCTGGAAAGGGACAGAGTCTTTTAAAACGCAGAGTGAAGAGAGCCAGTATTGCATTTGGTTAAAATGCACAACAGAAGGAGTTTTTCCCAACTTAAGTAAGTGAGTGAGTGAGTGAGTGTGTGTGTGTGTGCATGTGTGTGTGTGAGTGTGAATATGTGCATGGGCATGCATGAGTGTGCATATGCCAGCCTACAGATCCCTCTTATGTATTTTCCAGAACACCTTATATACATACATACATGTAATATATATATACATTCACACACACACACACACACAATATTATATATATATATATATATATATATATATATATATATATATATATATATATATATATATATATATATATATATTACACCTGCTTTTGACTCAACCAATCCATAAATTAATTTTAAAACAGTTACACAAAAATACATGTGTAAATCATGAGACATAAACAACCACCAAACATGTTACATACATTCCAACAAAGAAAATGGTTTTTAAAATGCCAATATAAAAGCCATGCATATTTTCTTCTTTTAAAGATGAATATATAAGAAAAGGTTTTTTTTTAAAAGTTGTATGGAAGCAGTTCACAGAAAAGAACACTTGTAAGCACTTGCGACTTGGCCCAGGCCAAAAGCTGTGTCAGTTATTGATGTCAGCTAATTGCCAAGGCCTACACTAAAATGTTGTTATGTTGTAAAATGTTGTGTTGAGATTGCCTTCAGCCATGACAAACTCTTAACATAACAACCTGCACTCTTCTTTTAAAGGAGAAAAAAATCCTCTGAAGTTAAAGTATGGCTGCCTATTTGGCGAGGTACTTGAAAATAGTCATAAACGCAAACTTCCATCCGGTGTACTTCCTATCTCACAGTGATTCCCAGGTGGGATGAGTGAGTCAGAGTGCATGTTCTGGGTGACCCCCAGAGTGTAAAGCTGGGGAACGCACAACAACAACAGCACTTGCGACTTTTTTTTTTAAAACATTACCCACATAAACACACACACATTTTGTTTTGTTTTTAAATCTTGCTTAAAAAAACCATACAACAGCAACAAAACTGAACCAATCAAACACACACACACACACACTACTCACTACTCATGGAAGCCAGAGCAGCCCAAGAAACCAACCTGTCAGCTAAAACTTGTTCAATCTTTGCCATTGTGCCTAACATTCTCAAAATAAAATGCCACCGTGATTTGACCTGCATAACAATGAACAAACATAGATGGTTACAGGGTAGAGGTGTGTGTGTGTGTGTGTGTGTGTGTGTGTGTGTGTGTGTGTGTGTGTGAATGCGTGTGTGTGTATGTATGCATGTGTGTGTATACGTGTGTGTTGTTGTTGCTTCAATTTGATGTCTATTCACTCAAAATGATATTAGACAAAAAATTAGTGTGTGTGTGTGTGTGGTGTCACTAGTGTGCATCATCAGTACAGTGGTAAGAATTCATGTATTTTCTTCTGTGACCCATAACTGCTTTAACTAACTAAGTTATTCTGATCAATCTAACTTCTAAGCAGCTGTGGTTGTCTAATTTAATAATGCCCACTACCATAAAGCTTCAAGTCTTAAATACAAGAGTAAATTCATTACCCTGTGCTTACGCTATTCATTCCCGCACATGAACTGACTCATTAACATTTAATATTATGTACAACACTACACAGCTCTCACAATCGCACACGCACGAGCACCTACATGTGCATAAACACACACACTGCATACAAATGATACATGACACAAATACACATGTATGCATTTACCCTCTCCACTATAAACCTTGCCAAATTCTATTTGAAAGTCTGTAAATTATACACATCTTGAGACCACTTTCAAGAGTGTGTGTGTGTGTGTGTGTGTGTGTGTGTGTGTGTGTTTATACAGAGTGGATGACCAGAGTACACTACACAATAGACATGCATGTTCCACACAGTCAACGTACCAGAGCCTTGGTTTTTCTGGACATGGGGTGGAGCTTGTTGCGTATGCTGAAGAAGCGAATGTGGAAATACAGTTCTGGATTCCAGACTTTCCAGCGCAAGGTGCGCAGCAGATTCTTCAGGCATCGGCCTCCTCTCCTGTAAATACATCTTCCTTGACAAGGCCCAAGCGTTTCATCACTGCTGTGGTGGACAAGGGGTCTACTGGCTTGGTCGCTCTTTCTTTCATAGATTGCCTCAGCTTAGATATCGATGCTGGGATCTTGGCACAGTATGCCTCCTCTTCATCTTCGTCTGTCATTGCGTAAGAAGTTTTATAGTTTTTTTGCTGCTTCTGCGCTGCAGTTGCTGCTTCGGTTAGCATGACTGCCTTTTCGTAATGTCTTTGCTCAACTCTTGTCCGTATACTCTGCAACTCAGCGCGGAGTTTCACCACATTGAAACATCTCTCAGGGCACAACCTTTCCTTTGGTGGCAATTTTGGAGCGGTGCTGTATTTAACAGACTTCCTACTGGTACTGGTATCACTTGATGAATGGAATTTAAGTGTTCTTTTATCGTTGGGCATTTCAGTGTTGTACAGGTAGGCTACTCACATTAAAGCAGTAATCAACAAGGTGTCTGCAGAAAACTCTACAGCTTATAGTATGATAAACCTGGAAATAAAGAAATTGTGACATTACTGGTTTGTAATGTTCTATGTATGTGTGTGTGTGTGTGTGTGTGTGTGTGTGGTGTGTGTGTGTTGTGTGGTGTGGTGTGTGTGTGTGTGTGTGTGTGTGTGTGGTGTGTGTGTGAGTGTGTGTGTGTGTGGTCTTCAATTTCACATCTCTTCACATCTTTGATCTAAGAGCATACATGTATCATTGTACATGTAAAGTCCTTTGGATGAGAATATAAACCGAGACCCCGTGTGCGAACGCATGCAGAACATCTTGCGCACACGTTAAATCCTGTTCCGCTTTTCGAAAGAGTAGGCCATTATGTGCCGGTGGGAATAGATGACAACATTTTAAAAATCGCATACACACGCATAAAAAAAAGTCATCTGAGCGCTTTGATTTGTTGCATTACAAGATTCAGCGCTATATAAATTCCATACATTATTATTATTATTATGTGCACATATAGCAGCATGTACTTTGCACATGCACAAGCATGTATTTGTTCGTCTCTTTATAATTTATATGTGTGTGAGCGCATGCATGTGTGGTGTGTGTGTGTGTGAGCGTGTGTATGTGTGTTCCAACTTAATATCTATATACACTAAATAACTTTAGACCTTGAGCTGCCTTTGTGCTGTGGCTACGGACTGGAAGGTAATGGATTTGAATCCCATAAGAGTCATACTTAGCCCATTGGGATTTGGGGATGGGGGAAGGCTCTGGCTGGCTTCAACCGAGATTACTATGGGCTCATTGGGAAGACTGGGACAACACAGTCAAACTTCATCATGTTCATGGATGCAATTTTGAGTGTTGCTCAAATTACCTGACCAATACTAAGGTGTCTGTATCTTTTGGGCCCAGTTGGTTCTGGGATACATTATAATAGGAAGAGTAGAGTACAACCCTGTCATGTACTATGTAATCTCAAGGCACATGACCTTCCATAGCATCATCATTACATTATCCTCATCATCATGACCAACTGATCATCATGCAATAAAAGCAAATCGTCTGATTTGGTCACCCTGGTAGCTCTGGTCTCATGGTGACCTTAGTTTTGGTTTTTCCATACACTTCTGATGTTCTGTGTCTGTGGTAAGGTCGTGTTAGAACTTAGAGCCTTCAGGGCTGGAGTTTCACCAGAGAAAGTCACTGAGGGATGTTGTGGTGGTCGTCACCTCAAGTGGCTGTCTCGCTCAGTCAGCTCCATGAATGAGCTGTCATCAGTAGGGGGCTTGGTAGGTGGTGTCCTGCATGTGTTAGTTCAAAACAGGAACCCCTGACCATTACCTTGTGGCCTCTAAAATCCTGAGGTCACTGATTCAAAGCCAAGTCTAGGCAGAAAAAAAAGCATAATCTAGGGGGCATCCAGAAGTTATGATCTGCAGCCTGGCACCTAGAGTACAAGAGGTGCCAGAACACTTGTTAGAAGGTAAAGCTTTTTTCTTTATGAATGCCATCTGTTGTCCAGCTTTCCTATGAGTCCTCTATTTTTCCTAGCTCACACCTACTTCCCCCCTTCCACCCCCCACAGTAACTTCCTCCAACCCCTCTCCCCTCATTCTTCTTCTTCATCAAATACTCGGGCAGCAACCCCAGAGGCCCTGACAAAGGCTGTGAAATGCTGAAGGCCATCCAGGGGTCCAAAAGCTTGTCCCTAATCTGCAGGTCAGTTTCTATATTTTCTCTATGGGGTTGTTACTGAGCATCAATGTGATCATCATTGATCACTCAAAATGTCAGAATCCCCCCCCACCCCTGGAAAAAGAGTAATGAAAAGGGGTTGTTTCAAAGCTTCTTGCTTGATATAGTTGATTGATCTATTTCTCACCATTGTGCTTACTGTATTTAGCATTCCTACTGTGTATCTTCTGTAAAACAGCCTACATTGGTAGGAAGAAGTTGCATAAACATATATTTATAGCAGGCATTTAACAGCTGTTATTGATGAAGAAGGGGGCGTGGGAGTGGGGGAGAGGGTAATGTAAATCCAGCCTGGGTGATACAATATCTGACCACAGGTTATGTAAGATCCAACCATGGTGTCATAGAATCTGACCAGAATGTTGTATACTGTAAAATCCAACCAGTTATGTATATTGTACAACTGAAAGTTTTAGGGGAAATTGCATGTATCAACTTGATGACCTATTCTAACTCAGAAATTTATACAGTATAATCATAGGTGGGGTATGAAAGAAGTGGAGTCACACAGTGAGTGGATACTGATGAGATTATCAGAGTGAACAAGAATGTCAGAGTGAGATGAAAAAAATAAAAATAAAAATGGATGGTCATCATACAAGTCTGTGTATGCATGTGCACCTATGTGTGCTTGACTGCATGTTTATTTTTACTTATTCTTTCTTTGATTTCGAGTGTAGTGGAATTTAACCACTAATGTACTTTTTAACATCCAGCCCCTATGGGCATGCAGTTTATACATTTTGTCATCTGTTCCTACTGGCACAAATGACCAACTCTTCCAAAAGGCAGAACAGGTTTTGATGTGTGCACATGTTTTACATGTTTTCACACACAGGATCTCGTTTTATTGTCTCATCCGAAGCACTTTCAGGGTCGTGTAGTTGGAATGATGTTAACTCCGGGGGAAAATTCACTTAGTAAGTCAGCTTGTGTGTTTTTCTTCTGAAAACCAAACAAACAAAACCTGTCTTTTTCTTCTTCTTTTTGTGCAAACTAAAAACTCAAACTAAAAGTAACACTCGATTCGTAAGATAGTACTCAAACCAAGAAAGTTTTGCGTCCCTAGTAGGCTAACAATAACAGGTGATAATTTAATAATTACACGACTAATTAACTACTAATAAAGGTCTTTTCATGTTTCATACTGGCTCACCTTACGCATTCTTCGTTTTTGTGCACTAACTCGTGCCACTGGAGAGATTTCTGAAATAATGACTGAAGAAGACAAAAAATTAATATCACCTATCCCACTCCGAATGGTTGGACAAACGTTACTAAATCCAAACTTCCCACCAAACCAAAAAGTCTAAGAGCAGCCGAAACTACAAGCTTCCGTTTTGGAAACGAGGTTGTGTGGTCAGTCACATGAAAAGTCCCACAAGATGGGTTGTTGTTTTTCTTCCGATGAGGATAAGGCAATCGGAGTAAGTGTATTTAATAAAAACACGCATGAAACTATCGTTTAAGTATAATACGACGTCTTAAGATGTTGCATATTTTAGTAGTGTACAGGTTTTTTTTTTAAAAGGAAACAGAAACTGAGTGGAAAAGTGAGTCAGTCATCCAGTGACTGACACAGTTTCTCTTTCCTGAAGATACGAGTCGCCCAGTGTCTGTCTAGGTATGCTTTCGAATTTAAAAAAAATCAGCAGTTCTTGTGCGACAAGTAATAAAATTCCAATTACTATCAACATGTTATTGTAAAACAAGTAGATCAATCCTCCCAAACATAAACAGTCTGCAGCCCCCCCACACATGCATAGGAATAGTAGGACGAGTTATTTCATTTATTAAATTGACACATGACAATGAGTTGTTCAGACTAACATCAGTTGAAAAAGTATTTGAAATAAATATTTCAAATGACTAACCCTTTACTCAAGAATCATTGAATTAATACATTGAGTTGTAGTTTTTACCTGCTAATTCAAACTAGCTGAGAAAATACCCAGATCAGCAGATGAAGTGGAGTGGGTAGCTGGCAAAATGATTACAGATTCAATAATAACTTTTTGTCATAACATAAGTGACTGGCATATTCTGAATATCGTGTACTTTTACTAATGTAAGGCTCATGAAAATAAACTCCATGATACTTTGGCTGTGTAGTGTGTGTTAGTGTTAGACTGTTACTCAACTTACTATTGATCTAGATGATGTTGCATGTACATAGCCCAAATCCAATGTTTGAATTTGATTTTAATGGCTTCGCACTGGTGTTTACATGTGCCTGTTCTTGTGCACACTCTCAAATATGTGCTCATGTACTATATGCATACATGTATCTGCTTGTGTATCCCTCCCCACCCCCTGGCGCTCACACGCGCACACACACACACAGTCACAGATGCACATGCTTGCACAAAAAAACACACACACAGAGTTACAGATGTATATATGCACGCACATATATAAGCACACACACACTGACACACTGACACACACACAGTGACCCAACCCCCCTCCAACACACACACACACACAAACAGATAAGTCTGCAAAAAGGGTGACTTTTAAAGTTTTATTTGATACTTATTTCATAAATCAAAAGTCAGACTATATGTATAACTGGTTAAATATCATTTAATATTCATTTAATTAAAAAAAAATCTTTTAAATGATCCTTTGTTAAACTGAGAAGTGTTCGAGATGCATTTCAACATTTATGATATTACGAAGGCAATTAAAAACTAAAAATAAGCACTATATAAAACAAATATTGTTCATGTAATGCAGTATTGTGTATGGCTTCCATTTTTTATTTCAGTCACAGGAACCAGATGAACGCAGACCTCTCCTCAGTCCAAATGCTAATGCAGCAGCACCTATTCCTGGGTATGCTATAATTTGCCTTTCTGTAGTATATCAATTTATGTATTGTAGTTCATACATGTATATATATATATATATACTATTCTAGCCGTATAGGTGTTTTTGTATTGTAAGCTCAAGATTGCATTTAGAATTATTAGATGTGTATTTTATGATATGTTAAATCGAAAGCGTTTATCAATACTATTAGTTTCCTTTCAATTTCCACATTAATATATATGAGAGCATGAATATTTTTTCCTTAAGATAAGGTATTGATGCACCTTCTGCTAATCTTTTCTGTTCACTGATATTCAGTTTATGGGAAAGGATACTGGATAGGTACATGTGGTGAGATTTTTTATTTGTTTTAGTTGGCTTCAGATGTGTTTTTGTTCTTGTTATTGTTACTGGTTCTGAATATGTATAAATGTAGTGTAATAAATGTGCAAAAGTGGGAAAGCATGTTGATGTTGGTTTTGTTTGTTTATTATGTTTTGTGTGTGTGTGTTTTATCATATTGGTTTCAGGTCTGTTTGTTATTTTTTTAAAATTTCATGTCTTTTTTTCTGGTTGAATTCAGCAGTCAGCCAGGGCAGCTGTACACACAGCCAAGGGAAAAAGGTGATGAGCAGTCGGTAATGGACAGCATTCTGCGTCAGAATATCCAAGAAGTCATTGACGTAGCTTCCAGCGATACCCTAATTGAACAGCATGAGTACCATGATCGAGCAAGGCAGTATAAGTAAGAAGTTTGTCATTCTAATTTTATTTTGGCTGGCAAATTAATGATAGAGCATAGCATGTGTAAGCAACAAAGGTCGTACCACATGAACCACACCCTTTAATTTCTTAAAAAGTGCTTTGAAAACTCCTCGAATTTCATACTGAAAAGTCTGTTGGTTTGTTTTTTTTAAGGGGGGGTGGGTTATTCCTCAGCTTGAGCTCTGAGGTTCACCAATGGTGAGATATTAGTGTGAGACAGATTTTCCCCCCGTGATTTAGGTAGCTGTGTTCTGACTTGAGTGATTGTGCCGAAACACAACACATGTGTGCATATGTTTTTATTTGTGTTTTTTTTGGGGGGGTATAGAAAACAAATTTTAAAAGCCTCTCATCCGTTCCTTCCTGTGTAAAATGGCCTACTCTTCCAAAATGTAAAATGATTTTTTTAATTTTCAAGATTTTTTCAAGATTTTCAAGATTTTATTTCAAGAAAAAATGTTCTGCATGAGTTTGCACAAGGGGCCATGGTTTATAGTCTCCCTACTCATGCAGACTGTAGAAAGTATCTTAGGAATATTGACTTCATTTTGAATAGCCCCTCCCCCCCTCCCTCCCATGCAACACGCCACAAAAATTTCCTTTTGAATAACTCATTTAACACCCTCCTTTCCATGCAACACACGCACACATGCATGCATGCATGCGCATGCACACACACACACACACACACACACACGGGAGGGGGATGCATGAGTATGTACCTACAAGGGTTGAGTGGTTTTAAAGATTAAATGGGCCACAACTAGGAAAAGACTGTTATTAGAGCCAAGACTCCTGTCAGTGGTTTTGAGTGAAGATATATATATATATATATATATACGGAGAGAGATAGCAGATGCATAGTGTGCAACAAAATGTCCCCATTTGAACAGATATGAAAAGTTGGCTGGGGGAGGGGAGACATTGCCTCCCTTTTTCCATTTTAGGAGGCTGTCTGCCCCCTTTATGTTTTAAATCGTAGAGTCAAAATTGTATGCTAGTCTAGGTTCTTTTTTTCTTTCCTCAGCTAGAGCTCCGAGATTCACCAATACTAGTAAGATTTGTGTATGTGACCGCTTTTGCCCCCTGTTGCAAATGCTGCAGTCTGTCTTCGGGGATGGTGTCTTAATTCGACACCTGTATGCTTTTAAAAAAGAAAAAAAGTCATCCCTTGCTATTTGCATGAAATGGCTTACTCTTCTGAAAGGCAGAACAAATTTTAATATGTGATCAAGATGTCCTGCATATGAACTTCGTAGTGGATGGAAAGAGACCAAAGGGAAGACCTAGCAAGACCTGGGCCGCCTGTATTACAGATGATCTTAGAGAAAGGGGCATAAATAAGGAGGAAGCTCAAAACAGAGAGAGATGGAGAAGGCTCATCAATGTCAAACCTCCCCTGGGAGAAACATGACAAAAAAGAAAGAAGACGATCAAGATGTCCTGCATGTGTTTGGACACAGGACCTCAGGTTTTGCTTATAGTCTCATCTAAAGGACTTTTGGGAAGTCAATGCTGATGTTAACTCCAGGAGGGAAAAGCCCCTTGAACGGGTGCCTTGGTGGTGGTTCGATCCTGGGCTGTCAAATCATGAGCACAAGGTTTTAACCACTAGGCTCCCCTGTTCCCAGTCTAGGTTTAGTTGAAACATGATGCTGAGCCAGTTGCTATCTTGTCAGTACAAGGTTCAAGATGGTGATGGCCAACTCGGGGAAGCAAGGCTCGTACAAGATGGCGCTCCCTAACGGAATCACCACCCCTCAGTCTGTGCTGGCAGCACCGCCAATCTCCCCTGCAGAAATACAACTGGTGAGTGGAAAACCATTACTCCTTGAACTGGCTGTTCTCTTCTTTCTTCTGTTATCTCTTTCTGCTGAAAAGTTGATATCTGGGAGGAGTGGAGGAAGCTGGTTGCAAAATCCCCAAGTGGTCGAACAGACAACAGGATGGGTGAAGTTGAAGATGTGCATATTGGATCTTCTGTATGCATATTAAATGCAAAAAAGGGAATGAAACTTAAAGCACTGGCAGGTCTGCACTTTAAGTTAACCCAAGACATCATAAAAATTCCCACCCTTAATTTAGAAGACTCTGCTGCCAAGGTTCAAACCCACAGCTTCATAGACCCAGGGATGGCTGTCAGTGCTATATCCACATAGCTGTAGCGTGCGTCTCTTGTAAGTAGAATAAAGCTGTCTTTTATGAGTTCATGATAACCGTATGTTGCAAGTTATAAGCCATACCAACGTATCTTGTAGAACAAATGGGGTCTATCAATTGATTTTTCTTGTATTTCTCCCAAAGTCTGTCATCAAGTTTCAAGTTGGGCTTATTTCTTGTCATGGCTGGCAGTCTTGGCTACTGATGCCATGATTTAGGATTTGATTAAATGCATTGCGGACCTGGTGTTCCACTATTTATGGCATAAAGTCATATTTGATTGAACATGGCTTATTGTTATTTTCAGTTTAGTAAGTATGACAACATTTTCAGACAACTGATCATGATATTTTGCCATCGTAGATTAAAACCAGCAGAAGTTATCAACTTAAACCCAAATCTTTTTTTCTTTTTTTTTTTATTCAACAAAGAAACATTTTCCCCTCTAGATGTCTTCAGTTTAATGTCTATTCACATTTAATGATTTTAGACTGTTTCCCTCTAGAATTTAGTCATAGATTTTAGAGCTGTGTGTCCATAAACCTGGAAACAGAGGGATCTGTTAGAAACTGCACTATTAATATTTGCTTCTTTTTTCTCTGGTCTTTCTTTGCTGTGTTGCTTTTGTAATTGTTATTATTTTGTACTTTTTGGTTTTCTTATCTTTCTTGATAGAGCCGCAAACATTTCAATCTAAATATTTGATGGGTTTTTTTGTTCCAAGATTTTTTTCAAGATATTACAAGATTTTTTAAATCAAAGATATTACTGTGCTAGGGATGGGATAGCTCAGTGGTCGGAGCATTCGCTTTCCCCCAGCCAATGTTGAGCAGCATCGAGCATAGTTACCAATTGGATGGGTGACTATTTGCACGCCTTGACTTCAGTACAGTCCCCCAGTTAACCCAGCTGTAAATGGGTACCTGCCTCTTCAGGGTCAGGGAAGGTAAAGCAGTGAGGGAGAGGAGATGGGTGCTGCCCTCAGTATGCTGGCCCCTAGAGAAGCTGAGGTCTCTGATGCCTCACTCCCCTATGACCATATAGGTTATGGGACACCTTTACTTATTACTGTGCTATAAGAAAATCAGTGTTATTATCACTGTTTTTGTTGTCATTGTCAGTGCTATTATCACTTATTATTATTATCATTTATACTTTTTTATCATTAATACTATTGTTATTATCATTTTTAAAAATTATTTTTATCATCATCATAATAATTATATTATTATTGTTGCTGCTGTTGTTACTGAACAAAGAACTTAATAGACTTTTATCATCTCAATTACAGATAAGCAGTACATCAGAGAAGTTCAGCAAAGGCATGAAAGACGTACGAGTCCAGCATCGAGAAGATCTCGTCGTCTCATTTGGAGTTCCTGTGCCATAATTTCAGTACACATATGATGTAGTTAAATCATGAGCTTTTTTATTTTCATTGAATGATAAATTATACACGTTTGCTGTGTAAGAGAGCTCTGAAGATGTGATAAAGGACAGTCATTCCCATTATTCTTGTCTTTTTTGGGGGGGGTATTTTTTGTGTGTGTGACTTTTGTAGTTGATTACCTTTTTGAAAGTCATGAGTGAGAAGACAGTATGCTCATTTTCCTTTTTAGCCTTTTGTTCTTCATTATTTCTTGTGAAATGTGCAATTGTCTTGCTTGTGGTACCTTTTTGAAAGTCATGATTAAGAAGAAAGTATATTCATTTTTCTGTTATCCTTTTGTTTGTATGTACTTCTTGAAGATCGATTGTATTCTTGGTTGAAAGTATCATGAATGGGGACTAATTTTGTTTCTTTGCTTTATTTCCCACTTGTTCATCATCTTATGCTGCGTGACTCTTGATGATTCTGCTTGGTGATCAGTTTCCTTACCAACTATTTTGACTTTTTCTTTTTGGCAATTGTATGCAATGTGATGATAACACATTTATTCAAGATTTATTATTAAGTATAGAATTATTATCATTGTTGGATTTGTTCATTCATTCATATAGTGACTGAACGTATTTTCCTTCTCACCAACATCTTTTAGTCTAAATTCATTGCCACCCATTGCTAAACTCACTGCCTCCAGTTTTCTGCTTAAACAGGGAAGAATATGGGAATGTTCTATTGTCTGTGAAGAGTTATTTATCTTAAGGTATCGAAAGTTCCTCAGTGAGAAAGATTGACAGTATATATTGTGAAAGTTTTCTCTGAAAATTATTTATGTAGAATTATTTCTGTTACTTTTCAAAACATTGTGTAGTATTATGCTCTGAAAAGCATTTCTTTAAAAATGTACGGCATTGGATTATTTCTCTCAGCTTTTTAAAGATATGTAGTTGAATCTGATTATTTGTACCAAATATGTTCAGTTTCTTGTAGGTTTTGAAACAAGCTAATATAATGTTACTAGAGCTAAATGTCTGTATTTGTCACCAAATATGTTCAGCTTCTTGTTGATTTTGAGACTAGCTAGTATAGAGCTAGAGCTAGATTTATGTTGAGTTATTGTATTTTGGTGAATATTAAACACAGATTTGTTAGCCAATCCTGCTAGTTTTCTTGAAAGATAAAAAAAAAAAGCCTTCCCCCTCGTCAAACCAACCAACCAGCCAACCTAGAACAACAGCAAACACATAGGCTACAACTATTAGGCATACCATGAAAACCTCCCAGTGAGAACTGACAAAGCAAGGACAACGCTGACAAAAACATGCCCTAGTTGTGTCACCAACTAAAATTTTCCAGAAGACAGTGTTCAATAGAAGTAGAATGAAAATTGACGTCAGCAAGGGTTCATGGCTTAGAATATTGTTGCTGTTTCACTCCAAAATTGTTCTTTGAGGGCAGTTGTTTCATGGAGCAGTTTAGCCTGGGACATGTTTTTGCTGAAGATGTTTGACACAGTCCTTTTGGTTTGGAAGCGTTGAGAATCTTTGCCACTAGGATCATTGGCACATAAAGATTGCATGGTGTCCCTTACACTTACTTTGAGACTGTTCAATCATGAATTGCTTTCATCTCCATTTTAATTGTTACCATACCTTGAAAGAAGTTGCAACTGTTGTTAATTTCAGCATCGTTTAATTTTGTGGTTTCCATCATTGATCTTTTCATTGAAATGAAGTAAGATATTTTTCTGGTTCTGATGTGTTTTTGATAAGCAGATGTCCTGAGGAAAGTACTAGTCAACAGTTTTTGCCTTCAGAACATCCCTAGCTCAAGAAAGAAAATACCTCGTGTCAAGGAAAGCTTATACCTTGAAATAAGTTTCAGTTACATTTGTGTAAAAGCAAGGAAAAATCTACTGTTTATTTTTAAACATGGGTACTTGTCTCAAGTGTGTGTGCGTGTGTGTGTGTGTGTGTGTTTATAAACACGAGTTTACTCTTGCTATTGAAAACTGCATCGATACTGTGATCAGATTCATTAAGAGTATATACTATATACGATCACTGGGCCAAGCCTGGTGTCTTGGTTGCAATAGTTCTGTCAAAAATGTATTTTGGTCACTAAAGGTTTTGGATTTTTTTTCCCTCTTCATATTTTCTATAGTGTATTTTAACACCTACAATTCATCATTTTCATTTCTGAGGTTTCTGTAGAAGTCTGTTTTTAGGAAGGCTAAGACATCTAGCCTTTCTACTTACTACTTGTAACGTAATTTATCCCTAAACACCAGCAAACACACACACACACATTCATGAGTTTCTATTCCAACTCTTCCCCATTCCCTGGCCTGTCAGTCTTTTTCCCTTTTCAAGTTGCAAGCAGCAATGATGAAGGAAAGCAGGTATAATGGAGATAACTCAGAATGAATCAAAATTTGTGAAGTGAAAGATTGTAGTGCAATATCTAGAACTAAATTAAATGTTAGTAAAGAATAAACTAAAGGCTTGCTAGATAAGAAATAAGCTTGCTGTGCTTCTTTTGAAAAACGTCAGTTGATTCATAACCATTTGTTTTGGGGACTGGTTTTGCCTACTGCCATTAAAAAAAAAAAATCTAAATGGAACTGTCATTCTGGCCATGTTACACAAGTGCTTTCTTTATGGTATGTGAATTGTGATAACATGTTTTATTGTAAATAACTGATTTCATAAACTGAATTTTTCATTCTTATGTAATTAGCTGTGTATTGCATACTACTTTCATTATATAATGGGCACATGTATAACTAAACACACATTCTTACATAAAATATGCACATACCATCACATGTTCTTTAGCATACAGACATGTATCTCGCTCTCACACACGCACCATCAAACCACCACCAACAAACCAGTCTACCAATTGCCAAATCAGATACACAAAAGCAATTGCAACAGGGTCTTCTATTGCTGTAGAAGTAGCAGATAAATTGCCAAAAACTGACCAGGAAAAAATTTGATAGCATAAAAATCTCCATCTAAACCAGTGTTAGACAAATGGCTTAGGGTTACAACATTTTAAAAAAAGAAAAAGGGGGTTAGTTTGCAGCGTTCGCATTTCACCAGTGTCTACTTCCTACAGGATTGTGTACAGAATAATGTGTACAGGGTAATGGACAGGAATGTTCAGTGGTAAAACCAGTCTGTTAGGTTGATTTGATGTTATGACAAATGAGTGTATGAAGTGATATATTGTAAAACTACAACACCAATGGGGGAGTATTGACACCATGATCATGTAGTCTGTATTTTTTTGTCCTTTATGAAATTGAATTTTATAGATTTTTTTTGTTTTTTGCACCGCTTTGCTACTTACTAACTGAGGAGGGTATTTTCTTTTTGCACTGTCCTGGATTTAATTTTCCAGCAAATTGTGAACTGTCAAAAGTCTTATTTGTACTTGTCCAATATGACAGTTGAAAAATTAGCAACATTTTGTCATGTATTGACCTGCCTCTTGCTAATTTTTTTTAAAATATCTGGTATTTCATATGAAAAACGGATCCAATGCGGTATAAATTTTAGGTTTTAACTAACATTTTCTTGGTTACTTTATGGAGCTTATTTAATTGTGGGAATTCTTGCGCACATGTTGGGGTCCCATTCACCTTTAGCCAAAGAGTAGGCCGACTATGACCTGTAGCATAGATGACATGAACATACCGAGCATGCATCCTGCTACCTTGAAAGAGACGGGCTCTCTGCTGGGTTCAAGTTGTCTGTGACACTGCCTGAAAAATTCAGTGCTGTTCCCCACCAACTCCTCAAGGATGAAGTCAGTGAAGTCACTTATTCAGTCTTTATTCAGTAACATTTTGCCTGCTCAAACTTTATAGGTGGTACTTGAGATTTTTTGGGGGGAATTGGATTTGATTTGGGGAAAGAAGATGCAAGTAAGTGGTTGTTTGAAAATAACAGAGATAGAGAGTAGATAGACGGCTGTGTTCATAGTGTCCTCAAACCTCTGTTTATAGCTCAGCTGCAGTAGTTTCAAACTAACAGATAGTTTCATTGGACCAGGTGTTCTTTATCTTCTTCCATGACTTTTGCTTGTACTAGATATAATCATGCTTTTTTTCCCTATATTCAGAGTAACAAAACAGTACTGTAGTAGGTTACCTTGTGGTTTTTAATCATCATATTATTGTAGCTGTGAAAGTTAATGATGAGTATGCCCAGGTGTTTAATGCCCCACTGTATGTTTGCAGTATGTATGTGTGTTTGTGGGTGTGTGTTTGATGCATTTTCCTCATACTTGAGTTGGAAAACCATTTGTAAGTGAAGTAGAATGTAAATCGGAATGTATGTAGAAGACAAATGTTGATGAAAGGGGACGAGTCTTGTACCTTGTGGCCTGTGCAATATTATGATGGATCACTGACGATCTTGACTGCAGTCTCACCAGGGTCAGAGTAGTCCTGGGTCTGATTTTATTGCAAATGTCCTGTGTGGAGCCAAAAAATTGTTGTGGAAGTAGTACATGTGATCATTTTACAGCCATTCCTGTTTTATGGGTTACTGTGTTTGAATATCAGTATCCCATGCATTTTTAAATTCTGTGATCACATGGATACATGTTTGTCAGATGACAAACATCATAAAGCTTTACATAAAACAGATGGTATGACCAGACATTGTAAAGCTTTACATGAACTTACGATATGACCAGACATTGTAAATCTATGAACTGATAGTTTGAATCGGGCTTTAGAAGAATAAATTATCAGCATTTCAAAATGTTACACAGCTCACTCAGAAATAGCTACCACGTATATAGCTTGAATCGGGCTTTAGAAGTATAAATTATCAGCATTTCAAAATGTTACACAGCTCACTCAGAAATAGCTACCACCTACTCTGGCATGTCAAAGCATATCATGGAATAAGAAAATCTATCACCACACTCTTCCTACAATTTCAATTCAAGAAAACAAAAATTCAAGAAAAAAATCTACTTCCCAGTTGTCTTGTGTTGATTCCTTTGCAATCAGCTCCAAAACAGTCTTTCAAACCAGCCAGAAAATTACTTTCAAGTGTTAAGTCTACAAGGACTGCAAGAAGGTATTTTCCTGTCTGTCGGTGAATCATTTTTCTTGTACTGCCATATCTATTGTCAAAAATGTATGTAAACAAGATTACAATGCAAAATATGTTTTATAACACAGTCAGCCTCTTGTTGAATACCATTCCAGTGATAAGATACTACTGTAATCAGGCTTTTGTGCTCAGTTCGTCTCCTTTTCTGCACACCTTTGCTGACTCTGAGTGCATTGCTATTGTTTGACGTGGTGATATTGTACGCCAGATTGGGGCAGAGCATTTTGGCAAAGGTGCTATACAGAACTTGCCCATCGGTGACTGAAAGAGGATCAGAAGCATGCGTCAGGCTCAGCTGCTATTGTTATACTGGTTTTCAGTACAGCATGCTGTCTGATTTCAATAAATGATTTTTGTAAAGTTTGCTCATATTCATGACTGATGGTGTTTTTGTGCATGTTCTCTCATACTTGTGTGTGTTGTAAGTGCGTATGCGCACACAAGCTCTGACTAAAAGTTGTATAGTTTCCACTTTGTCTTTGTACATTTACTTTAATATTGTTTATTCTGCTTACGTAAAACAGCTCATAGCAACAAGAGAGTAACCCTCGGCAATACTGTAGAAAAAGGCCACTTTTGAGGGAAATAAATACACAAGCAGACACTTTTTTTTTGGGGGGGGTGGATGGGTGACTTGCAACTCTAATCCTTTTGTCTTACTCCTTGATATTCCTTCTCCTTCCAAGTCGGTCAGAACTTGGTTCATTATCTGTGTAAATTGGCAAGCTAAGATAAATTGCATGTTTTGTAGTGTCCAGTTCTTCAACATTTGAGAAAAAAGTTATGGATGGTAGGCCCATGCAGACTTGTGGTTTGTTGTAAAAAAAATTTTAATTAAATAATTTATATTTTCAAAGAAGATCTAACTGTAAATGGCTGTATACTAGCATCTTTATAATTATGTTTTCACCTCTTCAAATGGGACTATGAGCTTAATGCAAAAAAAAATCAAAGAAAGTCTTAAGTCCTTCTGCTTCTCTTGCTCCACTATTTCAAATTGAAAAATCAAAAATATATTTGCTTACTGGTAAGAGGCCAACACAATTTAATGTTTAAGAGCTATGCATAACTATAATAGCCACACACCCATTCTGATCATACATATAAAATCAGCCGTTTTTATAAAACAAACAGCTTGAATATATTCAGTATCAAAGCTTATTTTCAGTAAAAGTTTTCAAACTACACTTGACAGGCTAATGTTCCAACAAGTCACACTGTCTTGAATTTCTTTTAAAAAACACTCCCGACAGCAATTTCATAATTCTCTTTACAATGGAAAGGCAAAGGTGTTCACAAAACCTAGGCAATTGTTGGGGAGTGAGGTGTCGGACACCTCATATTGGGCCAGGATATTGAGGACAGCACCCATCTCCTCTCCCTTTCTGCTTTACTTTCCCTGGCCCTAAAGAGTGCAGGTACCCATTTACAGCTGGGTAAATTGGGGAACTGTACTGAAGCCAAGGTGTGCAACTGGTCTCCCATTCACTTTGTAACCATGCTCAATGCTGCTTAACCTTAGCTTGGGAAAAATGTGAGTGCTCTGACCACTGAGCTATCCTGTTCCTGCAAATGGTACATGACAAGAAAAAAGCTCAGAAAAGTTCAAGACAGAAAAAGGATGGTAATGCATATCAGTCATTATAATTTAGTTGCTTAGAAAGTTCATTGGCTCCCAAAGCAATTCAACTTGTACATTGTGCAAAAATGAATAAACCTGGAGGCACAAAATGTCTTCCAAAAAATATTTGACTGCTGTACAACAAGATACAATACAATCTGAATATGTAATGTAATGTACATTAACAAATCTTGTTTCTTTGCAACACAGAATGCTGTACAACACAATACAATCTTAAATAGATATTGTAAAGTACATCATTAAGTCTTTCTTTGCAACACAGACTGCTGTACAACATGATACAATACAATCTTAAATAGATATTGTGATGTACTTCAGTAAGTCTCGTTTCTTTGCAACACACAGATTGTTGTACAACACAATACAAAACAATCCAAAAATATATATTGTAAAACAGAAGTAAATCTTGTTTCTTTGCAACACACAGATATGCAAGCATTAAGTGTTCTGGCAATAAAAGAAAACCAAACAGTTAATAAGGAAAAAGTATTGTTTGAAAAAGCTAACATATGATAATGAAAACAACGCAAGATGATAATGGACAATTCCCATTCGCTAGACAATAAATGATACCTGGGCATTTGTGATTACCAACTACAGTCCCAAATGCGACACATATATAGCTCACGTAATAGAGCCCATGGCAACCTGAGAGTTTCCCGTACACACAAAAAGACAACACACATACAGTGGGGAAAAAAGGTGGCAATGGAATGAAATATATGACAAATTTGCCATGACTGTGTATCGATTCTGAAAAGTGTCTTGCTGTAAGGTACCACAGCAGGTGAAGCTTCAAACACTGCCGGGACCTCTGATAAAGGTCATCCAGGAGCCGAAACTCGAGTCAGGTCAGGTCAGGCCAAAGGCGTGGTTCTTACACAAAAATGCCTAAAAGGGCCGTCATTGAAAGATTCTATTTTTTGGCTTTTTTAAAAAGAATCTTTGAAAATCATTTTCAAAAATGAATTGAGAAGTTGTAAGTGGTTACCTGCACTTGTTTTCCTCTACTACTATTTCTGCATCACAAATGCAAAAATCTCACCATTGGTGAACCTCAGAGTTTTAAAAAAAAATATATATATATATAAAAGCATATATACATATGAGTATTGATGTAGATTGCACAATGCTATTTCAATGGACTGTGTAGACTTACACCTGAAAAGCTAACAACAGAATATCAGGTTATATTTTACCAAGATTAACAAAACAGAAAAGAAAGCCTTTCTCATTGATCTTTCAAGATAAAGAAAACATCTTCTCAATAAATAACATGTTCACTATATACCAACTTCATCTTAGACACTCCATCTAGTTTTATTCAGTGAATAATTAAACCAGTTACTGAAACAAAAACAAATTCCTTATACAATTTTCTATACACATACTACTTATCTCTGTCACCTCTTCAAAGGTCGTCCAAATAATATAACTAAAATCATCATTTATAAAAGTTTTATTTAGTAAGAACGAAAACTGAGATGCTCTGAAGAAGCATGTTGCTGATCCACAAAAGAGATCCGCTCATAAACTTGCTGATCCACAAAAGAGATCCGCTCATAAACAAACAAATCTTCATTTTGAAATTATTTGTAAGTTTTTGTTTTTAACCCAAGATGTGCTTTTTTCATTATTGTGTACCTTCTTTTAACAATTATTAATCTATTTTCCTATCATCAAAAACATAAAAGAAAAATAACTGCCTTGAAATTCATTCATTTACAATGAACTACTGCACACACATGCACTCACGTGTGTGTGTGCGCGCGCACACACACACATTATCGACACAACTCACAAACATTCGCAAATTCCTCACATACATTCACACCCTCTTTTTTCCCCTCCATATTTCAACAGAAATAATTCATCATTTTCTCAGTCCTGTGTTTTAGGTTAAATAAAGAAAGAAACAAACAAAAGCTAACATCTATGAAACGCCGAAGACTGCACGTCAAAATGAGCTATTAAAAACCCAACAAAAACCAGAAATTGTAAAGACACAGGCTGTTTTAGCACATACAGAAATGGTAAATACACAGGCTATTAATTTAAGCAAGAAAGAGCGCGTGTCACGGTTCTCTCCCACACCCTAACTTGAACTGGCATCAGCAGCATCTGCACCAGCAATCTGGTCATTGTTTCTGATCACTCCTAAGCTCACTTCTTCATGCTGAACGTCTCTGCGCTCGGACCTGTCCGTAGAAGCCAAAATCATACAGTACGTTGGAAAAGTGGCTACCCTCTGCCGACGGCTGGGAAGCCCCACGGCGCTGTCGTTGCCGTATGAAGAGAAATGCTGCCACGGCTCCAACCGCAACCACCACCAGGACTGCCATGACAATGCCCGCCACGGCACCAGAGCTTAGGGAAGAGTTGGTACCTGAAAGAGATTGAAAAAGTAAAGAGTGGTAGCGCGGGTTATTCTTGGAACACGTATCGTTCGTTTTGCAGTTTAAAGGTTTCTTCACTTAAGAGTAAGAGCGTTACGAGATGGAAAAAAAAGAATGTTTAAAAATTTACACAATTGTGTGTGTGTGTGTGTGTGTGTGTGTGTGTGTGTGTGTGTGTGTGTGTGTGTGTGTGTGTGAGTGAGTGTGTGTGTGTGTGTGTGTGTGTGTGAGTGTGTGTGTGTGTGTGTGTGTGTGTGTGTGTGTGTGTGTGTATGTGTGTGTATGTATGTGTGTGTGTATGTATGTGTGTGTGTGTGTGTGTGTTTTCTTTTATTTCGAATGGAATAAACACTCATAAACTGGTTTGTTTTACATCCAGTCACCGTGTGTACGCAGTTTTGTAAATGTAATCAGTTCCCACTGGCACACAATGGCCTACTCTTCCAAAAACCGGAGCAGGTTTTGATGTGTGCGCAAGATGTTCTGGGTGTGTGTCCATCAAACTGACGAAGACCATCTATTCATCTAGGGAATGGCGCAGTTGTGTGTGTGTGTGTATGTGTTGGGGGCATAAAGATGGCTTGTCAAGCCAACACTAGCACTGAAGAGTCTGTGGCAGTAAGGCCAGGCAATAATGGCAGCTAATGTAGCTTGGTGGCTCTGTACTTTATGGCCTGTCTTCATTTTTCAACCGCACTGATCCTGTTGGTTTCATGGACGTGTGCGCCCTTGTACTGGACAAATTTAATGATGACCACTTTGCACAGTCTCGTGTAGTGCTGTTTGTTTCCATGTGTGATCGTGGGCTGATGTAAAAGGCCTTCAGTGATGCTTTCAGAATGTCTTTGCAACACTTTTTCTGTCCACCTTGTGAGCGTTTGCCTTGCTGTAGTTCACCATATATCTGTTCTTAGGAAGCCGGTGGTTTGGCTCGAAAACTATTATGTGCATATGCACGTATGTAAGCACAAAAGGATGTATACAGAAACATGAACTCGAATAGGGCCTTCACGTCTAGGAACACTTACAGAAATGCATGCTTGGACAGAGATATATCAGCACTCAAACACACTCACAATGCACGCTCGTTTACACACACACACACACACACACAAACAACAAGCAAAAAAATCCTCAACTTCCAAGAAAAACACAAAGGAACGAACATCCCCCCCCCCCCTCCCCCAAATGATAAAACACTATCCAAGAACACACAGCAACCCACCTGTACTGGCTTGTTTCGTTGGCAATACACCCCCAGGCGTAGTAGTAGACCCGCTGGACTGAGACGGAGGGGTCACGGGGCTGGGTGTCCTGACAGGTGTAGTCACAGGTGAGCTGCGGAGGCCAGGGGTTGCAGGAAGGTGGGAAGAGGGAGAGGCATGCCCGTGTGGGCCTGAGGACGCTGTGGGCGGGGTCTTCTGGGGAACGGTGTAGATGGTGGGGGGACTGTGGAATGGGCCGATCACCGGCGGTCTGGTTCTTATACTGTCGTCCACGTCTGCAAGAGAGACGGGTACCATTGATTGTAGTATGCTGTGTTGTCCCCTGCAACACTGACTGTAATGTGATTTGTTGTTCCGCGCAACATTGACTATAATGTGCTTTGTTTTGTTGCCCGTGCAACATTGACTGTAATGTGCTTTGTTGTCCCGTGCAACATTGGCTGTAATGTGCTTTGTTGAACATTGACTGTA
>CM054144.1:46370958-46373458 GCA_028751875.1 Rapana venosa
CCCCACACACGTGTACGCCCTCACCCTTACACCATCACCCCTTCCCAGTCCCATCTACCTCAACATGTACTATTGGCAGCCCAGCCCTCTGCTCTCGTACACCTCACCATTAAAAATGGCACAGATGTAGGAAACTTCCCGGGTACAGTTGTCGTCCACCCACATGCCGTCAGGTCTCATACTGACACACCCCTCTCCCGGGCCCCTGGAAGGTTCCCCCGGGGCCCAGTTCGTGTAGGTCACCGGCCACCCCAGTGTCCACTTGTACACCCCTCTATGCTGCAATCACAAAGTATAATGATTAGAGTTAGGACGGAGTTGTACACCCCTCTATGCTGCAATCACGAAGTATAATGATTAGAGTTAGGACGGAGTTGTACACCCCTCTATGCTGCAATCACGAAGTATAATGATTAGAGTTAGGACGGAGTTGTACACCCCTCTATGCTGCAATCACAAAGTATAATGATTAGAGTTAGGACGGAGTTGTACGCCCCTCTATGCTGCAATCACGAAGTATAATGATTAGAGTTAGGACGGAGTTGTACACCCCTCTATGCTGCAATCACGAAGTATAATGATTAGAGTTAGGACGGAGTTGTACACCCCTCTATGCTGCAATCACGAAGTATAATGATTAGAGTTAGGACGGAGTTGTACACCCCTCTATGCTGCAATCACGAAGTATAATGATTAGAGTTAGGACGGAGTTGTACACCCCTCTATGCTGCAATCACGAAGTATAATGATTAGAGTTAGGACGGAGTTGTACACCCTTCTATGCTGCAATCACAAAGTATAATTATGCTGCAATCACAAAGTATAATTATTAGAATTAGGACGGAGTTGTACACCCCTCTATGCTGCAATCACAAAGTATAATGATTAGAGTTAGGACGGAGTTGTACACCCCTCTATGCTGCAATCACGAAGTATAATGATTAGAGTTAGGACGGAGTTGTACACCCCTCTATGCTGCAATCACAAAGTATAATTATTAGAGTTAGGACGGAGTTGTACACCCTCTATGCTGCAATCACGAAGTATAATGATTAGAGTTAGGACGAAGTTATAGCCAAGTGGTTAAGCCCGTTTGACTTAAATCTTGTGGGTTCAGGAAATCGCGGGGTTTGATATCAGAGAATGGTGAATTTTGGGTGCGTATTTTTTAAAGATATCGTAAGCCAACTTAGAATGCAGGCCTGCCAGTGCCTTAATTTCCTTCGTGTATATGCAGGAGATCAAATATGCACGTTAATGATTCCATGATTCATGTCAACGTTTGGTGGGTTACGAAAACAAGTACATACCCAGTAATACATTCTGGAAAAGAAAGAGAACATAAGATTAAAAAAAATTTTTTTTGGGGGGGTCTTTGTTTGTTGTTGTTTTGTGTTTTTGGTTGTTACTGGGTGGGTTTTTGTTTTTTTAGGGGGGGGGGGGGGGGTTGGGGGAGGGGCGTTCAAAACAGCATAAACTACAACTACACTCTTTTCTGAAATAACAGTATAAAACAGTTACACACTTTATTTTGGAATAAGGTAGGGACGAGTGTTAAACTTCTCGGAGTTTTCTTTTTGGCAATCACAAGACAAGCAGGGCAACAGACCTTGTGTTATCACAGTGCAAACGAGAGCTTTTGGAATCCCATTACAGACCAGGGTAGCATCCTATGCTGTCACAATACCAAAGCAGGATTAAACACACAAGACAGGGAGTCACACAATTATTTCTCAGCTATGAAAAGTTCAAAGCAGCTTTGCATTTCCTTGTTTTGTAAACACGGTGCCAAGTAAAAGTTGCATTCCTTTGTTCTGGAATCCTACTACAAACATGTCACCACACCCCACATCCACACACTACCCCCCCCCCCTCCAAACACACACACTCTACCCCCCACCCCCTTCCCATCCACACACACACACAGACACACACAGACACACACAGACACACACACACACACACACACACACACACACACACACAACAAAACCCCACCACACACACCACGCACACACCTGCATATCGTTCAGTCCGATCCAGACAGTCTGCACAATATCGGACTCCCTAACACACACACACACACACACACACACACACACACACACACACACACACACACACACACACACAAAAACCACCACCACCACCACCACCCCACACATACCCACCTGCATATCGTTCAGTCCGATCCAGACAGTCTGCACAATATCGGACTCGAAGTGCAGGCCCAGGCTGTGGGCGACGAACAAGCGGAGGAAGGCCTGTGTGAAGGCGTCGTTGACGGTGACCAGGTTAGCCCCGTAACGCTGGCACTCTGCCATGGCCCCCGTGTAGTTCTTGCCCAGCGACATGTACTGGTAGCACCCGGCTTTGTACGGGTAGAAGCCCAGGTTCACGTCGCAAGGGTTCGGGATTTCTTCTGGGAAATCTTTCCGATCTGTGTGGACGAATCGATAAGAAAGAAAGAAGAAAAAAATGGGGTGATTTGAGTTTCAGT
>CM054144.1:46383458-46390958 GCA_028751875.1 Rapana venosa
AGTCAGCATTGGAGGGCGAACAATCACCAACCTCAGGTTTGCCGATGACAATGACGGTCTGGCAGGAAATGAAGAGGAACTGGCCAACCTAGCTAAGAAACTGGACGAAATATCCTCCCGATACGGCATGGAAATCAGTGCCGAGAAACCAAGCTCATGACAAACAGTGCCCAGCCAATCACCACCAAGATCACTCTCAGCGGAAAAGAACTGGAGACAGTTGACCATTTCAAGTACCTTGGAGCCATCATAAGTGAGGAGGGATCGAAGACCGAAATCCTAGCAAGAGCGGCACAAACAGCAGCAGCAATGGCAAGACTGAAGACCATATGGAGAGACAGAAACATCCCTCTCGGAACCAAGGTAAAGTTACTAAACGCGCTAGTCACCTCAATCATGCTTTACGCATGTGAGGCATGGACACTAAACGCAGACCTACAAAGGAGGATCCAAGCAGTAGAAATGAGATGCCTCAGAAGGCTTCTTGGCATCTCATACAAGGACCATGTCACCAACAATGAAGTCCGCAGAATGATCACTCAACAGGTGCGGGGTTATGAAGACCTACTGACCACGGCGAAAAAGAGGAAACTCAGATGGTATGGGCACGTAACACGCTCAGAAGGACTTGCAAAGACCATCCTGCAAGGAACAGTCCAGGGGAAGAGAAGACGGGGCAGACAGAGGAGAAAGTGGGCCGACGACATCCGTGATTGGACAGGGGAAGACTTCAGTGTCACCCAGGCACTTGCCCACGACCGCGCTAAGTGGAGCCAGCTGGTCCACCGTTCGTCCACCATGCAGCGCCCCCACGACCCTGGCGGGTTACGGGACCAGTGAACAGTGAACAGTGATAGCTAACTGATATAAACGGTTATGTACGATTCACTGCACTGTGACTGCAGGAACAGGTTACTCACACTGATCCTGGTCACTGTACCGTAACCCGATCCAGAAATTGCCATCATTGCCCCTGGAAAAAAAGAAAGCACTTTTTAATTACACAAATTTGGGGGATGGGGGTGGAGGGGAGTATGTCATGGATTCTACAGTCATACCGGGCCCATACACGCACAGACACATACACATTGGCAAACAAATGCAGATGTAATTGCACGCAGGCACACTCACACATATACGCGCACATTCACACACAGACGTATGTAAGTATATAAAATAGACGGATAGGTAGGTAGGTAGGTAGGTAGGCAGGTAGGCAGGTAGGTGGGCAGGTAGGTAAGTAGGCAGGCAGGGAGGCAGGCAGGCAGGTAGGTAGTTAGGTAGGTAGGCAGGCAGGCAGGCAGGCAGGTTTGTAAGTTGGTAGATTGGGGGATGGATTGATAGATAGACTGATAGATCGAAAGTGCTGTGTTCGTACCGTAGTGATAAGCTCTCCTCGGTGATGACAATTGCAAAGGGAGGAGTTTGTTTTGAAAATACAACACAATGCAATACGATACAATGAAGTGGATATAATACAACACAAATCAATACAATGCAATCCACTGCAGAGCAACGAAAAAGGATACAAAAATGACAAAACAGCAAATCCGATCCGATCCAAATCCACCAAACCAAACCAAACAAATAGGATACAATACCATGAAAAGCATAGGAAGACAATGCAGTGCAATGCAGCGCACCACACACAACTCCACTCGGCACCACATCACCTCACACCATACCACACCATATAACACCACACCACACAACCTACACCACATTGCTCCACACCACACCACACCACACCACTGTCTACATCCCCATGCCTCACCACATCAAATCACTCCTCTTCTCTCACTCCTTCCCTCCCTTCCTCCTCTCCCCTTCCTCCCCTGCGCTACAAACAAGGGCTGCAGGCCCACTCACGCTATGTTCTGTCTCCAGACGTTCTCCAGATCCTGGTGGGAGTGAAAGCTGGCCAGATCCGAACCCTGATTCAGGCAATCCACCCGGGCCTCGTCCCACGTCAGCTGCTGGTTCCTCGCTCTGCTGTTTACCTGCCCATGCAAAATCGTACCACCTAGGTTTTATTTAATTATTTTTCCTTCCTCGGCTAGAGCTCCCAGGTTCACGAATGGTGAGATTTTTGTGTGTGCGATCGGGGTTTTGTTTTGTTTGTTTTTGTTCACCACCGTATTCTGACTTCAGGGTTGATGTGTACACGACAGCAGTGTGCATGCAGTTTTGTAAAATTTTGTCATCTCTACTACTCTACAGTACAGTTTGCTCTACTCTACCACACTTCAGTTCACTCTAACCCTACTACACTACACTTTACTTTAATTACTCTACGCTGCATTAAACTACACTACAGTTTACTCCTATACACTACACTACTTTACCCTATACCACACTACACTAGAGCGTTGCGCATTGCTCTCGTCATCTACTGACCCGGGTTCGAATCCCGTTCAAGGGATCACCCCCCCCACCCTGGAATTAACGTCATGCCGCCCCCCCCCCCCCCCCCCCCCCCCCCCCCCCCCAAAAAAAAAAAAAAAATCCTTCGGTTGAGACTATAATCGGAGGTCCCGTGTGCGAACGCGTGCAGAAAATCTTGCACACACATTAAAACCTGTTCCGTTTTTCAAAAGAGTAGGCCATTGTGTGCTGGTGGGAACGAATGACAAAATTTACAAAACTGCATACCCACGAAAACTGGAAGTAACACAAAAAAACAACAACCAACAGGAGTGCTTATTCCATTATCCTCGAAATAAAGGAATAAGATGGAAAAAAACAAAAACCCACTTCACTACATTACACTTCCATACAGTTTACTACCCTTTACGACACTGCCCAACACCTGGCAAAACAACACAACATAAAAGTTTAGTCTCCTACACCACACTACGCTACACTTCAGTCCACCCCAACCTACAGGAGGTACAGGTACAGGAGTCCCATAACCTATAAGGTCGTAGGGGAGCGAGGCGTCAGAGACCTCACTTCTCTAGGGCCAGCATATTGAGAGCGGCGCCCATCTCCTCTCCCTCGCGGCTTTACCTTCCCTGACCCTAAAGAGGGCAGGTACCCATTTACAGCTGGGTGAACTGGGGGAACTGTACTGAAGCCAAGGCGCGCAAACGGTCACCCATCCAACTGGTAACCACGCTCGACGCTGCTTAACTTGGCTGGGGGAAAGCGAGTGCTCCGACCACTGAGCTATCCCGTCCCCATAAACTACTCCACTATAATACAAAGCAATCAAACACCTAGCTTCCTTGCCACCAGCACCCACCTGGAAGCAAGAGAAGTGGCTCTCGTACCAGCCGGGTGGACAGCGGGCCCCGGGTGGCACGAGCGGCTGGGTGGGGGCAGGGGTGAAGCCGGCACGTGGCTTCTCACAGACAGCGGGGTGGAGGGAGGTGCAGTCCAGGGTGTACCACATGCCTGCCACCCTTCCTCCACGTACCCCGATACACCCTTTGTTGGAGGCTGAAATCAGGTATGACACCTTGTCTACTTGTAGGTGAGGTAGACAAAACAACAACAATAATAATCTTTTTCTCTCTCTCTCTCTTTCACACACACACACTCACACACACACACACACACACACACACACACACACACACACACACACACACACACACATACACACACACACACACACACACACACACACACCGCGCGCGCGCGCACGCACGCACATCAATTTGAGCCAAAGAGATGATTATTATTGATGTTTGCTTTTTTGTTGTGTCAAATAAGTCTACTTGACTTAAATGGCAATACAATATTCTGAATCTGAATCTCTCACACACACACACACACACACACACACACACACACACACACACACACACACACACACACACACACACTTGTAATGTACAGACACAAAATCGAAGACGACACACACGCAGCTAGCAACGAATGTCTTCATAAATACCCTCAGCAACAAAAAAAAGGTACTAGCTTTAAGAAAAAAAACCAACACAAAATATATCATTTCAATTAATGGGGAAAAGCCAATAAGTATGACATCAGTTCTCATGAACCATTTCACAAAAAAGCATACAGGGAGAAGCTGGCAAATTATAGACAGTCATAAAACTATTTTTTTAAATGGTTGACCTTGAGTCTAATGTAGAGCTCGTTATTCACAAACTCGTCTCAGTGCTCTGAGTTGACTCTGTAACCCCAATATTGCAAACAAATTCAAGGTTCCAGATTCAAGATTTAGTTAAGTTAGCCTGTGACCCCTTTTGGGGGCATGGAAGATTTGAGGGAATAAGAATTATTACATAATTTGCCATATAAGAATATTTTTCAACTCTGCATGTGACAGAAGCGTCAAATGTAGTTAGCAGGGGGGTTCTATCCCCATTTTCATGCAACTTTACTCTTGATTTTTAATTTGCTCAATCTTAACAATTTGTTTTGTATGTAACAAAAACGTGAATACAGATCTTGGATACAGATATTTATGAGATAAGGCATTTTCCCGAAGCTCAGAAAACTTTGGATATTCCATTACAAAGTGAAGCTTATTGCCAATAATATTCATATTACATTGTTTACCAAGCCAGTTTTCATGTGCTATGCCAATAAAAGTGTACAATGATCGCCAATCGTGTACAATGATCGCCAATCGTGTACAATGTACCTGGTTGCCTGGTTCCCCAAAGGGCAAAGGTGACAGACGAGCCATCAGAGAAAGCGAAGACAGTAGGACTCTGGGTGTCCGACACGTCTGTCCAAAAATACCCCGACTTGGACCCCAAGATACTGGACATGTACGCCTGTTCGTACCTGAAAGAAGAGATTCACCTTCAGTTTTTCAAATTGCCACCTGCTGAGTTGATACTCTGCTTACGAGCTGTATGCACAATGTTCTCTACACCTCATTACTATGTTTACCACATTCAGTCACGGCAGATTTTTCTTGTGTGTAATTCGGGCTGGATGCTCTCCCTGGGGAAGAATGCGTCGCCTCAAGAGCAGCACCACCCCTTGTTTTCTTTGCCGGACTGCAAACATGTACTTGTTTCGCTAGTAGAGTGGCTTTTCCCCCTTCAGAATCATTATTTGATACGATCATCAGTCTCACCATCTTTCGGGTAAAAAAAAAAGGTGAAGGTGTTCCCATAACCTATGTAGTCATTGGGGAGCGAGGTGTCAGTGACCTCAGCTTTTCTAGGGGCCAGCAGCATACTGAGGGCGCACCCATCTCCTCTCCCTCGCTGCTTTACCTTCCCTTTTCCTAAAGAAGGCAGGTACCCATTTACAGATAGGTGAACTGAGGGACTCTACTGAAGCCAAGGCGCACGAGCGGTCACCCATCCACTAGGTAGGCACGCTGCTCAACGCTGCTTAATCTTAGTTCGGGGAGAGCGAGCGCTCTGACCCCTTTGCTACCCTGTCTTTTTGGTAGTCATAGTCAAAATAATGTCTGATTTCTCCAGGGGAAGTGGGAGGGAGAGGCTGGGAGGGAGGGATGACTGGGCAGAGTGTAAGTGCACGCCTTGAGAGAGCTTGGGATAAGGAACGGGTTGGGTGAGTATGACAGATTTTAAACTAAAAAACGTCCGATCTGATTGAAGTGCATCAACTTATACCGTCAGACAGGGGGAAGGCTAGCCTAATGGTTAAGAGCCTTGTGCTCTAGATCTGACAGCCCAGGTTCAAGCCACCACCGTTTTAGGGGATTTTCCCTGCAGTTAACTTCAGTACTAACTCTACTCCATCGAAAGTCCTTCAGATGAGACCATAAACCGAGACCCCAAGCGAATGCACGCAGAAAATCTTGTGCATACGTCTAAACCCGTTCCACCTTTCGGAAGAGTAGGTAATTGCGTACCAGTGGAAACGGATGACAAAATATTAAAAAAACCGCATACACACAGTGTCCTGTTTTGACTCCATCCACTAGTTCGAATGCGTGTGGCTATCAAAACACACGAAGAAAAATAAAAAGCATGGAGCTTGATATAAGTTGTTACACACCCCGATTTTGTCCAATTCTTGCTCTTAACACCTTGCATAAGCCAAACACAGGAAGACATGGAAACCATCATCACCAGACGACGGTGGAAGTGGATTGGGCACATCCTCCGAAGAGACCCACAGTCAATCATAAGAACAGCATTGCACTGGACCCCAGAAGGAAGGAGAAAGAAAGGAAGACCAAAAGCAACGTGGAGGAGGACTGTAGAAAGTGAGATGAAGGCCATGCAGCACTCTTGGGGATCAGAGACTAGGTTGGCCCAGGATAGGCAGGATTGGAAGCGCTTTGTTGCTGCCCTACACACCACTGGGTGTAATGGTTTGATGATGATGATGATGATGATGATGATAAGCCAAACAATAGTAGCTACCTACCGATCGTTGATGCGGACGAGAGTGGCCCCCACAGTCCTGCACGCCCTCTGAGCGCTGGTCCACGACTGAGGCTGGTCTATCACTGTATAGCACGACCACCTGAAGGCGCTCCAGCCTGCCTGTTACCCATGGGAAATGTCATTCACACACACACACACATATCTATCTATCTATATCTATCTATCTATCTATCTATCTATCTATCTATCTATATATAATGTTTGACAAATCGCTGTTCTCACGATGAAGTCGTAATGGGTTGTCTGCACTTTGTTTTTCTTCAATACTATTTTATATATTTGACATTGACAAAAACGATGTGATAAATTGCTCTTTCGTAGTTAAGAATACACAGGAAGATTGCGGGAAGCAAAGGACAAACACAAGGCAAACTAAAGCAAAGTAAAAAGATAAGGCAAGGCAAGGTTAGTAAACCAGTACAGAACAAAACGACACATCAAAGCAAAAACTAGACAAAACAATACAAGACAAAATAGGCAAAAACAATACAAAACTTAGGTGAAACGATGCAGGACAAAATAAAAGCAAAACAAAAGAAAACTAAAAAAAACAGCAGCACAAAACAATGCAGTAAAGACAAGACAAGAAAAAGTCAACCAGCATAAACTCAAATCAGGCCCAAACAAACGGACACACCCCAAGTCACTATTAATAATAATTTTTTTAAAAATGATAATAATAATAATAATAATAATAATAATGTATGGAATTTATAAAGCGCTGAATCTTGTAAAGTAAACAAATCAAAGCGCTTGCATTCAAATCATTCACACGCATGCAGCCGTCCACAAATATCAAGATAAACAAATATCAAATTTATACACACAACACACTTAGGTTAGGTGGGGCTGGTGGAGGCGAAGGTAGCTATTGAAAAGTAGGAACAGATAACAAGGGGAAGATCTCAAGTAGAGTATAAGTGCGTTTTGAGGCTAGATTTGAAAGATATTCTCTACAGTCAGGCAGACTTTCTCACCCCGTCACAGCCAACGATGGCGGGGGGTAGGTGGGGTATGGGGGAGGGTTTCTTCGGCACCTTGCAGGCGTACATCAACCTCTCCTCGCAGAACACCGTCTTCCAGCCTCCTGTCTGAAAGAGAGCTAATGTCATCATGCGGGTTTCACGAGCTGTGTCGTCTGCTTTGTGTA
>CM054144.1:46393458-46490242 GCA_028751875.1 Rapana venosa
TGCAAGGGCTGGTTTAGAAACGTTTTTGTCCCAGGTCTACTTATCCCGTTTATGATGGACGCTATAGCCGAGTGGTTAACAGCACCGTTCGACTTCAATCCCATGGGTACAGGAAGTCGTGGGTTTGAATCTTGGTGGCGTCTGGTGAATTAAAGGTGGGGATTTTTTTTTACAATATCCCAGGTCAACTTCAAGTGCAGTCCTGCCAGTCCCTTAATTCCCTTAATGTATATACACATGACGAAGATCAAATATGCACGTTATTGATCCGGTAATTTATGTCAGCGTTTGGTGGGTTAAGGAAACACAAAGATATCCAACAGACACCCTTAAGTCGGAATGCGGCTACCTTCATGGTGGGCAAAAACGGTCGCATACGTAAAATCTCCCAATTGGTGAACCTCGTAGCTTTAGCCGAGGAACAAAAAAAACAAAACAAAACACCGCCAACGAGCTCTTTTCTTCTTTTTGCCAACTGAATCTGAGATTTCCCTTTTTCGAGAGGTTAAAAAGGTGGGTTGAGTGGGGATTAAAAAGTAAAGGGCAGTTATTGGATATAAACTACAATGAAAAAAAAGGCAAAAGCAGACAAACGTACGTACACAAAACAGTCACAAAAAGTAAATCCCTGCAGCATACCCGTCTATGACAGACTAAAACCAAAATAAACCAACTACATATTTAACTAGTTAGCATTGTTGATTCACACGGATAGAAGACACTGCAAACACAAACAAAACAAAAACAAAAACAGAACAAGCATTGCAAAAACAAAAACAGAAAGAAAAAGAAAGACAGACAGACCAAAAGAAAGACAGAAAGACCCAAAGAAAGAAAGAACAAAAGGAAGAAAGAAAGAATCAAGAAACAACAAAAGACATCATACCCAGTCCAGTGGAGTAGACGGAATTGGCCAGATGTCCTCCGCAGACTTCATGTTCGAAGGGAGGTAGGCATGTGGCCATACAGGCATGAGGAGAATTTCCATACCGTCCGTAAGAATTGCCGCAGTAACAGGCAATGCCTCTCTGAAGACCTGCATAAGCGTAGCCCTGGAAACAACCAGTCCATCAATCAATCGATCAATCTGTCCATCAATCAATCAAATGATCAACCAGAGTAACTGCTCATTTTAACACAAAAAGTTAACAGAATCGATGCGTATCCAAAAGACGATTACATTTTTGAGACATTGATCTCAGGCTCTGTTTGCAAAAGTCTGTAACATTTGCATCACACCAGCATGTGTTTATTTTTATTTTTTATATCGAGAATAATGGAATAAGCACTTATGTGCTTTTTTACACCCAGTCCCCGTGTGTATCCGGATTTGTGAATTGTCATCTGTTCCCACCGGCACACAATGGCCTACTTTTTCGAAAAGCGAAACAGGATTTGTGTGTGTGTGAGAGAGAGCCCCTGTGTCTTGTGCCCGTGTAAAACGTCTCCTATGTAAAAAAAAGATATGTATATTCTTTAAGGAAATTAAATTCATTCCATCAGTGTGTCAGTGCCTGCCCCCCAGATTTGTCTGTGGGCCTCATCTACGTATATACACGCGTGCGCTTGCACTACACATGCTACATACACACATCAACCCCCCCCCCCCCCCTACCTTGTCATAACAGTGGTAACTGCATGACACGGGTCCCACGTGCGCACTAATATCAATCAGAGCTTCATAGGGCAGGTCACGCTGATCGTCTTCATCCAGAAAACAGCCCAGATACTCGCCAGACTCCGGACCTGGACATGTCAACGTCATTCTTTACAATCCTTGCGGTGGAGAGGGAGGGGGGGTGGGGCGAGCAAAAAGCATGTTAAAACTGTATTGTTGGAATTTTGGATTTTGAGAGATGATCCCCATAGTCTTGGAGAACTACAAATATTCATCTTCTGTACTGATTGTGAAACAAACTGGAAAACATCTGGCTTGACAACTCTTGGAAAAGGCCTACTGTTTGCATATTAATAAGGGCACATATAGAAGCATTTAGATTACTGGGAACAAAATTCTATTCAGTGCGCCAAGACAGTCATTCAATTTTTAATTGATAAGAAAACGGACAACGAATAATTATATAACAATTTCTCATTACAGTTAAACTGAATGGACTACAGGCGTGATAATTTCACTTTAACCGTTTACCGGCATGACATTTTCACTTCATCGGAAAACTGACTGCACACATGACATGTTCACATTAACTGAAGACGAACACGACATTCTTACATCACATCACTATGACACTGACTACACTATGAACATTGGGACTCGGGCATCAACAATTCTAAAAACCAGAAGGAAAATGATAGTGTGGACAAAAAGTAGCTGAATGATCCAATCAACACCTGGAAAGATCGCAGATTCCTTACCAGCTGAAATTGAAAACAATGAAATGCTTAGTGTGACCCGACATGCTGTGTGGTTCTAAGTCCTGGACACAAAGAAATTATGACAGGAAAATCGAAGCATCTGCAATGTGGTTTTTAGGAGGCTGCTCGAAATCAGCTGCACAGATAGAAGAATAAATGAAGGATACTACACGAAGTTGAAGCAAAAAGAAAACCTACTTAATAAATAAAAGGAAATTAAAATATGCAGGCCATGCGCTACGAACTCAAGATGCAGACCTCATGCAAGAAGACTGTCTTTCACGGAAAGACCGAGGCAAAAAGGAAAACAAAAGGCAAGCACAAGCTTCTCCTCATTTGCAGCATCACCGAATCCTGCGGCATGAAAATCCACAAAGTCAGCAGGAAAGCGGAGTAAATGGAAAAGGACGATCATGCCAGTGTCATAGAAAGCAGCCGTTAACATCGTACCCAGTGACAAAGACAGGTGACGTGAAGTGAGAACCAAAAGTTAAAAAAAAGAAATGTATGTCGTCGTAACGCAGTAAGTCAAAACCAGATTTGAAAACTCCATACGGTCAAATGAAGAGCTCCTGACTTCAGTAACAGCAGCAACAACAACCAACAACAACAACAACAACAAACCCAAAGACCCCCCCCCTCCTCCCAAACAAAAAATAACCACCACAAACAAACCCCAAACCCAAACACAAAAAAACCCCGCAAAACTGGACTGGCCAAGACCGTTACTACAGGGAACGGAACAAAGAGGGAGGAGACGAAGAGGCAGACAGAGAAAATGATGGGAAGACAACATCAGGAGAGTGGACTGGACCGAGTGGAAGGACTTGCTACGAAAAAGCTGAAAGCCGCGAGGAATGGAGGAAGCCGACAGCAAAATCTTAAGTGGGGCCCCAACGGCCTAACAAACGACGGGATAGGTGAAGGAAGGTAAAGTGAACGCAGTTGTCACACACAGGTTTTGCATCACCATTACGGCTATACTTGTCTCTTCAGAACATAGCAAAGGGTGACGCCAATACCATTTCACATTTCGCAGAGAGAGAGAGAGAGAGAGAGAGAGAGAGAGAGAGAGAGAGAGAGAGAGAGAGAGAGAGCGAGAGAGAGAGGGGGAGACGGTGAAAGGGGCGGGGGGGAGGGGAACCACACAGACGGACGGACAGACAGACAGACAGACATCCACCAAGCTAAACAACCAAGGCCAGGTAAACAAACGGCAGACAGACCTGGACAGCCGTAGATCTCCCATCGCAAAGCAATGGCTCCTTGGTAGTCTGTGGGCCACAGCTGAACGTAGCGAGCCAGCTGCCCCTCCGACAGGTAGTGCTTCCTTACCCGGGTGGCGTCGAAGTTCCCGTCAAACATCTGAATGGTGGTGGCAGGAACACACACACACACACACACACACACACACACACACACACACACACACACACACACACACACACACACAGCACACACACAGCACACACACACGCACGCACGCAAGCGCGCGCAAACAAACACACACACACCACGCACGTACGCACATACAAACACACACATCATAACAATCACAGCTCTCCTTCTTCGTCAAACGCTCAGACAGCAACTATTGTTGTCTGTCATATGAGCTAAAATGCGTCGCGCTGCTGTTAAGCGCCTGACAAGTCAGGCCCAGCGTATCCGACTTCGGCGTGGGAGAAAATTGTTATATTCTAAGTCTTTGGGGGGAAAAAGAGCAGGAGAATGCACCAAAAAGGCAGAAAATAGACAAGAAGGAGGTGACAGGAAGAAAAGGAACAAAGAGAGGGATAGAAAAGTCAATTCCAAGCACTGAATTTCCAGAAGGTGAGGCTGCTATTCATACCAACAAATCCCCGGCATCCCCACGGATAAAACAACCACAATACACTGAAAGGTGTCCTCCTTGTTTCGCTAATAATTTGGTCTCGGAGCAGAGTCAGACTGAGTGAGACACTTTTCTGATGATGGCAACCATCACCACGTCTCTCCGATGACCTAATCCCATGAACCTCCGACTCTGAAGGCCTTGAAACTAGTCCACCACAGACACTGAGGTATACGGGAAAACCAAAGCTAAGGTCATTAAGAGATCAGAGAAACAGGGGCCACCGAAACGATTTTCTTTGTGGTATGATAGTTTATGGTGATGTGCACTTTTGTGTGTTCCTCGGCTAGAGCCCCGAGGTTTACCAATGGTGAGATTTTTGCGTATGCGACCGTTTTTTTCCCCCACCCGCCATTTAGGTAGCAGCATTCCGACTTCGGGTATCTTGTAACACGACACATGTGTGCATGAGGGTTTTTTTTAAATAATAAAAATATGTTATTTGCTCCTACCATCACGAAACAGCCTACTCTTTCAAAAGGCGGAACGGGTTTTTAGCGTGTGCGCAAAGTGTTCTGCGTGCAATCGCACACGGGACTTCGGTTTATAATTTCATCCGAAGGAACATTCAGTTCGATTTTCTTGTCAAACTGGGAAGAAAAGGGCAAGACTGGTAATCGAACCCAGAACCTCACGGTTTTCTTGTTAGGCAGGTGAACGTCTTAGCCGTCCTGCCACCTTCCTTCTTGTAATCTGGACGATAAAGAGGATGATAATGGGTAGGTCAGCTTTGAGACTGACAGGGCTGTGCTTAAGGCTTTAAATCATATCCCAATCATTAAAGTCTCATGGACAAAAAGAAAAACAAATGCAGAAGTAATGGAAATGGCTGGATACAAGAGATCCCTTTTCAACACCATCAGAGAAAGACAGCTCAAATTTTTCGGCCATATAATCAGGGCTGACGGACTAGAGAAACTGTTATGGAGTGGCAAAATATGTGGAAACAAGAGCAGAGGAAGACAACGCACAAAATTCACAGACAGCTTAAACAAATTCGCAACGAATAAAGAGGGCACCAACAATGAGCTCATGAGAGGGACCGAGAACAGGGAAGAATGGAGAGCCATGATCGTCGATGTCTGCAGGACCAGACCGGACACTTGAAGAAGAACGTCAACTGGGCCGGATAGATGCAAACACCTGCAGTCACTAAAATAAGAGAAAATATATTATAGATACTCTTCCCTGCGTTCTCTTACTGAGTGGGATACGTAGCGCTTGTGACTCTGCATAGGTCTGCCCACTGACCAACACGTTCCGACTTTAGAGTGGCTCATTTGTCTACACATGTTGCATGCTGGGTATGTTTGTGTTTCCCGGACGCTGACAGGAATTACGGGATTCTTAACGTTTACATTCGATCTTCTGCATGTGTATGAACACAAAGGGAAATAAGGCACTGGCTGGTCTGCACTTAAGCCGACACAGGCGATCAGTAAAATTGACCACCTCGATTCACCAGACGTCGCAGCAGAGATTCGAACCCACGACCTCATGGACCCACGGGATTGAAGTGGAACGGTCTTTACCACTCGGCTATAGCGTCCGTCACTGGCTTGACCATTTCAAGCAGCTGTGAAGAAGAAGAAGAAGAAGAAGAAGAAGGAGGAGGAGGAGGAGGAGGAGGCTTACCACGGGGTTTTGGTCGTCATCGGAGTAGGAACTGAAGACAGTACCGTCGGAGGAAAAGGCCAGGGTGTAGGCCCTGACCCACTGCTGCAGCTCCTCGCTACCCCGGGTGGACACTGCCCACACCCGTATCAACTCTCCCAGATCCACCTGAACATCACCATCATCACCGTGTGACATGTGAAAAGAGAGCTCCTCACTACCCCGGGTGGACACTGCCCACAACCGTATCATCTCCCCCAGATCCACCTACTATCATCACCGTGTGACATGTGAAGAGAGAGAGAGAGAGAGAGAGAGAGAGAGAGAGAGAGAGAGAGAGAGAGAGAGAGAGAGAGAGAGAGAGAGAGAGAGAGAAAGAGAGAGAGAGAGAGAGATTGCGCAAGGGCAGCATACCCCATGCCTCTGGCATACCAACACGTAGATCTCTGCAGAGGTGTATGGGTGTAAATCTGAAATTCCTATCCCTGTGCTCAATCTATTTGCTATCTTTGTGAAAAAACAACAACATTATCATGAGTGTTCTTTTCTTTGTCGCATGAATCAGACCCTCTTCAACTGAATAATTATAGCACAGTCGTTATTTTTAAAATGTCTGATTTCTTTGATGACTTTCTCTTGTCCACAGAATCATACAGTATACTTATTTTAGTTTTAAGTGGTTTTCCTGAAAACCTTTACAAAAAATCCCACCAAACCCAGAAGCATACAGCAGCCATCAAAGGAAAGACTGTCACATTATACAATGTATTTGTAGATATTTTTGGTTTGCTTGTAATAAAATGTATTTGTAGATATTTTGGGTTTGCTTTGTAAATGATAACTTTCAATGATCTTTCCATCACTGCACGAATTAATTTTTGTGCGTTATGTTGAACGAGCACGATAAAAGCTCCCATCTTGTTAATGCTTTAATCAAGTTTTGTATGGTGTGATACTGAAGTTAACTTTTCTTTCAATAGTACACAAAATGTTTTTACCTAAAAGATGGTTTAAATGTCAGGCTGCAAAATAAAATAAAAAGAAGCCCTCACCTGAATATACTGATGATCGTCATTGTACTTGGCCACCCAAGCACCCCCGACATCTCCCAAAGCCTGCGCCCCTAGGCGAGAATGGAATGGTCCGTGATCAGCGTCACGTGACGATGACGCAGTAAACGCCACGTTGGACACGTTATGCTGACCGCTCAACAACGGAATGTCCTTGCAAGTAGCTGGTAGCAAACAATGAGAAGGAGGTTATTTCATGCTGACGTTTGTTTAGTGTGCATTTCTGCTGCCAAATACATTCTAAACATACTGCAGTTGTACTCTTCCGTTTTCAAATAAAACTTGCCCCCCCCCCACCCCCCCCCCTCCCAGTTGTTCATGAACAAAAACTGAAATCTTCAACATTAGGCAACACACTGTTGAGAAAAAATAAATTGTGAGAACCTGAGAAATGAACTTAAATGTCTCTTATCTCAATGATTAATAAAAAGTATTTAAAAACAACTGGAATCTTTTTAAACATTAAAAGATAAAAAACTTGAATCTTTTTTAAAAATCCATACATTCCCTATTTTTCTTAACTGAGCCGTTCCTGTTTCTGCCTACCTCTGTCTCCATATTCAGATCTTAGGTTTGAAATAGGTGAACACCTGTGTCGTAATAACCTGGTATTTTCAACAAGTATACAATCAAAGTGCCTTTATGTACAATCAAAGTTCAACTAAACGTCTTCTACTTTTTGCACACTGTACTCTTGGGGACGGGATAGCTCAGCGGTCGGAGCACTCGCTTTCCCCCAGCCAAGTTAAGCAGCGTCGAGCATGGTTACCAGTTAGATGGGTGACCGTTTGCGCGCCTTGGCTTCAGTACAGTTCACCCAGTTCACCCAGCTGTAAATGGGTACCTGCCCTCTTTAGGGTCAGGGAAGGTAAAGCAGCGAGGGAGAGGAGATGGGCGCCGCCCTCAATATGCTGGCCCTAGAGAAGTTGAGGTCTCTGACGCCTCGCTCCCCTACGACCTTATAGGTTATGGGACTCCTTTACCTCTTTACTCTTAGCTAGGTGGGTTTTTTCCCGTTAGTTATTTACTTTTACAAATAAAAAGAAATTAAACAATGGTAACATTGTTCCTTCATTTACTTGTTGACATACACAGGCCACCACTCACTATCAGCACCACCCCACCCCTACCCTAACTACACAATATCAACAAAATAAGCACAACTACAAGCTCACCCATGCTGCAGACGAGCAGGTCAAAGCGCAAGGCCACATGACCGTGAAAGCCAAGGGCCACGAGTCGAACGTGCTTGGCAGGGATGACACTCTTCAGGACAGTAGTAACGGAGCTGTTGTTGTCCACATTGCCCGTGAAGTTCTACTGGCAGAAAACAGTACACCCGCACACACACAGAAGGGAAATACTGAATTGGAATAATAAATACTGATAATAATAAATGGAATTTATATAGCGCTGTATCTTGCACAGACAAATCAAAGCGCTTGCACTCAACTCATTCTTCAACAGTCTGCTAGTTTTTGATTAATAAAGGCGTTGGTTTGTAATACAAATTTCTTTGTGTCGTCATTCATGTTTGTACATTTGGCAGCTTTTTGTACGTAAAATTGATAGCTTTGAGGGAAAATGTAGTCTGTACATTTTTTTAAAATTCGCAATTGATTTTTACACGTGTGTGTGTGTGTGTGTGTGTGTGTGTGTGTGTGTGTGTGTGTATTTCGAGGAAAATGGAATAAGAACTTATATGCGTTTTTACATCCAGTCCCCGTGTGTATGCGGTTTTGTAAATTCTGTCATCTGTTCCCTGTGTGTGTGTGTGTGTGTGTGTGTGTGTGTGTGTGTGTGTGTGTGTGTGTGTGTTTTCGCATATGTGAAAAGTGTTCCTCTCTCTTGAATAATCAACGGAATTAAAACCCAATCCTTTTACCTTTTGATAACACCACCACCACTACTACTTCCACCACCAACAATCATACTAATAATTATCATTTTTGTTATCATTATTCTTTATACTACTGCTGCCACTGGACCCTGCTCTCTCTACTACTCTACTAATACAACTGTTTTGGGGGGTGTTTTTTTTCGTTTCTTGGCTAGAGCTCCGAGGTTCACCAATGGTGAGATTTTGCGCATACGACTGACGACTGCTTATACCCATCGTTAAAGAGCTGCGTTCCGACAGCGGGGATTACTACTATTTCAAATGGGTAAACATGTAGAAATACAAGCGCGCCTGCCAAATGTGTGCACACACACGCGCGCACGCACACGCTAACACACACACACACACGCTCTCACACACATGCACACACGCACGCAAACACACACACACATGCACGCGCACACACACACACACACACACACACACACACACACACGTTCTTTGGTTAAAGCATCACGCCATAGCGCTTTCCGTTTTGCTTTTGTATTCGGACACAACCATCATTTAAGGCACCAAAAGACCCCCCACCCCACTTCCTCTCCGTGAGACAAAACGTGAGATGACAGAAGTACACTTCTCAAACAGCAACAAAAACGGCAAAGTGAACACACTTACCATAGGACCCCCCACCCCACTTCCTCTCCGTGAGACAAAAAGTGACATGACAGAAGTACACTTCTCAAACAGTAACAAAAAAGGCAAATTGAACACACTTACCAGAAGACCTCCCCCCCACCCCCCCCCTTCTTCTTTCTCTCCATGAGACAAAACGTGAGATGACAGAAGTACACTTCTCAAACAGCAACAAAAACGGCAAAGTGAACACACTTACCATAGGCACCCCGTAAGGTTCCTGATAAACGGCGTAGCTGGAACTGTCTGTCAGTCGGTACCGCAGTTGAAACAACGTTACGTATTCGTCCGCGTCAGGATTGCCCATGATTGTCACACCACGCAACAGCTGCATAACATAGCAAAACATAACATGACATAGCAGAGCATAACATAACATGACGGAGCACAACATAACAAAGCATACAATGACACGACATAGCATAACATAACACAACATAAACTGTAACATAGCATGATAATATAATAGATATACGGTTTGGAATTTCATAAGCTTATGCAAATGAATAACGCAGTCTCCAAAATCAGAAGGCAAATGATTAACAAAGCTTTTTGGGTTTTTTACGAAGTCACCGTAAAGAACAAAAAAAATCGCAACGATAGCAATATACAGTTCATAATTTAAAAAAAATGTGTCCGTTAGGTTATCAGAGGCCAGTGAACTGAAGTACCCATATCAACAACATACTCTTTCTTTCTTTTTTAAAAAGGTTTTTTTTAAACCACTCAAACAGCAGCAGTTCTCTCTCTCTCTCTCTCTCTCTCTCTCTCTCTCTCTCTCTCTCTCTCTCTCTCTCTCTCTCTGCCTGCCTGCCTGCCTGCCTGCCCTGCCTGCCTGTCTGTCTGTCTGTCTGTCTGTCTCTCGCTGGCTTAGATGGAAAATGTGACGATCTCTTTTTGCATTTCATTTCCTTCACTTGCCTTTCTGCCTTGTCCTCTGTATGTATTGTGGCCAAAGGCCAATGTACATTAAACCTGTCCAGAGTCCCAGAGTTCTCTCTCTCCAGATTTCACACACACACACAACGCACACGCACGCATGCACGCACGCACACACACACACACACACACACACACACACACGCAACCGCCACCCGCTCCCCCCACCCAATTACCCACACACATTTGATCTAACCTATGATATCCCGCACGGGATGGAGACAGCTCTCACCTTGATACTGCCCAGGTTGACCTCAATCCAGGGCGGGGAGGTGGGGTCAAAATTCTCTCGGGGTTTCCAACAGGAGAGAGGGGTGTTGGGGGAGATGGGGGCCAGGCGGGCGGAGTGGGCGGAGTGGGCGTAATCGACCATGGAGGAGGCGGAGAAGCCCCCCTCCATCACCACTATCGGCCCGCTGACCGCATAGTCCATAGAACACGACTCTGGAACCGCGAAGATGGTCATGGTGAGTGAGAAAACTAACATAGGATTTTTTAAAATTTTTATTGATTTCTGGTGGGTAATAGAATTAGCTCAAAAGCTGAAAGCTGCCTAGCCTTATATAACGGTAATGCTAATAACAGTGTCTATAATATCAATAATAATAACAACAACAATAATAATCATCATCACAACAATAATAATGGTGATGGTGATAATAATAATGCATGTAAAAGGGGACGGAGGAAGAGAGGAGAAAGAGGTGGGGCAGGAAGAGAGAGACAGAGAGACAGAGAGAGAGAGAGAGAAAGAGATTCGGATTCGGATTCGGAATGTTTATTCATGTAAAGGCCATTGCCCCTAATGAAGGGGAAGAGTACACAGGTAATATTAATGAAATCACTCAACATACACACACATTAACAAACTTAACTAAGTCAGCACTGATCGTAATTTGAATGCCTTATATAAGTAGATCGATACATTTCGGACAATATTTTCGTTCATAGATGCAAAAGTAAACACAGACGAAACTGGCAAGGGTATTTGTAAAATTTCAATGGTATATACCGTGCTCTTAGCTTACTGAGAATAGGGCAACACAACATGAAATGTATTTCATCCTCATTTCCAGTTTTACACAATGGACAAGTCAAATCCAATTCAGAATATGTTTTGTAGCGATTTTGGTGTGTACTAATTTCTGAAATGCCAAATCTAAACCTGGTCATAATAAATTTCAAATGTTTGTCTAGATCCATTTTCAGATATGTTTTCCTGTCATGAACACCGCAAAAAGTTCTATAGATGCTAAACCTCTCACTGTTGTTAACGTGGAAGTCCCATTCTTGCCATCTGCATAAGATCAATCTTTCTTAAAAAGGGTATAAAAACTCTTTAATTTTTTAAACCCACCCCCTTTTTCCCCCATACATCCCCAAAAACCCATTTTCATATAATCTAAAAAGGGAAATTTTAAATCCCCAGTTTCTTTTGCCTCTTCCCATCCAACTCATATAGCATTTTTTAAGCTTTCTTTGGTAATTTCATTTTTAAATCACTACAAATTTTTTTAACCCAAATTAAGGGTTTCCCAGGGGATAAACGGGGTTTGATATAAATGGGTTTATCTGTTTTTTTCACCAAAAACGAAGCCCATTTGGGGTTCCCCTTTTTCAACCCCAGAAACTTTTTCAATGCAAAAAATGTATTTGTTCCCCACTGAGGGAGCTCCCTTATCCGGGCCCCCCGGTTCTCCCCCATAAAAAAGCAATGGGTGAAATCTGTAAAATAAAAAACATTTTTAAAAACAATTTCAAAGGGCTGTGTTATTCAGGGTTCAAAGTTTTTTCTGATGTTTGGGCAGCTTTTTGGGCTTTACTATTTGGGTCTTTAAACATGCAAATTGTGAAGCTAAGTTTGTAGAGAATAATATACCTAAAATATTTGTGTGCATTTACCAAGGCATTTAAACCCCAATTGTTTTTCCCCTTTTTCCCCTTGTGGAGAGGGCCCATTTTTTAAATAAAATTTTATTTTACTTTTTTTTCTAAGTTTCCCGTCAAATCATAGAATTGCTGTTTTTTTTAAACTATTTAGTTGGGGTTTGTAAACCAATAACTGTTTCAGCTAGTAAAACTTTTAAAACCCTGCTAAAAGCAAAATGAAGAGTTCAAGATAATGTTATTAAAAAAAGGGCCCCATTTTTCCCATTTTTAAAACCTCAGTAGCAATCTCTTTGGGAAAATTTAAGGAAAATAATTGGACTAAAAAAGTAAACCTTTTTTTTTACCCTTAAAGTACAACAAATTTAAATCTGTCAGTTTTAAAACCCATTAACTTTAATTTTAAACCCACTATTGTACTACTTTTGATAAATTTAAAAAACATTTTACCCGTTATTCCTTTTTTATGGGGAATCTCCCAAAAAAATCCCCCTATTTAAAGAATCAAAAGCCTTCTCAAAATTTTTGAAGGCTACATTAATTTCCTGTTACAAGAAAACCGTTTTTGAAAAAAGCAACAAGTAAAACATGTGATCGGTGTTGAAAAAAATTCCCTTTTAAAAAACCCAGCTTGTTTGTTCCCCAGTGATATTTTTTCTAAAACCCATTCTTGTAAACGAGGGTTTTATGTTTGTATTAAAAATTTTTCTACTAATGCCCCTTTAAAAGTAATGCCTTATAATTTTTAGGGTTATTTTTTTTCACCTTTTTTGTAAAAAGGAAGAACTTTTCCCTTCTGCCCATTTTTGTGGAAAAACCCTTTTTGAAATAAAAAGCATTGAAAAAAATACAAAGAATTCAAAAACATTGTCACTGCTTTTTTAAAACCCTTTTCCCCTTCCAAATTTTTTTTTTTCCAAAAAATTTTTTTGGGGAAAACCCCAGCTGCTTTTCTTTTTTTTCCTTTAAGTTTTTTAATTGTTAACCCTTTCCCCCTTTTTTAAAAAGGGGTTAAAATTTGGTTTTCTTAAATGACATTTTCCACTTTTAAAGAATTTTTAAAATTAAACCCTTTTCCCAAGAAACTTTTTCTAAAAATTTTCCTTTTTTAAAGGGTTTTTCCCTTTTGAGAACTGTTTTTTATCCCCTTTATGAAAAAGCTTTCAAAAATGGGGGTTTAGTTTTTATTGAGCTTTTAAAGGTTTATTAATTTTTTCCCTTTTGGGGGGGGGGCCCCCCTTTTTTTAAAATTTTTTTTTTTTTTTTTTTTCTGCATTCATTTTCATACCAGTCATCCATCTGTCGGTCTGTTTGTCTCAAAAATTTTTTTTTGTATAAGCCAGCATTTTGTATCAGACAATGGTTAAAAAACGGTTAATGTTCGTAAATTTTAGGGTAAAAAAGGCTTAAGCTGTTCAAAACTTTTTCGGATTTTTCCCTCACTTTGCATAAATGAAATAAAGGTTTCCTTTTTTTTTTCATCCCACAAAAAGCTTAGTTAAATTTTTAGGTTTTTTTATTACAGTATTCGGTCTCCCATCCGTTTTTGTCCAAAGGTTTTTTAAACCCAAAATTCCCCCAGGATAGGGTCGAGTCCAAAAACGTCTTTAACTGTAAGCTGGGATAGAGAGTGAAAAAAAAACAAATACATCACTTGACATTTTGAAAAAATTATTAACACTACTGCCGGGGAAACGAGGGGGTATGTTTAGCAACCTAAGGGTGCCCTTACATACAAACCCTTAAGAATACTTAAAACAAAAGTTTCCATAAATTCAACAGGCTTTTCCATAAATATTTGTTACTTTTATATGAGACTTTTGTTTTATTTAATGGGGGCTTGGGATGTATTAAATCAAAATATTTTCATTTGGGCACATTTGTTGGATTAACATCAGCTGTTTATATTTAAATCACCTGACAAAACAATTTAATTCATCATCATATTTCAGCAAAAAAGTCAGTCCAAAAATTTTCCAGTATACTAATACCCAATCAACGTCAAAAATAGGAATAAAAAGGAGATCCCTTGGGGGCACATTAACCAAATTTACAAAATATCTTTTTTCAGTGTTCAAAAATGTCCCTTTTCTATTAGGGAAAACCCAAAAAATTGGAGTAGTCAACATCAATGCACTGGGAAAGTATGAAAATACCTTTCTTTTGGACACACAATACCCCTGAGGGACGACCCTGTTTAGTAAACCCAACCCGCAGATTTTTTAGTAACTTGGGATAATCAAATTTAATTTAAGGGCGGAAAAGAAATGTTTCCAAAAAAGTTTCAAAAAAAACCCAAAAAAAGTCCAAAAGAGCGAAAATAGAAAGGAAAAACTTTATTAGTAATTAAAAAAAAAAGGGTTTAAAACCCTTAAAATTCCATTGCAAAATTTTTGGGAAAGACTTTTTTCAGAGGGAAGGGGAAAGGGAAAAGGGTTTTGTTTGAGAAAAGGGTGGCATCCCCAAGCGTCATTACACACTTTCGGGACACTTTTCATGGCAGGGCTGTCACTGCCACTGTCTTTTAATTTGCAAAAAAAAAAAATTGCACGTGAAAAATTGAATACTAGCACGGCCGCTTTTTCATGCCACCCTTTCCAAAATGTGCTTTAAGGTTTTACCCCCGGTGTCGTGTCTCTGGGTTTTTCCCCCTTTAAAACAAAGGGGGAAAAAAAAATTGTTAACAGAGGGAAAAAAGTTCCCCCCATGAAAAGGGGGGCCATTTCCCTATTTTTCTTCTCTCAAAATTTCCCCCCCCTATACAGAAAAATTTTCCTTCAATGACCGGTGATCAAACCCATGGCCCCCTTTTTCTGTTCACTTTTTTCCCTTTTTTAAAAATGAGGGGGCAGGGAAACGTCTGATTTCCCCCACCCTCCACGAGAAGTTTCCCCCCCAATGAAGGGCCCTTTGTGCCCCTTCAGTTTTCCCCTTTCCTTCAAAAACTTTTAGCTTGTCCTTTAAGAAGGTTTTCCGGCACCCAAAGACCGGGGGAGTTTGGGGTTACGGGTTTAGGGCGGTGGGAGTTGTCAAAGGGGACGTCAAGCGTCAAACCCCCGCTTGTCCGTGAAGAGATCCCTGACAGCAAAACCCCCGCTCCTCTGACGTTCCTTCTTGGCCTGTGGATTTCCCTGGATGATGCGTTGTTTGGGGCTTGGATCTGTTTTCCAAGGCGTCCGTCTTTTCCCTTTTCCCTTTCCCCATTTTTTTTTCCGTTCAGCGTTCTTCTGCCAGAGTCAGGGGCTCTCCTCACGAAGAGTGGCCATTCTTCTCTGAGGTTTATCTATCCTTCAGGTGGTTTTAAAAACTTTCCCCCGCCCCCGACGTCTTCTTTATCTCCATGTAGATTTTGGTCATCGTGTCCCCGCCTGGGGATGATGTCAGTAGTGAGGGGGCACTGGCTGTATTGGGGTTTATTCCTCCTTTTTTTCGGGCCCTTTTGGGGATCCCAAAATCGAGAACCCAAACTTTGATTGTCGTGCACCAGGGGAACAGGTCCAGGGTTCGATTCAATATCACCACACCTTGCCAACAGCAAACTGCCCCAGAACAAAAACGAGAGGAGGCCACCAAAGGTAACACCATCTACCTTCGTCCTCAGTTGCAGGCCCAGTTTTCCCATTTTTACTCTTGTACGTTTGTACATGAAAGAAATGAAAATAAATACAAAGCAGCCACATTTCTGCCTAAAGTCCAGATTACCAGATGGCATGGTCACTTATGTTGCCCTCTGTAAAAACTTGATGCTCTACAAGATGTGTAACACCTTAGCTGTGTTGTAGTCTAGGCCTAGCCTAATAGACTAATGATGCAACACACTTGAGACTGGCCCAGCTTAACAGGCGGACAGCAATGAAGCAGGATACAGGGAAGGAGGGTACAGGGCACACACACACAACCAGAGGTGTTACAGCACAAAGGTCCACCACTTCACCACATCACAGCTCTTTGTTGGAGACCAAATATTTGTATTGAAATCGTCAATATCTCATATTTGCACTGAATTTTATAAGCAGAAATTTAACATTTTGTTCACTGATGAAGAATGAATCCTTGTGTATAATTTTCAAGTGAATCACATTTGAACAACTTTTAAAAATACACCTTCTCTGGAGAGCCTCTCCTGGCACGTCTTACTCCTAGGCCTCCTAGACTTATCCCCGAGAGAGAAAGAGAGAGATAGAGAGAGAGTGAGAGAGAGAGAGATTTGGGGGGTAGAGATAGTAAGCAGTGCACAAGCATAATATTACACACACTTAGAATAGATGAACAAACGCAAACGCAGACAACAGCAAAAGGTGCAGGCACAAACACTCCTACACACAATTACACATACATAAACACACACTGCTGCTACTACAGCTACAACTGCTCCTCTTCCTCCTTCTACTACTACTACTACTCCTCCTGTTACTACTACTGAGAGAGATGATGATTTATGATATTAAAATAATGTCAACAATAACAACAATCACAACAACAAAGGACAACAATGACAATGAAAATAACACTACAGCTAGTAAAAACAACTGCTACTACTACTACTACTGCCGCTAACAACTTCTACCACCACCACCACCACAATACCACCACCACCAGCATCACTACCACCACCAACCACCCACCCAAACCAACACCAACCCCACCACTCACCAACAGCAACAACGAAAACCAACAAACAACAACCACAACCATCACAACTACCACCAAAAATTATACATACATTATTCACATACCTTCCACACAGCCGTTGAGTTCTAGCCTGATGGCGATGTGAGAGCCCCACTCCAGGGGGAAGACCCGAATGCTCTGGGCGTAGATGGTGCCCAGAAATGCCGTGCTGGATGAGTCGTCTGTTGTCGGTCCGTCAAACGTCTGCAACATTCAGCCAAGCGTTCCTATGTTTGGTTTTTTTTTGTTTTTTTTCAAAGTATCTCTCCGTTTTGTTGGTTTTGTTGATTGTTTTGTTGAGTTTGTCTTTTGGTTTGTGTGTGTGTGTGTGTGTGTTTTTGGTGGTGGTGGTGGGGGGGGGGGGGGATGGTATTGGGATGACACTGCGGTCGGTGTTGCTTTACAGAGAAAACTGATTTGTGGGGTAGGGTAAAGGTAAAGGTAAAGGTGGTGGGGGAGGGGTGGTGGTATTGGGATGACACTGCGGTCGGTGTTGCTTTACACAGAAAACTGATTTGTGGGGTAGGGGTGAGGTGAATTTCCATTGTAACGTAAATGGGTTGTTGTAGTTTTTGTTGTTGTAAAATGTTGTGGTTGTTGTTGTTAAGTGTGTGTGTGTGTGTGTGTGTGTGTGTGTGTGTGTGTGTGTGTGTGTGTGTGTGTGTGTGAGTGTGTGTGTGTGTGTGTGTGTGTGTGTGTGTGTGTATGTGTGTGTGTGTGTGTGTGTGTGAAGTCAAGTCCAATTTTTATTTCCAGATGGTACAGTGAATAAGGAATGCATTTTCTTTTTCATCAAGCCATCAAGTGTGTGTGTGTGTGTGTGTGTGTGTGTGTGTGTGTGTGTGTGTGTGTGTGTGTGTGCGTGAGTGTGTGCGTGCGTGCGTGCGTGCGTGCGTGCGTGCGTGCGTGCGTGCGTGCGTGTGTGTGTGTGTAGCTCTGAGGTTAACCAATGATGAGGTTTTACGAATGCAATCGTTTTTACCCACCATAATGGTGGACGTATTCTCACTTCTGGGATAATGTCTAAATATGTCACCTGTGTGCATTTTAAAAAAAAGTTCTACATTCCTAACGTACGCAATGGTTTATTCTTCCGAAAGTGGAAACGGGTTTTAATGTACGTGTGCGTAGGATGTTCTGCGTACGTTTGACTTGGCAACATCTGTTATTAAAACACACATCCCCCCCCCCCTCCCCGTTACACACAATAACCGCCCCCCCCCCCTCTCACACACGAAACCTACAAACATCTTTCTCTTTTTTCCTGTTCAATTGTTTTTTTCTTCTTCTTCCCTTACATCGGTGGTCCGGTGGTCTAGAGGTAACGCACCTGCCAAGAAAACTAAAAGTCCCGGTTCGAAGTATGATGGCTCGATCGCAGTTTGGGCCCGAAATTTTTTTCCCCATCCACTAGATCGTGAGTGGTGGTCTGGGTGCTAGTCTTTTGGATGAGACTATACACCGAAGTCCCGTGTGTTAAACAATTATTTAGCTCACGTAAAAGAACCCACGGCAACAAGGGAGTTGTCCCTGACAAAGTTCTGTAGATAAAAAAAATCACTACGATAGGGAAACAAAATACAGTTGCAGACAGGAAAAGACCAAAAAAATAACGGCTGGCGCTGCTCTTGTGGCGACGCGCTCTCCCTGGGGAAAGAGTAGCCCGAATTTCACGCTGAGAAATATGCCGTGACTTAAAAGCGATATACAATACAATACAATGCGATGCATGATATGCAATGCAATGCAAGACAACACAACGCAACACATCTTCCCTTACCGCAGCTTGTCCCGACGTTGATCCAGGGGACTGCACCCAGTACCAGGGAGCGTTGGTGGTGTAGCGGTACTGGACCTTGAATTTGGTGACCACGCTGAAGCTGTTGAGTTCTCCGGCGATGGTCAGACTGGACAGTGCCATGGTCTGGTAGAACGTCACCCCCACCCACTCCCCCACCCTGTCCGTTTTGGGGCGCCACGACACTGCAGATACACAGGTGGGAAGCGGGGGAGAGAAGTTTATTGTCACTGTTGTTAATTGTGACATTGTTATTATTATCATCACCGTTACTTTTATCATTATCGTCACTCTTATTTTTTCTTCTTGTTATCGTTACACGGGATGATGATGATGTCCTTGGAGATGATGGGGAAGGTGTGTGTTTGTGTGTGTCAAGTCAAAGTCAAAGTCAAGTGAAAATGATCTTTATTGAGGGTACAAGATTAAGTTTACACAACCATTTTTCATCCTGCCCTCACACAAAAAAGAAAATCAAGAAAATTGACATATAAAAGCAATCAAAATACAATGTTCCCACATGTTGAAGACAAAATCTATGGAGATTTTTTAAATATAAATCCAGACTAGCAAAACATGATAAAGCAAATCAAGACAGTATAACATACGCTCAAGTCATACAGATAAATGAAGAAAATTTTGAAAAACAAACAAACAAAACAAAACAAAAACAACAACCCCCAAAAAACAAACAACAAAAAAACACACAAACAAAGAAAAAGCAAAACCAAACAAAAGTAAGACTCACAAGACAAGGTAAAACAAAACCAAGACAGTATAACATAAGCTCAAGTCATACATACAAATAAAGAAAATACAAATAACAAAGGTAGGAATAACAACAAGGTAGCTTGATGTAAGATAACCTCGAGTATAAGAGTGGACCTACAATTTGTCCATCAGATGTTTCTTCAAGAGTTTCTTGAACGTTTGTTTCGAAGGAGCTGATTTTAGGGAGATGGGTAGACTATTCCACACTGTTCTTCCTGAATAAGCAAGGCTTGATTTACAGAGATTGATATGGGGCTTGGGCAAAGAAAATCTATGAGTAGGCTTGTTTTTATTAACGGCAAATTTTTCCCAATTTTCTTTTGGGGCTTTTCCGTTTAATATATTGTACATACATAGACACTTGTTGAAATGCAGACTGTCTTTGAGTGGAAGAATATCTAATTCTTTGTACTTGTTGGTGGTCAATGTATTAGGATTCAATCGGAATAGTTTGATAGCTCTTTTATGTAGGCGGCTTATATGCTTTAGGCTTGTTTCACTAGTACTATCCCATAAGGTTGAAACATAATTTATATGAGATAGAATATGTGCGTGAAAGAATAGTTTTCGTGAATGTAGGTTTAGAAATTTTTTATATTTTTCTCTAAGTGAGTGAGTGTGTGTGTGTGTGTGTGTGTGTGTGTGTGTGTGTGTGTGTGTGTGTGTGTGCGTGCGTGCGTGCGTGTGCGTGCGTGTGTGCGTGCTTGCGTGCGTGTGTGTGTGAGTGAGTGTTATGGGGAGAGAACACGTGTAATATACTCTTCTACACAAAACTACCTGAAATACTATGATGCACTTACAGAGGTCTAATAATGTGCACTGGTGTACTTACAGAGGTTTTCGGGAAGAAGACGGATATGGGAGGCTGTATGGTTGGTGTCAAGGTCACTGGACGAGGTGAAGGCGAACTGGGATTGGATGCTGTACTGGCCTGATATCAACTGCTCGTATATACATGTTGCTGAAAGAACAGACCATTGCATTAAAGGTAAATCACGTAAAAGACTGGCAACACATATTAAAAGACAGATCTGGCAACACTGCCTCTTTCAGCGTGTCCCCTTTAACTGTTAGTATGCTTTTGGAGTTTTGTTTGGTCTTTTTTTTACATCACCGTGAGTCGACAATTTTTTTTAGGACAAAAATGATGACAAAGAAAACGTACACGCTGAAAGAGGCAGTGTTGCCATATTTTACTTCGAAGTGATTCCTAAGGCTGAAAAAACATTACTGTGTGTGAAATCAGTGTTATTCTTTCTTGTGGATTAGTTGATGGATCTAAATTTAGGCCTACACCTTGTTGAGGCGCGTGCGTGCGTGCGTGTGTGTGTGTGTGCGTGTGTGTGTGAAGGTTCTTTTGTTGTTGTTTTTTAATTTTTTTAGCATTCATTGACTGACTTTAAGGCAAAACACACAAAAAATTAGCCATCTATGGACAAATATAGTTGTAAATCCTGAAAGTAGTTCAGATTAACTTTACTTTGATATATGTAATGTGTTTGGTTTATCTGTGGTTTTCTTTTCGGGGGGAGGGGGGGTGCATCTGTCTTTTAATGTGTTGCCAGTCTTTTAACATTCACCCCAAAGTCCTACAGATGAGACTATTAACCGAACTCCCGTGTGCAAACGCACGCAGAACATCTTGCGCGCAAGTTGAAGTCTGTTCTGTCTTTCGGAAGAGGAGGTCATTGTGTGCCATTACAAAACAGATGACAAATATTTTTTAAATGCATGCACACTGATTTCGTGTTTGGATATAGCATCCACAAAGAGGGAATGCAGCTACCTTAATGGTGAGCAAAAACGGTTACATACGCAAAATCTCACCATTGCTGAACTTCAGAGCTCTAGCTGAGGAACGAAAGAAAACCCCCAAAAGAAGAAAAAGTTTAAAACCAAAGTAAAAGAGAAAGTTTGACTAAACATAGGCTTACTTTTTGATACGGCCAACAGACAACACTTACTTGCAGGAACCAGAGTAGGAACAGGAGGCGTGGGGCTGGTAGGCGGCGGTTTGGCTGCAACAAGCATGGCTTTGAGTTAATTCTCATGTCATTTGTTGTTGCTGTCGTTGGGCGTTCCCCAGCTTAACACCCTGTGGGGAACATCCAGACTATGCACTCTGACATCACACCTGTGAATCATTGTGAGACCGTAAGTACTCACTGTGGGAGAAGTTTGCGTGCGCGACTCTTTTTTTAAAAAAGTACCTCGCCATATAGGCTGCCACACTCCGTTTTCAGTCAATTTTGTCCTCTGCTTTAAAAATGAGTGTAGGTGTAATGCTGAGACCCTGACATGGCTGATGACAATTTGAACATCACATTTTACAACAGAACAATATTTTGATGTAGGCCTTGGCACTTAGCTTACATCAATAACTGACAGAGCTTTTGGCCTGGGACATCTGAAGGCGCTCATTGATTCTATCAATGTTAACAACAGAAAAAAAAAAATACCTTCTTGCTGTTTCGTAGTGATTTTTTTTAGGCCAGGTTATTTACACAGCCGAGGTCTTCTTTTTTCTATGGAAAATTGCTGTGTTGTAAACACTCTTTACAGTGACAGCCAGTGCAGTGTCTTCATCTTAAAATGCGTTGCACTTGCTGCAGTTAAGTGGCTGACAAGTCCGGCCCAGTACATCCGACTTCGGCGTAAGCCAGTGGTATGATTAGTGAGCTCCATGGGCTAAAACTGAGCCCTGACCAGCTTTTGATTTCGTCACTAAGTTCTTTCATAAATCAGGATTCCTTCGTGGTTTTTTTTTTGTTTCCTCGACTAGAACTCTTGAGGTTCATCAAATGATGTGATTTTTGCGTATGCGACCGTTTTTGCCCACCTTTAAGGAAGCCACATTCCGACATCGGGGATATGGAGGATTTCAAATAAAGCATGATGAAAGATATCGGTGTCCCATAATCTATGCAGTCACTGGGAACCGAACTGTCAGAGATCTCAGCTTCTCCTATTTTCAGTCGTTAATAAGTATTGCACCTGAACTGAAAGCGAGAAGTGCAGGTTCGATCCCTGCTTTTACCCCATCCACTAAACTTTCGAGTGGTGGTGTGGGTGCTAGTCTTTTGAATGAGACGATAAACCGAGGTCCCGTGTACAACACATTCAGGGCAGGTAAAAGAACCTACGGCAACGAAAGAGATATGTCTTTGGGAAAACTTGGTAGAAAACAAAACCACTCTCGCAGGGAAACAAATACACAGTGAGGCAGACAGAACAATGTAATGCAGGACAACACCAATGCAATACAATGCGATTTAATGCAATACAATAGCACACAGTATAATACAATACAATGCAATACAATGAACCACAATACAATGTACTACAATGCTAAACAAATACAATCCAATAATAATAATAATAAATAGAACTTATATAGCGCTATATCTTGCAAAGACAAATCAAAGCGCACAAAAAGGAAAGCAGCAGACTGACCCGGCTTTTTGCAGATGTAGTGGAGAGAGCTGCCACAGTTGCGGTCGTTCCACTGGTAATTCCAGCCTCGCACTATCTCCCCACAGTCTTCTGTGCTCAGCCAGTCATCAGGCTGGCCTGCATCACCATGCACACAATGTCAGACATCACTGTCATTTGTTTACCACTACAACAACAACAACAACAATAATAATGATGATAATAACAATGATAATAATAACAACAACAACAGTAGCAACAACAACAATAACATTAATAATGGTGATGGTGATGATGATGATGATGACAATGTATGAAATTATTATCACGCCGAATCTTGTAAAGGCAACAAATCAAAGCGCTTACATTCAAATCATTGTGTGCACAATATGTGTGAGTGTTTGCGATTTTGTGCCGTGTTCATTCGAGTGTCATTTCTTTTACATGTGCAGTTGTGATTTACTTGACATGATTCTTATTGAATGTTGAAAAAAAAGGAAAACAAAGAAAAAGAGACCAAGGAAGAAAGTGAAATGATAAATACTGTAGTTTTATGTTTTTGTTCATCTCTTTTTTTGGCCGTTTTTTTTTGTATTTTCAGTCTCAACACATTATGGAATTACCTTATTTTCCATTGTTATTTACACGATGTGATCTTGTCCAGTTGCCGCCTATTAATTTTTTGTACATCTATTTTCTATAGTACTCTTTATAAGCTTGTTGTGTTCCTACTTCATGTGTTGCCGATATGTTATTTTCACTGAATAAAATTTGTGAAAAAAATGGTAGATCACCAGGGTGCCAGTGGAGGTAGCGGAATGGGGATCCATCAGACCACTCCCACCCTCCCTCCTCAGTGCTGTCAGAGGCACCGATCCAGAAGGACTGGTAGGTGGGGTATGTCGTGCTCAACACCGCTGGAACAGCATCATCATCATCATCATTTTTGTCATCGACGAGGTCGTTACTACCACTGTTAGCAGTATCAGAAGCAGTAGTAACAGTAGCAGTAGTAGAAGTAGTAGTAGTAGTAGTAGCAGCAGCAGCAATAGTAGTACCAGCAGCAATAGTAGTACCAGCAGCAATACTAGTAGCAGCAGTAACAGTACTAGGTTTGTTGTTATCAGTAGTATTTTTTATGTCAGATCTAGTAAAATCACAGTTACAGTTACAACATTAACAAAAAATTATATAAGCACTTGCACGCGCCTTCAGCATCAACAACATAACAGCCACAGCAGCAGTGAACAACGCAGGAAGAAAGAATGGTGGCAGCAGCAGCAGTAATAGCAGAAACAGCAGCAACCCTGCTACTATCACCATCACCACTGCCAATGCCACTACCATCACTACATCTACCACCACGACAGTCACCATCACAACTATTATCATTATCACAGTCAACGTCGTCATTATCATTTTTATCATCATCATCATTAGCAGCAGTAGCAGCAACAACAGCTGCAACAGCAGCAAAAGCAGGTAGAGTGACAACAGCGTATAATAATTAGAACAGATTCTTTCTTTTAAAGTAAAATAAACATCAACAACAGCAGACCAAACCAAAAACACTGAACAAAATCTTGAAAAACAAAACAGAAAAGGACAAAAGAAAGCGTCCGTTCTCTCTCCTAAGCCACACACCTTCCACATGGAGCTGCTCGTTGGGCCCTGAGATGCTGAGGAGCTGGGCGCCTTTCCTCTGGCAGTCGTAGCTGGCCTGCAGCCAAGTCTTGGTGGACTGCGTGTTCACCAGGTAACACAGGTTGTCCCTCGAGCTCAACCTCCAGCCAGGCTCGCAGCGCAACGACCAGGCGTCTGTTTACCCCCAACAAAGATGATCACGATGTTTGATTCGATTTGTTCCAAGGTCTGTTCACTTCTAGTGGTATTATACTAGCAAGAGTGTATGTGTGACTTGTAAAGAGGTGACATCAGTATACTCTTGATACATGACTTCTAAAGAGGTGATATCAGTATACTCTTGATACAGAGTCAACAGTGTTGTGAAATTATATAACGTGCGTTGTATCTTGTGCAGTGTTTTAAGGAAGTTCTTACTAAAAAAACAACAACACTGAGATAAGAATTTATACAGCAGTTTTGGATTCTGTATAAAAAAAAAAAGGTGCCAGAAAAAGACTTTTTCACAGCTCTCTCTCTCTCTCTCTCTCTCTCTCTCTCTCTCTCTCTCTCTCTCTCTCTCTCTCTCTCTCTCAATAGACATAGCATCCTAAATCTTGCAAAACGTATCAAAGCAGCCATATCATTTTCTGTACTTACATGTTGGTGTTGGCTGTGACGTACCAGATGTCTGAACTGAAACATACAGAGAATAACCCTTTAGCACAATGAAATATTTTGCGCATCTGCCAATCACAAAATCAATACAGTTTATTTACAACTCTGATAATTATGGTCTTCTATTCTCTGTGTTCCCTTACCAGGTGGGATGCGTGGCACCTGGTCTCTTGTGCTTGCGACTCTGCAGGAGGTCTGCCCGCTGGCCCCAGCCGACACATTCCGACTTAAGGGTAGCTCATTTTGTTTATATAGGATGCATGGAGGGTTCGTTTCTGTTCCCATGACCCACCGGGCGTTTAAATGAATTATGGGATCTTTAAGGAGGATATTTTACTTTCTGTATGTGTATATATACATGAAAGGAATTAGGCACTGGCAGATGTGTATTTTTTCAGTTGAGCTGGGAGATGGTAAAAATCACGACCTTTTATACACCAGATATCACTGCCGAGGTTCGACCCGCGACTTCACTGATGTACAGGATTGAAGCCTAACGGTTTTAACCACTCGGCTATGGCGCCCATGTTATCTTCACATTTTATTTTCACTTGTGCTGATTGTTCATTTCAGTGGTTAATTTCCTTATATTTTCCCATAAGCGATCACAAGCACCGAAGGAATTTCAGCATAAAACATAGGTGAAAACTACACGAGAGAGAGAGAGAGAGAGAGAGAGAGAGAGAGAGAGAGAGAGAGAGAGAGAGAGAGAGAGAGAGAGAGAGAGAGAGGGGGGAGAGAGAGAGAGAGAGGGGGAGAGAGAGAGAGAGAGAGAGGGAGAGAGAGAGAGAGAGAGAGAGAGAGAGAGAGAGAGAGGGAGAGAGAGAGAGAGGAGAGAGAGAGAGAGAGAGAGGAAGAGAGAGAGAGAGAGAGAGAGAGTGAGAGAGAGAGAGAGAGAGAGAGAGAGAGGGGAGAGAGATGGCTTTACTGGCACACACACAGACCTGCAGGTTTCTGACAGACGTAGTCCTGATGCAAGGAGCAGTTCTGGTCCATCCATCCCCCGGGGAAGTCGAAGGACCCCGTGGCGACCATCTGCAGACAGGCGTAGCCCCTGTCCTGGTCGTTGGGCTCTCCGGGTACGTAGTTGGAGAAGGAGATCTGAGCACAGAATCCTGCTGTGTTTATGTCTTTCTCTTTAACAGTGAGCGAAAACGTTTTTGGTTCTATCTTAAACAAGCAAGCAATAGTAGTAGGTCTGTTGTTATTACTGTTGTATCGGTAGCGTTCTTAATGTGTTACCCTCCACGTTCCTTTTCGACACATAGTTGAACAATAAGTTTTTTTGTATAAGGTCATTGGTGGCTGTTGCATGGGCAAATAGATGTGTGTTCTTTTCCTTTCTAACAGCCAACAGGAATATTGACTATGTTGTTGTTATAAGGTGTGATTCTGCGCTGTTGTTGCATTAGCAGCAGCAGCGGTAGTAGTAGGAGCAGGAGGAAGAGTAGTAGTAGAAGCAGCAGCAGAAGTAGCAGCAGTAGTAGTAGTAGCAGTAGAAGAAGAAGCAGCAGCAGCAGTAACAGGAGCAACAGCAGCAGATCTATTATTGTAATTGTTGTTGTATGAGCAATATTTGTATTTAAGAGGTAGCAAAATCCTAATCGCAGTAACAGCGTTAACAAAAACAGTAACACCACCAGCACCTTCAGCATCAGCAACAGAACACCCACAGTAGCATTGCAGGGACACAGACAGAGGCAGCAGCAACAGATCAGCAGTGGTAGCACAAACGACAGCATCCTTAAATAGCAACACACGCAAAAATCTCACCGTTGATGTTCTTTGGAGCTCCAGCCCAGAAACAAAAACAACAATGCACAGTACCTAACGTTAGCAGCGTCAGCTATAACCTACGTAGCAGCTTAAATAGGAACAGAGTCAACAACATCAACAGTAAGTAGTAACGACAGCAGCTTTATTCTTCTTCTTCTTCTTTTATATCGAGGATAATGGAATAAGCACTTATGTGCTTTTTTACATCCAGTCCCCGTGTGTATGCGGTTTTGTCAATCTTGTCATCTGTTCCCACCGGCACACAATGGCCTACTCTTACGAAAAGCGGAACAGGATTTAACGTGTGCACAAGATGTTCTGCGTGCGTTCGTACACGGGGCCTCGGTTTATAGTCTCATCCGATAACAGCAGCACAGTGGCAGCGTCAATAACGCCTCTGTGTGTGTGTGTGTGTGTGTGTGTGTGTGTGTGTGTGTGTGTGTGTGTGTGTGTGTGTGTTTGTGTGTGTGCGCGCGCGCGCGCACGCGTGTGTATCTACATGTCAGTCAGTCTGTCGATGTTAGTCTATTTACCTATCTACAGACCGGAGTGCTCTCTATGTATATGTCCGTCTAACTACATACTAGTCTAATTGTCTATCTTATAAACTCTTTACTTGCTAACTAGAATGCAACCTGTGTAAATGTATATCCAGCTATATATCACACTGTCTATTTGTCCATTTAATTAACTATCTATTAATTAGAATGCTTGATGTGTGTTAATGTCCATCCTGCTACCTATGACACTGTCTATTTGTCTCTACGGGCAGTGGTGCTCTCTGTGTGTATGTCTGTCTATCTACATACTAGTCTATCTTAATTAACTCTCTACTGACCAGAGCCCTCTCTCTCTGTATCTGTCTGTCTACCTACATGTTAGTATATATGTCTATTCAATTAACTCTCTGCTGACTAGAATGCAATCTGTGCGAATTTCTAGCTACATATTACACTATTTGTCTACATTATTAACTCTCTGGTGACCAGAGTGCTCTCTCTCTCTCTCTCTCTCTCTCTCTCTCTCTCTCTCTCTCTCTCTCCCCTCTCTCTCTCTCTCTGTGAATATGTCTACATACTTATTACACTGTCTATTTTTCAATCTTAAATCTCTACTGACCAGAATGCAATCTGTGTAGATGTCGGTCTATCTCCAAATTGCACTATTTGTGTATCTATTAACTCTTTGCTGAATAGAATGCTCTCTATGTATAAATGTCTGTCTAGTTACATATCAAGCTATTTGTCAATGTATTGATCAGAGTGCTCTCTGTGTGAGTGTCTACCTACATATTAAACTATTTGTCTGTCTACTGACCGAAGTGCTGTCTGTACGAAAGTCCACCTACTTACATATTACACTGTCCATTTGTCTGTCTACTGACCGGATTGCTGTCTGTCCAGTAGTACTTGTGGTCATTGGTGTCCATCTTTGCCCCGATCCATGCAATGCCGGTGTCTGGAAGGTTCACTGCAGACAAAATCAGGTTGTTGTTTTTTCAGTCGAAAATTGCTGGTTAAACATACAATGAAACAAAACAAATCATTAAAAAAAAAGATGCAGCCAACCAAACAAGATCTGTTTTTTTCTCTTATTATCTGTCAGTATTTTTTCTCCTCTTCTTGATTTAATGTCTAATCACCAAAAGGTGATTTAGGCGAACTTATAAAACGAAACTATTGCTCCAATGAGATGGGAGTATGCACAGCCCCAAGAAAAACTATAGTAACCTTCAATCCAATCTAATCTTCTTGTTTATAGCCCCGCCGACCACAGAGGCCATATTGGGGCTGTCACCTTGTCAAATTTTAAATCTCAGAATAAAACTGCAACTATATACAGATTAAAACAGGTTATAAAACCAACTCTACTGTCGTTCCCTGTATCAACGCCCTGGTCACCTGGTAACCTTCCCACTGTGGAATGACAAATGACTTTTCGTCATTCGATGTAATATACTGCTGAGAATCATATATCTGTCATTCTATGCCTGTCTTTCTGGATCGTTTTACAGAGATAGATAAAAAACAACAACAGTAACATCAACATTAACAACATACTCGACAGCTAACAAATCGCTTCACGGCATAAACAACACATTACAGCAGGTCACACGTACTATCCCATATCATACCAAATCTGTTTGATATTTACAATCGCATAACCATATCACGCTGTCATGTTAGCGCTACACCAATTCATGTATTATCATGGTAAATAATGCTACAATAATTCATGTATGGTCAAGATAAATCATGCTACAATTATTCACGTAGTTATCTCAAGATTTAATAATGCCACGAAGCACTAACTCATAGGACCTTCAGACCTCTCCCCCCACTCTCTCTCTCTCTCTCTCTCTCTCTCTCCCTCTCTCTCTTTCTCTCTCTCTCTCACACACACACACACACACACATATATATATATCTATATATATATATATATATATATATATATATATATATATATATATATATATATATATATATACATAGATATAGATATCTCCCTGTGTGTGTGCGTGCGCGCGCGTGTGTGTGTATTTACACGTACAACAGACACCATTTTGTTTACGTACCCTACCGTCATAATATACACAACGCCGCTCTAGTCCACATGTACCTCGCACATGACACCACTTCAACACCACATTAAACTACATCACACTGCACACTACCACCATGCACATAACACCACACCACACACATACCACACCATGCACATGGCACGACACCAAACCTATTCGCACACACCAGCTGTCACTACACATAAAATAATGCAGCCCTCTCCTGCCAAGTCTGGTGACTTACAGGCTAGGAAGGACTGGACATAGGGATCTTGTATGATGGCCAGATGACCGTTGTTCATCACGCAGCTGACCGAAGCCGCTTCCCACGTGTTCTGCTTGTCAGAGAACAGGAAGCACTGGTCCCGGAACCGCGTCCAGCCGGCATCACAAGAGTCTTGTCCATACACTGAACACGTCACAAGTGAGAGTGGTTTATTTAATTGAAAAAAAATTTATTTCACGAATAATGGAATAAGCGTTCGTGGTCTTTTCGTTTTTATATCCATTCTGCATGTGGTTTTATAAATTTTGTTATCTGTTCCCAACGGCCTACTCTTTCGAATAGCGGAACAGGTTTTATCCTGTAAGAAAGACGTTCCGTACCGCACACGGGGCCTCGGTTTATAGTCACATCCAGAGGATTTTTGTTTTTTGTATGTGTGCTGTGTTGTTGTGCTGTTGTTGTGCTGCTGTTGTGTTGTGTTGTATCGTGTCGTATCGTGGTGCAGTGTGGTGTGGTGTGGCGTGGCGTGGCGTGGCAATGGCAGTGGTGTGGCATGGAGTGTTGTGTTGTGGTGTGGTATGTTGTCGTGTAGTATGGTGTTGGCGTCAGAACCATGCATTTACAACACAACATAATCACAGAGGGTGTTCTTTTGCATTGGTACTGTTTTGTATTCTGTTCTTTGTGTTGTGACATGCATCGTATTGTATGTCACTTTCAATCGCAGCAGATTTCTTCTCTGCGTGAAATTTAGCCCGCTCTCTGCAGGGAGAGTGCGTTGCCACATAAGCAGCTGCACCCGTTGTATTCCTATATGCCTGTGTGTATTTGTTTCTACTGAATGCCTTTAGCTGCACCCACTATATATATATATATATATATAATATATATATATATATATATATATATATATATGTGTGTGTGTGTGTGTGTGTGTGTGTGTGTGTGTGTCTATCTATATATCTATCTATCTCATAAATAATCGTTTACCTGAGGGAGGAGTAGTGGCAGTCTTGCCGATAGGCAATTCACAGATGTAAGGCCTGGGATCGTAGCAGTACCCTTGGCTCCACGATCCGTTGTTTGCACCTGCCCAGGCAGCATCATGTCAACTAATTAGATGACAGTTTGACAGCAACGATAACAACAGCAATGATGATCCCTAAAGAAACGAAAAGTGTACTCTGCCAAGAGGGGGCAGGATAGTCTAGTGGTAAGAGCGTTGAGCTCATGATCTGACGGCCCGGGTTCGACTTCGAGTCACCACCGAGGCACCCGTTTAAGGGAATTTTTCGCCTGAAGTTAACTTCAATACTGACTACACTCCCCCATCCTTCGGATAAGACTTATAAACCCAAATCCCGAGTACAAAAGTATGCAGAACATTTTGCACACATGTTAAAACCCGTTTTGCTCTTCGCAAGAGTAGGCCATTGCTTGCCAGTAAAAACAGTTGGAAAAAATTAAAAGGAGAAAAACACACCCAAGAACGCATGACCACAGGCGTCGTTCAGACATTATCCCCCAAGTCGGAATGTGGCTACCTTTATGGTGGGTAAAAACTGTTACATATGCAAAATCTCACCATCAGTGAACCTCAGACCTCTGGCTGAAGAACGATGAAAAAAATACTCTGCCTAATTGTGAGACAACATGATGATAATGATACTCTTAGGGGCGTTATTAGTGATAGTGGGGTAAGATCATGATGAGAACGATGACGATTATAATAATTTTTATAATAATGATCGTGAAAGAAGACCGAGAAAGGAAGGGGAGGGAAGGAAAGCAAAGTTAAAAAAAGAAAACAAAAATTGTCAATGGAGAAAGAAAGAACGTGCGAATTTTCTTTCAATATGGTAATGCAATAAGACGAAAGACAAACGTGTGTGTGTGTGTGTGTGTGTGTGTGTGTGTGTGTATGTGTGTGTGTGTGTGTGTGTGTGTGTGTGTGAGAGAGAGAGAGAGAGAGAGAAAGAGAGAGAGAAGAGAGAGAGAGAGAAAAGAGAGAGAGAGAGAGAGAGAGAGAGAGAGAGAGAGAGAGAGAGAGAGAGAGTGTGTGTGAGTGAGTGAGTGAGTGAGTGCGCAGAACAAGATAAAAAGAGGTGTCGAAATTTATTTTAAAAAAGAAATAGAGGGGCAGACACACAAACAGAAAACCAGACAGACAACAGGCACACAGGCAGAATGATAGGCAGACAGGTAGAGAGACAGAGACAAACAGAAACAGGTACAGGCAGAAGAGAGATCGGCAGTGAAAGGGAACGAATTCAAAGCAAGGAAAACCAAAATTTTCAAAAAAGCAACTGTACCATCATCTCCACACACACACACATACACACACACACACACACACCATATCTTAACATCACAGTACAGTTCAGTACTTCTTACCGACTTCCATCAGACCACAGTCCTTTCTACTGGTCGGAGGATGAGGATATCCCGGGGCCCAGACACTAAATACTCCACTCCCGTTGGCTAGGCTCCCATCTACCCAGTGCAGCTTGTCGGGAGCTCCAATTTCTGATTGGTTAAAAGACAACATTTTATTTGTATGATCTACAAAGTGTTGGGAGATCTGATTGGTTAAAAGAGAGATTTGATGTGCTTAATCTTAAAATGTTGAAAGATGTGTTTGCCTTTTTTGCAAACATTACAGAATCACAAAGCCAAAAAGATTGGTTCAGTACTGTGGTTATCTAAAACAAATCTTTTTAAGAACTTTTGAGAGAGAGAGAGAGAGAGAGAGAGAGAGAGAGAGAGAGATTCGGATTCGGATTCGGATGATTTATTCATAAAGGCCATTGCCCCTTAGAAGGGGTATATATACAAGGTAGAACACACACTTTGTAGGTTTTCACAGATTAAGACATCTCATGTTGACAACATACTGCGTACTTTAAACGCTTTGTGTAAATATACAACAAGCTTTTTTGCAATTGTTTCGTTAGGAGTTGTCATCAACATAATCAATTTGAACAAAACAGGCTGCCGAAAATACTTTAAAGGAATCAATTGTTCTCGTAGCTCTTTTAGCTCAGGGCAAGACAAAACAAAATGGAGTTCATTTTCAAGAGCATCATGACATAATGGACATATCAAAGTACGATAATTGACAGATTTATAACGATAAGAATGTAAATGTATATCAGAAATACCAAATCTAAATTTAGTCATTATTCGTTTCAGATGTCTGTCTATGGGCATTGATACATAGACTGGAACACAATGCAAAGGATTCAACATTCTGTACATATCAAATCGATCACTCTCCTGAACATGTGAAGACCATGTCTGCCATCTGCAATCCACCAGTCGTTGCCAAAACGCATAAATAAACCCAGTTATGTCCCCTACACCTTGATTTTCCCAAACGAAACCAAAACCATATTCATATAATTTTAGTCTTATACTCGATACCCAGTTTTTCTTACTTCTGGCATCTAAATTCATTAACATTTTATAAGCTTTATGAGGTAATCTATGTGATTCCATTTGTGTGAGCTTTAGCCAATAACGAACACACTTGACCATGGAAATTAAACTAATTGGATACCTGTTAGTTTCCCCGTAAACTAAGTCATTGGGTGTTTGGATTGATATGCCTAGAAATTTCTTCAAGGCGTACAAATGAATCTTTTCAATTTCCACAACACCTGCATCTAAGCCCCATAACTCAGCACCATATTGCACCATAGGTTGAATTTGGGCATCAAACAACTTCAGAAATAACGTAAGAGAGTCATTATTTAATTGCATTAGTTTTCTCAGAATACACAATAAAGGATACTTTGCTCTACTTACCAGATCTCTACAGGCAAATGAAAAACTTAGTCGTGTTGAAAAATATATTCCTAGATACTTATAGACATTCACAACTGGCATAACGCTTCCATTATAAGTCCATCTTTCCCGCTCTGCAAGATACCCCCCTTTTCTAAATACTATAATATTACTTTTTGACATATTAACCTTTAACTGTAGTGAACCTGACGCTTTTTCTAAGCTATTTAATTGTCTTTGCAGCCCAACAACTGTTTCTGAAATTAGCACTACATCGTCAGCCAAAAGGAGTAAAAATATTTCTAAAGTGTCATCTATGAATCGTGCACCATGTCTACCATTACGAATAACTTCCAGAGTCAACTCATTGATAAATAAAGAAAACAAAATAGGACTACACACATCTCCCTGTTTAACACCAGCTGTACAGTTTATATAATCCGTCAATGATGCACCACATCTAACTCTAGCATTCACAAATTTGTACATGCTCATTATACATTTAAACAATTTCCCCGAATTCCATTCTTAAACAAAATAGGCCACAATATGCTTCTATTAACAGAATCAAAAGCTTTTTCAAAATCAATGAAAGCCACATATATTTTCGATTCAAACAGAACTGTTTTTGAACAAAGGCCATTAAAGTAAACATATGATCTACAGTGGAGTAATTTCGTTTAAACCCAGCCTGAAATTCGCCCGTTATGTTATTCTCCTCTACCCATTCCTGTAGTCTTCTGTTAATAACTGCACTATATAATTTACTACTAATATTACACAAAGAAATTCCCCTGTAGTTATTTGTATTGTTAACATCACCCTTTTTGTATAAAGGTAGAACAATTGACTCAGTCCAACTATCCGGGTATATACCCTTATCAAATAAAACATTGAAAAATTGTACAAGAAAGTTCATTATCGACTTTACCTTACAAGCACTTTTTATCATCTCTCCAATAATACCATCTGGGCCAGCGGCTTTTCGGTTTTTTAATTTCCTTAAAGCTAACATTATTTCTTCTTTTGAAATTGGACGATTAAAGTTATCATCGCAATAATCACTATTATCAATTCCTTCTTCCCTATCTGTATCATTATGAATACCATCATTTGTTTCAAGCAATTTCTTAAAATGTTGAAACCAATCATCTAGACTAACATTATTTACAGGCTGATTTCTTTTACTCTGTACACTACGCATTATATTCCAAAACTCTTTTTGGTTATCAACAGAAGCAATCAATATATCCAGCAGTGCATTATTGAACAGTTTACGTTTTGTCTTTAAAAGCTGTTTATAGTCACGTCTAGCTGTACGGTATAAATCACGATCAAACAGAGATAAAGATCGACGATACTTGTTTAATGATCTACGAACATTTCTTTTACATAAACGACATTCCATATCATACCAATCACTGTAGCCATATTTTTTATTCACACTTATCTGCTTTTTCATGCAATTAGCACAATCTGTTATACAACTGTTAAAGATATCAAGAGCTTGGTTAATATTAACATCAATCAGATCACTAGCCATACTTAATCGTTGTTGCGTCTCATCTGAGTCCATTAACCTATCAAACACTTCACAATATGCTTCATTCCAGACAATCTTTTCAACTATACACGTATTTCTGTTCCCCTTTTCATTCTCTATGTTTTCATTAGGAAAATTGATATAAAGCACTAAAGGCATGTGGTCAGATTCACATCTTTCAAGAACATTCATCTCACAATCCTCAGAGAATTGTGCGAACATGTCTCGTGACATCACAAAATAGTCATTGACACTGCTTCCAGTCTCAGATATGTATGTGTAGCAACCCTGACGGTCGCCATGACACATTCCATTCAAAATATATAAATCTAAAGCAGTGCACATATTCAAGAACAGTTTTCCACAATGATTTAACACATTATCTTGTGACTGTCTGTTCATATGCAGAGGTCCACTTGAATGTTGGTTTGTGAATGGTGTATGACTGTCCTCAAAATCTAAAGAAACATTGGATATTCTGCTGTTAAAATCCCCTCCCAATACAACATAAACATCACCACAAGAAAGCATACAGTCGCAAAGAAAATCTTCTAGTACCATTATTCCATTTTCAATATCATACGTTCTGTAATATGGTAAATCAGATGGTGGTACATAAATGGCCACGTATAAGACATTTTTCATTGTACCGAACAACGATTTATTAATAATGAATGCACAAAAACATCTGATTTCATATCTAGTTGCTTCACAAAGGGATATAACTCCCGTCTAATGAGACACATAAGACCACCTGATCATCTCCCTTGGGCAGAAAGTTTAGTAGCAGGTTTACAAAAAGTCTCATACCCAACAAACACTGAAGAGTGAAAATCTTCAACAAACGTTTCAACCAGACAAATAAAATCGAAGGAACAAACATATGACACAAAATCCATATCACACAGTTTAGACAATAATCCATTAACATTCCAGTGTAAAAAAGAAAACAACTTTGAAGTTTTACACAAAGGGGAATAATTCATATTATCATCATCAATAAGTATGAAAGAGGAAGTACACACATCTTGCAACCCATCTTTATTCACAATATCTGACACACATTCATTCATGCACACAGTGTTTACACTTTCATCCTGGCTTTTGGCTATACTCAGATCAGAACACTCCATGTTGACATCTGTCCCATGACTAGCACGTGCTAACTTCGTGTTGTTGACACTACACTGTGGCTGCAAAACCGGTGCTTTCCTAAACTTTGTCCCCTCATCAAAAAGTTCCCCAAATGTAGTCAAAAATTTCCTGGGGCGGCCGACACCCTATTTCACTTCAACTAAGTGATTGTCCTGATCAACAGTAAATTTCTTCTGATCAATGACCAGATGATCAAAGATCATTGTTGCCCTCTTTCCCTCACTTTTAGCTTTCTTTAGGTGTGGAGTCAGCCTTTTCCTTATCTCCCTAACACGACTGGAGTAGTCTTCACCGATAAACACGCCAGATCCCCGTAGTTTGCCTTTAGCTTTCAGTACAGTCATTTTCTGTTTATAAAAAACACATCTAGCAATCACGGGAGAATCGGCTTTAGAGTTTATGCGATGGACTCTGTCGAACTCAATGTCTTCTGAGAGTTCAAGCGTGTCTGTAAGGAGGTCCTTTACCCTACCTTCACACTCAGCAGGGGTTTCACCATCTCTCCTCGGCAGACCGAAGAAGAGGAGGTTGTTGCGTTTGGACCGTCCCTCCAGGTCGTCTGTCTTCCTCTCCAGTTCCTCCACCCTCTTGGTCAGGTCCTCGTTCCTCCTCTGCAGCTCCTCGTTCTCCTGGCGTAACCCGTGGATGACCCCCGCCAGTCCCTTCAGCTCGTCCTGCAAGGCCTTGTTGTCTTCACGTAGAACCTGTCTCTCCTGCTTCCCCTCCTCGAACCCGGTGTCCATACTGGTGCGCATGGAATGCAGCATGACCACCACTTCAGACAAGGTGGGCTCTCCTCCTCTGTCACTGGAAACACTACCAGGAGAGTGACATGTCTGCTCCGTACTGGCCCTGGTGCTGGAAGACCTGGTGTTGGAAAGCCTCGTCTGCTTCATGTCTTTGCTTGGGTTGGGCCCAGGGTTGCTCTCGATGTCGCCACAACGCAAAAGTAGACTGCCCCAAAATACATAGGAGAGGAGAAAACCCAACACGACACCGTCTACTTTCCCTCTTGCTTTCAACATGGCTATGTGTGAAGCTTTCTTCATCTTCGCTCTCTTCAACATGAAGTTGATGTAGACTGCACAAAAGCAGCCACATGCCGACCTAAAAGTCAGTGGAGCCGATGGCATGGTGTCTTACTGGTCTGTCTGCACAATATGGCGACAGAAGTCCCTCTGTAGTCGCTGTAGTTGTTATTGAAATGGAGAGACCAAAATACACAACCTAGTGTGAGCATTCACATTTCATGCCCCCGAGAGAGAGAGAGAGAGACAGAGAGAGAGAGAGAGAGAGAGAGAGAGAGAGAGAGAGAGAGAGAGAGAGAGACAGACAGACAGAAAGAAAGACAGACAGACAGACAGGCAAAGACAGACAGACAGAGAATATGCGTGTATGTTTTGGTTGAGTGTGTGCATTCACATGCAGAATCATACACCTAAAACTATTTCACTGCAGAAACTGCTACCTCTGGCTACAAATACCAACCTGAAAACCCCAACCAGACGGACGGAATTTTGTTCTGAATGAGCTTATTGGCAATGTACATGTGCTCGTCCATGCTGTAACAAACCATATCAAAACAGTAGGGTAAAGGCATACAATCAGTAATACCACGCTATATAGAAAATATTTACTTCATCTGTTTTTTTCGTAATTATTGTAAAGACAATTGTAACTGTTTTTTCCATAATAAACTTTGTATAAATTGTCACTGCTGTGAGAAATGTTTCCTGGTGATGGACAACATGGCGGTATAAATCTCCATGGGTAGTTTCAAAAAGATCTGCGATAAAGACTGTAAAATAACGATAAACAATATTTTCCCAATTCAAAATTACTTCAGTTTGGGAAAACATATTTTATAAGTTCTGCATGTTTCAATTGATGCTGAGAACTTTTCTGATATAGTTGAATAATTTGACAGTAAATTGTTGGAGAGTTTAACATGTATGATTAGTTTTCTTGGTGGGGGGAGGGGGGTGGGGTCACCCGAATATTGTTTTTGGTTGTCATTTTAAATTGTTAAAAGAAGAACCAAAAACCCTAGTAAAACACATCGAAACTGACATTAAGAATTTCACTTCAAGCTTATTTTTTGTTCACTTTCTGCACTTAAAAGGGCGGGAATTTAGCATTTCTAGCTTTTCAAATGACAAGATTTCGGTACATTTAGGTCGCAAAAGAGCCTCTAGTACGTACGGTCTTTGCATTTTAAAAAAAAAGCATTTTCCTTTCTCACTTGTTAGATTCATTACGTCCTATATTTGAAAACTACTTTGCTCGTGAAACCAATTTAAAATCGCCCCCCTCCCCGAACGCACACACACACCATCACTACCACCAACACACACACAACACACACCATTACCACCCTTCTCTCTTTCTCCACACACACACAAACACACTCTCTCTCTCTCTCTCTCTCTCTCCTCTCTCTCTCTCTCTCTCTCTCTCTCTCTCTCTCTCTCCAGACTCTGCCCTCACTTATTGAGGATGATCAGCGTGGACCCCCGATCTCCACAGTCCTGCTGGGCCAGAAACCAGGTGTTGCCTCCCCTGGATGTTGTTAGCAGCTGGTAACACCTCCCTCTGTGCTCCTCCCACCCCCCCCCACACGTGCCTGAAAGAATGATAGAGAAGATACCAAAAAGTAAATGAGACAAGGTTTATTTAAAAAAAACAGAAGAAGAAAAATTACGATAAAAGTAAATAAATAACATCAAGTCGGTATAAAGTATTGTAAACCAAGAAGCAAAACCTCAAGAAAGGAAGTGAAAGCCATACTCTGACCTCAGACGTTTTTTTTTCTCGTCAAGAGGTCATCATGGATGAAACCAATCTCAACTTTGCATTTCAAGTCATTTTAAGGTAGGCCTCGGAACACTGTGTACATCAATAACTAACAAAAAGTTTGGCCTGGACCGAACCTGATTATCAGAATGCTTCCCCCCCACCACCACCACCACAGCTTTGCCAATAGAGGGCAGCCAGTTTCAACCGCCTTCACTTTCTTTTTTTTATCAAGAGTCTACATGCATGTTCACACATTCTGCAAACACACTATTGTATGTGTATGCGCATGAACTGCCACACATAACACTTCCAGACTCTATCACTCTCTCATTCATCCACAAGGACACTCACACACTCTCTCTATCTTTCATCCACAAGGACACACACATATACACACACACACACACACACACACACACACACACACACACACAAACAAACACACACACATACACACACACACACACACAAACACACACACACACACACGCACGCACACACACACACACACACACACACACACACACACACACACACACACACACACACACACACACACACACACTGACCATAAGGTTTCTGGCAGATGAACTGTTTCTCATGGTGGCAGACGTCTGTTTGGAAGCGCAAGGTGTTGGTGGTTGTGGTGACCACCTCCACACACGTGTTGCCAGGCTCTCTGAGTGCACGTGCAGAAGTATCATTTGGATATATACTTATTTTACACACGTGCAGAAGTATGATTTGGATATATACTTATTTTACACACACCTTCAATATTTAATATATTTCTGCAAGTACGTAAAAATATCTATAACTCATATATTCATCACACATAGAAAAGCATCGAAGCTTTTGACACATTCAACACTTTACAGTTATTGATATCACCATTATATCTCTGTGCATACACTTCGTGATAATTGAAGAATTACTCTGACTTGTTTTTAGAAATATTCCTACGAACAAAAAGTTAACAACTTCAGAGGTGATGCTTTCAGTGAATGCACTTGCTGATAAGATCAATATAGAAAATGGAAACCCATCAAGTGTAATGAAACAAGCTAAAAAAAATCCCAGAATGGACGAACAACAAAACACCCCCCAAAACAACAACAACAACAAAACCAACCAAACCCACCTCAGAACAAACATTAGATTATTGAGGAAATTATGGAAGAAAAGCAAGTCCTGGTAACCTGTCACACCTTCATTATTTTGCAAAATGATTTATCAAAAATTCAATTAAGAAAAAAAGAAGGAAAAACCCACATAAAACTAGAAAATGGCTTCTTTTAATGGCAGCTGGATACAAGCTAATGAAAATAGAACGTTCTATACTTCCCATATTCAATTTGTAACCAAAAAAAGAATACTGACATGATAGATTTATCTCCCATCTCCAAGGGAAGAGTGGCTTGTGATCCGTTCACCAGCATGAGAGTGCCAGGATGAGTCTGGAATGACAACACACACACACACACACACACACACACACACACACACACACACACACACACACACACACAATGGTGAAAACCCATCAAAATTACCAATACTGAAATTAGAAGGAACAGTGCTTAAGTATAAACCAGATGTCAAATTCTTAGGTGTAATTTTAACTAGAAAGCTGAGCTGGAAGATGCACATTAACCAGTTAATATCTGAGGCTAGAAAAAGACTTAACTTTTTAAAAATAATAACTTTTCAGGCATGGAGCCAAGATACCAAGACAATGATACATTTGGCTCAATCTTTAGTACGCTCAAAATTATCTATGGACAAGAAGTTTATTTTTTTGCTGCAGATTACCTACTTAAAAAATTACAAAGTTTAGACAGTAAGGCCATAAAAATAGCACTTGGTGTTCCAGTCTATGCTAACATAAATAATACTTATAAAGAAGCACATTTACTCTCTCTTACTGAACAACGAAGATTGGCCGTATCAAAGTATGTGATTCGAAGTCTCTCTGTTCCAAATTCAGTAAAAGATGAATTTTTTATGAATCAAGACACTGACTATCCAAAACGAGCAAGCAATGTTTCATTTCTCCTGCCAATAAAAAATTATACAGATTCATTAATGAAAGACATTGGTATTGACCTAACAACAATTCCAATTTTTCCGATGGTTCCTCAAATGCCTCCTTGGGAACATATATCGGCTAACTTTGACACTGACTACACGGATGTCAAAAAGAATGAAGATCAAAATTTGCTCACCGTTGATGTAAAAAGTCACATTGAAAGTAATTATTCTAATCATTTAAAAGTGTATACTGATGGATCTGTTCTGGAATCAGGAAGAAATGGGGCAGCATTTGTGATTCCTGTTTTTAAAGTACAAAACTCATTTCATTTAGGAAAACATTTTTCTATTTTTACGTGTGTATTGTTTGCAATCCTTATGGCCTTGAATTTTTTGTCAAATACTGCGCTTGACATTCGCCACATTCTTTTTTGCGTTGACTCAAAAGCAGTATTGATGGCACTAAAGCACTGGCAGGGGAACATAAGGAAAGATATTGTATTTGAGATTAAATTCTTGATACATTGTATTGCAAGCAGAGGCATACAAATAACTTTTTGCTGGGTCCCTCCTCACTGTGGAATCTATTGGAATGAGTTGGTTGATTCTTTAGCAAAACAAGCTGCCTCAGATTGCAACATTGAAACGTTTGGTTCCAATCTCGCATTGTCCTTGCATGAAATTAATGCTAAATTGATGAATTGTATACATTCTAAAATGAAGAAAACACACTCTGAAAACATTTCTTGCTCACGGAAAGTAGAAATTTTAATATTTAAAATGAGACTAAATGCATGGAACACCAAATATTCTAAAAATGTGACATGTTGCTGTTCCCAATCTCTTTCAATCCACCATTTATTGTTTGCTTGCCCAATCCTAACTGACCTGTTTAAAAGGAGAGGAATAGATATTCATAAAAAATATTCCACTGTTTAAGAAGTTTTATATGACTCTCAGCAGTTCATAACATCAGTTGCTGAGGTTATATATTCTTCCCCAGTAAGACCTCTACTGTAGATAGTTGTGAGAATATAAATACACATATAATTATTAGGGAGAGAGAGAGAGAGAGAGAGAGAGAGAGAGAGAGAGAGAGAGAGAGAGAGAGAGAGAGAGAGAGAGAGAGAGATGAATGTTGGTTTGAATGCGGTGTGTCCTTATCACCAAGTAGTGAATGGACATTAAACAAAAACAAAACAAAACAAAACAAAACACACACACACACACACACACACACACACACACACGCATGTAAACTTCGTACGAGCTATGCGTAACATTCTTGTTTGACAATCTTGAAAGTAAACTTTTTTTGTCTAAGAAAATTTTGGTGTATAGTGCTTGTGCTGTCTACATTTTTAAATGTGTTCTGTTTTAATATTATTCAGTAGAGAGGGGAGAGGGGTGGTTGTCTGTGCTTATTTCGCTTTATTTTTTTAAAGAAATGAGCAGAGATAAAGAACAAGTGTATTTAAAAGTGTCTTTTATACCTGATGATGATGATGCTGTTGCCTTGTACATAAATCTATTTAACTCGTAGTTGCCATTATCGTATACCGACTTAACTCCGCCGAAAGTCCTTCGGATGAGACTATTCCTTGAGATCCCGTGTGCGAACGCATACAGAACATCTTGTGCACACGTTAAAACCTGTTCTGCTTTTCGGAAGAAAGGCCATTCGTGCCGGAAAAAATGGACCCCTCCCAAAAAAAAAAATAAATAAATAAAATAAAGAAAAACCATACATCCTGGTGTCCTGTTGAGACACCATTCTCTACGTCGGATTGCGGCTACCTTAATGATGGGCAAAATCCGTCACATACGCAAAAATCTCACTGTTGGTGAACCTCGGAGCTCTTTCAGTGGAAAAAAAAGTACTATTTACATTAGGTATAGCTGATAAGACAAGGAAAATATATATATATACATGAAATCGCCTTCTGACTTAAGATCCCTCGCTGTGATTTTCTGACACAAGTTAACTTGCTTCTATACAGACAGACAGACAGACAGACAGAGAGAGAGAGAGAGAGAGAGAGAGAGAGAGAGAGAGAGAGAGAGAGAGAGAGAGAGAGAGAGAGAGAGAGAGAGAGGGAGGGAGGGAGGGAGAGAAGAGAGAGAGAGAGAGAGAGAGAGAGAGAGAGAGAGAGAGAGAGAGAGAGAGAGAGAGAGAGAGAACTCAGAAATTTAATCTGAGTTCTGAGAGAGAGAGAGAGAGAGAGAGAGAGAGAGAGAGAGAGAGAGAGAGAGAGAGAGAGAGAGAGAGATGGGGAGGGGGGAGACTATAAAAGGTCATGCGTGACTGCACCCCATCCACTCCTCTTTCAAACTTACGATGTCGGAAATTCCCAGCCAGATATGAGTGATGCTGACCCGACATGTCACAAGTCGGTTGATGACGTAAGAAGAGGAGCCAGGATCGTACAGGTCTCCACTGCTTTGACGACACTGTTTTTGTGCGTCATCCCAACTGCTGGTGACGTTGAACAGTTTGAAACACGCGCCGTTGACGTCTTGCCACCCGTCTTCCTCATTGCATCTGTCGATGTAGGCTGGGGGAACACAGAACAGGTTTCTTCGTCATTTCGCGTTAAAATTTTTTTCCCTTTTGTTTTTACACAGGGAGAGGATGCAGTTTTGCTCGTATGACAGACAACAATAGTTGCTGTCTGAGCGTTCGACGAAGAAAGAACTAAACATTTCAAGACTTTTAAATCAGACGTTAAATTATGCTTATCAGTTCCATTACCGCATATGTCAAAGCGTGTGACAAAGGACATTGGTGAACTACAAGTTTGGCATAGGCCTATATTATCATTAGTCGAGTTGGGAGAACAGAAAAAGAAACCTATCATGAATGTTTTACCACTGTTTAGTAAAGTCATTTTTTGCACATAATCTTTTTAAAGGGGCCGGGGTTCTCTCTCTCTCTCTCTCTCTCTCTCTCTCTCTCTCTCTCTCTCTCTCTCTCTCTCTCTCTCTCTCACACACACACACACACACACACACACACACACACACACACACACACACACTGGAAAGGACAGATGGCATCTTTTTTGTTTCCATCTCCACCTCCCCATCCCATCCCCATGAACTTACACAAGGCTGCAGAGCGTTTGCACAGTGGTCTATACTGAAGATCACAGGATTCGAACTCAAACCCCCCAGAGTCTGGACTCCATGACGAACAAGGCTGACCGTTCTGACTCGAAATTAAATGTCTGAAAATTAAGGGACAACAGCAAAAATCTTCTCTCATCTTTGCCGTGCAATACACAGCTAGCTGTACGTTTGTGTGAAAAGCACATTCTATTAAGTATATACATTAACAGTAAATGTTCGCACGTTTATATGAAAAGTACAGTAAATGTTCGCACTTTCATATGAAAAGTATATTCAATCTAGTATGCGCACATGGCAATAAATGTTCACATGTTCATATGAAAGGCACATTAAATCTTGTGAATATTCTTCATTCTTGTTATCATCATCACTATCATCATCACTATCATTATTATTATCATTACCGCTCTAATAGTCATTGCCATTATGACTGTTGTACTTATCATTACTGTTATTATTATTTTTTACCATTATTATCATTATCTTCACTATCATTATCAACATACATTGTCCCCTGAGAAAAGGGTGTTCCATCTGACCATCGGTAGGACTGACCAGCACGCTGCAGCCCTGACCAGTACTTGACAGACTGACCATAGTTGGACTGACTGGCCGCTCGTATCAACGACCCCACAGCTTGCTGAAAAAGTAGTCAACATATAGACCTTGGTTAGTGGTGGGGAGTGGGTCGGGTGGGGTGTTGCATGAGGTAGTGGTGGTGGTGGTGGGGGAGGGGGGGATGAGCGTACTTAAGGGGGATGGGAAGGGTGTGTGAGTGATGGAGTGTGTGCATGCGTGCGTGCGTGGGTGCAGGAATGCTTGTGTCTAAAAGTCAGAATCACATTTCATTTGTCAGAAAAGGTGACAAACATTATGGCAAAAAGCTGATGACTACCATGACATCCTATCTCTTAAACTATGACAGCCTTTGTGGGTTTTTTAAAAAGTTATACTGAACTCTGTCACTGAATTTAACGCTTGGCAAAGCAAAACAAATCAAAGAAAAAGTTGAGCACACCACCACCACTACAACAAAAAACAATAACAAAAAAACAATCACACACACACACACACACACTGTGCTATAATATTTTATCAAACACGAGCTCTTGACTCCCTTTATCTCGGTTTAGTAATTTAACCTACATGATATCAGTCTTTTTTGTTTGTTTTAAATACCAGTTTGTTGCTAGTTTCCGTAATGGACTGAAAGGAAAAATAACAATCTGATTACTTTTATCGCATCTTATCTCAATATGTGGCAGGGTATATTCCGTTTACGTCAAATCTAACTCAATGTTATTGATCCACATGTTTGAACGTTTATGCTGAATTCTAAAACATTCACGACAATGCATCCATTTTGGTGCAACTACAGTAAGTCTAATAGCGTTTGTAAATGGACAAGCATATTCTATCATAGCCTTTGTGACAGAGAATCAATGAGTACAACAATCTGAGTCAAACTATTGATTCTATTAGTTTGATGGTTTACGAGAGGGATGTAACCTGCAGAAACCGTGCATTTGAAATTACGTATTTTGCTCAAACTAGAGCCTAAAGCTGTTAAAGCTCTCAACAGTTTTTAAGTTGTCCTGAAATCATAACTATCCAATAATATTTAATTGGCTGTAAATGTGCAGTGATGAACTAAAACTGATATGTAGTGTATCAATGTACTCATTATAAACCGAAGTTTTTAATTATGATATTTTGCTATCCTTGTGGCACGTAATCAATTCAATGACCTAAGACCAGTGTTGCTGAAAACAGAAAATGTGAACATTTGAAGCATTTTTCGCATTCTCAATAAATAAAAATTCCAAGATTTTGAGTTCATGTTCACAATTTAAACTTTTATTGACAAACCAATTACATTTCTCTCATATGAAGCAATTTTGACTGTACTGTGTGAACAATTACATGTTCAGTGCTCTGAATAAATTCGCAATATTTTTTTCTGATTATCATTACAAACTACAAAAGTCATTTTTGCCATGTCAGACTTCGTGTTTTGCAAGAAAACACAAGACTAGCATTTTCAACACTTTTCTAGAATGCTTAAGACATAAGTGTACAGTTTTATTCACAAACTGGATTTTAATCTTAAAAAAAAATATTTGTACATGTAGCTACTAAAAATTAGACTCGTCACTACTGTCCACACAATCAACTCTTGTTTTTAAGAGGTAGCCAACATGCACAGTTAAGTTGTTCTGATTCTCTGGATATATACTTCTTATGAATAAAAATTATACATGCATCTATCTCCCAAAGAATTTTTTTATGATGGGTGCAGTGGTGAAGGTGGTGGTGGGGGGGGGGGGTGAGGATGCAACGAGCATGGATCCTTCACTCACATTTTCTCATTCCTGGAAGAAATAATAGATATATATATATATATATATACACACACACTGTGACAATTAGATCTAGTTACGCTCGCTGTATTCCACCACACAGATCTAGATTCTCATGTAATAAGAAGGAAAATGTTAAAACCATAAACACACACACACACACACACACACACACACATCCAACCAGCAGAACATAGAGGCAATTATGTGCGCTCAATTTGTGTCTAGATTTCCAAAGCAAATTGCTCGTCCATTGCTTGGAGAAAATAGATCTGTCTGGACTGTGCCTTGTGAAGTGTTGACTAGAAATTCGATATCAGTACGCTAGTAGCTGTCAAATGAGCAACGAGACTTTAAACAAAAAGAAATACCATCCAAAGGCCAGTTTTCATCATTTACCTTTTATATGAGAGCGAAAATTCTAACTAGCTGCGATCGACAGATGTAAATAGGTAGGCCTATTTACATATGTCGACGTCTGCTACACTCTACAAAAGGCGTTGGAAGATCGTGGTCTTCGTCTTTTCATTGTAAAACATGGTCTCCTCTAGACCCCAGATCGCCTCGTCTGAACTATCGAACGCTTAGTTTTCCGTTAAAGAGATAATGGAGCACATATTTGCAGAAAAGTTGGCGATCACTTGTTGTGGAGAGCAAGGAAAATTCAAGATGGCGGCAAAAAGGAATGTTGAAGTGACTTTCTTTGCTTGTGACGTTTGGCAAAATATTTCTAAAAGGATACTTACTTTCACGATAAATGTGTTCATTTGAGTTTGTTTTTGCAAACAATTGCTTATGCTTAGAGTTGTTTTATGTTAGGTATTTTCCCCCCACCCCAAAAGTTGATAGATCTAAACAGCAAGGAAAAGTCAAGGGAAAAAACTCCAGGGAGTTAATCGAGAGTTATGATTCTTCTTCTTTTCTTTCTAGCTGGTCGAAGTTTTACTGTCTTATCTACTTGAAGTAAACATTGTGAAATGCTTAATGTTCTTAGGCGTGTTCGTATTTATTGTATCGCATTGGGTTTTACTTGTGTCTAATATCTTTCTCTCACTCACACACACACACACCACGCACGCACGCACCCCCCCCCCCCCCCCCCCCTAAACACACAGAGAAAAAGAAAGTCGATCACTCACACGCACGCACACACGAACGCACGCAACCCCCTCCCCCAACACACACACAGAGAAAAAGAAAGAAAGTCAATTAGTCACAATCAACTGATCGATTGATTGATTGAGCAATCAATGAATGAACGAAAACGACACTTTGAATATAAGGATAAAAGTCATATACTTAACCAACCAACCATTCAGATGCGCTGGGCCTGATTTGTCAGGGGCTTTGCGGCAGTACAACACATTTTTCGCTCAAAAATGACAGACAACAACAGTTGCTATCTGAGCGTTCAACGCCAACAACGAACGAACCAACCAACCACTTAACCAAGCGATTGTTCAACGCCACCCAGTAAAATAATCAATCAATGACCCTGAAAACAAAACTTTCATACAGCTCTTACATATTCCTGGGAAGAGTTGATGGAGACGAGGGTGGCGTTGTACTGTGCACAGAACGCCACAGCAGCCGACTTGTTCCACACCTGTTCTCTGCAGCAGGTAACAGCTGCCTCCCCATCCCTCCCAGCCACTCGGGCACCCACCTGCCACACCTGTGGACAAACAGGTAAAATCCATCTGAACAGCAACAGACTCGAACTCTAGCCTCAAGTTACCTTTCCGATCAAGAATTTGTCGTTCTATCCACTCCCATTTCACCATTTCAGTGTTTCTTTAGAACTGAGCATGTAGTAAATTGAAATCGTCACGTATAGATCTGAGGAAAGGAGTTAATCCCCCTCCCCCCCCCCCCCCCCCTTTTTTTTTTGTCTGTTGAAAATATTGCGTATGGGTGTTGCTCCACGCCGAGGCTAGTTCTGAAGTCATGTATATAGGCAATCTTTCGGATGAGACGATAAATCAAGATCCCGTATGCAGCACGCATTAAGCGCACGAAAAAGAACCCTCGGCCCAAAAAAATGTTGATGATGATACAGGTGGATGGTTTTAGAGCGCTTTCCTGTCCCTGTGCGGAGACAGCACTAAGCGCTTTACACAGCAAAATAAAGTAATACATACTAAACATCACCACCACGAATGTAGCAATACATTTTAAACATCTGAAAACATAATGCTACATATCAACTACATTAAAAAACAAAAGTACCTCGTGGAATGCCGGGGTCCTGTCAGTATAAATAGCATTCCCCTTTCTGGAAATTCTGTGCTGTGAATTTCCTCTTTTCTATCCCTCTTTTTGTTTCTGCCTTGTTCCTTTTCTTTTCTTGTCATCTCCTTTTTCTCTACTTTCTTACTTCTTGATCCAGTCTTCTGCCCTTTTTTCAGCAAGATTTAAAAGACAATCATTCTCTCCCAAGCCAAAGTCGGATGTGCTGGGCCTGATAAAATTAAAACAGACAAAAATAGTAGCTGACTGGGCTTTCGACGAAGAAGAAGAAAAACAGATGTAGCCTATTTAGCACAACTTACATAAACAACGTATAGCTGAACAGTTTTTTCTCCCATTTTACTATTAACTTCATCTTCTTTTGTGTGAGTAGGCTTCCAACTCGTGGGCCCGCTTCCAACAATGACAAGAATCACAACAAACCCGCTTTTATCGGGAGGGGGGTTAATAGCCTTGTGGTTAGATCGTTGCATTCGTGATCTTTTCTTTCTTCTTTGCGTTGCCTGGGTTATGTTGTGAGACCAGATCTTCTGAGGAATTCAGCAGTTGCCTGCAGGTCATCCACCGTGCCGTACAGTTTCTGTTCTAGAGGCGTGGGCTCAGGCCACACTTCCAGCCTTAGCGTCTGGAGAGTCCTGCAGTCTTGTAGGATGTGGGCCGTATCCTGTTCTTCTTCCCCACAGGGGAACATAGCAGATGGTGCAATTTTCAATTTTCTGTGGAGGTGTTTATTCAGCCTGTTGTGCCCTGTGCGTAGTCTGAAAATGACCACCTGTGCTTGTCGTGAAAGCTGGTGATAAGGGTCTGGTTTGAGTGGTGATGTGAAGAGAGATTTGACAGGAGGGGGGTTAATAGCCTTGTGGTTAGAGCGTTGCACTCGTGCTCTGACGGACCGGGATCGAGCCACCACCGTGGCACCCGTTCAAGAGGATTTTTCTCCTGGAGTTAACATCAATGCTGACTCCACTACCCCGAAAATCCTTTGGATGAGACTAAATAAACCGAGGTCCCGTGTGCGATCGCACGCAGAATATCTTGCGCACATGTTAAAACCCGTTCTGTCTTTGTAAAGAGTAGGCAATTGCGTGCCGGTAAGAATATGTGACATGACAAAAATACAATTGCATGCACACAAATGTCGTGTTTAGACATGATCCCCGAAGTTGGAATGTGACTAAATCAATGGTGGGCAATTTATTTATTTATTTATTCTTTTATATCGAGGATAATGGAATAAGCACTCATGTGCTTTTTTACATCCAGTCCCTGTGTGTATGCGGTTTTGTAAATTTTGTCATATGTTTCCACCGGCACACAATGGCTTACACTTCCGAAAAGCGGAACAGGATTTAACATGTGCGCAAGATGTTCTGCATGCCTTCGAACACGGGGCTTCGGTTTATAGTCTCATCCGAAGGACTTTATGTCGACAGCAACGGTGGTATGTGCCCGCGTAAAACTGCATCATTAATGAACCTCGCAGATTAGAGAACAACTTCAGAAGTGAAGAAGGCAGAAAGAGAGGAGAGAGAGAGAAGAGAGAGAAGAGAGAGACAGAGAGAGAAGGATGGAGAGAGAGATTCTATCAAATAGCAAATGTGGGAAATAGCAGGAGCGTTGTGACAGAGAGAGAGAGAGAGATGAAGAGGAGGAGAGAGAGAGAAGAGAGAGAGAAGAGAGAGAGAGAGAGAGAGAGTTCTATCAAATAGCAAATGAGGAAGATAGCAGGGAGCGTTGTGACACAGAGAGAGAGAGAGGAGAGAGAGAGAAAAGAAGAGAGAGAGATGAGAGAGAGAGAGAGAGAGAGAGAGAGAGAGAGAGTTCTATCAAATAGCAAATGAGGAAGATAGCAGGGAGCGTTGTGACAGAGAGAGAGAGAGAGAGAGAGAGAGAGAGAGAGAAGAGAGAGAGAGAGAGAGAGAGTTCTATCAATGCAAATGAGAAGATGCAGGAGCGTTGACAGAGAGTAGAGAGAGAGAGAGAGAATGTCACACAACAACACAACACACCAACGAGAGAGAGAGAGAGAGAGAGAGAGAGAGAGAGAGAGAGAGAGAGAGAGAGAGAGAGAGAGAGAAGAGAGGTCAAATAAAATGAAATCAAATTCTTATTTCGAAGATAATGAATAAGCACTCATGTGCTTTTTAATCTAATAAAATAAATCATAACAACAAACAAACTAACACACACACACACACACACACACACACACACAATAGATAGATAATATAGATAGATTTCAGAGACAGACAGACACTACTGTGCATCCTTCAGTCCAATCCAATCCAATCCTACTGTTTATAGCCCCGCCGACCACAGAGGCCATAATCATCAGGGCTGTCAATCCTTCAGTCTCGTAAGACAGACAAGCAGATCGTACAAAGGAACCAAAACGAGCAATCTCTTCTTTTTTCTTCTTCTTCTTTTTCTTAGTAACTATACATTCACGTGCAAGTGATCTCAACATACTCGTACGATAGACAGATAAAGAAGATAACGCCTGACCAGAGTGGGATAGCCTACACAGTGAACCCGGACAGTGCAGTACAGTACAGTATCGATGGCTGCTGAAGAGCTGTAGAATGCGTGATAACGGAAGAAAAACGTACCGTACTGCTGAGACACGCGCTTATTAGTACAGTGACAGAAAACTCGAGATACAGACATTAAGTTTCTCTCGTGTGTACTCTTAATAGCGTGAAGTTAAATAACTTTTTTTTTTCAATTCTAGGCTACAGCTCTGAGGTTCACCAATACATTGAGATTCTGCGTATGCGACCGGTTTTGCCCGTCATTAAAGCTCTGGCAGGCCTGTACATAGTCTAAGCTGATCCAAGAAAGTAAATAAATGTTACATGGATAAAGGATACCATGTACCTATAAGGAAGTAAAGGGGAAACATTCGGCTTCATAAGATACCACTGCATTATCTAGTGTACAGATATTAAGCAGTGGGGCCCAACAACAACACACTTCAAGCGCATTACCTACCCTGAACACCAAAGAGCAGGGCAGGTACCAACATTTACACGTCAGGAGTGAAACTGGAACATTACAGAAGCCAAGCACGCAAAACGTCACCCACAACATGGTAACCACGCTCGACGCTGCTTAACTTGGCTGGGGGAAAGCGAGTGCTCCGACCACTGAGCTATCCCGTCCCCATGAAGACCAGACTGTAAATAAATGCCTTAGCATGGCGCTCTAAAAGGATACGTTCATTTGTCTTTCTTTTTATATAAAAAAAAGGAAAGAAAGAAAACATTTTCGGCATTTCATAAGATACCACTGCACTATATTGTGTACAGAATATATTAAAAGCAAAGTAGTAGGAGCAGCAACAACAACAACAACAGCTGTAGCAGAAGCAGCAGCAACACTAACAACAAAGCATCAAGTCAATATCATCACAAACAGCAGCAGCGGCAGATGCAACAACAACAAAATATCATTATCACCGTCAGGAAGAAGAAGAACAGCAACACCAACAACAAAAATACAAGAAACAACAACAAAACAACAATAACAACAACAACAACAGAAGAAACAATAGTTACGTTTAACAACACCAACGTTTCGAACTCTGTGACTTCTGCCTTAACACAAAAGTTCTTTCGGATGAGACTATAAACCGAGGCCCCGTGTGTGAACGCACGCAGAACATCTTGCGCACACGTTAAATCCTGTTTCGCTTTTCGTAAGAGTATGCCACTGTGTGCCGGTGGGAACGGATGACAAAATTTACAAAACCGCAGACACACGGGAACTGGATGTAAAAAAGTACATAAGTGCTTATTCCATTATCCTCGATATAAAAGAATTAAAACTTTTTAAAATGCAGCTAACCTGGCATTCAGATTTACAAATTAACATGGAAAGACAGGGAGGTAAAAGGATCATCGGCATTATAAGGAGAAAGTGGGTGACGAAACACTAACCCTACTAGCTTTTTTCTCATCTACGTAAACAGAATATCAAAAAAAAAACCCAAACCCCAAACAGAATAAAAATAGAACAAAACCACAAATAATGCAAGAATTTGAAATGGAATAAATCATAGATTATTCTAGAAGCTGCCCCCCCCCCCCCCCCCCGAGAGAGAGAGAGAGAGAGAGAGAGAGAAGAGAGAGAGAGAGAGAGAGAGAGAGTGAGAGAGGAGAGAGAGAGAGAGAGAGAGACAGACAGACAGAGAGAACACACTTTGCTTACTTACAAAATGAAAAAAACCAACAACTTACCTTTCATGAACACAGCCATGATCGTCATAACACACAAGAGCTTTGGAAAACAAATCATCTCGGTAAATTGTTCAAAAAAACAAAAACAAAAACAAAAAAACCCAAGTCACACTACCACGTATCACAGTGCCGATGTAAGTCCGTAATATCGTTAGTATTTGCTTTACACTTCGGGAATCTGTTGCCTCCCCTTTTCACCATTAGCCCTATCGAACCCACAATGGATATCGGCTCGTTTCATGATTTCTGTATCATTCATCAATGATGATAATGAAAATAATAATAAAAATGTAAAAAATTCAAAGTAAAAGCAACGGTTTTGAGAATGTAAATAATAAGTGTTAGAAAACACAAGAGTGCAAGAGGTCAGGTGGTTTTTTTGGTGATCATAGATGACAACACGATGTAAGAGCCTATCTCGTCTAAAGATGTAGAAACTGCTATGAGGCGGGGACTGATAATCGTAACGATTCGACCGGTAGCTGATGAAAATGCTCCCATAGAAAACCAACCTGGAGTCATTTTATATTAGCATACCTTTTGTTTTCCCTGTTCTTTGGCTAGACCGTTTTTACCCATGAAGGTAGCTACATTCCGACTTTGGGGATTGTGTCTAAACACGATAATGTGCATGCATTTTTTTAATGTGTGTGTGTTTTTAAAATAATTTTTGTCATCTGTTCCTACTGACACACAATGGTCTACTCTTCCGAAAGGAGGAACGGGTTTTAACGTGTGGGCAAGATGTTTTGCGTGCGTTCGCACACGGGGGCTTTGGTTGATAGTCTCATCGGAAGGAGTTTCAAGGGGAGTAGAGTTGGTACTGATCTGAACTCCAGAGGAAAAATCTCCCTTGAACGAGTGGTGGTGGTTCGATCCTGGGCCGTCAGATTACGAGCGCCACACCCTAACCACTAGGCTTTTCTGCCCCCCTCAAAAACATGATCTGCTAAAGGAAACAGTCTTTTTCTCTCCCTTACTTTTTGAGGAAAGGACCTTTTTTTTTCTTCTTTCCCTTACTTTTGGAGGAGTTATTAGAACATTGCTCTGATTTTTTTCAGGCCATAATCATTTCTTAGGCAGGAGAAACTTGGTGGAGCCTATTATTCTTTCCAGGTACAGGGTGCATGCTCGGTATGTTCGTGTTTTTGTAACCCACCGAACACTGACATGAATATCAAGATCTTTGGCGCGCACGTTTGATCTTTTACACGCGTGTGTACATGAGGGGAATTAAGGCACTAGCAATTCTGCACCCTCCTAAAATCGTAAAAAATCTCCAGCTTTAAGTCCTCAGACAGTAGTGACTAGATTTGAACCCACGACTTCATGAATCCACAAGATGGAAAGAAACATCCACAAAAAAGTATCACGCGTAGAAAATGTTTCTTGCTATGCGATGGAATGTGTGCCTTCATTGCAAAGCAGACGATTTCTGACAAATATCCGTCTGTCAGATTCTTTGCCCACGCGCGTGCGTGCGTGCGTACGTGTGTGTGTGTGTGTGTGTGTGTGTGTGTGTGTGTGTGTGTGTGTGTGTGTGTGCAATGCGACCAGGGCTCGCCATCTCTCTCTGTCTCTGCTGAGTACTACGATCTCCTGTAGCCCTCCCACACCACTGATCTAAGTGATAATTGGCTATGTAGGATGTTGGTGGTGGTCTGTCTCGTTTCCTTCTGCCCTCAACCTTACCCTGGAGAACTATCGTCATTTGAAAATTGAAGAAAAAGGGAAAAAAGAGAAAAACTGCAACAACACGCCGCTTGGTCTACTTTTGGCCTGGGGTAGGTTTATACGTGGGGTACTCAGTTGTGGAGAGAGAGTCTATACTAGGTAGGACAGAGCCTGTCTGTACTAGGAGCTGTAACGGGTGGGTACGTGGGTATCTGTACTTTGGTACCGATACTCTTTTTGTAGATATGGCATGCTGGGTGCGATAACAGACAGTGATATAAACGGGTGCAGCGCGAGTGATTATGATACAAGGTAGGACAGTCACCGGGTACTTTTCAGTGGGAAAGTTCAGGTCCCTGCACAATTGTCTGTTTTCATCTTGTGTGAACCCGAAGTCTCCCCCTCCCCCCCCCCCTTCCCGGGCCCTGAGTTGTGGTCTGGGTGCTAGACTTTCGGATGAGACGATAAATCAAGGTCTTGTACCCAACAAGCATTCAGCTCACGTCGAAGAACCCGCGGCAACAAGAAAGTTGTCCCTGGAAAAATGTTGTAGAAAAAACAAACAAAAAACCCCAATACTATCATAGGGAAACAAATACTCACGTCGACAGAAAAGTTGTTTGTTTATTTTTTTAATTGGGTGGCGCTACCCTGTTTATAAAAATTAGTGATACAATGAGATACCTACTCATTAATAGTCAAGAAAAACCGTCTCAGCGTTTTTAAAAGCCGTATGCAAAATAAAATTTCATTAGTTTGCAAAGTGTCTAAAAGCTTTATGAAAATTTCCGTTTCCTTTCGCCAAAAGCCTACTTATGACACTTTTTAATCCAGCCTCAAAACACATTTATTTCAAACCTAAGACTTTCCCCCCTTGTTTCATCTCATTTCTGTCCTTACAGCCAAAATCCCCATCACTCTCCCAAGGTGCACAACCTCTGTGTGTGTGCGTGCGTGTGTGTGTGTATACATTTGAATTTGTAAAAACTATTAATTGTAACTTGTTGCATGTGTTAGAGTAGGATGAATGCAAGCGCTTTGATTTGATTTGTTTTCGCAAGATATAGCGCTATATATATTCCATTTATTATTATTATTTTAAACGTGAGCCTTACAACCTTGTCATTTGCCGAGAACAAAGTGATGATAACCATAAGACTTTTTTCTTCTTTCTTTTTTTTTTTTACCCCAGTTTATGCGGAACAAACAATAGTTAATAGCTGGCAAATGAAAAAAAATTAATCCAGAAATTCAAAGTCTATTGTCAAAGGTTAGTTGGTTGTATTTTTCGTAATCTTTTTTTCTGGATAGTGAAAATATATGCTACGAGAGAGAGAGAGAGAGAGAGAGAGAGAGAAGAGAGAGAGAGAGAGAGAGAGAGAGAGAGAGAGAGAGAGAGAGATATTCCAAGGGACGTAAATGCTTATTATTTTCCACAAACAAGAATTTATTGTTTCCCCTAGCTCTCTCTCTCTGTGTGTGTGTGTGTGTGTGTGTGTGACGTAATAGTCTTGTGGTTAGAGTGTTGCGCTTGCCATCTGATACCCCATCACCGAGACGCCTGTTTAAGGGGATTTTTCTTCTGGAGTTAACATCAGTACGGACTCCACTCCCCCTAATGTCCTTCGATGTCCCGTTTGTGAAAGCACACAGAACATCTTGTGCAGTGCATACGTTAAAACCTATTCAGCCTTTGGGAAGAGTAGGAGACCATCTGTACTAATGAGAGCAGAAGGCAAACATAACAAAACCGCATGCACAGGTGGATTGCGTGTTTAAAAAAAGCACATGAGTACTTATTCCATTATATTTCCAGTAAAAGAATCAAAACAGATACTCTCTCTCTCTCTCTCTGCCCCTCTTCCTCCCCCCTCTCTCTCTCTTCCTGATAGATATTCCTTTTCTCTCCCCCCCCCCTCTATTCCCCCACCCCTCTCTCTCTTTCTCCCTGTGCAAGTGCACTCATGTGCACGCACGTGAGTGTACATATGTGCATGTGCAAGTGTGTGTGTGTGTGTGTGTGTGTGTGTACTTATTCGTTTAATTTTATTTTCTCATTTTATTCTTTTATATCGAGGATAATAGAATAGGCACTTATGTGGGGTTTTTTTTTACATCCAGTCCCCGTGTGTATGCGGTTTTATAAATTCTATCATCTGTTCCCACAGGCACACAATGGCCTACTCTTACGAAAAACAGAACAGGATTTAACGTGAGCGCAAGATGTTTTGCGTGCGTTCGCATACGGAACCTCGGTTAATAGTCTCATCCGAAAGACTTTTGGGGAGAGTGGAGTCTGCACTGAGGTTAACTCCAGGGGAAAATATCCCCTTGAACGGGAATCGAACCCGGGTCGTCAGATTGCAAGCGCAATGTTCTAACCACTAGGCTATCCAGTCCCTCGTATTTCCATAAGCATAAGTCTTCGGTTATGTATGTGTAGATATGCAACCCCCTCCCACACACACATACAAAAAAAGGAACACATCAAAAAGGACCCACACCCCCCTCCAAGTAAAAATACCGTAGTTTCTTAGTCCTGTATCAACTCAACCAACGACCAGAGCCTTCGTTCATTTCTTACTTCTAACAGCTCCCATCATCAATCATCACCCTGGTGTCTCTCTCAGTGACATTCGACCAGCGTGAGGTCGTCATCTTGAAGAACGATGAAGCACTAACGCACACACACACACACACACACGCATTACACACACACAGTCCACACACACACACACAGTCCACACACACACACACACACACACGCACACACACACACCCTTTGTCAGTTGTCTCTGACCATGTAGAAACAACTTGACAGTTTGTCAGTTTTGTCTGCTCCCACACCCTCTCGCCCCTCCCCCCCTTCCTTCCCCGGGGAAAAAAAAAGAAACTTCGGTACATACAGGCTTTATGGGGATGAAGAATGCTGCAGGGAGGGAGGAAGAGGTCACACAGGTGCCGTGCCCTTTGACTCTCCTGTGTGCCCCCCCCCCCCCCCCCCCATTCATTAATCATGGTCAGGTAAGTGCGTCACACACAGTGACTTATGTAGGTAGACACTTGTGGCTTCTGTTCGGTGCAGGTTAGGCCTACGTGAAAAAGCATTCCTAAAGGAGGGACAGGAGGAAAAGAAACAAGGCAGAAACAAAGAGAGAGAGAGATAGAGAGAGAGAGAGAGAGAGAGAGAGAGAGAGAGAGGGATAGAAAAGAGGGAATTCCTTGCCACAGAATTTCTAGAAGGTGGGAATGCTGTTTATACTAACAGCAACCCCCCCCCCCCCAATCTCCTCAACTGCATCTTCACGGGGGAATGATGCGCTACAATGTTTGCTAATGGGCACGAAAACATATCAGGAAAAGTTTTTTTTAAAGAAGTCTTTTTTGTGGTTATTATTCTTTATCACCAGTTTTCCATTCCACCATACAGTCTCTTCAGTCAGTTAGAATCGGCACCACCAAGATGGAATTCAGATTCTCAAAATTCTGTTCTTTTCTATACCACTTTCTATCCCTCTCTTTGTTTCTCCTTCTTCCCTTTCTTCCTGTCTTCCCATTCGTGTCCGTTTTCTGCCCTCTTGGTCATCCTTTCATACCGGCACACAATAGCCTACTCTTCCAAAAAGCGGAACGAAATTTAACGTGTGTGCAAGATTTCTGCGTGCGTTCGCCCACGGGACCTGATCCGAAAAGCTTTCAGGGGAGTGGAGTCAGTACTTATGTTAAACCCATAAGAAAAATCCCCTCGAACAGGTGCCTCAGTGGTGGCTCGAACCCAGGTCATCAGATTGTAAACTCAACGCTCTAACCACTAGCTAACTTATCCCGCTCCTAAGACGTGATATGATTTATCGACATTCTTAGCTATTCCAGTAATTGGCAAAGAAGAAGAAGAAGAAGAAGAAGAACAACAACAAGAAAAAGAAGCAAGCATATAGGGGCTGGTAAGAGATGAGACCATTTTGCATGGTCGTGTTGAATGTAAAGCAAAGAAACAGGCTGTGGCTGGACCGATGGGAAGTAAAAGAAGTTAACAGGCGATAAAACTAATGGGTTTATTATCGTGAACATCTCACTGACTGGCCCAGCCTGCCACCAGTAAAGGAAGCTGGATGTCCCTCATTCAGGTAGTCACGTAGGCCTACGTACAGGCGCACAGACACACACAAACACAGACACTACTCGAATATCCCCCAAAAATGTCGAACAGTAGTGTAAATCTACCTCTAGTCCCAATCTCCTCCTTTCACTGTCTTCAGTCCATTAACAAGTCAGCGCAACATCGGTTGACCTTGCTGACCCCTTATGGGCTCAAAGGCCATTAGATCAAGTACATATACATTCTATGACACCATTAAAAATAGTTCTTTTAAATGTCGTTTTTTAAACAAAGTTTATGTAAGAAAGAAAATATGACATAAGCAAAGGTGAGACGACAGGGGAAAGAAAAATGTCTCGGAACAGTTTATAACTGTTCGTGGATGAATGTTGGTTGGTGATAATAATCAGGTAGGGTTGTTGTTTTTTTAACCCCCATCCCAACTTGTGTGTGTGTGTGTGTGTGTGTGTGTGTGTGTGTGTGTGTGTGTGTGTGTGTGTTAGGGGGGATGTTGATCATACCCTCCCCCCCTTTTTTTTCCTTCTATGTGCTTCACTCGACTTTCTTCCCTTTGCGAAAAATTATTTTCTTTATGTTGAACCTTTTTTTAAACTTTAATTTAAAGTTCCTTTATCAAAAGTTTTCGGAAACTGTAATTAACTACACTAATCTTCAAAAAACAAACTTTCTTTCACATCCAGTTTGCTTACTCTGCTGTTCTTGTTACTATTTTAGTGGATTTTTTTTTTTTACGGTAGGTCAATCATATTCTCTCTCTCTTCTTTCTTTCTGATATTTTTTGTTCTGTCTTTCTTTTTTCTTTCTCTCCTCCGCTCTTTATCATACGCTTTTCGCAGGGCTTAGTTGTGAGCCTGCCTATCTACGGTTATCAAAACAGGTCGGTTCATGTAAGGGGTGACGGCCAGACTACACAAACATGTGTGGACTTTTCAGTTACTGTAGGGTATCCTGTTGCATTTCTGCCTTGCTGTTACCGGAGAATGAATTTTGATCATGCAGTTTTCGCAATTTCTGCTCTGTAACCATCTTGGCAGATGCGGTGGTCTGGAGGCTAGTCTTTTCAAATGAAATGATGAATAGAGGTTTCGTGGACAACATACAGGGACAGAACGTAAAAGAACCCACAGCAACAAGAGAAGTTGAAAGACCCCACTGTCACAGGGAAACAAATTCAAATAAAGTCAGGAAAATGTTCTTTTGTCAATGGGTGGCGCTGCTGTTGTGTCGATGTGTTCTTTCCGGGGAGTACTGTTCAAATCTCATGTAGAGAAATCTGCTGTGACTGAAAATACAATGCAATACAGTACAATACAACACAGTGCAATACAATACAGTGCAATACAATACAGTGCAATACAATACAGTGTAATATGACAGTAAGAGAGAAGAGCCTGTGATGAGAGCATAATGAGATGAACACAACCACAATAGTCATCATACCAAAGATTCGGGCATGTCGCTGCACACGTATAATTGTTCCCATAAGCAAACGTGAACAAAGCTTTGCTCCGCACAGATATGTGACAACTCCGAAGACGGAATTCAGCAACCTTACTGGAGGAAAGAGAGGGGAGGGGAACTAATTATATAATTATGCAAACATCCCTGAAATTGGAATGCGGCTACCTTCGTGATGGACAAAAAACGGTCGCATACGCAAACTCTCACCATTAGGTGTGAATCTCAGAGCTCTAGCCGACAATGTATATCTATATCTATATAGATTATACGCCAGCATCTCACTAATAGGGAACTTTACGGTACAAGTCGTGGACCAGAGATAAAGAAGGAGGGGTGGATGACTTTCTCCGTTCAGTGGTGTTCTTCTTGTTGACTTTTCTCGTTCGACTCTTTGTGCTTTCTGCATTAGTCTCTTTATTTCTCCTGCTCTTATAATACTATTGAGGTTCGAGTTGTTCATAATACACCAATAAATCAATATATCATGGATTTAGTTACCCGAATGGGAAGAAGAGGAGGGCGGGGTAATTTTTGTTTTCAGATTTGGGTTTTTTGCATTTCATTTGTGTGGTGTGTGTGTGTGTGTGTGTGTGTGTGTGTGTGTGTGTGTGTGTGTGTGCGTGCGCGCGCGCTATATCACGACTTAAAAAAACCAACCCGTTTCGATCAGTAGGTGAGAGTGTTGATGAAAAAGTCTCTCAGATTATTCGAACAGTTTTGCCTGAAAACTTCACTACATACAATTACAGGGGAACTAAACACAACATTTTAATAAGAGCTTTCAGTTCGAAGTCATGAACTAACACTCCTTGGTGACTCAAAAAAAAGATCATAATTGATAATTATATAAGATTCCAGCTTTCTCTCAGAAAAAACCACCATGTTTCTCTGATACAAGGAACCCAAATCAAACCCTTTTCCTATTTTATTTATTATGTTTTTATTCTTGCGTTTGAAGAATGGAATAAGCACTCACATGCCTTTTTACATCTACTCCCCGTGTGTATGCATTTTTGTCAATTTTGTCATCCGTTCCCACCCGCACACAATGGTCTACTCTTCCGAAAAGCGGAACGGGTTTTCACGTCACGAGTACGCAAAATGTTCTGCGTGCGTTCGCCCACGGGACCTCGGGTTATAGTCTCATCCAAGGACTATGACACTGAAGCCACTGGCCACGGGCGCGTCTTTTCACTGATCAAAACTGTCAGCATTTTCGGTTGACTGACCCTCCGTCTCCACTGACCAATATCAATCCCCCCTACACAACCCCCCCCCTACCCCTTGATCCTCCAACACAAGCCCTGTGGTCAAGCTAATGAGCGTGCAGAAAGGTGTCAACACACCGGCTATAATGGCCGGTTCTCACGCATTGTTTGACCACCGCTTGTTCTGTAAGACATGCGAGACTGTGAGTGTGTCTGCAGTGTTAAGTAGCCTACTTAGGTTTTGGAGGTCTGTGTTAAGAACAGAGTGGGTTGGGTTTTTTTTTTTTTGGTACTTACTTACTCTGTCATTAGTTATGAACACGTTTTGCCGAGGGTTCTTTTCGACAAAATACCCTAGCGATTTTCCTCACTGTATGAGGTCTCTGGTCCTGTAATCTTCAGCTGAAAGAAGGAGGAACCGCTATAATTATCTCGACAAAGTGACTGACGAAAAAAAAGAACGGGATAAATGGTTGGTTGGTTGGAGGTCGACACATTTTTTGTGTGGTGTTTACGTAAATATGTATCCGTGGCCTTGTTTCTGCTTGTTGTGGTTTTCTTGTGTTGTTGTTGTTGTTGATGTTGTTGTTGGGTGTGTGTGAGTGATAGAGAGTGCATGTGTGTAGGTGTGGGGGTGTGGGTGTGTGAGTGGATGTGTCTTCTGTGCATGCATGCATGCACTCCGGCACACTTAAAAACATGCAGGTGTACATAGAAGTAATGTGAATATTTGAATGTGTGCAGGGTAGCTTGTAAAGAATCCATGCAGCTTTCGTGAATGTGCATACATATGCATTCATGCACAAACACATAGTTACAAGCACTCATGTAAGTACCCGCATAAGCGCACAACACACACACTCACACACCACACCCCACACACACAACCCCCCCCCCCCCCCATACCATACTACACACCACACCACACCACACCACACACACCACACACACGACCCCCTCCCCCCCCCCTACACACACACACACACACACACACACACACACACACACACACACACACACACACACACACACACACACACAACACACACATTTGCTGCACTGCACCGATGATGATGATAGTGAGGAGGAGTGACAGCAGAGGATAAAGACAAGAATAAATCTGCACAGATCCGCTTTGCCTTGTCCCATGGGGGTCCTAAGCTGCTTTCTGTTATCCTCCACCCCCCCCCCCTCTCTCTCCCTCTTCCCCCCCCCCCCCCTCTCTCTCTCTCTCCTGCGTTCCCCTTGTCAGTAACCTCTGCTGCCTGAGGTTGTTATTAGGTCTGCAGGATGTGCGAAATTGTTGTTGGCGTTGGGCGTTCCCCAGCTTAACTCCCTGGGGGGCGGACCCAGACTATGCACTCTTCTTTTTTAATACCACTTTTAAGTCGCGGCAGATTTCTCTGCGTGAAATTCGGGCTGCTTTCCCTGGGGAGAGTGCGTCGCCACAAGAGCAGCGCCACCTGCTTTTTTGTTCTCCTGTCTGCAACTGCATTAATTTTGTTTCCCTTCTAGAGTGGCTTTTTTAAACAGATTTTTGCCACCGACAACTCTTTTGTTGCCGTGGGTTCTTTTGCGTCCGCAAAATAATTATGTGTATCACACAGGACCTAGGTTTGTCGTCTCGTCCCAAAGATTAGCGCCCAGACCACCACTCATGGTCTAATGGATGGGGAAAAAGTTTCGGGCCCAAACGGGATACAACCACCGCACACTTCCGACCCGGACTTTTCGTTTTCTAGGCAGGTGCTTACCTCTAGACCACCGATCCACCGATCTGTCTCACTTTGCGACCGTATGTACTCACTAAACAAGAAGACAACATTTTCAAGTAAAATAAACCCATACTCCAACTTCAAAAGATTTTTCTCATAAGTTATGATTTTTACACTAAGAGTATGTTATGATTGAAGACAATCTTGACATCATACTTTCAAGCATAGCAACATTTTTATGCAAGCCTTGGCACTATGTTTAAATCAAAACTGACAAAGCTTTCGGCCTGGACCAAGGATCTTTACTCAATCTCTAAGCTCCGAGTCTATTTTGCGGCCGTACACGCAAACCTTTTTATCTGGTGTGTACTTAGTTTATCTCACAGATTTTTAGCTCTGGTGACTGGGACGGTGCATATTCTGGATGACCCCCAGGATGTTAAACCGGGGAACACCCAACAAAACTAACAACAAAATATTCGTCTCCAGCAATGGTTTTCCACAATGTTAAAATACAGCATAGACACATTTCTTTTCCGTTACAAGCTTCTCCTATATCGATGTTTTAATTTGAGTTCCCCGACTGGAGCTCCAAGGTTTACCAATGCTGAAATTTTGCGAATGCAACCGTTTTTTCCCACTATGAAGGTAGCCAACTTCCAACTTCGGGGATGTATACTGGGTATGCTCGAATTTCCGGTAACCCACTGAACGCTGATATGAATTACGGGATCTTTAAAAGTATATACACGAAAGGAAATAGGCACAAGCAGTCTGCACCTGGTTGACCCGGGGGACAGTATAAAAAATCCCCACCCTTAATTCGCCTGACGCCGCCGAGATTGGAACCCCAGACTTCATGGAACCTGTAGTAGTGTCTCACCCTCACAACAGATTTACTTCCCTTGGTTGTGAAAAACATTGCGACTTCCGCTTAATCCCCGACTCGCCAGAAACAAATGCGTAGAAAGTTGTGGGACTTATACAAGAGTTTTCATGACTTTGATCAATGTTCTAGTCATTTGTAGCATTCGTACAGCAGACCCATGGGATTGAAGTGGAACGGTCGATACCACTCGGCTGTAGCGTCTGTCATGAGGATGTCTGCGGAGAAGTGCAAGTGGATAAGTTGAGGTCGGTGAGATAACCACGTAGTTATCTCTATGGCCGGCACTAGATACCTGCTGGAGTGTGAGGAAGTAGAGTGTTGAGATCTCCGTTATCTGACAGGAAAGCTGTCGAGATCAGAGGAATTAAACACCAAGAGAGGTATTTTCCTTTGTTGGTTTTTTTTTAATAAATCTGCTGACCCTGCAGTCTACAGGATATTAGGGGGATGTGTACAGTTTGTTCTATCCTTGTCAGATTTGATTTTTTTTGGTTGTTGGTGATGGTTGTGTTGATATGGTAGTGGGAGGGGGGGGTGTTATGGTTTTTTTTGTCTGTTGTTTGCTTGTTTGTTAATGTTGTGTTTTTGTTTTTTTTTAGTTTCACAGGGCGGGATGGGGAGGGGAAAAGGCAAGTATTTTGGAGACTAAGGCAATGATATGTTTGTAAAATGTAATGCTATCAGAATGAACGTAGTGATTAATCTTGCATTATTGTACTGTATTGTGTTGTATTGTATTGCATTGTATTGTAGTGCATTGCTTTGTATTGTATTGTATTGTATTGTATTGCACTGCATCTTCAAAACGCCTAATTCAATGCGATCAGTATCATCTTACCTAATCCTACGTAATTTATGTGCAATGATTGATTGGGAATGTTTTGTGTTTTGTTTTTCGTTCCTCGGCTTGAGCTCTGAGGATCACCAATGGTGAGATTTTGGCGTATGCCACTGTTTTTGCACACCATTAGGGTAGCCGCATTCCGACATCGGGGATTTTGAGTCATATAACCAGGGTTGTTTGTTTCAGGAGTGATATTGTTGTGTTTCGTCAATGTGGGATGATTGTACCTGATATTACTTCTCTTTAAGAGACAATGAATTTTTGTTGAATCTCTAACATGTACTGCATTGTCTATTGCGTTGTATCGTGGTGTGTTGTGGTGTGGTTTGGTGTGGTGTGATGTAGTGTGATGTGATGTGGTGTGGTGTGGTGCGGTGTGGTGCGGTGTATTGCCTTGTCTTGGCTTGGTTATTCTTTTATTAATTTGTATTGTATTGCATCATATCTATGTCGTGTATGTCACGTATGAAGATGACAGCAGACCTTGAAATTCGACTTGTTTAAGAGTCATCACGCATATTGCTGTTTTTCTCTCAAAGGATTAGTCCTATTTTGTTTAAGCTTGAAAAGCAGTTTTTCTTTCTGTCCTGCCTCGTCGTCTGTGACGGTTTGAACAGCAGCTTAATGCTTTGTGGTGTGTTTGCTTTTGTTGATGTTGTGTTTGTTCACTGTTCGTTTTGTGCAGCAAATTGTTCTGTAAGGTATACCTTTCCTTACAGAGAGAGAGAGTGGGGTGGGGGAGAGAGAGAGAGAGGGGGAGAGAGAGAGAGAGAGAGAGAGAGAGAGGGGGAGAGAGTGAGGGGGTGAGGGAGGGAGAGAAGGGGAGGAGAGAGGGAGAGCCAAATTTCTGCCTGAAATTGAAATCTTTACACACACACACACACACACTCACACTCTCTATCTCTCTGTGTCTCTGTCTCTCTCTCTCTCACCCACATCTTCACCCATGGCTGACCTCAGTCCACTAAGTTACAAGGTCAGCGCGACATCTCTTCACCTTGCTGCCCCAGTCCGCGTTGGTCAAGAAGTCAGCTGTCATAAAATGGACACTCTCTGTCCACCTTGCATTGGATTCACTTGGCTGGTTTTTACTGCCAAATTCCCTAGCATAAGAAGATTGCTTGCCCCTGGGCCAGTACGACTTATACGAATACTTTATTATCTCCAAAACAGTAAATCCTCTGACGTCAGAGTATGGCTGCCTATATGGCGAGGTAGTTTAATTATGTATTTTTAAAAAATCCTCTGAAGTCAGAGTATGGTTGCCTATATGGTGAGGTACAGTCCTACGTACGAACTTTTTTTAATCTATGGTGTCCGTAAAAATCTGACAAAAGTGATTCTCAGGTGGACTGAGTCAGAGTGTATATTCTGGGTGGCCTCACAAGGGTGGAAAAGCTGGAGAACCGCAACATATAACAACGCTAATAACACAAAAAAAGAAAAATTGATATGGTTTACAAACATATCTATAAAGTAAACATCTCTCACCTTCCCACCCCCACCCCTAAATTGGCACAAATCAGCATCAGACTGAGACTAGGAGACAAAATTTCTTTCCCCATTTTCTTCCAAAGAAGACCAAAACATTTCCTTTTTCAAAATAGGCCAAAACTTTCTACTTGCAAAACATGCCAAAACCTTTCTACTTGCAAAACAGACCAGAACTATTCTATTTAAAAAATAGACCAAAACTTTTCTATTTTAAAAAATGGACCAAAACTTTTCTCTTTCCAAAAACGGACCAAAACTTTTCTATTTCCAAACTATACCAAAATTATTCTATTTTTCAAAACAGACGAAAACTTTTCCATTTCCAAAATAGACCAAAACGTTTCTCCTTTTTCCCCAAAACAGACAACACTTTCCCTTTTCCAAAATAGACCAGAGATTTTCTTTTTAAAAAAAACCAGACCAGGGCGCTTTACTTTATGTCAGTGGCATTTATGCCTCCGACCAGCCAGTCACCAGCCAGGTGAAACGCTGTTTACAGGTGGTTACTTTTGGCCCAGCCATAAAAAAATCTTTATTCAGTTGTTATTGTAAGCAAAGTACCAATGCCCGAATTTTGATTTGTTGTTGGTATGCTTTGAAATGTGATGTTGAGACTGTCTTCAGCCGTTAAGCATAACAGTATGTACTCTTTCTGTAAATGAGAGACAGCATTATCTGAATTAGGATCTTGGCGTCTACATGGTGAGACACGTGAAAACAGTCATACATGTCAACAGCTTTTATGTATATATATATATTTTTTTTTTTAATCCAGTGTGTACTTAAAGATCTCACAGCAGGTGGACAAAAACACGAACAGTATTAGGTTCAATTCCACCCCAACACACACACACACACACACACACACCACACACACACACACACACACACACACACACACACACACACTTACACACACACTCTCTATCTCTTTTTATATATATCCGTAAGGGCGGGGACTGGATGTAAAAAAGAACATGGGTGCTTATTCATTATCCTCGAAATAAAAGAATTGGTCATTGTCATTGACGATTCCTAGGTGTGTTGAGTTAGTCTGAGTGCACATCTCGGGAGACACATGAGGTGTTATGCTGGGGAAACTTACAAGAGGAAGAAGAAAAGAAGAAGAAGAAGAAGAAGAAAGAGAAAGAAGAAAAAGAAGAAGAAGAAGAAGAAGAAGAAGAAGAAGAAGAAGAAGAAGAGGAAGAAGAAGAAGAAGAAGAAGAAGAAGAAGAACTATGAATTGTGAATATGAAGTCCGAGGAATACTGAAGAAGAAAAAGATGAAGTAGTTAAAACCGTTTGACTTCAATCCCATGGCACCACAAAGTCGTGGGTTCCAATCTTGGCAGAATCTGGTGAAGGAAGGGTGAAGATTTTTTTTTTACAATCTCCCAGAACGGTTTCAAGTGCCGACCTGCCGGCGCATTTATTCCCTTCGTGTAAATACACACGCTGAAGATCAAATATACACGTTAAAGACCCCGTAAATCAGGCCAGCGTTTGGTGGGTTCCGTAAACAGGAACGTACCCAGCATACATTCCCGAAGTCAGAAGGAGGGTGCCTTCACGGTGGGCAAAAAAAACAACCGGTTGCATAAGCGAAATCTCACTATTGGTGAACCTCGGAGCTCTAGCCGAGGAACGAAACAAAAGAAATATGTACCGAACTACCTTTTCCCCCTAGCATACTAGAAATCACTGACCCTCCAACAACTCACAAAGTCTGCAGAACTAAAAAAAAGAAAAAAATACCAAAAAAAGACCGGTTTCCTTTGACCAGCTCTCTCTCTCACTCTCTCTCCCCACTGACCAATATCTAAATCCCACCCCCCTACACCCCTGCCCCTCTGTGCTCTTGATCCTCCAACAAGCCCTGTGGTCAAAGTAATGAGCGTGCAGAAGGGTGTCAACACACCGGCTATAACGGCCATTTCTCACATGTTGTTTGACCAGCAGTTCTGTCTTTAGTACATGAGAGAAGGGGGAGTGTGAGGGGAGCTCTTGAATACTGTGTCTACCTGGTCGGTTAAGTACTTCTACACACACACACACACACACACACACACACACACACACACACACACACACACACACTCACATACCCGGGTTCGAATCTCGTTCAAGAGGATTTTTCCTCTGGAGTTAACATCAGTGCCGACTCCACTTCCCCCTAACTGTCCCTCGGATGAGGCTATAAACCGAGGTCCTGTGTGCGAACGCACGCAGAATATCTTGCGCACACATTAAAACCCGTTCTGCTTTTCGGAAGAGTAGGCCATTGTGTGCCGGTGAAAACGGATGACAAAATTTACCTGCAGTGTTCGTCAGGTAATTTAAACAAACACTCTCAAAATCGCATCCGTAAAGTGGATGAAGTTTGACTGTGTGGTCCCAGTCTTCCCAATCAGCCCACAGCACACTCACACTGGGTAAGAGCTGGCCAGAAGTCCGAAAAATCCCTACGACTCCTGGGATTAGAACCCGCGACCTTCCAGTCTATAACCCAAAGCACTAACCACTGCATAAAGGCGGCTGATTCAACAAGGAATCTTTGTTGAGGGAAGCTGAATGACACCTGCGTAACTGACAAATTCAAAACAACAACCAGGAGAACGCAGCCTGAATTTCAAGCAGAGAAATCTGCTGCCACTTTTAAAGCGGTATAAAGTGCCGTTCAGTTACATCAATATAATTATAACCCTGACGAACACCATAGCCGAATGGTTAAGACCAGTCGACTACAATCACATGGGTCCATGAACTCGTGGGTTCGAATCTGGGTGGTGGCAGAATCTGGTGAATGAAGGGCGAGGATTGTGTACCATCTCCCTGGTCAACTTCAAGTGTAGACCTACCCCTGCCGTAATTTCCTTTGTGTACACATACACATGCGGAAGATCAAATATAACTCCGTTAAAGATCCCATAATTCATATCAGGGTTCGGTGGGTTACGGAAACGCAAACACACCCAACATACATCCCCAAAGTTGGAATGTGGCTACCTGCATAGTGGGCAAAAACAACAACAAAACAAAAAAAACCCTGTCACATACACACACAAAAATCTCGCCATTGGTGAACTTCAGAGTTCTAGCCAAGGAACTAAAAAAAAAAAAAAAAAAGAAAAAAAGGAAACCAACACACAGCGCACAAATCCAGCATAACTCAGTCAAAATGATCCCCTTTCTCTTACCCAAGTCCAAGTGCGGTCAAATCATACTATAATCAATTAGCACCATCCGGGACAGAATGGATAGCAGCTGAGAGTAGCTGAAGAAAGTGGGATAAACTGACAGTACCTGATGAACTTTTTCCACAGGGTCCATCTTGTGTTTGACGATGGCATCGTCCTTGCCGGCCCTGAGACACGCTAGGAGCAGGGACGCCCTTTGAAGACCAGGATGGTCGTCCAATGGTACGGGTCACCTCGTACACCTCTCCCACCTCCATGACATGATACAGCGTGTGCGTCGACCATGCATCACTGGTGTTAAGCTCCAAACCCTGAGAAAAATGCATATAATTTATCTCTCTGTGTGTAATATATAATGGGACTGATACTCAGTGGTCAGAGCATTTCATTCCCCAGCAAAGGGTTAAGCGTAGGACCTTTAATTTGTGCGCCTTGGTTTCAGTACAGTCCCCCAGTTTACCGCTACGACTTATTAGGTTAGGTACAACCCTTTACCTTTAAGTCATAGCAGATTTTTCAGCATGGAAGTCGGGATGCTCTCCCCGGGCAGAACACATCGCCGCAAGAGCAGCGCCACCCATTAATGTTTGTTTTTCTTTCTTCCCTGTTTGCAACTGTAATTGTTTCCCTATTAGTGTGGCTATTTTCTACACAATTTTGCCACGGACAGCTCTCTAGTTGCCGTGAATTCTTTTAGGTGCGCTAAATAATTATGTGTAACACACGGGACCTTGGTTTATCATCTCATCTGAGAGAGAGACAGAGACAGAGGGAGAGACAGAGACAGAGGGAGAGATAGACAAAACAGATCGACCAGACAGACAAACAGACGAGACCCAGAAGAGAAGAGAGGAGAAAACAGAGACAGAGACCAAAAGAGAGAGAGAGAGAGAGCGAAGAGACAGAACCAAACAGAAACAGACAAACAAACAGACAGATGGACCAGGAGGATAAGCTAAAAAAGAGAAAAAGACAGAAACAAAGAGTGATAGCAAAAACGGCAACACTGTCTAGCATAGAATTTTCCAGAAGGTCCGCGGTTGTTGAGGGAAGGGTGGGGGTGAGAGGGGTTGCTATATCTATCTATACAGAAGGACCTCACAGCATCCTCCTTCCCACCCCCACCCCCCAGGGTAAACGAAAAAAAAGTGTTGGAGGGGAGGGGGGGAGGGGGGGAGGTGGTAGGTTGGGGGAGGTGGAAGGGAAGGTGGTAGGAGGTGTTTGGGGAGGTGGGGGGAAGAGGGGGGAGTGGGGGGAGAAGTGGGAGAGAGGTGGGAGATGAGGGGGGAGAGGTGGGAGGGGAGAGGTGGATGAGGAGAGGTGGGAGGGGGAGAGGGGAATGGGAGAGGGGGAAGGTGGGGAAGTGGAGAGGTGGGAGAAAGAGGGAGGAGAGTTGAGGGAGGGAGAGGTGGGAGGTTGGGGGGGAAAGGGGGTTAAGGGGGAGTGGATGGATGTGGGGGTGAGTGGGGAGTGGGGAGGGGGAGGGGCACCCTTAACCGCCCGACCGACCAAATGACCTTTCTAGCAGTTTTTTCCCATCCGGTCGACAGGTTGGGTTCCTCCAGACCGTGGGAGTACATACCCAGGAGTACCTGAAAATACACACACAACACACCACAACACACACCACAACACACACACACACACCCCCGCGCACCTGGCACTCGGCCAAACAAAGCATATAATACCCAGAATACCCTTTAACACAACACACAGGGGTTTGGCCAAACAAAGAGTACATCCCCATAATACCAGGCTTTTCCCCGTGATGCCATTAACGCCGGGCAAGTCGGCCCAGCACATCAACTGCTGGGGCCCCTTACCCTCCCTTTTGGGGATGCCGGAGTCTAAAATAAAAACAGCATCTTCGGAAGTTATGAAAAATTTCCCCCTCTTTTTTTCCCTCTCTTTGTTTCTCCCCCTGCTTCCTTTCCTCCCTGTCACCACCCCCTTTCTCGTCATTTTCTGCCTTTTTGGTCGATCCATTCTCCCCTTTCTTTCCACACAAAAGTCTTAAAAATTCCGAAGTCGGAAGCCTGGGTCTGTTTTGTCAGGCGCCAAGGGCAGTACAATGCGTTTTTTGCTTGAGGGCGACAACAAAATTGCCAGTTCGCCGAGCATTTAACAAAAACAACAATAACAACACCAAGAAGAGGAAAAGGGGAAAAAAAGAAAAGAAGAAGAAAACAAAAAAAAACAACCAAAAAAAAAGCAAGGAGAAGAAGAACAACAACAAAATAAGAACAACGCAAAAAAAGAAAACAAGAACACCACCACCCCACACAACCACCACCACACAACAACAAGAAAAGACAGAACTTCCTCACCCATAGTAAGGGTTGGGGGCTGTAGGAGGCAGGGCGGGGGATGCGTCTCTGATCTGACAGGACTGGCCCAGGTCCTGAGTCCTGGCCCAGGTAAGAGTCATGGGCAAACTTCAGAGCCAGGGTATCCAGGGGATGATCCTTCAGAATGTCTTCCCAAACCAGGGTGGCCTTCTTCGTGTGCCTGCAACAACCTCACTGACATTAACACACACGGGTACGGGCGGGTGGCCGGGTGGGATGGCTAGCCTGGAGGTAGGGATCAGAGTTTTGAGTTCAAGGTCTGATGGAAAAGCCTGGTGGTTAGAGCGCTGTTGTATATTGCGCTCGCAATCTGGTGAGCCGGGCTCGAATCCCGTTCAAGGGTTGGGGTTTTTTTCCCCCACCGCTGGAGTTAACATCAGGCAACATCAGAGAGTAGACTGGCCCTCAGTGGAGCGATTTGCTACAGAAAGTAGAGGACAACGGGGAGTGGAGGAAGCTGGTTGCAAAATCTTCACTGGTGCCCCCGCGGTCCACAGGACTACGGGATAGGTGAAGTCAGGTGAGGAGAAGTTAACATCAGTGCCGACTCCACTTCCTTTCAAAAGTCCTTCAGAAGAGACCGTAAACAGTGTGCTAAAGGCACGCAGAACATCTTGTGCATGCACATCAATACCGACTCCACTCCCCCACCCAAAAGTCTTTCGGAAGACACTGTAAACTACAAACTCACTAACATCAGCATACATGGGTAGGGGTGGGCCAGTTGCCTAGCTTGGAGGTAGGTAGGGGTCATAGCATTAAGCTCACCATCTGACGGGAAAGCCTGGTGCTTGGAGCGTTGTTTCACACTGTCAAGTCAAGTCAGGCCAAATCAAAAACACTTTAAGGGTAGATGAGGGTCTAACAAGGGCCAAAATCATTTTTTAGAACAAATATATGCTAGGTGCAAATATGGAGATTTCCATGTGTGAATTTACGTAGTAAAACGTGTCTGTAGAAACGGGTTTCTTGTACTTGTTATATATAGATTTTTAAAAAAAGGTTTACAAGTTTGAAACATTCAGTTTTGTTAGCCACATTGGATTGTTACCATGGCAACAGTGCATAAAACTGAGTAATTTTATAGATTTTTAGGCTTTACATGATTGTGATGCCGTTTCAATATATGGTACAACTTCTAACATGAGCTTGTGAACAAAATTTCATCAGTTTTTAACCCCCCCCCCCCCCCCCCCCCCCCCCCATGTCCCACCTTCAACACTCCATGGGATGATTAGTGTTTTCGGCTTGACTTTACGACTTGACTTGACAATGTGCAACAATGCTCTAACCACCATGCTGTATCGTCAGATGGAGAACTGACCTGGGTTCAAATCCCGTTTAAAGGAATTCCCTACCCACCCACCCCCACCCTGGAGTTAATATCAGTGCTGACTCCACTCCCCCGCAAAAATCCTTCCCAAGACACTCACTATAAACTGAGGCCCTCACAGCAAGCAAACCCAGCATAATAACTCGTCAAGGGCCCAGTGCTAAAACCAGCCTCCTCCTTTTACTAAGTGTAGCCAGTTTCTGCTGTAAGTAGCACCAGCTGGGATGGAAGGGATAGCAGCTGGGAGTAGCTGAAAGTGGGGGAAACTGACAGCTGTGTCCCGTGTGTGTGAATGCATGCAGAAAATCTTGTACACGCATATCAGTGCCGACTCCACTCCACCCCCAAAAGTTCTTCCGAAGAGACTATAAAGTGAGGTTGCGGGTGCGAATGCATGCAGAACATCTTGTACACGCACATCAGTGCCGACTCCACTCCACCCCAAAAGTCATTCCGAGGATGTCGCAGGTGCAAATGCATGCAGAACATCTTATGCGTGCACATCAGTCATCAGTGCTGACTCCACTCCCCCCAAAAAGTCCAGAAGAGACTATAAACTGAGGTTGTGTGTGCAAATGCATGCAAAACATCTTGTGCGCACACATCATTGCTGACTCCACTCCCTCCACAAGTTCTTCTGAAGAGACTATAAACTGAAGTCATAGGTGCTAAATGCATGCAGAAGATCTTGTGCACACACATCAGTGCCAATTCCACTCCCCCCTCCCCTCCCCCCAAAAAGTCCCTTGGAAGAGACTATAAACTGAAGTCCTGTGTGGTAAATGCATGCTGAACATCTTGTGCGTTCAAATGTATAAAACCTGTTCTGCTTTTCAGAAGAGTAGGTCATTGTGTGTTAGTGGAGAATGGATGACAACATTGACAAAGCTGCATACACACGGGGACTGGATGTAAAAAAGTACACCAGTGCTTGTTCCATTATCCTTGTAATAAAAGAAGAAATTAATTAAAATATTAATCCTATTGCCCCTTTTTCGCTTAATGTCAACATTTTCATTGTAATATATATATATATATATATATATATATATATATATATATATATATATATATATATACCAGAATGAGATGGAATCCAACAAAAAGTGATATCCCAGCCTTTTAAGGTGATAACAATCAAATGACAAATTTCAAAGACTAATTCTGATCTTGGTTTTGTTTGCATAGAGCTGATGGCTTGAATTACTGATTTTGAATCCACACACGCAAGTTTTTGAAAAACTACTTTCGGAAAATCGATTAAGTGTCATTCTGACCAAGCTCTGTTGTAAAAATTGATATATTCTTCTCAAGGTGAAATGAAATTTCCGATTTAAATCTGGTACAATGTATGCAGCACCGGCATCATTGTTTACGACTGAGCCTTCTGCGAACACTTTAAATGATTTGAATAGGTTTCTTCCAAATGAATTTTTGCTTGTGTGTGTGTGTAAACAAACAAACAAAAACCCTACCCTGTGACTGCATTTTGTCCGATTGAGCCACTGCAACGTGTAGATCTCTGCCACAAACACTGGTAGGCCCAGCGAAATACAAACTGGGACCACACATTGCTCCTCCGCAAGCTAGGCTTGGCTGGCGACAACACGGGAGAGTTCGTTTGACAGGGGAGATCACTTTCAGGCTGTTTAAATCCACTCTTTCTCAATCAAGATCAGGTTACACATAATAAGGGTTAGAAAAAGCCAGTTTTCCTTCTATTTTTATATTTAACTCTTGCATTCGTACCGCACGTACTAAGGCATCTACAAAAATCAAAACCACTTTTTGTGAAAGACTAGCATGTGACTCAAAACTCATGTGATTTTGCACTAATTTGGCAGGTTTGAACTTTTAAAAAAATTCAGGAAGCACTGCACCCCACTCAGTCCGTTGTCGTCTGCTAGCTTCGGTACCGCAATATGCATGTGTGGGGTCAACACCGTAGGAAAACAAGCAATCCCCATTTGATAATCATTTCCAACTTTCTTGTCACTACCTGGTATTAATCTATGGCATCAACCCACCGAAAAACAAGTACACAGTGCATTTTTTCATTCTAAAAAAAAACCCAGCAAACATTTCTTCTGTCTCGCACCACCCTTTTGTGTAACCTGTAGCCTAAGACAGAGAAAAATACTTACTGAGAAATAGTTGCTTTGATTCATTGATAGAGGCTGTTGCTTTATTATTCCTAACATTGTACTATAGATTAGGAATAAAACTTCACAGGTTTATATGGAATATATATGTCTTATGTTTACAATAGACTTTTTAAAATTTGAAAGCAAGACATAACTAAAAAAACACACGTCTGTAAAACGTTGGGTTTTTTCGACAGTGTATGTTTATACAATGTCGATATGTTTGTATTTGTGATATCATACATACATATCAACATTGTATATACATTGTAAAAAAAAAAAAAGATTTTTTTCTTCGTAACTATTTATTGTTACTTAAACATCTGTATCATAGTCTACCCCGTCCCCTCAACACACAGACAATGATACCATGCGTTTGCATGCACACACGTGCAACAACAACAAAACACACAAAAACAATACCAAAATCCTACAAAAACAACACTAAAGAAAGTTGCTCCTGGTGTAATGGGTCTAGACAAAGCACAAAAAATCCCAACAAACAAAACAGCGACTCTTGTAGGGTAGCGAAAACACGTGCATACAGGACCCCCGCCCCCCCCCCCAAAAAAAAAAAGTGTTACGAGTAATAATATGGCTCTAAAATATTTCCGCAGAATATTTTTGTCTCACCTAAATCTTGCAACTCAGGGCAAAATAACAAAACAAAAAACCAAACAAACATCTGGCTCAAAACCCAGCTGGCCAATAATCAGTACTAATGTTCTGACCAGATAATTGGATTAGTGGTTAAAAGGTCAGGTACTTGTCCAAAAAGTGGGCAGTCAGTCCCAGGTTGGATCCCTGTTTTTTGTTGTTGTTGTGCGTTCCCCAGCTTTACACCCTGAGGGTCACCCAGAACATGCATGACTCACTCATCCCACCTGGGAATCACTGTGAGATAGGAAGTACACCGGGTGAGAAGTTTGTGTGTACCGGCTCTTTCCAAGTACCTCGCCATATAGGCAGCCATATTCTGACTTCAGAGAATTTTTCTCTTTTAACAGTGTGCAGGTTGTTATGTTAAGAGCTTGTTATGTCTGAAGGCAATCCCAACACACTATTTTACAATACAACATTTTAGTGTAGGCCTTGGCAGTTAGCTGACATCAATAACTGACACAGCTTTTGGCCTGGGCAAGAGGATCCCTGGTTTTTGGTTTTTCTCAGCACAGGGGACCTCGGTTTCTAGTCTCCTCTGAAGGACTTAAGGGGGAGTGGAGATGTTAACCCCAGGGGAAAATTCCCCTTGAACGGGATTCAAACTTGCATCAGCAGAGCACAAGCGCCATGTGCAACGCTCTAAATGTGTGTGCCTGCTTGAGCTGCTGAGTGTTAGAGGGGAAAAAAACATGTAAAGTTTGTCGATTCTCACACACCTTCAAGAATTTGATCCTTGACTTCTTGAGCATACAGCCTGCTCCTGCTCGTGCACACACACACAGAGTTTTTTTGATAGGCTATTCTTTTATTGTATGAAAAATATGTCAGAGGTAAAAATACGAATTCAGTGACAAAAATAGAACATTTCCACATTAAGATTAAAACAATATCACAAGTACATGTACATATAAATCTAGGTATATGACATGTCATGTGTAAAAATCCAAATGTTTTACAAAGAAAACATTAATAAACAAAAATAAAACAGTACGCATGTTTGCATATAATTGTTTTTTTTAAAAAAGCCCCCTTCTCCCCACAGTTTCCACACAAGTACATAAACACTTGCATTTTTATCATCAATTTACATTTCATCTCTGTGCTGTTTTTTGCAACCAGAAAAAGCAAGAAACACAAAGGCACATATTAAAACACCCCTATACTTATACAGCATTAATCTGTCATACATTCTCAAAAGATGTGATGATGTAAAATCTCCACAAAAAACACCATAAAAACAAAAACAAAACAACAACAGAAAACCACTCCCCAAACAGTTTCTTCCACACCACTGTACAACATGTTACATTTTTCTTAAACAAAAATAAAAACAAAAACACTGCAACCAAACAACAAAAAACCCAAAGAAAAAGAAAACACAGGCACACTCTTTCCACAACTAGATTTAAAACCATATACCAGAATTGTTTTTGCTGACATAGGTTGTTGTAAAATCTGCCATCAATCTTCCTGCAGAAGATCAATACACAGATCTGCCACCATCATCAATGAAAAATCTCTTTTGCATTATCAATGTTAATCACATAATGAGCTTTCTTTTTTTCCTTCATATTTCATGTGATTTCACAAAAACCCCAAACATTTAAAAACAAAAATAAAATATACGTATGTATGTATTTCGTTTATAAAAAAAGGGCCCCTTCTCCCCAGACACTTTCCACACAATCATGTAAGCTCTTGCATTTGTCTCAGCAATTTACATTTCATCTCTGTGCTGGTTTCTTGCAACCACGAAAAGCAAGAAACGCACAGGCACATATCACACACCCCTATACTTATACAGCATTAATCTGTCATCTACATTCTCAAAAGATGTGATGCTATAACATCTCAAACAACAACAAAATACACAAAAACAAAAATTTAAAACAAAATAACAGAAAACATCTCCTCACACACTTTCTTGCATATCATTGTAGAATATGGAACATTTTTCTTCAATTTACATTTGATCTTGTTATCTAAAATTGGAAAAAAACAAAAACAAAGCAACAACAAAAAAAAACACCCTCCGTCCCCCCAAAAAACCCCACAGGCACACTCTTTCCACCACTAGACTTAAAATCATACACCAGAATTTTTTAGCTCACATATGTTGGTGTTAAATCTGCCATCAATCTTCCAGCGAAAGATCAATACATAGATCTGCCACCAACATCAATGAAAAATATCTGCCATATTCCATTCTCCAAAAATGTGATGCTGTAAAATCTCCAACAACAAAAACATAACAAAAAAACAGAAATCCTCTCCCCACACACTTTCTTCCACAACATTGTAGAATATACTACATTTTCCCTTAATTTACATATGATCTCATCTCAAATTTAAAAAAAAAACAAACAAACAAAAACCCAAAGAAAAAGAACACGGGCACACTCTGTCCATATTTTTTTTTTTTTGGCTAACTTAAGTTGGTGTAAAATCTGCCATCAATCTTCCAGCAAAAGATCAATACACACATCTGCCACCAACATCAATGAAAAATATCTGTTGCATTATCCATGCTAATCACAGAATGAGCTTTCCTTTTTTCTTTCACATTTCATGTGATTTTACAAGGATTCCAAACATTTTAAAAAGATATATAAAACAAAATATAGGTATGTATGCATTTTTTAAAAGGCCCCTTCCCCCCAGAAAACTTTCCACAACTATGTAAGCTCTTGCATTTTTTCTCAGCAATTTACAGAATAATAGCATTTTTTTGCAATCAATCTCATGGAAAGTCATTGTCAGAACCATTGCTGTATGCTGTTTCCTGCTGAACAAACTTAGGGATTTTGGCTATATTTGTGATTACACAAGACCAGGTCATTTTTAGCTGGCATTTTTTGCAACATCAAAATAAGCTTTGTGGGGGAAAAAATCAAAATAGAACCAGTTTCCAATCATAAACAAATATCCATTGATATCTCATGTGAATATATGTAAACTTGAAAATCACAAAACACAAAGTTGGCAACTGTTGTGCTGGTTTCACAACAGCATATACTGTGAAAAACCAATGATATACCATTCCATTGATTTGCCCGCAGCATAAATTATTTTCCCTCACCTACACAACACACACTCACTCACTCCACACACACACACACACACACACTCACTCACACACACACACACACACACACACGCCTTTCCTACACTGCATACTCACTACCTCCCTCCCCCCCCTCCCCCTCTGTCTACACCCCCCCCCCCACCCCCACCCCACACACACCACCCTTATTCACACACACACCCCCCATACACACACCATCATATCATTCTCACACACACATCATCATTCTCTCTCATACACCCCACACCATCATTCACAAAAACACACACAAACACCATCATATTCACACACACCACACACACACACACACCCCATCATTCTCTCTCTCACACACACACACACACCATCATTCACATGCACACATCATTCACATACACGCTTCATTCTCAAAACCCCCACACACACACACCACACACACACACACACACACACACTATCATTCTCAAACGCACATCACTTCTTCCTCAAGTGCCTTCCCCCTTAATTTAAAAAAAAAAGGGAAAAAACATAACTATCCCTGTCCACTCACATACATTCAATCATACCTCATCCCCCTCTCCCTTCCTACCCCTCCCCCTTCCTAGCACCTCTTTACCTAAAATTCTACCACCACCCCCAACCCCTCTAAGAAAACAATTTGCCATCGTGTCAGCATGCACCAAACTATCCACCTGCCTACTGTTTTCCACATGAGGGGCCCAGATTAGTGCAATGGTTAGTGTGAGGATTAGTATGAACAGTTGGCAAAAAAGGGAAAAGGGGTCGGTTGTCTGGTCTGTCTGTTGGAAAAGCTTGGGGACACAGCAACAGATAGAATTGATGGTACATAGCTGTAGACACAGTACCAGTTAATAGGACTTTCTGGATTTTAAATTTGGATTTCCTTTATCACAAATTTCCAGCTCTGCTATCAGCAAAGCAGCTTCACACCCAAAGACTTTTGAAGACTGTGTCCATTAAAAAAAACCCCAAAATAAACCACTGAGGTCTTTTGAATGAAGGTCAAAAATCAACCATGTGAATTGTTTTTGAAAAATCAAGGTCAAAACTCAATGTGAAATGATTGTTTTGAAAACTAGGGCCAAAATCAACAAGGGAGAAAAATCTATCACTACGGCGGCCGTCTTCTCCCTATCCCTACTTATCCAAAGGCGTATTCTGCCCCCTTCTCTCCTCACTGCCACCACACACACACACACACACACACACACCCCACACACACACACACACACACACACAGTGGTCTTTTCCTTTCGTGTTTTATTTTACGTGTAAAGACGTAAAATTTAAGACGACCTTACGCCTACTACACACAGAACATTTTGTGTGTTTGTTGTGATCAGTACTACTTAAATGCTGCTACTGCTACTACTACTGCTACAAATACACACCATCATTCTCTCTCTTCACACACAAAAGTCCAACACAAAAAACAAACCAAACAAAAACCCCACACACAACCGCACACGCCACTACACCACACACGCCACGCACTTACACCACACCACACACATCACCAACCACTATACCACATACATACACCCTAACCACTAAACACATAAGCACCTTCCTCACACACTTTTCTACACCACACACCACATACTACTACTACCACCACCCCTAACCCCCCCCCCCCCACACACAAAAACACTGCAGACACACATACACACACACTACAGACACACACACACACACACACTACAGACAAACACACACAAACAACAAACACAACACACACATACATACACCCTTCTCTTACTTAAAAACCTGTAAAACTTTATACTGCAAATAAAAATCATTTGGGAAAAATAACCAGAGGTAGATCAACGATAGACTGGTTCACAATACTTTAACAGTATCACCAATCCTGCTAACATTAAACACACATAATCATTGTAATTCCTTTAGCACTTGCCCCCATCATCTATGCAATTGACTTTTCCAATTATAAAAGCAGCATATGTGAAAGTCAGCCTAACATGGCTTCAACAGCCATTACACCAAGTATTTCCCATTAGCTCTTTGGGAATATTTTTTTTTTAAGTGTAAAATAAAGAGGGAGGCAGCATTACAAATAGTTGCCAGCCCTGTATGGCATGTTTCAACAATAGCATTGTCTCAGCTGATCATTAAATCCAACTCGGTAAAAACACTTTTTTCCTTCTCTTTTTTCTTCTTTTCTTCCACATTTTTTCCTTCTTTTTTCCTCTTTTTTGTGTGTGTCTCCTCTCATTTTTTCTTCTTTTTTCTTCTTCACATGCACATTGTAAAGCACCTCTTTTTCATTAATTTGCGGGGGAGGAGGGGTATTTTCTTGGCGGGTGGGGGTAGTTTTTCCTCCCATTTTTCCCTTTTTTTTTACCATGGGTTTTCTTCTTTTTCTTAACCATGGCATTATTTTGTGTGTGCCGTTTTTTATTGGGTGCTACTTCTCACTCATATATGTCAATATTTCTTCTTTTTTTTTTTACATGAAGTCATCAGTGACAGTAAGTAGGATGTCCTTTGCAGCGTTTTTTTGCAACCAGAAAAAGCAAGAAACACACAGGCACATATCACATACAACTATACTTATACAGCATTAATCTGTCATATACTTTCTCAAAAAATGTGATGCTGTACAACCTCCACAAAAAACACCATAAAAACAAAGACAAAACAACAACAGAAAAACCACTCCCCAAACAGTTTCTTCAACACCATTGTAGAAACATGTTACATTTTTCTTCAATTTACATTTGATTTAGAAAAAAACAAAAACACTGCAACCAAACAACAACAAACCCAAAGAAAAAGAAAACACAGGCACACTCTTTCCACTACTAGATTTAAACCAATATACCAGAATTTTTTTTTGCTGACATATGTTGGTGTAAAATCTGCCATCAATCTTCCTGCAGAAGATCAACACAGATCTGCCACCAACATCAATGAAAAATCTCTTTTGCATTATCAATGTTAATCACACAATGGGCTTTCTTTTTTTCCTTCATATTTCATGTGATTTCACAAAAACCCCAAACATTTAAAAACAAAAATAAAATATACGTATGTATGGATTTCGTTTAAAAACAAAACAAAAAGGCCCCTTCACCCCAGACACTTTCCCCACAATCATGTAAGCCCTTGCATTTGTCTCAGCAATTTACGTTTATTCTCTGTCTGGGGTCTTGCAACCACAAAAAGCAAGAAACACACAGCCACATATCACACACCACTATACTTATACAGCATTAATCTGTCATCTACATTCTCAAAAGACGTGATGCTATAAAATCTCCAACAACAACAAAATACACAAAAACAAAAATATGAAACCAGAAAACCTCTCCTCACACACTTTCTTGCATATCATTGTAGAATATGCAACATTTTTCTTCAATTTACATTTGATCTTGTTATCTAAAATTGAAAAAAACCAACAACAAAACAACAAACAAAAAAAACACCCCCGTCCCCCCAAAAAACCCCACAGGCACACTCTTTCCACCACTAGACTTAAAATCATACACCAAAATTTTTTGGGCTCACATATGTTGGTGTAAAATCTGCCATCAATCTTCCAGCAGATGATCAATACACAGATCTGCCACCAACATCAATGAAAAATATCTGCCATATTCCATTCTCCAAAAATGTGATGCTGTAAAATCTCCAACAACAAAAACATAACAAAAAACAGAAATCCTCTTCCCACACACTTTCTTCCACAACATTGTAGAATATACTACATTTTCCCTTAATTTACATATGACCTCATCTCAAATTTAAAAAAAACCAAACAAACAAAGAAAAACCCAAAGAAAAAGAACACAGGCACACTGTGTCCATAATTTTTTGGCTAACTTATGTTGATGTAAAATCTGCCATCAATCTTCCAGCAAAAGATCAATACACAGATCTGCCACCAACATCAATGAAAAATATCTGTTGCATTACCCATGCTAATCACAGAATGAGCTTTCCTTTTTTTCTTTCACATTTCATGTGATTTTACAAGATTCCAAACATTTTGAAAAGAAATATAAAACAAAATATAGGTATGTATGCATTTTTTAAAAGGCCCCTTCTCCCCAGACACTTTCCACACAACTATGTAAGCTCTTGCATTTTTCTCAGCAATTTACAGAATAATAGCATTTTTTGCAATCAATCTCATGGAAAGTCATTGTCAGAACCATTGCTGTATGCTGTTTCCTGCTGAACAAACTTAGAGATTTTGGCTATCTTGTGATTACCACAAGACCAGGTCATTTTTAGCTGGCATTTCTGCAACATCAAAATAAAGCTTTGTAGGGAAAAAAACCAAAATGAGACCAGTTTCCAATCATAAACAAATATCCATTGATATCTCTCGTGAATATATGTAAACTTGAAAGTCACACACACAAAGTTGGCAACTGTTGTGCTGGTTTCACAACAGCATATACTGGTGAAATACCAATGATATACCATTCCATTGATTTGCCCGCAGCATAAATTATTCCCTCACCTACACACCTCACTCACACACACACACACACAAACACACGTGCCTTTCCTATACTGCAGACTCACTACCTCCCTCCCTCCCTCCTCTCTCTCTGTCTACACCCCCCCCCCCCCATACACACACACCATCATTCTCACACAACCCATCATCTCTCTCTCACACACACACACCATCACTCACACAACACACACCATCATTCACACACACACACACAATCATACACACACACCCTATCATCCACACACACACCATCATTCACATGCACACACACCATCATTCATACACACACTATCATTCATATACACACTATCATTCACACACACACACACACACAACACACACACACACACACACACACACCTATCATTCTCAAACACACACACATTCTTCCTTCCCCCTTAATTAGAAAAAAAGGGAAAAAAAACATCCCTTCCACTCACACACATTCAATCATACCTCTTCCCCCACTCCCAACCATCCAATCCCAACCCCTTTCCTATCACCTTTTTACCTAAAATCCCCCCCCCCCCCCAACCCTCTAAGACAAAAATTTGCCATCGTGTCACCATGCACCAAACTATCCACCTGCCTACTGTGTCCACATGACGGGCCAGGATTAGTGCAATGGTTAGTGTGAGGATTAGTATGAACAGTTGGCAAAAAAGGAAAGTGTCGGTTGTCTGGTCTGTCTGTTGGAAAGCATGTGGACACAGCAACAGATAGAATTGATGGTACATAGCTGTAGACACAGTTACCAGTTAATAGGACTTTCTGGATTTTAAATTTGGATTTCCTTTATCACAAATTTCCAGCTCTGCTATCAGCAAAGCAGCTTCAGACCCAAAAACTTTTGAAGACTGTGTCCATTAAAAAAACAACCCCAAAATAAACCATCTGAGGTCTTTTGAATGAAAGTAAAAAATCAACCATGTGATGTGTTTTTGAAAAATCAAGGTCAAAACTCAATGTGAAATGATTTTTTTTGAAAACTATAGGGCCAAAATCAACAAGGCGAGAAAAATCTATCACTATCAGCGGCCCTCTTCTCCCTATCCCCACTTATCCAAAGCGTATTCTGCCCCCTCCTGTCCTCACTGCCACCACCACACACACACACACACACACACACACACACACAGAGGTCTTTTCCTTTCGTCTCTTATTTTACGTGTAAAGACGTAAAATTTAAGACGACCTTACGCCTACTACAACTACTACACACAGAACATTTTGTGTGTATCAGTACTACTACTGTTACTGCTGCTGCTGCTACTACTAACTACTGCTACAAACACGCACACCATCATTCTCTCTCTCTCACACATACACACAGGTACACCCCACCACACAACTAAACCACACACACAGACACCACTACATCACACACCACCCACTACACCACGTACACACACATCACTACACCACACACACAAACACATACCTTACACACACATGCACACCACACCACACACACCCTAACACACCGACACACAACACACAACGACTCACACATACACACCACACAAACATAACAATAACTACATTACACACATACTCACCCCCCCCCCCCCCCATACATACACCTAACACTACAACACACAAAACCTTCCTCACACACTTTCTACACACCCCCCCCACCACCACCACTTCTACTACCACCAACCACCCTCTACCCCTTCCCCCCCCCCCCCCAACACACACACTACAGACAGACACGCACACACGCACCCTATCTCGTACTAAAAACCTATAAAACTTTATCTATCTCTATCTATCTGTCCCGTAGTCGACCGTGGGGGCACCCTCAAAGACTCAGCAACCAGTTCCCTCCATTCCTCTCTCTGTTCTGCCTTTCTCAGGGTTTTGTTGAGTTCTAGGCCTGTCCATTCACTGATGTTATCCTCCCAGCTCTTCCTTGGTCTGCCTCTTCTTCTTCCTCCTTGGACAGTGCCTTGCAAAACTGTCTTTGTAATTCCTTGGGATCTTGTGACATGCCCATACCACTTAAGTTTTACGCTTTTTTCACGATCGTTAGAAGGTTCTCAATAGGTCCAAGGGTTTGCTGGATTCTGTTATGCACGCTTTCGTTGCTTATGTGGTCTTTGTAGGAGATGCCAAGGAGTCTCCGAAAGCATCTCATCTCCACTGCCTGTATTCTTCTCTCCAAATCTGCAGTCAGGGTCCATGATTCACAGGCATACAGAAATATGGATATGACAAGGGAGCGCATTAGTCTGATCTTGGAGATAAGTGAGATATTCTTATCTCTCCAGATGGTGTTTAGTTTTGACAAAGCTGTTATTGTCTGTGCAGTCCTGCAAACTACTTCTGGCTTGGATCCCTGGTCGGATACAATGGCTCCCAGGTACTTGAAGCTTTGAACCGTTTTCAGCTTCTGGTCATTAACCCTGATATCAGTGCTAATGCCGTTGGTGTTATTAGTCATCAGTTTGGTCTTCTCTGCACTGATTTCCATGCCGTATGTTTTGGAGGCCTTATCCAAGTGTTCTGTTAGGCTGGCAAGCTCTTTTTCTGATCCTGCTATTCCATCAATGTCATCTGCGAAGCGGAGGTTTGTGATCGTTCTGCCACCAATGCTGACTGATCCTTCATGATGTTCCAGTGCATCAGCCATGATTCTCTCAAGGAAGATGTTGAAAAGAGTGGGTGAGAGTAGACAGCCCTGCCTTACTCCAACTGTTGTTCGAAACCATTCTCCAATGTTGTTGTTGTAGTACACTGCACTGGTGGCCTCGCTGTACAGCTGTTTGATGACTCTGATCAGGTTTGCATTGATGCTGTACAAATTCATGGTTGCCCACAAAGCTGCATGCCACACCCTGTCAAATGCCTTCTTAAAATCGATAAATACGTGGTAAAGGTCTTGTTGATGTTGAAGGTACCGCTCACATAGTATTCTGAGGTTGAATATCTGTTCTGTTGTGCTGTGCCCTGCTCTGAAACCTGCTTGTTCCTCAGCAATGATGGTCTCTGCTTGTGGCTTCAGTCTATTCAATATTATCTGCAGCATGACCTTGCTTGGTCAGGTCAGAGACTCCCTCTGCTACTGGTAACCACGTAACCCAGTACCACCTGCCACATGTGGGGAGTAAACCCAACCAAAAATTCCGACCTGGAGAGGGATGGGCTCCGCCAGGTTTGATTTGCCCAAGATACACCAATGACAAAGACAGCCAGAATCTCCATACCGGATCGGTCGTCGCCCGGGTTACCAAGGACCGGCCTTCTGTTGCTCATCAGGACAGATGTCGAAAGTATGCTACTGATGTAAAACGCAGCAAAATTCGTGCCAGAAACAACACCATCATTGGCACATGGAATGTACGGACACTAAGAGCTGCAGGCAAAGTGGAAGAACTGACACATGAGATGTCCAGATATCATTGGCACATCCTTGGTCTCTGCGAAGTCAGGTGGAAAAACATGGGAGAAACAACGACCCAGGAAGACCACAAATTATACTACAGTGGAAAACAGGATAAACATGAACACGGCGTGGGGTTTCTCGTTCACAAAGACACCGTGAACACCGTCATGAGCTGTCAGCCTGTGTCCAGCAGACTTATTACCATCCGCCTGAGAGCAACCCCCTTTAACATAACTATAGTACAGGCATACGCCCCTACATCAGACTGCACAGATGAAGCCGTAGAAGAATTTTAGGACCAGCTACAAGAGGTTCTGAATCAAACACCCAAGAAAGACATCCTCGTTGTGCAAGCGACTGGAACGCCAAGGTAGGAGAAGATGCATGGAAAGACTGGGAGGGCGTTTGTTGGGCCACATTGTATAAACCAATCAAATGAAAGAGGCTTGAGACTCCTGGAGTTTGCCAGTAACAACCACCTCCAGCTAGTGAAATACACTTGGCCCACACAAGAAATCCAGAAAATGGACATGGCATAGCCCAAATGGAGAACACCACAACCAAATAGATTACATCATGGTGAAAAGACGGTATCAGTCTAGCGTTAACATCGCACAGACACGAAGTTTTTCCAGGAGCAGACATAGGAGTGATCATGATCTTGTGATGATGACTTTCCGACTACGTCTAAAGAAAATCCACAAGCGGAACAACATCAGGATCAAATTTGACCTTGAGAAGCTGAAGGACCCAGAGGTATTAGAAATTTTTCAAGCAAGGATAGGTGGAAAGTTTGCAGCACTCACTGTGATAGACTCAGACATAGATAACACTGACGAAAAAGTTTCAATACAGCGGTGACTGAAACAGCAAACGAGCTTCTTGGCAAACGCCGACCCGTCAAAAAACCATGGGTCACACCTAACATCCTACAACTATGCGACAAGCGTAGAGAGTTGAAGAAAAAGAAAAATGAAACAAAAGAAAGAGCAGAACAATATAGGGCAGTCAACAAAAGAATCAGGAAGTCCATGACGGAGGCAAAAGAGAAATGGATCGGTGAACAGTGCCCAAAACATTGAAGAGAACATCAAGAAAAACAATAGCAAGAAGCATATCAACTGGTGAAAAACCTGACTAGCACGAAACAGAGAAAAGGTTTAACAATCCAAGACAAAAATGGGAAGTGTCCCCACTGACGACCAGGAATATTCTGAACAGATGGACAGAATTACTGCTCCGACCTGTATAACTATAGAACCGCAGGAGATCCAGAAGTCCTTAATTTACCCAAAAGAAAAAGACCCCGACAGTCACCCTCCCCTCCGGGAGAAGAATGAAACAGCAGTCAATCCGAAAAAGGGGAAGTCAGCGGGGGCTGACAAATTCCACTGATTGGGCCCAAACTGGGGGGAAGCCATGATCACGCCCTACTAAGAATTGCAAAAAGATCTGGCAGACGGAAAAGGCCACACCATGGAGCAGTCACTCACATCCCCCCTCCCCAAGAAAAAAAATTTACAACAATGCCATAATACCGCCAACCCGCCCATATGTCCCCCAAAAAACTTATACTGGTAAAAACATGGAAAGATAACCAGAGGTAGATCACCGCATAGTTTTGGGTTCACAATACTTTCACAGTACACCAATCCTGCTAACATTAAACAACATAATCTTTTTTAAATCCTTTAGCACTTCCCCCCCATCTCTAACAATTGCCTTTTCCAATTAAAAAACAGCATATGGGGAAAGGGCAGCCAAAGGATTGACCGGCTTCAAAGGCTTTTACACCAATTTTTTTTCCCATTAGCTCTTTGGGATTTTTAAAAAGGGAAACTAAAGGGGGAGGCAGCATTACAAAAGTTGCCAGCCCTGAAGGCATGTTTCAACAATAGCATGTCTCAGCTGAAAAAAATCCAATCAGTAAAAACACTTTTTCCTTCTTTTTCTCTTTTTTCCAAAATTTTTTTCTTTTTTTTCCTTCTTTTTTTCCCCTTTGGGGTGTGGTTTTTCTTCTTTTTTTTCCTTCTTTTTTTTCTTTTTCACAGCACATTGTAAAGCACCTCTTTTTCTTTAAATTTTCGGCGGGGGGGGGGGGGGTCATTTTTTTTTTGGGGGGGGGTATTTTCCTCCCATTTTCCCCTTCTTTTTTACCATGGTTTTTTTTTTTTTTTTTTAACCCCAAAAGGGCGTTATTTTTTTTGGGCCGTTTTTTTTAATGGGTCCCCTTCTCACTCATATTGTCAATCTTTTTTTTTTTTACATAAAGTCATCAGGGCAAATAGGATGTTTTGCGGGTTTTTTTTTTTTGAAACCAAAAAAGAAAGAAAAAAAACGGGGCACAATCCACACCACTATTTTATACGCATTAATCTGTCATATACTTTCTCAAAAGATGTGATGCTAAAAAAATTCCAAAAAAAACACCATAAAAACAAAAACAAAACAACCAGAAAACCCACCCCCCAAACAGTTTTTTTTCCACACCATTGGGAAAACATGTTACTTTTTTACTTCAATTTACTTTTGATTTAGAAAACAAAAAAAATAAAAAAAAAAAAACCTGCAACCATACAAAAAACCCAAAGAAAAAGAAAACACAGGCACACTCTTTCCACTACAATTTAAAACCATTACCAGAATAATTTTTGCTGACATAGGGTTTGGTAAATCGCGTTCAATTTCCTGCAGAAGATAAAACCCAAGATTTTCCCACCAACATAAATGAAAAATATCTTTTGCTTATCAATTGTTAATGCCAAAATGAGCTTTTTTTTTTTCCTTCATTTTCATGTGATTTCACACAAAAAACAAAAAAATTTTTAAAAAACAAAATAAAAATACGTATGTATGTTTTTGTTTTAAAAAAAAAGGGCCCCTTCTCCCCAAACTTTCCCCCAAAACCCCATTAACTTTGCATTTGTCTCAAAAATTTTACTTTTCTCTCTGTGCGGGGTTTTTTGAAAACCACAAAAACAAGAAACACACGGGAAAATTAACCCACACCACTATACTTAGACCATTAATCGTCATCTACTTTCTCAAAAATGTGATCTGAAAAATTTCCCCAACAACAAAAAAAACACAAAAAAAAAATTTAAAAACAAAATACCAGAAAACCTCTCTCACACACTTTCTTGCATATCATTGTAAAATTTTGAAACATTTTTCTTAAATTAACATTTGATTGTTATCTAAAATGAAAAAACCAACAACAAAGAAACAAAAAAAAAAAAACCACCACCCAAAAAAAAAAAACCCCCACCACCTTTTCCACCACGACTTAAAACAACACCAAATTTTTGGGGCTCACATAGGTTGGTGAAAAAATTCTCCCCATCAATTTCCCAGCAGAAGACAATACACAGATCTGCCCCAACACAAAAAAAAATATCTGCCATATACTTTCCCAAAAATGTGATGCTGTAAAATCTCCAACCCCCAAAAACAAAAAACCAAAACCTTTCCCCCCACTTTTCTTCCACAACATTGTGAATATACTACATTTTCCCTTAAATTTACATATGACCTCATCTCAAATTAAAAAAAAAAAAAAAACAAAACAAAAAAAAAACCCAAAAAAAAAGAACACGGGCACACTCGTTCAATTTTTTTTTGCTTACTTATGTTTGGTGTAAAATCTGCCATCAATCTTCCAGAGAAGATCAATAACACAGCCGCCACCAACATAAATAGAAATATCTGTTGCTTTATCCATGCTAATCACAAAATGAGTTTCCCCTTTTTTTCTTTACATTTCATGTGATTTTAAAAGGTTCCCCAAACTTTTTAAAAAGAAATATAAAACAAATATAGGGTTGTATGCTTTTTTTTAAAAGGCCCCCCTCCCCAACACTTTCCACACAAATATGTAAGCTCTTGCATTTTTCTCAGCAATTTACAGGAAAAAATACTTTTTTTTCAATCAATCTATGGAAATCATTGTCAGAAACCCTTGCGTATGCTGTTTTTCCGCTGAAAAAACTTAGAGATTTTGGCTTTTTTTTGATTACCACAAAACCAGGTCATTTTTAGCTGGCATTTCTGCAACAACAAAATAACTTTTAGGGAAAAAAAAACAAAAAGAGACCATTTTCCCAAACATAAACAATACCTTGATATCTCTCGGAAATATTAAACTTGAAAGTCACACACACAAAAATTTGCAACTGTTGTGCGGTTTCACACAGCAAAAACTGGTGAAATACCATGATATACCCTTCCCCTTGATTTGCCCGCAGATAAATTAATTCCCACCCACCCCACTCTCACTCCCCACACAAACCACGTGCCTTTCTTATACTGCAGACCCCTACCTCCCTCCCTCCCCTCCCTGTCTACACCCCCCCCCCCCATACACCACACCATCATTCCCACACACACATTCTCTCTCTCCCACAAAAACACAAAAATCACTCACACACACCATCATTCACACACACACCCAAATATACCCACACACCCCTATCATCCAACACACACCATCATTCACATGCCCCCCCCCATCATTCATACACAACTATCATTATATACACACTACCTCACACCCCACACACAACACACACCCACAACCCCAACACACACACACCACACACACCTTCATTCTCAAACACCACCTTTTCTTCCCCCCCCCTTTAAATTTGAAAAAAAGGGAAAAAAAAAAAAAAAATTCCCTGTCCACTCACAACATTCAACAACCTCTTTTCCCCACCCCAACCACCAATCCCAACCCCTTTCCTACACCTTTTTAAACCCAAAAACCCCCCCCCCCCCCCAACCCTCTAAGAAAAAAAATTTGCCATCGTGTCCCATGCACCCAAATACCACCTGCCTACTTGTCCACATACGGGCCAATTAGTGCAATGGTTTTGTGGGGGGTTAGTATGAACAGTTGGCAAAAAAGGAAAAGGGTTTGTTGTCTGGTCTGTCGGGTTTGGGGGGCATGCGGAACACAACAGTAGAATTGATGGTACAAGCTGTAGACCCAGTTTTCCCGTTAATAACTTTCTGGATTTTAAATTTGGGTTTCCTTTATCCAAATTTTTGCTCGCTACAGCAAAGCAGCTTCAGACCCAAAAACTTTTGAAAACGTGTCCCTTAAAAAAAACAACCCCAAAATAAACCATCTGAGGTTTTTGAAAGAAAGTAAAAAAATCAACCCGTAATTGTTTTTGAAAAATCAAAGGGCAAAACTCAATGTGAAATGATTTTTTTAAACTATGGCCAAAATCAACAAGGCGAGAAAAATCTATCACTATCACGCCCTCTTCCCCTTCCCCCCTTATCCAAACGTTTTTGCCCCCTCCTGCCCCACTCCACCCACACCACACAAAACACACACAACACACACACACACACACCAACACACAGAGAGGTCTTTTCCTTTTGTCTCTTTTTTACGTGTAAAAACGTAAAATTTAAGCGCCTTACGCCTACTACAAAAATACACACAAAACATTTTTGTGTATCGTACTACTACTGTTTTGTGCTGCTCACTCTAACTACTGCTACAAACACGCACACCATCATTCTCTCTCTCCACCATACACACAGGTACACCCACCACACAAATAAACCCCAAAACCCCAGACACCCTAAACACAAACCACCCACACACCCGTACACACACATCACTACACCACACAACAAAACAAACCTTACACACACACAACACACCCACACACAACACAAAACTCACCCCCATAACACCACACCAAATTAACCCCAAAAAAAAACATACACACATACTCACCCCCCCCCCATCATACCCCCAAAATAAAAACCCAAAACCCTTCCCAAAAAACCCCCCTTTTTTTTCAACCCCCCCCCCCCCCACCCCACTTTACTACCACCCCCAACCCCTACCCCCTTCCCCCCCCCCCCAACACACACACTAAGACGCCCACACAAGCACCCTACTCGTACAAAAACCTATAAAACTTTATTTCTCATCTATTGTCCCTTCTGACGACCGTGGGGGCACCCTCAAAAACCAGCAACCATTCCCTCCTTCCTCTCCTGTTTCGCCTTTTCCCAGGGGGTTTTTGTTGGTTCTAGGGCCCGTCCATTCAGATGATCCTCCCCGCTTTCCTTGGGGGTTGCCTCTTCTTTTCCTCCTTGGACTTTCCTTCAAAACTGTCTTTGTAATTCCTTTGGGATCTTGTGACATGCCCATACCACTTAAGTTTACGCTTTTTCACGATCGTTAGAAGGTTCTCATAGGGTCCAATGGTTTGCTGGATTCTGTTTATGCACGCTTTCGTTGCTTATGTGGTCTTGTAGAGATGCCAAGGAGTCTCCGAAAGCATCTCATCTCCACTGCCTGTATTCTTCTCTCCAAATCTGCAGTCAGGGTCCATGATTCACAGGCATACAGAAATATGGATATGACAAGGGAGCGCATTAGTCTGATCTTGGAGATAAGTGAGATATTCTTATCTCTCCAATGGTGTTTAGTTTGACAAAGCTGTTATTGTCTGTGCAGTCCTGCAAACTACTTCTGGCTTGGATCCCTGGTCGGATACAATGGCTCCCAGGTACTTGAAGCTTTGAACCGTTTTCAGCTTCTGGTCATTAACCCTGATATCAGTGCTAATGCCGTTGGTGTTATTAGTCATCAGTTTGGTCTTCTCTGCACTGATTTCCATGCCGTATGTTTTGGAGGCCTTATCCCAAGTGTTCTGTTAGGCTGGCAAGCTCTTTTTCTGATCCTGCTATTCCATCAATGTCATCTGCGAAGCGGAGGTTTGTGATCGTTCTGCCACCAATGCTGACTGATCCTTCATGATGTTCCAGTGCATCAGCCATGATTCTCTCAAGGAAGATGTTGAAAAGAGTGGGTGAGAGTAGACAGCCCGCCTTACTCCAACTGTTGTTCGAAACCATTCTCCAATGTTGTTGTTGTAGTACACTGCACTGGTGGCCTCGCTGTACAGCTGTTTGATGACTCTGATCAGGTTTGCATTGATGCTGTACAAATTCATGGTTGCCCACAAAGCTGCATGCCACACACCCTGTCAAAATGCCTTCTTAAAATCGATAAATACGTGGTAAAGGTCTTGTTGATGTTGAAGGTACCGCTCACATAGTATTCTGAGGTTGAATATCTGTTCTGTTGTGCTGTGCCCTGCTCTGAAACCTGCTTGTTCCTCAGCAATGATGGTCTCTGCTTGTGCTTCAGTCTATTCAATATTATCTGCAGCATGACCTTGCTTGGTCCAGGTCAGAGACTCCCTCTGCTACTGGTAACCATGTAACCCAGTACCACCTGCCACATGTGGGGAGTAAACCCAACCAAAAAATCCGACCTGGAGAGGGATGGGCTCCGCCAGGTTTGATTTGCCCAAGATACACCAATGACAAAGACAGCCAGAATCTCCATACCGATCGGTCGTCCGCCCGGGTTACCAAGGACCGCCCCTCTGTTGCTCATCAGGACAGATGTCGAAAGTATGCTACTGATGTAAAAACGCAGCAAAATTCGTGCCAGAAACAACACCATCATTGGCACATGGAATGTACGGACACTAAGAGCTGCAGGCAAAGTGGAAGAACTGACACATGAGATGTCCAGATATCATTGGCACATCCTTGGGCTCCTGCGAAGTCAGGTGGAAAAACATGGGAGAAACAACGACCCAGGAAGACCACAAATTATACTACAGTGGAAAACAGGATAAACATGAACACGGCGTGGGGTTTCTCGTTCACAAAGACACCGTGAACACCGTCATGAGCTGTCAGCCTGTGTCCAGCAGACTTATTACCATCCGCCTGAAGAGCAACCCCCTTTAACATAACTATAGTACAGGCATACGCCCCTACATCAGACTGCACAGATAAGCCGTAGAAGAATTTTAGGACCAGCTACAAGAGGTTCTGAATCAAACACCCAAGAAAGACATCCTCGTTGTGCAAGGCGACTGGAACGCCAAGGTAGGAGAAGATGCATGGAAAAGACTGGGAGGGCGTTTGTGGGCCACATTGTAATAACCAATCAAATGAAAGAGCTTGAGACTCCTGGAGTTTGCCAGTAACAACCACCTCCAGCTAGTGAATACACTTGGCCCACACAAGAAATCCAGAAAATGGACATGGCATAGCCCAAATGGAGAACACCACAACCAAATAGATTACATCATGGTGAAAAGACGGTTTCAGTCTAGCGTTAACATCGCACAGACACGAAGTTTTCCAGGAGCAGACATAGGGAGTGATCATGATCTTGTGATGATGACTTTCCGACTACGTCTAAAGAAAATCCACAAGCGGAACAACATCAGGATCAAATTTGACCTGAGAAGCTGAAGGACCCAGAGGTATTAGAAATTTTTCAAGCAAGGATAGGTGGAAAGTTTGCAGCACTCACTGTGATAGACTCAGACATAGATACACTGACGAATAGTTTCAATACAGCGGTGACTGAAACAGCAAACGAGCTTCTTGGCAAACGCCGACAGTCAAAAAACCATGGGTCACACCTAACATCCTACAACTATGCGACAAGCGTAAGAGTTGAAGAAAAAGAAAAATGAAACAAAAGAAAGAGCAGAACAATATAGGGCAGTCAACAAAAGAATCAGGAAGTCCATGACGGAGGCAAAAGAGAAATGGATCGGTGAACAGTGCCAAGACATTGAAGAGAACATCAAGAAAAACAATAGCAAGAAAGCATATCAACTGGTGAAAGACCTGACTAGCACGAAACAGAGAAAAGGTTTAACAATCCAAGACAAAAATGGAAGTGTCTCACTGACGACCAGGATATTCTGAACAGATGGACAGAATACTGCTCCGACCTGTATAACTATAGAACCGCAGGAGATCCAGAAGTCCTTAATGTACCCGAAAGCAAAGACACAGACAGTCACCCTATCCTCCGAGAAGAAGTGGAAACAGCAGTCAGATCGCTGAAAAAGGGGAAGTCAGCAGGGGCTGACAACATTCCAGCTGAGTTGGTCCAAGCTGGAGGGGAAGCCATGATCAGCGCCCTACTAAGAATCTGCAACAAGATCTGGCAGACAGGAAAATGGCCAACACCATGGACGCAGTCACTCATCATCACCCTCCCCAAGAAAGGAAATCTACAACAATGCCATAATTACCGCACAATCAGCCTCATATGTCACCCAAAACTTTATACTGTAGTAAAATCATGGAAAGATAACCAGAGGTAGATCACCGCATAGATTGGTTCACAATACTTTCACAGTATCACCAATCCTGCTAACATTAAACACACATAATCATTGTAATTCCTTTAGCACTTGCCCCCATCATCTATGCAATTGCCTTTTCCAATTATAAAAGCAGCATATGTGAAAGTCAGCCTTACATGGATTGACCGGCTTCAACAGGCATTACACCAAGTATTTTCCATTAGCTCTTTGGAATCTTTTAAAAAGTGTAAAATAAAGAGGGAGGCAGCATTACAAATAGTTGCCAGCCCTGTATGGCATGTTTCAACAATAGCATTGTCTCAGCTGATCATTAAATCCAACTCAGTAAAAACACTTTTTCCCTTCTTTTTCTTCTTTTCTTCCACAATTTTTTTTTTTTTTCCCTTTTTTTTTCCCCTTTATGTGGGT
>CM054144.1:46490742-46506230 GCA_028751875.1 Rapana venosa
TTTCCCAGTGGTGAGATGTTTGCACATGTGACTGTATTCCCCTCCCCTCTCCCACCATTTAGGTAGCTGCATTCTGACTGAGGGGATGGTGTCTAAACACGACACCTGTGTGCACGCATTTTAAGATTTTGTCATCCGTTCCTACTGGCATGAAATGGCCTAGTCTTTGAAAAGTGGAATGGGTTTAACGTTCTGCTTGCATTCGCACATTTGTGATACTCCACTACGTAATACGTCGCATTGCACTAGAGGCCAAATTACAGTTATTGACATGTTATTAATCTGCAATATAAAGAAGGCTATCCAATACAAAAAAATTGAAAATTAGAGAATTCTTAAAAAAATTCTTTACAAATTAAAATAATAGACTGAAGGAAGTGACAAAATGAGAAATTGGCGTGTTGAGGATCAAAATAATAGGTCAGAATGAGGACTTGGGTATTTTTTTTAATGTATTTTTAATGCAAAAGGAAACAAAATTATGACTTGATACTTCAGCACATAGTAGAAGAATAACTATAGTTTTATAATCAATCAAAATCGTCAACCTAACCCCCACCTGCCAAAAATGGCTCCTAGCAGAAAAGTGGATCAGGTGCAAAGCAACTTATTTCATAGTGGAGTGTCACATTTGGTTTATAGTCTCATCCAAGGACTTTGACATTCAGTTCAATTTTTAACCTGCTACCTTCTTTCTTGGAATCACAAAATCATAAAAACCAGACTTTTCTTTTTTTCATCAATATTGCTGGGTGGTGGTGGTGGTGGTGATTTCAGTAACATCAATTGCTTTATAGCTAAGACATGGGTGATAATGTTACCAATATTTTTTAATTGTATGTCATTTTGACCATCCTGTATTTGTAAGTTAAGCGGGAAAATATCACTTTTTTTATTTGTGGCTGCCCTGTCAAATTTGTCTCTGGTCAGCATGTCATTTTTTTCAGATTTTTTCCTTTGCACGTACACAAAAAACGGACAAAAATATAAACAAAATCATAGGAACATAAACGGGCACAGTAATGAAAATGTGTTGCTTATTTATTTTGACTTGTTTTAAAGGGTACCTCTGCTCTTTGTCATTTACATGGACCAGATTGCAAAGGAGGCCAACCCAGATCCTGAGGCACTCAACGAACTCATGTTTGCTGATGACCAGGCAATAATACATAGCAAGAAGGCACAGCTCCAGGAGCACACAGATCAACTCAACAGCACCTGCCAGGCCTATGACATGAAAATCAGTGTCAGTAAGACCGAGGTCATGACAGTCAGCAGGAGACCACACACTCTGGACATCAATATCAATGGATCCCAGTTAAATCAAGTCAGCGAATTTAAATATCTGGGCAGTGTATTTGCAGAGAACGGAAGATTAGACCGTGAAATTGAGACAAGATGTCAGAAGGCTAATGCGGTCAGTTACCAGCTCGCCCCTCTCCTGAAACATCCCAGCATCCCCATGGACACAAAGGCAAAACTGATTAACACCATCTTCCTGCCAACGCTCACGTACCTGTGTCAGACATAGCCCCTCACAAAGGCCCTCAGACGTAAACTAGTCACGTGTGAAATGAAATGCCTAAGAAGAGCAGTCAACAAGACCCGAAGAGACAAAATCAGAAACGAAGTCATCAGAGACATGGTAGGTGCAACACCAGTCCTACAACACATCGACCAGTAGAGGATCAAGTGGTTCGGACACCTGACACGGATGCCTCACAACCAGCCAGCTCTTCGGGCCTACAACACCCCGGCACCAGATGGAAGCCAAAGGACGACCAGAAGAAGTGAAATTCCGTGCCGCACCCAACCCCCCTAAGCCCACGCAGTCCCTCCTCCGGCACAACGCCCCCCTGCCGACAGAACAGCATATTCCCCCCGACACCTCCGAGTATAAGCGGAAGACAAAAGTAAAGTAAAGTAAAGTAAGTTAAAGGGTACACAGTTACATGTTATATGATGATTGTGTGTAATATTAGATAAGTCAATAAGTATGAAAACTACTGTAAGGCCTATACTGATGGTTGTAACATGTGTATTTTGGCAGGAACCACCCGGAGGAGGACTTCGCCTCCATCGCCGAGGATGCCGTCGGGGACATCGCGCGAGACATCGCTGCCAAGACATCCTGCCAAGACATCGCTGCAAAGGACATCGCTGCCAAGGACATCGCTGCAAAGGCCATCCACCGGGGACATCCGCTAGGACATCACGCTGAGGACATCGCTGCCGACATCGCAGCCGAGGACATCGCTGCCGAGACATCGCTGCAAGGACATCGCTTGCCGAGACACCCGCTGCCAAGGACATCGCCAAGGACACCCGCCAGGCCATCGCCAAGACACGCTGCCAAGGAAAACGCTCCCGAGGACATCGCGCGGTCGCCGAGGACATGAGAGGGAGGGCAATGTGCAGAAGAGAGCAGGACACCCCCCCGTCCATGGAAAAACATCCCCATCACATTCTAGTGCAGGACTCCCAACATTGTTGGAGCAGCTAGGGGGAAAAAAACTGTGACAAAAAAAATGTCAAAAGGAATTTGCAACGGACAACGTTGCAAAGGAACATCCTAACTTGCTGTCAGTGATGACTTGATGTAAAAATAAAAAAAAAAAAAAAAAGTTTGACATATATGAGTGAAAGTAGCACCCATTGAAAAAAAGCACACACAAAATAACGCCATGGTTTTTAAAAAAAAGAAGAAAACCCATGGTAAAAAAGAAGGGGAAAATGGGAGGAAAAATACCCCCACCAAAAAAGATTTTTAAAAAATGACACCCCCCCCCCCCCCCCCTGAAAATTAATGAAGAGGTGCTTTACAATATGCATGTGAAGAAGAAAAAAAGAAGAAGAAAAAAGACACACAAAAAAGAGGGGAAAAAAGAAGAAAATAGAGAAGAAAATTTGTGGAAGAAAAAAGAAGGGGGAAAAAGTGTTTTTACCGAGTTGGATTTAATGATCAGCTGAGACAATGCTATTTGAAACATGCCATACAGGGCTGGCAACTATTGTAATGCTGCCTCCCTCTTTTATTTTCCCACTTTAAAAAAAGATTCCCAAAGAGCTAATGGAAAATACTTGGTGTAATGGCTGTTGAAGCTGGTCAAGCCATGTTGGGCTGACTTTCACATAGCTGCTTTTATAATATTGGAAAAGGCAGTTGCATAGATGATGGGGCAAGCGCTAAAGGAATTACTATGATTATGTGTGTGTTTAATGTTAGCGGGATTGGTGATACTGTTTACAGTATTGTGAACCAATCTATGTAGTGATCTACCTCTGGTTATCTTTCCATGATTTTACTGCAGTATAAAGTTTTATAGGTTTTTAGTAAGAGATAGGGTGCGCGCGTGTGTGTGTGTTGTTGTTGTTGTTGTTGTTGTCTTCAATTTAACGTCTGTTCACTCTTAGTGATATTAGACGAGGGATGTGGAAAATGAAGAGGAAGTTAAAACAGAGAAGGGAATGGAAAGAGAAAAGAATGATTAGGTAACATGTGTGTTGGTATTTTCATGCAACTAAAAAAAAAAAAAAAAATAAATAAAAAAAAAAAGGGGGGGGGGGATCTTAAACATGAGTAAAAATTTAAATCAAAAATTGTTAACATGAAATAACTATGAAGTAACTACAACAAATACTCTAATGGGCTGTGCAATAGACATTTAACAATGGCAAGGCTAATTTTGGATTTTTAAATACTGTTTCCACAGACTGCTCACAAAACGTGGGTAAATTGAGGTGGTTGTAGGGGCCCTACTGAAAAATGCGAGGGGGGAAAAGTAGTCTAATCTTTGAAAAAAACCGTGCAAAGAAAAAGATACAATAAAAAGTATTTTAAAAAACCCCAAAAAAAACATCACCAAAAACAAAAAACATAAAAAGTGATTAACGTTAATGAAACTATAACAAATGTCTTATAGGACTATGCCAGAGACCTTTTGCAATATAAAATCCCAAATTCAAATTATTGAATATGCTTCTAAGGAGTTTTCAGAAAATTGGGGGTAAAAAAGCTTTCGTATTCTTACATTCAAATATTATATGAGTATTAGAAATATTCTCACCACATAGAATTTACTGTTTCTACTGAATTTGGTTACAAATGCATTAAGTTTTATTCTATAAAACAAACTATTCACTATCTTTGCTGTGGAGATATTTGAGCAAGCCTTAGGCTGGCTCACGACCCTCTCTTTATCAGTTTTGATGACAGATTTGTTTAGAAATCTCTCTTTTAGGTGATATTTTCTGTGACCTTATTCCATGATGTTTGTTCTAAAAATTTGGTAGCCCTCTTGTAATGATAAAGGCACGTGCAATGTTGCTGATTTCCGTTCATGCTTTGCACCTCTTTTAGCAGCTCTATCAGCCCACTCATTTGGAAAGAACCACTGTGTGAAGGCACCCAACAAAGTGACACTTGTGCCCTTTAAGGTTAAAAGGTGTATGACATGATTAATCTCTAATGCAATTTTTGAAGATTTTTTGTACCACAAGGTTTTTAAAAAGCATACAATACCGACTTAGAATCAACACAAATAAGGATTTAAAATATACACAATTGCAAATCAAGAACATAATTTAGAGCCATTAAAGACTGCTACTAATTCCGCCGTAAAAATTGAATGATTTTTAACCAACATAGAATGATTTTTCAATTTTTAAAGATGTATAACAAAAGCTAAAACCTGTTTCTTGATTATCCAGACGTGACCCATCTGTATAAATTTGTAAATGATGAAAATACTTATGATGGATGGGGATCGAACATCAGAAACCATAATGTTCAGATTCTCATTCTTTTTTGCATTAGTTACTCTATGTCGAAGTATGCTCTATTCATCTCCCACGATGGATAAGGAAATTTATTGCCTCTCGTTTGTCCATTTTGTGTTGATTGACATTAGAATTTTCCACTAAATCAGACACATATGTGTTAATGGGCATTAAGGAAGATATATTTTTGCTCTTTTAGGAAACTGTAGTTCAGATTTTACTTCTACTTCCTCAGAAAGAAATTATCAGTTTTTTCTGTTTCTAAGAACTATTTGGCACATGCCAGTTGACGGTAATCACCAAAGGCAATGTACCAACTTCATTGTACGTTCCCAAAGCTGATGCATGATACGGAACTCCAAGTGCAAGCCTGAAGCTTTGCAGTCTACATTTTTGTAGCTTTTTAAGTAAAGATTTTGGAGCGCTGAAAAAGATTTCTTGTCCGTATGATAATTTCGAACGAACAAGAGATGTAGCTAACATTTTAAATTGAATATGTCTTGTCCCCAGAATGTTTACTAATTATCTTCAGTAAGTTTATGCACTTTCTTGCCTTTGTTAATAAGTGCTCAATATGTGTATTCCAAGTTAGTTTTGAAGTTAAAATTTAACACCTAAGAACTTTATTGTATTTTTGTATTCAATTATTTCGTCCCCAATCTTAAATCTTGGTAGTTCCTCCGGATTACTGCCATTAAAAAAAAGCACAACATGAGTTTTTCTGTGGACAAAGTAAATCCATTTCAAGCATATATTTGTCGATGTTACCAAGTGGCTTTGATATACCCTTTTTATGTAATTTAACGCTCTTTTGGGTATTACGTTTCATAGTAACATTCATTTCCCCTGCATATATCATCCGCATAAATTTTATAATAATATCCTTTGATAAATTCATTGGGGGATCATGCAGCAAGATATTAAAAAGGATAGGAGCATCACAGAACCTTGGGGTAAATCCCATATAAGCGATCTAACACTTGAATATGATTTAGCCACTCTTACTTGAATTTTTTGTCTGCTAAAAAACTTTTGATATAAAAATACAAGTGCCCAGAAACACCCATATTCTTTAGTTTACCTAATAATTTAGCATGCCAAACTTGTCATATGCCTTTCTAATATCAAAAAAAGTTGCAAGAAAATTCTTTCTTCTTGCAAACTGCATTTTTATTTGTGTTGATAGTTTAACCAAACTATCTATGGCAGATCTATTTTTTTGAAAACATGCTTGATTGACAGGAATTATTTTACTTTTTATGGCAGAAATACATCAGCCTTTTTAGAATAATTCTTTCCATTAGCTTTCCAGTGTGAGAGGTCAAAGCAATTGGTCTGTAGCTGGTTTTGTCAGATTTAGGCATTCCCTGTTTATGAACTGGAATGACAATGGACTCCTTCCCTTTACTGGCATACCTCCCTCGATCCAACATTTTTTGAAGAGTTTGTGGAGTAGATAAATGAAATTTGTTGGTAAATGTTTCAACATGTCATTTGAAATTGCATCTGACCCGACAGACGTTTCTTGTTAGAAAGAGATAGTAACGCATCTCTTACTTCGTCAAGTGATATTGGAGCATTATGCACGAACCGTTGTCAGAGAACTGGGTCAGTACGTTCTGTTTTACTTTCTTCATCTGTTCTGTAGTTCCTGCGTTTAAGTACAATCCTTCAAGACGCATTGATTCAGAAAAAATGTCTGCAAAAGGCCCCTGCTTTTTCTATGTTTTATGGAAATTCTTTATTCACCAGTTGCACGGACAAGTTGGTAAACTTTCACCTTTTTTCATTTCATGATATTTATCCCAAAATTTTTTAAGATCTTTATGATTTGAAATTTCAGTGGCACAAAAAGAAGTCCAAAGTTCTCTCTTTGCCTGAGCTACACAAGGTTACAGTAATTTTTTGCTTTTCTGTTTTACATTATTTTCTGATGTTTTATCTTTTAAATAAATTTTATACATTAAGCGTTTGTTTTTTACTGCTTCCTCACATGCTGGTGTCCACCAGATATTTCCCAGATGTTTATTTGTTTTTAGGGTATTTATTTTGGGGATAGACAAAGTGGCAGCATGAATAATTGTCTCAGTAAAACTGGAATAAAAATGGTCTATGTTGTCAGTGTCAAAGCTGTCTGTGTTGTAAGTTTCAAGGGTGCTTTCAAACTTCTTCCAGTCTGCTTTTTTGTAATTAAATTTTGGAATTTTGTCTTTCCCGGGTGTCACAGAAAGCTGTCAGTCCACTAAGCGTTTGTAATGACAGGCAGGTGATCGCTGCCAAGGGTGTCATTGTGCGTTGACCACTCACATTCTGGAGCTAATGAAGGAGATATAAGCGATAGATCAAGGCTGATGCTCTGTGACTAGCAATGTCAGGGATTCTTGTAAACACTGCCATCATTTAGTAAGTACAGGCAGGAATCAACTATGTTTTCTACAAGCGATTATGAGATATTTTTTTTACAAATCTTTTTCCCAAAAAGGAGCAGTGCATAAAAACTCCTGCTATAAACCATTTTTCTTATCTTTAAGGTTGTGTATCCATTCAGTGTTCATATCATTAGGTCCCCTAGGTTTGGTATACAGATACAGTATTTATTATAAATTTTCCCAAATTTTTTCGCCCTGCTGCACATGAGTGTATATCTAGGACCTGGGTTAGGCACTGGTTTAGGGACATGTGCAGTAATCCACCCCTTCTTCAATATATATAGCTACACTGATTTTGGTAGCAGCATCCACCTGTTGATGGACAGGTGGAATAATAGTAAACCCGGCAGCTTTGGTAGTTTATTCCTGGTTACATTCAGGGATTGTAACACAAGGACCTTTTGGGATTTTATTGTTGAAAGATGTTGGATTAGATAATGTAAAAATTTGTGGAAATAGATTTTAGCGTTCCACTGCATTAGTTTCCCAAAACGTTGGACTTTTTAGATCTAGATCGGGTAGGCATTTTAAAGTACGGAATCAATTTTTAAAATATACAAAAAAATTTTTTTTTTTCAAAACAACAACAATCAACCCTAACTGCAAAAAAACAAAACATTAAACAAATTAAAATTTAAAAATTATGTGACTAAAATTGTTGCCAAAAGATAAAAACTGCACACTGGGTCAAGGAAAACAGCTAGATCTACTGTGGATATGAATAAAAACTAAAAACACCACAGCTAAGCTATTGCACTACAAGTTGATGTACAAACTACCCGTCACAGTTTTTCAGCACATCAAAGTAGTTGTGCTGTCTCTGCTGTCTCCACCAAGGGAACTGGTACACTTGGTAAGGAAACGGCACTGGCTGGAGGCTGGCTGTAGCTGGTAATTTTCAGAGACATAGGTGGATCTGGTGACTGGTAAAATTTTTGTTGTAAACCCACGTCTTTGGGTTTTCCCCTTGGGCTTTTCCCAGACTAAAGCATGCACATGCCTGCCGATGTTTTTGGCAAGAATGCTGGACCCATGGATGTTCAGATGCAGGGAGTCTTTGAAATGGTTTTAGCAAGGCTTTAGTTGGCATGGGAAAATGAAGGAAAAAATTTTTCAATTTAAACATTTCAGAACAAATAATAGCATTAAATATATCAGCTTTCATCTGAAGATTAATATCTTTTACGGGTGCAATTTTGCTGATGACAATTTTGGTGTCAGGGAATGAGGTCATCCCCAATTTTTTACATTTTGAACCATTTTCTGACTGGCCTTCTGTGGATCTGTGGTTTTCAGATCATTGGGCACCACAGTGGATAACGATGCACTGTGGTTCCTTGGCATCAGTCTTCCAATCCTTTAAGTGGGAGATGTGGTCAATGTCAGATGTTTTTAATTTTTTAACATTCAAGCCATAGGACAAACCCAGCCGACACTGTTGACTCCGCCTAGAATAGAGTCATGAGCTAAAAAGCACAGTGGGAAACCAGAAGTTGGTCCTTCAACTTAGAACTTGATTTGACGTCATGCCAATTCATTTTCGTCACAACCCATCTTTTTACGTAACTGGTCTGGGCTTCTGGATGTTTTGCTTTGGCATTTCTTTAGCCACTGACCTTTTCTGTTGATTGTCCCGTGCTGGGTGAGATGGCAATCGTTTCGCCACTTCCCCGTATGTGGTTACGGTGAGGGGGGATGGGAAGCGGGTGAGTCAAGTGAGTCAGTCTGTGTCCCCCTGGTTTACCATGCGGGCGTTTCTGCAGGCCTTCTTTTCTTGTGGTCGGCACAGTGGGAAGCTAGAAGACGGCCCTGGTCAGCCACAGTTTTCTCTAAAGAGGTGTCTTATCACAGAGTGACATGATCACCAGCTTTAGGTCTGCCAGGGGGCTGTCAGCTTGGTGGTCAGGGACAGTAAGTTGGTGGTCACTGGTTACCAGTTGTGACTGCACCTGAACGGTTTTCGATGTCCCGGGTGGTTGTGGCTGTAGGGACCCCTTTGCGTCTTGTTCAGTAGGCCCCTTACTTTTTTCTTTTGCATGGGTCTCCAAGCAACCCGATGCTGAACGTAGACGTCGGTCTTAGCATGTTTGTACATCAAACTTGATTTAGCACACAGCAAATTTCAGCAGCTGGTTACTGTCCCATGTTGTGACGTCATCCTCGTGTGTGTGTGGTGCGTTGGTGTGGTGTGTGTGTGTGTGTGGGGTCTGTAGTGGGTGTGTGTGTCTGTAGTGGGTGTGTGTGTGGGGGGGGGGGGGGGTAGTAGTAGTAGTAGTAGTGAGGGGTGTGGTAGAAAAGTGAGGAAGGTGCTTGTGTGTTGTATGTTAAAGTGTATGTGTGTGGTGTAGTGGTTGGTGATGTGTGTGGTGTAGTGCGTGGCGTGTGTAGTGCTGGCGTGTGTAGTGAGGGGGTGTGTGTGTGAGAGAGAGAGAGAGAATGATAGTGTGTGTGTGTTTGTAGTAGTAGCAGTAGTAGTACTGATACACACAAAAAAGTTCTGTGTAAAGTGGTAGTAGTAGGCGTAAGGTCGTCTTAAATTTTACGTCTTTACACGTAAAATAAGAGACGAAAGGAAAAGACCACTTTGTGTGCGTGTGTGCGTGTGTGTGTGTGTGTGTGGTGGCAGTGAGGAGACGAGGGGGCAGAATACACCTTTGGATAAGTGGGGATAGGGAGAAGAGGGCCGCCGATAGTGATAGATTTTTCTCACCTTGTTGATTTTGGCCCTAGTTTAAAAAAAATTCATTTCATATTGAGTTTTGACCTATATTTTTCAAAAACAATTCACATGGTTGATTTTTGACCTTCATTCAAAAGACCTCAGATGGTTTATTTTAGGGTTGTTTTTTTAATGGACACAAAGTCTTCAAAAGTCTTTGGGTGTGAAGCTGCTTTGCTGATAGCAGAGCTGGAAATTTGTGATAAAGGAAATCCAAATTTAAAATCCAGAAAATCCTATTAACTGGTAACTTTGTCTACAGCTATGTACCATCAATTCTATCTGTTGCTGTGTCCACATGCTTCCCAACAGACAGACCAGACAACCGACACTTTCCGTTTTTTGTCAACTGTTCATACTAATCCTCACACTAACCATTGCACTAATCCTGGCCCGTCATGTGGACACAGTAGGCAGGTGGATAGTTTGGTGCATGCTGACACGATGGCAAAATTTTGTCTTAGAGGGGTTAGGGGGGGGGGGGGGTATTTTAGGGAAAGAGGTGATAGGAAGGGGGTTGGGGTAGGATGGTTGGGAGTGGGGGAAGATAGTATGATTGAATGTATGTGAGTGGACAGGGATAGTTATGTTTTTCCCCCTTTCTTTTCTAATTAAGGGGGAAGGCACTTGAGGAAGAAGTGTGTGTTTGAGAATGATAGTGTGTGTGCGTGTGTGTGTGTGTGTGTGTGTGTGTGTGTGTGTGTGTGTGTGTGTGTGTGTGTGTGTGTTTGAGAATGATAGTGTGTGTATGAATGATAGTGTGTGTATGAATGTGTGTGGATGATGGGTGTGTGGAATGATTGTGTGTGTGTGATGAGAGAATGATGGTGTGTGTGTGTGTGTGGGGTGTGTGTGGGTGTGTGTGGTGTGTGGGTGTGTGTGTGTGAAGAATGTTGGTGTTTGTGTGTGTGTGGAATGGGGTGTGTATGAGAGAGAGAATATGATGTTGTGTGTGAGAATGATGGGTGTGTGTGTGTATGGGGGGATGTGTGTGAATGATGTGGTGTGTGGTGTGGTGGGGGGGGGTGTAGACAGAGAGAGAGGGGTAGGGAGGGAGGTAGTGAGTATGCAGTATAGGAAAGGCATGTGTGTGAGTGTGTGTGTGTGTGTGTGTTGTGTTGTGTGAGTGAGTGTGTGTGTGTGTGTAGGTGAGGGAATAATCTATGCTGCGGGCAAATCAATGGAATGGTATATCACTGGTATTTCACCAGTATATGCTGTTGTGAAACCAGCACAACAGTTGCAAACTTTGTGTGTGTGACTTTCAAGTTTACATATATTCACATGAGATATCGATGGATATTTGTTTATGATTGGAAACTGGTCTCATTTTGATGTTTTCCCCACAAAGCTTTATTTTGATGTTGCAGAAATGCCAGCTAAAAATGACCTGGTCTTGTGGTAATCACAAATATAGCCAAAATCTCTAAGTTTGTTCAGCAAGAAACAGCATACAGCAATGGCTCTGACAATGACTTTCCATGAGATTGATTGCAAAAAATGCTATTATTCTGTAAATTGCTGAGAAAAATGCAAGAGCTTACATAGTTGTGTGGAAAGTGTCTGAAGAGAAGGGGCCTTTAAAAAAATGCATACATACCTATATTTTGTTTTATCTTTCTTTTTAAAATGTTTGGAATCCTTGCAAAATCCTATGAAATGTGAAAGAAAAAAAGGAAAGCTCATTCTGTGATTAGCATGGATAATGCAAAAGATATTTTTAATTGATGTTGGTGGCAGATCTGTGTATTGATGTCTTGCTGGAAGATTGATGGCAGATTTTACATCAACATAAGTTAGCCAAAAAATTATGGACAGAGTGTGCCTGTGTTCTTTTTCTTTGGGTTTTTGTTTGTTTGTTTTTGTTGTTTTTTAAATTTGAGATGAGATCATATGTAAATTAAGGGAAAATGTAGTATATTCTACAATGTTGTGGAAGAAAGTGTGTGGGGAGAGGATTTGGTTTTTGTTATGTTTTTGTTGTTTGAGATTTTACAGCATCACATTTTTGGAGAATGGAATATGGCAGATATTTTTCATTGATGTTGGTGGCAGATCTATGTATTGATCTTCTGCTGGAAGATTGATGGCAGATTTTACACCAACATATGTGACCTCAAAAATTCTGGTGTATGATTTTAAGTCTAGTATGGAAAAGAGTGTGCCTGTGGGTTTTTTGGGGGGGGGGGGGGGGCGGGGGGGGGGGGGGGGGGTTTTTTGGGGGGGGGGGGGAAAAGGTTTTGGGGGGGGGGAAGGGGGGGGGGGGGGGGGGGGGGGGGGGGGGTGTTTGGGGGGGAAGGGGGGGGGGGGGGGGGGGGGGGTTTTTGGTGGGGGGGGGGGAAAGGGGGGGGGGGGGGGGGGGGGGGGGCCCGGCCCAGGGGGGGGGGGGGGGGTGGGGGGGGGTTGGGGGGTGGGGGGGGGGGGGGGGGGGGGGGTTGTTTTTTGTTTTTGTTGTTTTGTTTATTTTAATAAAAAAAAATTTAATTAAAGAAAAAAACCCTGCATATTCACAATGATATGCTAAAAATGTGTGAGGAGATGTTTTGTTATTTTGTTTTATATTTTTGTTTTTGTGTATTTTGTTTGTTGTTGGAGATTTTATGCATCACATCTTTGAAAATGTAGAGACGGGATTAATGCTGTATAAGAAATTAGGGGTTTTTGAATTTGCCTGTGCGTTTCTTGTTTTTGGGGTTGCAAAAAACCAGCACAGAGATGAAATGTAATTGCTGAGAAAATGCAAGAGCTTACATGATTGTGTGGAAAGTGTCCTGGGGAGAAGGGCCTTTTTGTTTTTTTAAACGAAATACATACGTATATTTTATTTTTGTTTTTAAATGTTTGGGGTTTTTTGTGTGAAATTACATGAAATATGAAGGAAAAAAAGAAAGCTCATTATGTGATTAACATTGATAATGCAAAAGATATTTTTCATTGATGATGGTGGCAGATCTGTGTATTGATCTTCTGCAGGAAGATTGATGGCAGATTTTACACCAACCTATGTCAGCAAAAATTATTCTGGTATATGGGTTTTTAAATCTAGTAGTGGAAAGAGGGGTGCCTTTTGTTTTCTTTTTTTTTTTTGGGTTTTTTTGTTTAAAGTTGCAGTGTTTTTTTTATTTTTGTTTTTTTTCTAAATCAAATGTAAATTGAAGAAAAATGTAGCATGTTCTACAATGGTGTGGAAGAATCTGTTTGGGGAGTGGTTTTCTGTTATTTGTTTTTATGGTGTTTTTTGTGGAGATTTTCCAGCATCACATCTTTTGAGAATGTATATGACAGATTAATGCTGTATAAGTATAGTGGTGTGTGATATGTGCCTGTGTGTTTCTTGCTTTTTCTGGTTGCAAAAAAAAACGCTGCAAAGGACATCCTATTACTGTCACTGATGACTTCATGTAAAAAAAAAAAAGTATTGACATATATGAGTGAGAAGTAGCACCCATTAAAAAACGGCACACAAAAAATAACGCCATGGATAAAAAAAAAGAAAACCCATGGTAAAAAAAGAAGGGAAAAATGGGAGGAAAAATACCCCCCCCAAAAAAAAAAAATGGGCACCCCCCCCCCCCCCCCCCGAAAATTAATGAAAAAGAGGGCATTTACAATATGCATGTGGGAAAAAGAAAAAGAAGGAAAAAAAAAGAGAAGAGACACACACATAAAGGGGAAAAAAGAAGGAAAAAAAAGAAAAATTTTGGAAGAAAAGAAGAAAAAGAAGGGAAAAAGTGTTTTTACTGAGTTGGATTTAATGATCAGCTGAGACAATGCTATTGTTGAAACATGCCATACAGGGCTGGCAACTATTTGTAATGCTGCCTCCCTCTTTATTTTACACTTTTTAAAAGATTCCCAAAAAAGCTAATGGAAAATACTTGGTGTAATGCCTGTTGAAGCCGGTCAATCCATGTTAGGGTGACTTTCACATATGCTGCTTGTATAATTGGAAAAGGCAATTGCCATGATGATGGGGGCAAGTGCTAAAGGAATTACAATGATTATGTGTGTTTTAATGTTAGCAGGATTGGTGATACTGTGAAAGTATTGTGAACCAATCTATGCGGTGATTTTACCTCTGGTTATCTTTTCCCTGATTTTACTACAGTATAAAAGTTTTATAGGTTTTTAGTACGAGTTTGGGTGCGTGAGTGCGTGTGTGCGTGTCTGTCTGTAGTGTGTGTGTTGGGGGGGGGGGGAGGGGGTAGAGGTGGTGGTGGGTAGTAGAAGTGGGGGGGGGGGGGTTTGTAGAAAGTGTGTGGGGAGGTTTTGTGTGTTGTAGTGTTAGGGTGTATGTATTGGGGGGGGGGGGGGGGGTGAGTTTTGTGTGTATGTAGTTTATTTGTGTTTAAAGTTTGGTGGTGTGTTGTGTGAGTCTTGTGTGGGGTGTGTCGGTGTGTGTCGGTGTGTGGGGATGTGTGTGTAAGGTATGTGTTTGTGTGTGTGGTGTAGTGATGTGTGTGTACGTGGTGTTAGGGGTGGTGTGTGATGTATGGTGTCTGTGTGTGTGGTTTAGTTGTGTGGTGGGGTGTACCTGTGTGTATGTGTATGTGTGAGAGAGAGAGAAAGATGGTGTGCGTGTTTGTAGCAGTAGTTAGTAGTAGCAGCAGCGCAGTAACAGTAGTAGTACTGATTTCACAAAATGTTCTGTTGTGTAGTGTTGTAGTAGGCGTAAGGTCGTCTTAAATTTTACGTCTTTACACGTAAAATAAGAGGACGAAAAGGAAAAGACCTTGTGTGTGTGTGTGTGTGTGTGTGTGTGTGTGTGTGTGGTGGCAGTGAGGACAGGAGGGGGGAGAATACGCCCTTTTGGGTAAGTGGGGATAGGGAGAAGAGGGCCGCTGATTGTGATAGATTTTCTCGCCTTGTTGATTTTGGCCCTATAGTTTTCAAAAAAAAACATTTCACATTTAGTTTTGACCTTGATTTTTCAAAAACAATTACATGGTTGATTTTTTACTTTCATTCAAAAGACCTCAGATGGTTTATTTTGGGGTTTTTTTTTTAATGGACACAGTCTTCAAAGTTTTTGGGTCTGAAGCTGCTTTGGATAGCAGAGCTGGAAATTTGTGATAAAGGGGAAAACCAAATTTAAAATCCCGAAAGTCCTATTAACTGGTAACTGTGTCTACAGCTATTACCATCAATTCATCGTTGCTGTGTCGATGCTTTCAACAGACAGACCAGACAACCGACCCTTTCCTTTTTTGCCAACTGTTCATACTAATCCTCACACTAACCATTGCACTAATCCTGGCCCGTCATGTGGACACAGTAGGCAGGTGGATAGTTTGGTGCATTGGTGACACGATGGCAAATTTTTGTCTTAGAGGGTTGGGGGGGGGGGGGGGGGGATTTTAGGTAAAAAGTGATAGGAAAGGGTGGATTGGATGGTTGGGAGTGGGGGAAGAGGTATGATTGAAGTGTGTGAGTGGAAAGGATAGTTTTTTTTTCCTTTTTTTCTAATTAAGGGGAAGGAAGAATGTGTGTGTTTGAGATGATAGGTGTGTGTGTGGTGTTTTTTTTTTTTTTTAAAAAAAAAAAAAATTTATAGGGTTTTA
>CM054144.1:46506730-46534230 GCA_028751875.1 Rapana venosa
TTTAAATTTTGGATTTCCTTTATCACAAATTTCCAGCTCTGCTATCAGCAAAGCAGCTTCAGACCCAAAGACTTTTGAAGACTTTGTGTCCATTAAAAAAAAAACAACCCCAAAATAAACCATCTGAGGTCTTTTGAATGAAGGTCAAAAATCAACCATGTGATGTGTTTTTGAAAAATCAAGGTCAAAACTCAATGTGAAATGATTTTTTTTGTGTGTGGAAAACTAGGGCCAAAATCAACAAGGTGAGAAAAATCTATCACTATTGGCGGCCCTCTTCTCCCTATCCCCACTTATCCAAAGGCGTATTCTGCCCCCTCCTCTCCTCACTGCCACCACCCACCCACACACAAACACACACACACACACACACACACGCACGCATGCACGCACGCACGCACGCACACACGGATACACGCACACACACACACACTCAGTGGTCTTTTCCTTTCGTCTGTTATTTTACGTGTAAAGACGTAAAATTTAAGAAGACCGTATGCCTACTACAACTACTACACACAGAACATTTTGTGTGTATCAGTACTACTACTGCTACTACTACTACAAACACACACACCACACACCATCATTCTCTCTCTCACACACACACACTACACACCTCCCATACACAACCAAACACACACACCCTCGCTACACCACACACGCCACGAACTACACCACACACACCTCACCAACTACTACACCATAACACATACATACACCCTAACACTACAACACACAAGCACCTTCCTCACACACTTTCTCAACACCCACCCCCCCACACCCCACTACAGACACACACGCACACACACGCATACACACACACACGCACGCACGCACGCACCCTATCTCTTACTAAAAACCTATAAAACTTTATCCTGCAGTAAAATCATGGAAAGATAACCAGAGGTAGATCACCGCATAGACTGGTTCACAATACTGTAACAGTATCGCCAATCCTGCTAACATTAAACACACATAATCATTGTAATTCCTTTAGCACTTACCCCCATCATCTATGCAATTGCCTTTTCCAATTATACAAGCAGCATATGTGAAAGTCAGCCTTACATGGATTGACCGGCTTCAACAGGCATTACACCAAGTATTTTCCATTAGCTCTTTTGGGAATCTTTTAAAAAGTGTAAAATAAAGAGGGAGGCAGCATTACAAATAGTTGCCAGCCCTGTATGGCATGTTTCAACAATAGCATTGTCTCAGCTGATCATTAAATCCAACTCAGTAAAAACACTTTTTTCCTTCTCTTTTTTCTTCTTTTCTTCCTTTTTTAAATTTTTTTTCTTTTTTTTCTTCTTTTTCCCCCTTTTTGTGTGTGTCTCTTCTCTTTTTTTCTTCTTTTTTCTTCGTCACATGCACATTGTAAAGCACCTTTTTTTCATTAATTTTCGGGGGATGGGGTCATTTTTGGGGGGGTGGGTATTTTTCATCCCATTTTTCCCTTTTTTTTTAACCATGGGTTTTCTTCTTTTTTTTAACCATGGCGTTATTTTTTGTGTGCTGTTTTTTATTGGGTGCTACTTCTCACTCATATATGTCAATACTTTTTTTTTTTACATGAAGTCATCAGTGACAGTAAGTAGGATGTCCTTTGCAGCTTTTTTTTGCAACCAGAAAAAGCAAGAAACACACAACACATATCACACACCACTATACTTATACAGCATTAATCTGTCATATACACCAGTGCAGTGTACTACAACAACAACAACAACATTGGAGAATGGTTTCGAACAACAGTTGGAGTAAGGCAGGGCTGTCTACTCTCACCCACTCTTTTCAACATCTTCCTTGAGAGAATCATGGCTGATGCACTGGAACATCATGAAGGATCAGTCAACATTGGTGGCAGAACGATCACAAACCTCCGCTTCGCAGATGACATTGATGGAATAGCAGGATCAGAAAAAGAGCTTGCCAGCCTAACAGAACACTTGGATAAGGCCTCCAAAACATACGGCATGGAAATCAGTGCAGAGAAGACCAAACTGATGACTAATAACACCAACGGCATTAGCACTGATATCAGGGTTAATGACCAGAAGCTGGAAACAGTTCAAAGCTTCAAGTACCTGGGAGCCATTGTATCAGACCAGGGATCCAAGCCAGAAGTAGTATGCAGGACTGCACAGACAATAACAGCTTTGTCAAAACTAAACACCATCTGGAGAGATAAGAATATCTCACTTATCTCCAAGATCAGACTAATGCCCCCCTTGTCATATCATATTTCTGTATCCCGGGTGAATCATGGACCCTGACTGAGATTTGGAGTAGAAGAGTCAGGCAGTGGAGATGAGATGCTTTCGGAGACTCCTTGGCATCTCCTACAAAGACCACATAAGCAACGGAAAGCGTGCAAACAGAATCCAGCAACCATTGGACCTATGAGAACCTTTCTAATGTCGTAAAAAAAAGCGTAAACTTAAGTGGTTTATGGGCATGTCACAAGACCCCAAGGAATTACAAAAGACAGTTTTGCAAGGCACTGTCCAAGGAGGAAGAAGAAGAGGCAGACCAAGGAAGAGCTGGGAGGATAACATCAGCGAATGGACAGGCCTAGAACTCAACAAAACCCTGAGAAAGGCAGAACAGAGAGAGGAATGGAGGGAACTGGTTGCTGAGTCTTTGAGGGTGCCCCCACGGTCGTCAGACTACGGGACAGATAGATAGATAGATAGATACATTCTCAAAAGATATGATGCTGGAAAATCTCCACAAAAACACCATAAAAACAAAAACAAAACAACAACAGAAAACCACTCCCTAAACAGTTTCTTCCACACCATTGTAGAACATGTTACATTTTTCTTCAATTTACATTTGATTTAGAAAACAACAAAAATAAAAAAAACACTGCAACCAAACAACAAAAATCCAAAGAAAAAGATAACACAGGCACACTCTTTCCACTACTAGATTTAAAACCATATACCAGAATTGTTTTTGCTGACATAGGTTGGTGTAAAATCTGCCATCAATCTTCCTGCAGAAGATCAATACACAGATCTGCCACCAACATCAATGAAAAATATCTTTTGCATTATCAATGTTAATCACATAATGAGCTTTCTTTTTTTCCTTCATATTTCATGTAATTTCACCAAAAAAACCCAAACATTTAAAAACAAAAATAAAATATACGTATGTATGTATTTCGTTTAAAAAAACAAAAAGGCCCCTTCTCCCCAGACACTTTCCACACAATCATGTAAGCTCTTGCATTTGTCTCAGCAATTTACATTTCATCTCTGTGCTGGTTTTTTGCAACCACGAAAAGCAAGAAACGCACAGGCACATATCACACACCACTAATACAGCATTAATCTGTCATCTACATTCTCAAAAGATGTGATGCTATAAAATCTCCAACAACAACAAAATACACAAAAACAAAAATATAAAACAAAATAACAGAAAACATCTCCTCACACACTTTCTAGCATATCATTGTAGAATATGCAGGATTTTTCTTCAATTTACATTTGATCTTGTTATTTAAAATTGGAAAAAAACAACAAACAACAAACAAAGCAACAAACAAACCACCCCCCCCCCCCCCCCCCCCCCCGCCGCCCCCCCCAAAAAAAAAAATCCCACAGGCACACTCTTTCCACTACTAGACTTAAAATCATACACCAGAATTTTTGAGGTCACATATGTTGGTGTAAAATCTGCCATCAATCTTCCAGCAGAAGATCAATACATAGATCTGCCACCAACATCAATGAAAAATATCTGCCATATTCCATTCTCCAAAAATGTGATGCTGTAAAATCTCCAACAACAAAAACATAACAAAAAACAGAAATCCTCTCCTCACACACTTTCTTCCACAACATTGTAGAATATACTACATTTTCCCTTAATTTACATATGATCTCATCTCAAATAAAATATATAAAAAAACAAAGAAAAACCCAAAGAAAAAGAACACAGGCACACTGTCCATAATTTTTTTGCTAACTTATGTTGATGTAAAATCTGCCATCAATCTTCCAGCAAAAGATCAATACACAGATATGCCACCAACATCAATTAAAAATATCTGATGCATTATCCATGCTAATCACAGAATGAGCGTTCCTTTTTTCTTTCACATTTCATGTGATTTTACAAGGATTCCAAACATTTTAAAAAGAAAGATAAAACAAAATATAGGTATGTATGCATTTTTTTAAAGGCCCCTTCTCTTCAGGCACTTTCCACACAACTATGTAAGCTCTTGCATTTTTCTCAGCAATTTACAGAATAATAGCATTTTTTGCAATCAATCTCATGGAAAGTCATTGTCAGAGCCATTGCTGTATGCTGTTTCCTGCTGAACAAACTTAGAGATTTTGGCTATATTTGTGATTACCACAAGACCAGGTCATTTTTAGCTGGCATTTCTGCAACATCAAAATAAAGCTTTGTGGGGAAAAAATCAAAATGAGACCAGTTTCCAATCATAAACAAATATCCATCGATATCCCATGTGAATATATGTAAACTTGAAAGTCACACACACAAAGTTTGCAACTGTTGTGCTGGTTTCACAACAGCATATACTGGTGAAATACCAGTGATATACCATTCCATTGATTTGCCCGCAGCATAGATTATTCCCTCACCTACACACACACACACTCACTCACACACACACACACACACACACACACACACACGCTCACTCATCACACCACACCACACAACCACACACACACACACACACACTCACACACATGCCTTTCCTATACTGCATCAACTCACTACCTCCCTCCTACACACACCACTCCATCATTCTCACCCCCCACACACACACACCCCATCATTCACACACACATCCCCCCATACACAACACACACCCATCATTCTCACACACACACATCATCATTCTCTCTCTACAACACACACCATCATTCACACACACACAAACACCATCATTCATTCACACACACACACACTCACACATCATTCCTCACTCACACACACAATCATCCACACACCACATCATCCACACACATTCATACAACACTATCATTCATACACACACTATCATTCTCACACACACACACACACACACACACACACACACACACACACACACACACCACACACACTATCATTCTCAAACACACTTCTTCCTCAAGTGCCTTCCCCCTTAATTAGAAAAGAAAGGGGGGAAAACATAACTATCCCTGTCCACTCACACATTCAATCATACTTCTTCCCCCACTCCCAACCATCCTACCCTAACCCCCTTCCTATCACCTCTTTCCCTAAAATACCCCCCCCCCCCCCTAACCCCTCTAAGACAAAATTTTGCCATCGTGTCAGCATGCACCCCAAACTATCCACCTGCCTACTGTGTCCACATGACGGGCCAGGATTAGTGCAATGGTTAGTGTGAGGATTAGTATGAACAGTTGGCAAAAAACGGAAAGGGTCGGTTGTCTGGTCTGTCTGTTGGAAAGCATGTGGACACAGCAACAGATAGAATTGATGGTACATAGCTGTAGACACAGTTACCAGTTAATAGGACTTTCTGGATTTTAAATTTGGATTTCCTTTATCACAAATTTCCAGCTCTGCTATCAGCAAAGCAGCTTCACACCCAAAGACTTTTGAAGACTTTGTGTCCATTAAAAAAACAACCCTAAAATAAACCATCTGAGGTCTTTTGAATGAAGGTCAAAAATCAACCATGTGAATTGTTTTTGAAAAATATAGGTCAAAACTCAATATGAAATGAATTTTTTTTAAACTAGGGCCAAAATCAACAAGGTGAGAAAAATCTATCACTATCGGCGGCCCTCTTCTCCCTGTCCCCACTTATCCAAAGGTGTATTCTGCCCCCTCGTCTCCTCACTGCCCCCACACACACACACACACACACACACACACACACACACACACACACACACACACACACACACACACACACGCACACACGCACACAAAGTGGTCTTTTCCTTTCGTCTCTTATTTTACGTGTAAAGACGTAAAATTTAAGACGACCTTACGCCTACTACTACCACTTTACACAGAACATTTTGTGTGTATCAGTACTACTACTGCTACTACTACAAACACACACACACCCTCTCTCTCTCTCACACACACACACCTCACTACACACGCCACGCACTACACACGCCACGCACTACACCACACACATCACCAACCACTACACCACACACATACACTTTAACACTACAACACACAAGCACCTTCCTCACTTTTCTACACCACACCCCTCACTACTACTACTACTACCCCCCCCCACACACACCCACTACAGACACACACACCCACTACAGACACACACACACACACACACACACACACACACACACACACACACACACACACACACACACACACGCACACACACACACAAAACACACACACACACACGCACGCGCGCACCCTATCTCTTACTAAAAACCTATAAAACTTTATACTGCAGTAAAATCATGGAAAGATAACCAGAGGTAGATCACTACATAGATTGGTTCACAATACTGTAAACAGTATCACCAATCCTGCTAACATTAAACACACACATAATCATAGTAATTCCTTTAGCGCTTGCCCCCATCAACTATGCAACTGCCTTTTCCAATATTATAAAAGCAGCATATGTGAAAGTCAGCCCAACATGGCTTGACCAGCTTCAACAGCCATTACACCAAGTATTTTCCATTAGCTCTTTGGGAATCTTTTTTTTAAAGTGTAAAATAAAGAGGGAGGCAGCATTACAAATAGTTGCCAGCCCTGTATGGCATGTTTCAACAATAGCATTGTCTCAGCTGATCATTAAATCCAACTCGGTAAAAACACTTTTTCCCCCTTCTTTTTTCTTCCACAAATTTTCTTCTCTATTTTCTTCTTTTTTAATAATGTATGGAATTTATATAGCGCTGAATCTTGTAAAGCAACAAATCAAAGCGCTCAGATTTCATTTCATACCACTTTAAGTCACGGCAGATTTCTCCCCGTGAAATTCGGGCTGCTCTCCCCGGGGAGAGCGGGAGAACACGTCGCCACTTAGCGCTGCGCCACCCTTTCACCCTTTTTTTTTTTTTTTTTTCTGCAGCTGTATTTGTTTCCCTATCAGAGTGGCTTTTTTCTAAGAATTTTGCCAGGGACAACTCTCTTGTTGCCGTGGGTTTTTTTTACGTGCGCTAAATAATTACGTGTAACACACGGGACCTCGGTTTATCGTCTCATCCGAAAGACTAGCGCCCAGACCACCACTCATGGTCTAATGGATGGGGGGAAAAATTTCCGGTCCAAACGGGGTACGAACCGCCGCACACTTCAGACCCGGACTTTTCACTTTCTAGACAGGCGCGTTACCTCTAGACCACCGATTCCCCTCTTTTTTGTGTGTCTTTTTTCTTCTTCTTTTTTTCTTCTTTACATGCATAGTGTAAAGCACCTCTTCATTAATTTTCAGGGGGGGGGGGGGGGTGTCATTTTTTAAAAATCTTTTTTGGTGGGGGTATTTTTCCTCCCATTTTCCCCTTCTTTTTTACCATGGGTTTTCTTCTTTTTTTTAAAAACCATGGCGTTATTTTGTGTGTGCTTTTTTTCAATGGGTGCTACTTTTCACTCATATATGTCAATACTTTTTTTTATAATTTTTACATGAAGTCATCAGTGACAGCAAGTAGGATGTCCTTTGCAGCGTTGTGCGTTGCAAATTCTTTTGCCATTGTTTGTGTCACAGTTTTTCCCCCTAGCTGCTCCACACAATTTTGGGAGTCCTGCACTAGAATGTGCTGGGGATGTTTTCCATGAAGGCGGTGTCCTGCTCTCTTCTGCGACATTGCCGCCATCTGATGTCCTCGGCGACGGCAGCGATGCCCTTGGCGATGTTCTCTGTGGTGGCAGCGATGTCCTGAGCGATGTCCTTGGCAGCGATGTCCTTGGCGATGTCCTTGGCAGCGATGTCCTCGGCAGCGATGTCCTCAGCAGCGATGTCCTTGGCAGCGATGTTCTTGGCAGCGATGTCCTCGGCGACGTCCTCGGCAGCGATGTCCTTGGCGATGTCCTTGGCAGCGATGTCCTCGGCAGCGATGTCCTTGGCAGCGATGTCCTTGGCAGCGATGTCCTCGGCGATGGAGGCGAAGTCCTCCTCCGGGTGGTTGCTGCCAAAATACACATGTTACAACCATCAGTACAGGCCTTTGATATACTTATGGCAACCGTAGTTTTCATACTTATTGACTTATCTAATATTACACACAATCATCATATAACATGTAACCATGTACCCTTTAAAACAAGTCAAAATAAGCAACACATTTTCATTACTGTGCCCGTTTATTTTCCTATGATGTTTATATTTTTGTCCGTTTTTGTGTACGTGCAAAGGAAAAAAACTGAAACAGAAAAGGAAAGCTGACCTGAGACAAATTTGACAGGGCAGCCACAACTAATAAAAGTTATATTTTCCCGCTTCACTTACAAATACAGGATGGTCAAAATGACATATAATTAAAAAATATTGGTTACATTATCACCCATGTCTTAGCTATAAAGCTATTGATGTTACTGAAATCACCACCACCACCACCCAGCAATATTGATGAAAAAAGAAAAGTCTGGTTTTTATGATTTTGTGATTCCAAGAAAGAAGGTGGCAGGTTAAAAATTGAACTAAATTTCAAAGTCCTTGGGATGAGACTATAAACCAAATGTGACACTCCACCATGAAATGAGTCGCTTTGCACCTGATCCACTTTTCTGCTAGGAGCCATTTTAGGCAGGTGGGGGTTAGGTTGACGATTTTGATCGATTATAAAACTATAGCCATTCTTCTACTATGTGCTGAAGTATCAAGTCATAATTTTGTTTACTTTTGCATTAAAAATACATTTAAAAAAATACCCAAGTCCTCATTCTGACCTATTATTTTGATCCTCAACACGCCAATTTCTCATTTTGTCACTTTCTTCAGTCTATTATTTTAATTTGTAAAGAATTTTTTAAGAATTCTCTAATTTTCAATTTTTTTGTATTGGATAGCCTTCTTTATATTGCAGATTAATAACATGTCAATAACTGAAATTTGGCCTCTAGTGCAATGCGACGTATTACGTAGTGGAGTATCACAAATGTGCGAATGCAAGCAGAACGTTAAACCCATTCCACTTTTCAAAGACTAGGCCATTTCATGCCAGTAGGAACGGATGACAAAATCCTAAATGCGGGCACACAGGTGTCGTGTTTAGACACCATCCCCTCGGTCAGAATGCAGCTACCTAAATGGTGGGAGAGGGGGGGGGGAATACAGTCATGTGCAAAAATCTCACCACTGGTAAACCTTGGAGCTCTGGCCAAGGAACAAAAAAATTAAGACCAACAATCAAAAACCAAACAGTTCCAGAAAAAGTGTCATGGTTTCTTATTCATCTTTCTACTGATTAAAAATACTCTGGTTTTTTTTTATGCAACAAAGCTTTGTACAACTTTGGAAACAAATCTGTAAACTTTCCAAACCCAGGCACTGCCACATCAAACTGACCACTGGGCAAAAAGAAATCACTTTCTTCATGTCATCAAATCTTTGGGTAGCCAGATATAACCTGCCTCCAATTTCTGTATCATTGTTCTTTCATTCTTGTGCTCTGAATGAAATCCCCGAAAACTTGTCAGGCAACTTTGCATTATTTGCCCTTTTAAGTGCAATATGGTTTGAGCTACCCACCTGTTCCAGGGGATTCTTCACCTGGAGTTACAGCCAGTGCTGAAGCCACTCCCCGAAAGTCCTTTGAATGAGACTATAAACAGAGGCCCTGTGTGTAAACACATGCAGAACATCTTGTGCAGATGTTAAAATCTGTTCTGCCTTATAAAAGAGACCGTACTGTGTGCCTGCTGGAAATAGGTGACACATGGTTTGGATGCTATAACCGGGTAATTAAGACCATTCGACTTCAATCCTATGTGTCCATGAAATCATACTTTCAAATCTTGGCGGTTGTCTGGTGAATTAAGGGTGGGGATTTTTACAATCACCCAAGACACCTTCAAGCACAGACCTGCCAGTGCCTTCATTCCCTTCGTGGATATACATATGCAGAAGAGTGTTTATTCCATTATCCTCGAAATAAAAAAATTAAAATGATTTTTTTTAAATCCCACAATGCAATGCAACAAGACAGTCTTCAAACAGTTGAAGACCACGGATGTCATTTTGAATTTGGTTGCAAGAGATTTGGTCAACATTTTTCTTTTTTTTTTTTTGCACATTTTTTGGGTGGGGTCATTGGCGCATGAAATTTTAAAAATTTCTAGCTAGAATTCCATTTCAGACATGATATTTCAGTGTACTTTCGAGGTTTAAACTTGTGAAGAAATTTTGAAGTGAGACAAGTCACACTGCCATTAAGCGCCTGACAAGTCAATTGTAACCTAGTTATAAGCAATCACAGAGTTATGAACAATGATCCTCTGCTCACCGATTTTTTCTCCCATACTTTGTGGAAAACTCAGACAACTATTGTCTGTTATGCCAGCAAAAATGCGTCACGCTGGCACAAACATACAGTAAATCAGGCACTGCAATGCTCCCAAATCTAGTTTTTAGGATTATGTGGGCGTCGGTTTGGTTGTTTGCTGTTGGTGTTGGGTTTGTTTTTTGTTTTTTTGGGGGGGCCAAAATAGCATACATTACATATTATTTTGTATCACTGGGAGTTTTAGGTACACATTGGATAAGAAGTTTGCATGTGTGACACTTTTTGAGTACCTTGCCATATCATAAGCAACCTTACTCTAAACTTCAAAGGATTTTTCTCCTTTAATGGAGAGTGCAGGCTATGCTACAGTCTCCACATACCACTTTATAATTTAACACTGTTTCAGTCTAGACCTCAGCACCTAGCTCACATCAATAATTCGCAAAGCTTTGGCCCGGGCCAAAAAAGGAACGGATGAAATGTCATGTTACCTCGTCACGTCCTGGTAACTGACATGTGGTGCTGGATGGCGTGTCTGTTCTCCGACACTGGATTCCAGGCCTGTAGTTCCTGAAAGCAGTTAAGAAGTCATCAGTGACAGGGAAAATGCTCACAGCTCTACTAGCTTCAATCTGATTTCAACTTATCACTGAAGCAATATGTTTATTGCCTCTTCTGCTTTATTAGCTCAAACCTAAAATGTGTTAATCTCATCCGTTAGGGGAAAAAAATCACAGGATTTTTTAAAGATAATTGTACTTCCTTTTTTGCATTGGTTTAATTTTAAAATGATTTTGGAACACTTTGAAACAAAAAATTTACATTTTAAAATGATTTTAGAACACTTTGAAACAAAATTACATTTACTCATTAAAACCCACTGTTGTCTGGATTGACTGTGACCGACTGATCCGACTTCAAATCGAAAAGACCGGATTGACCAAGACAGACAACCAGTCTAAAAAAATTTAATCTCATCAATGAGGAAAAAAATTACAAGGATTTGTTAAAAAAAGTATCACAGCTCATATGTTTCTCTATTAGTTCAGATTTTAGGTGATTTGATAACACTTGGGAACAAAAATTTACAATTACTCCTTAAAGGCATAAAATATTCTGAAGATACCTTCCACTTTCATAGCTCAAATACGACAAGGATTTCATACCTTTCTTCGAACTATAGCCATGCCACTCTTTTTGACTCCAGTTCATGATGGCTGCCACAGCACACATGGCACATGGTTCCAGTTCTACAGCTCCTGAAAGCAAGGGAGTTTGAAATCAGTAACACTGCAAATTCAGTTGGTTTTCTTGGACAAACATGACAGTCACCCGACCATGTTACTTTAAAAGATGTTGAATTAAGGACTATCATTTACATAGTGTGTCATAATGCCCATTCACTTTTTTAGCTCAAATATCAATGATTTAATACTTTTCAAACATGAAATCTGGAACTAGTACATAACATTACAATTTATTTTAACAATTATTTGAATGCAGTTTTTGTTGCTGTTGTTGAAGAATCAATCTACAATTAATGTAAACAATTATGTAAAATATACTAAACACACAAAAAGAGGGCCACAAGTCAATTAAAAAATGTGAAATGGTTTAGTTACAAATGAGATCAGCAGTATTCTCACCTGGGTCTTGATCCCCTTCATGCAGGCAGGTTTATGGAACTTACAGCTGTGATGCTTCCCCTTATTCAGTTGACTGACGGCGCTGGATGTGACTGGAGCTGTTCTGGTGTGTTGACTTTGGCACAGGTGATGCTTCCCATCGTTCAGTTTTTGATGGCGCTGGATTTGACTGGAGCTGTTCTGGTATGTTGACTTTGGCGCAGGTGATGCTTCCCATCGTTCAGTTTTTGATGACACTGGATTTAATTGAAGCTGTCCTGGTGTACTGATTTTGGCACAGGCGATACTTCCCCTCATTGAATTTTCGGTGGCACTGGATCTGACTGGAGCTGTTCTGGTGTGTTGACTTTGGCACAGGTGATGCTTCCCATCATTCAGTGACTGACGGCGCTGGATGTGTGAGTGGAGCTGTTCTGGTGTGTTGCCCTTGGCACATGCAATACTTATTCTTTTATTGATGGCGCTGGATTTGACTGGAGCTGTTCTGGTGTGTTGCCCTTGGCACATGCAATACTTATTCTTTTATTGATGGCGCTGGATTTGACTGGAGCTGTTCTGGTGTGTTCACTTCAGCACAGGCAATGTTTTCCTCTCATTCAGTTTTTGATGGCACTGGACCTGACTGGCGTTGTTATGGAGTATTGACTTTGGCACAGGTGATGCTGACTGGAGCTGTTCTGGTGTATTTGGCACAGGCGATGCTTCCCATCGTTTAGTTTTTGAAGGCACAGGATTTGACTGGGGCTGTTCTGGAGTAGTGACTTGGCACAGACGATGATTTTCATCATTCAGTTTTTGATGGCGCTAGATTTGACTGGAGCTGTCCTGGAGCGTTCACTTCAGCACAGGCGATGCTGGGGCTGTTCTGGTGTATTGACTTTGGTACAGATGACGATTTCCATCATTCAGTTTTGATGGCGCTAGATTTGACTGAGGCTGTTCTGGTGTATCAACTTTGGCACAGGCGTTGATTTACATCATTCAGTTTTTGATGGCACTAGATTTGACTGGAGCTGTTCTGGAGTATTGACTTTGGTACAGGTGATGCTTTCCATCATTCAGTGACTGATAGCCCTGAACTTGAATTATTCCGGCTCTTATTTTGCCTGTTTAAACAGAAACAAGTCCCAAACTTTAGAATAGAATATAAGCAGCATATATTAAAACTAAGCTATAAATCTACATATGATAAATATAAATCAACCAGTTACCATAGCATAAAATGTAGCACACTGGATTCTTGGTTGTTAGGTTGTGGGTCCAAATCCCTTAAGTGGCATAAATTTAGGCTTTTTCCAGTATCTAAATCTAGCCAGCCCTGACTCAGAGCAAAACTTGTGTGCCCAATGGGAGGGCTGGGACCAAAACGTTGAGCGAACTGGGACCCCAAAGCTGCCCATCAAACACTTTACAGATGCACCACTAAGTGTTTAAATTTATTGACCAACACTGCAGGTGCCTGTTACTCTCGGGCCTGGCCTGATCGACAACGCAGAGTGTGTTTTGATAAAACAAAATACTGCTGAGTACATCACTGCTAAGTAGTCTTAAAACTTGGTTAATTTCATGCTGCATAACCATTAAGTATTATGCAGTTTTTGGTGTGTTTTTAAAACCAATCTAGTTGCTCCTTTTGATCAGATATTTTCTTCCATGCCCTAGACAGGCAGAAAAGAGCAAGAAGATTAAACACAAATGCAAACAGAGACTCTAACAAACAGTACTGGAGCATTTTCAAAATGAACAGTCTCCAAGACAGAAAAAGGCAACAAAGCCAAACAAGCAAGGACACACAACCCAGACAGAATTGGCAGGCATAGTTGAAAAAACATGTAAACAAATACACAGTACAAAGGCAGAAAGGTTCTAGTTTAGGTAGTCAAAACGACGACAAAATGAATGGTACCTGATTTTCTTTTTTGTTGGACGTTGTCACAGCACCTAATGGTGGTGGAATTTAGTGGCACTCTCTGGTCTGGTATCATCAGTCCCTTGATGACGGATGCGTTGACCGACAGTTTTCTCTATGCTTGTCCGTCTTCTGCTTGATCAAGCTTGATGAGTTGACTCCCACGTGATCCACACGATTCACAGCCCCATGTGATCCACACAATGACTAACCAGGTTAGGACCCATATGTAATAAAGGCTTGGAAGGAAAAAGCTGAAGGAAATATCTGGAAAATGTGAGGGGCTGGTAAAAACACACCCTCCTAACTAACGTCCTAAAGATGCCAGTAGGTGACATATAGTCACACTACCTCCTAACCAACGTCCCAAAGAAGCCAGTAGGTGACACAGTCACACTACCTCCTAACCAACGTCCCAAAGATGCCAGTAGGTGACACAGTCACACTACCTCCTAACCAACGTCCCAAAGATGCCAGTAGGTGACACAGTCACACTACCTCCTAACCAACGTCCCAAAGATGCCAGTAGGTGACACAGTCACACTACCTCCTAACCAACGTCCCAAAGATGCCAGTAGGTGACACAGTCACACTACCTCCTAACCAACGTCCCAAAGATGCCAGTAGGTGACACAGTCACACTACTTTCCCAAAGATGAAGTCACTCTCCCTCATGACCAATGTCTGAAAAATGAAGTTGCACTCCCTCATAACCACTGCCTCAAAAATGCAGTCCAGCCCTCCTAACTACCGTCCCAAAGCTTGTAGGATATCACTGGCACCCAGATTGCTTCCATTAATCTCTTGCACTAATGTTGTCCCTAGTTTAAATCTAATTCGTTCTCTAAGTTTAAATCTAATTTTTGAGACTAGTTTTTATATACTAGTTTTATTGCATCTACTTTTATGGCCATTTCTAACTCTATTTCTTTATCATTTTTGGCTGGTATCTATTGTCTACTGTCTAATTTTATTCTATCTTTTAGCAAGGATCACGGATGCAATCAGGAATTTGGTGCCCAGTGATAAAGGCAACTGACGGGTTAGTAGTCCAACAGCAAGACCCACCCTTGCAAATCCATCTAATCACCAGTGCTCTAGCTACTTGCCGGATCTCAAAACATATCAACACGTCTTGGTGAACAATGAGAACATTAGGGATAGCAAGAATATCCCCATTCTGAAAACTAAGGTCAAAACTGAGAACTCTGGGGATAGCAGAATACCCCCATTCTGAAAACTAAGGTCAAAACCGAGAACTCTGGGGATAGCAGAATATCCCCATTCTGAAAACTAAGATTGACTAAACCGAGAACTCTGGGGATAGCAGAATATCCCCATTCTGAAATCTAAGATTGACTAAACTGAGAACTCTGGGAATAGCAGAATATCCCCATTCTGAAAACTAAGATCAACTATACTGAGAACTCTAGGGATAGCAGAATATCCCCATTCTGAAAGCTAACGTCGACTATACTGAGAACTCTGGGGATAGCAGAATACCCCCATTCTGAAATCTAAGGTCGATATACCGATAACTCTGGGGATAGAAGAATATCCCCATTCTGAAATCTAAGGTCAACTATACTGAGAACTCTGGGGATAGCAGAATACCCCCATTCTGAAATCTAAGGTCGACTATACTGAGAACTCTGGGGATAGCAGAATATCCCCATTCTGAAATCTAAGGTCAACTATACTGAGAACTCTGGGAATAGCAGAATACCCCCATTCTGAAATCTAAGGTCGTCTATATTGACTCTGGGGATAGCAGAATATCCCCATTCTGAAATCTAAGGTCGTCTATATTGACTCTGGGGATAGCAGAATATCCCCATTCTGAAATCTAAGGTCGTCTATATTGAGAACTCTGGGGATAGCAGAATACCCCCATTCTGAAATCTAAGGTCGTCTATATTAACTCTGGGGATAGCAGAATATCCCCATTCTGAAATCTAAGGTCGTCTATATGAGAACTCTGGGGATAGCAGAATATCCCCATTCTGAAATCTAAGGTCGACTATACCGAGAACTCTGGGGATAGCAGAATACCCCCATTCTGAAATCTAAGGTCGACTATACCAAGAACTCTGGGGATAGCAGAATACCCCCATTCTGAAATCTAAGGTCGACTATACCAAGAACTCTGGGGATAGCAGAATACCCCCATTCTGAAATCTAAGGTCGACTATACTGAGAACTCTGGGGATAGCAGAATACCCCCATTCTGAAATCTAAGGTCGACTATACAGAGAACCCTGGGGATAGCAGAATATCCCCATTCTGAAAACTAAGGTCGACTATACAGAGAACTCTGGGGATAGCAAAATACCCCCATTCTGAAATCTAAGGTCGTCTATATTGAGAACTCTGGGGATAGCAGAATATCCCCATTCTGAAAACTAAGGTCCGATATACCAAGAACTGTGGGGATAACAGAAATTCCCAATCTGAAAATTTAAGGTAGACTATACCAAGAACTCTGGGGATAGCAGAATATCCCCATCCCAAAAACCAAGGTCGATTATACTGAGACATTGGGGATAGCAGAATATCCCCATTCTAAAAACTAAGGTCCAATATACCAAGAACTTTGGGGATAGCAGAATATCCCCATTCTGAAAACTACGGTTGGGCATCTTCCTCTATCCTAATTTCCTTCCTCCATTCCTTACTCTCAAACATAAGATCCAACCCAATATCGCCATTGGTGTCTCACTTCACCGAGTTTGTGGCCAGAAGCTCCAAAGTTGATGGGAAGTTTCTGATAACAAACAAAAAGAAAGGAATAAAATATGACCATAATTTACTCAAGACAGAATAAGAGAATGTGCTTGTGCGTGCGTGTGTGTGTTCGTGCGCGCACGCATGTGTACAGCAGTAACATAGAGAGGGGGAGGGAGTGAGTGGAGAGGGAGGGAAGAGAGAGGGAGAAGGAGCGAGAGAGAGAGAGAGAGAGAGAGAGAGGAGAGAGAGAGAGAGAGAGAGAGAGAGAGAGAGAGCGAGAGAGAGAGAGAGAGAGAGAGAGAGAGAGAGAGAGAGAGAGAGAGAGAGCATGTGGGCATGCAAGAGTGCATGTGGGCACACGCGCTGAACATCTCACGCACACGTGAAAACCGTTCCAACGGACGTTATTGCCGAGTGGTTAAGAATGTTCGACTTCAATCCCATGGGTCCATGAAGTCGTGGGTTCGAATCCCGGCGGCATCTGGTGACTTAGGGGTAGGGTTTTTTATGATGTCCTAGATCAACTTCATGTGCAGCAGACCTGCCAGTGCCTTAATTCCCTGCGCGCGTGTGTACACACACACACGCACCTTCCTTCGGATCCTTCGGATGAGACTATAAACCGAGGCCCCGTGTGCGAACGCATGCAGAACATCTTGCGCACACGTTAAATCCTGTTTCGCTTTTCGAAAGAGTAGGCCATCGTGTGCCGGTGAGAACAGATGACAAAATTTACAAAACCGCATACACACGGGGACTGGATGTAAAAAAAGCACATGAGTGCTTATTCCATTATCCTCGATTTAAAAAAAAAGTCACCTGAGCGCTTTTGTTGCTTTACAAGATTCAGCGCTATATAAATTCCATACATTATTATTACACACACACACACACACACACACACACACATATACACACACATGCAGAAGATCGTACAGATGCTCGTTGAAGATCCTGTAATTCATGTCAGCATTCGGTGGGTTCCGGAAACACAAACATAACAAGCACATACATCCCCGAAGTCGGAATGGGGCTAGGTGGTCTAGAGGTAACGCGCCTGTCTAGAAAGCAAAAAGTCCGGGTCGGGAGTGTGCGGTGGTTCAAATCGCGTTAGGGCCCGAAACTCGACCCCCATCCATTAGACCACGAGTGGTGTATCTAGGCGCTAGTCTTTCGGATGAAACGATAAACCGAGGTCCCGCGTGTTACACAAAATTATTCAGCGCACGTACAAGAACCCACGGCAACAAGAGAGCTATCCCTGGCAAAATTCTTAGAAAAAGCCACTCTGATTGGGAAACAAAGTTGCAGACTAAAAAAAAAAAAAAAAAGAAAAGGGTGGCACTGCTCTTGTGGCGACGAGCTCTCCCTGGGGAGAGCAGCCCGAATTTCACGCAGAGAAATCTCGTGACAAAGTGGTATAAATAAATAAATTCATGGTGGGCAAAAACGGTCCCATACGCAAAATCTCACCAACGGTTCAACCTCGGGGCTCTAGCCCATGAACGGGATAAAACGTTCCACATTTGGAAGAGAAGACTCCTTGTGTACTGGTAGGGGTGGTAGGACTTTTTAAAAAATGAAAACGCATGCACAGGTGTTTAGACATCCTCCATGAAGTCGGAATGCAGCTACCTTAATGGTTCGCAAACGTTCATATCCACAAAAATCTCACCATTGGTGAACCTCGTTGCTCTAGTCAAGGAATGTAAAAAATCAGCAAAAAGTGACAAGTCATGAAAACCGTGAGTGACTGCACTAGGCCAAGCTAAGGCCTAGGACTACAACATCAGGGGATTCAGCCAAGTTGAAAATAATGGCGACCTTGTGTGGTGTTTTTACACTCGAATTGACGTCCAGGCAGCTATGAAAAACAGATAATATTGATAGACCAGAAAATGCAACAGAGACACAAGAATCCTTTCAGTTTGATCCGATTCAAAGAGTTCAAACGTTGCACTACATAAAACAATGCTGTATCAGTGACTGTTGTGCCCACACACTACTGTTGGGCGCCTGCATCTAGGCCCTATTTATACCGTGTCAAAGACTGCCAATTCCAAAGAAAGCTCTAAATACAATTCTGAATATAAAGAAAGGGGCAAAAGTTTATTACGACACACTTGTTATGGACAGTAATCAGCCTAAGTGCTGTGAGAAATGGAATAGTAAAACGTTATATGACCTTAATTGGGGTAAAATATTCATGAAAACTCAAAAAATAAAAGAAAAAACTAAAATGGTTTCAAATAAGGATTATCCACAGGATATTAGCAACAAATATTGTCTTAGAAAAGATGCATGTTGTTGACACTAATAAGTGCACATTCTGCAAATCCGAAAGAGACTATTAATCATCTATTCTATTCATGCAGGATTTCTACCATGTTTTGGAATAATCTTCAGAATTTCTTAAAGAACAATTGCGCTAATGTACAAGATTTGTTTCTTTCAAGAGAGCTAATACTGTTTGGAACTGATTCACGTTCACAAACAGATGATACGCTTGATTATATCATAGTTTCAGCAAAATGTTTTCTCTATAAATGCAAAGTTGACAATAGGTATCCTGTGTTTGTGATGTCAGAAAGTTCTTAAACTTAAACATAGAACGAGGAATACATAGCAAAACAAATATGAAATATATTGACGTTGAGATTAAATAGGCTTATTAACAAAGTCACTGATTGAGATTTCAAAAGATTGTATGCCAAGTTAGAATACATGAGTAACTTGAGCTTTGCATTTAGAAAAAGCTCGTTTCTTACAGGTACTGCGAGGAATGTGACTTGTGGTGGTAAAAAAAAGAATAAAAAATGAAGAGGAGAGAGAGAGAGAGAGAGAGAGAGAGAGAGGAGAGAGAGAGAGAGAGAGAGAGAGAGAGAGAGAGAGAGAGAGATGTGTGGGGTGATGAGTGATGGTGTCTGTGTGGGAGATGGGGTGTGAGAGAGAAGAAGCTATGACTTCAATACTAAGTTGGCTGTAGCAGTTTCAAATGTGGTGTGTGTGGGTGTGTGTGTGGTGTAGTGTGGTGAGTATGCAGCTACATTCTCAAAAGCATAATACTGTGAGAGGTGTGGGTAGAGAGAGAGGGAGGGAGGGGGAGAGAGAGAGAGGGAGAGAGAAGAGAGAGGGAGGGAGAGAGGGAGACAGAGGAGAGAGAGAGAGTGTGTGTGTGTACGCGTACATTAACATATATAATACAGTTTATATAATAGATGCTTTGTATGTTTAGTTACATTACCTTATGTTAAAAATATTATTTTGTTTATATTGTATTTAAAAATGAATTTTAAAAAGTTTTTTTTTTAAAAAGACTGTCAATTGTCCAGGCTTCCTTCCACCCGGCGCTTTTACGTCAACAGGCATTGACGTGCTTTGTGACAAAATTTCATCAACAGTTGTGCCTCCAGATTTCTGCCTCCCTTAGCTACCTCTGTGTAGGGCTTAGGGCCTACCAGTAGGATAGCACTGGCCTAGGCTAGTATGTTTGTGCAAAACAGTGGTGTGTCTGTGTGCGTTAATGCGCGCCTATGCGCGCATGTGTGCGAAAATTGCTGAGTGGGTAAGGTGACAGAGCCTGCCTACCAACATCCATGCCTACTCAACTGAACTCGTCCAGACATACTCAAATAACTATAGCCTACCGGTATACACAAGTGTCTGCAAAAATGTGACCATACTCACAATGATATTTTCGCTGAAATGGCACGCTACCACTGCAGTAGCTGTACAGTAGCATCATCAGCTGCAAGAAGGTTTTTCTCATGTGGGGAAGTCGTACTCTGGCCTCTGGTTCGTGTGGCCTTCCGCTGTCAAGTTAGCTGCCAGTCAAAGGTCAAGGCCTAGGTGGGTTCAAGGTGGGGTTCACATGTCAAGATCGATCAGTAGTACACAAAGTGACCTGCATGTCGTCTTTCTGATGCGTTCCTGTGAGCATAAAGTTTTCTGTTAGTTCTCATTAGCACTTAATTCTAATTGGTGATCAGCACTTTGAATTCTGCTTGGTTTTTATCACATCTCGTTTTTACTCCCATTCAGTGCGTGCGCGCGCGGAAGCATACATGTCTATGCTCACGCACGAGCTTTATGTGCATGCTTGCATGTGTACATGTCCGTGCACTTAAGGACAAGTGTGTCGGGTATGTGTGCATGTGAGCGTGTATGAAGTGTTTACACTCGTGCATTTGTTTCACGTTAATTTCTGTATTCTTTATGCACACGTTTAAGATCCCGTAATTCATGTCAGCGTTGGGTGGATTACGAAAACACGAACATAGGCTTACCCAGCATAGGCTACATCCCCGAAGTCGGAATGCGGCTACCTTGATGGTGGACAAAAACGGTCGCATACGCAAAATCTCACCATTGTTGAACCTCCGAGCTCTGGCGGAGAAACGGAACACACACGCGCACACACACACACACACACACACACTTTTATTGTTGAAAATATGCCCATCGGCCATAAAACCTATTCGGCTGTTCCACCAAATGCATCGACAAGGTTACTGCTTATGCCCGTCAGTTTAGCCTACAAGATGTGATTCTTATCAATTCGAAGTTGCACAATGGCAAATCTGAAAATCTGATCTAAAAACAAAAATGCCCGTCAGTTTCCGTGGATGTGGAGTACACAGCATTTCACTTGCATCATCATTTTCTGCAGCCATCATACATGTAGGCTATGTTGGCAGGAGAGGGGAGGAGGGAGCATCACGCGAGATTGTTTTGTGTAATCTTACTTTCCCTATGGGGTTCACGCCACCTCTGAGACACCCGTTCGAGATGATTTTTCAATACCAATTCCACTCTCCCAGGAAAGTCTTTTGGATGAGACTATAAACCGAGAGCCGAGTACGAACCCACACACGGAACATCTTACCCACAGGCTAAAACCCGTTCCGCTGTTGGAAGAGTAGGCCATTTCGTGCTCGAGAGGATTCCCCCCCCCCCATTATCAATACCAACTCCACTCCCACATACATAAAAATATCGGCATTGGTGAACTTAGGAGCGTAAGGCCACGAACGAAAAAACGTGCGACTTTTTCTCTGATCTGTCCCGAAAAAAACAACCAACATATCCCCGTGTGATAGGGACGCTGTAGCCAAGTGGTTAAGACCTGCTCGACTTCAATCCCACGGGTCCATGAAGTTGTGGGTCTGAATCTCGGTTACGTCTGGTGAATTAAGAAAGGGAATTTTTACAATCTCCCAGGTCAACTTCAAGTACAGACCAGCCAATGCCGTAATTCCCATTGTGTATATAGCCTATGCATCCAAAATATCTTGATATCACGTTAAAGATCCGATTATTCATGTCAATTTTCGGTGGGTTACGGAAACACTACATACCCAGCACGCAATCCCGAGGTCGGAATGCGGCTACTTTAAAGGTGGGCAAAAACCGTTTTGTGTGCGCGTTTGTATTTCTCAAAGCTTGAAAAGTTATTAAAATAACAATACGAAACAAACCCGAGCGTTTAAGTACTCCAAGAACTGCTCATTTTGTTGCTCCAGTTTTCCCATCAATGGATTACTGATCATGACAAAACAATGAATACAAGCTGGCCAAACAGCAAAAAGAACAACAAAAAGATCCCATTGACATGAGAAGATAGCCTAGGCCTATGCATGAAAAATATCTTGATATGCACGTTGAAGATCTATTCATGTCAACGTTTGGTGGGCGCTGACACCGTAATCAGACAGCAGCAGTCGGTGTAGGTTTGAATCTCCAATATGGCGTCTGTTTTATGGTATCTTCCCGGTTCAAGTGGTATGCTGACATGATGGATGATGCTATATAGCCAAGTGGTTAAGACCGACTTCATTCCCATGGTCCATGAAGTCGTGGGTTTGAATCTAGGTGGCGTCTGGTGAATTAAGGGTGGGGGTTTTTACCATCTCCTCGGTCAACTTCAAGTGAAGACCTGCCAGTGCCCTAATTCCCTTCGTGTATATACACATGCAGAAGCTGAAACATGCACGTTAAAAACCATATAATTCGTGTCAGCATTCGATGGGTTAAGGAAACAGGAACGTACCCATCATACATTCCCGACGTCGGAATGCTACAACCATAATGGTGGGCAAAAACTGTCCCATGCAATGTGCAAAAACTCTCCATTGGTGATCCTCTGTATCCAGGAGCGAAAAATAAAAATAAGGGGCTTGTCACAAATTTTACAGGGATTTCTGGACTATGGTATCCTCACGTCGTAACGAGAGGCCTGAATTTTGGAAATGATGGCGGGAAAACATGTAGGCATACACTGAATGCTATTACTAGGCCTAGCCATCGTTTTGAATGAAGCACACAGCGAGCAGACGATCGCCTCAAATAATTCGAAACTTGTTGGATAGACGGCAAAATGGAGAACTGCATAATATGGAGCGTAGCTTATGCACACGTTAAACCTATCATTATTCTTTCCTACAAATGTTCACTATAGCCTGAAAAGGTATGGAGTCAACAATATTCAGCTTGCTCAAGACACTTCCTGAAATACAATGCAGTGCCCCAACACACCTTAAAGAGTCTTAAAAGTAAAAATCGTGTCATAGCAGAAGGAGGGCACAGAAATCTTGCCCCACCTTTATAATCTAATCAAGTTCTTTTTTTGAATCGGTAATAAAACAAAACCAAAACCAAACCATTAATCCTGCTTTCCGAAATATTTTTTATCCTAGACATGTAAAAACAATCAAGAATACTAAGCAAAGCTTCATAAATAAACAATAGCAGCAGTTATCTGTAGCCTCAGATCAAAGTTGTTCGAGGGGTAGTTTCGTTCGTCTTGTAGACCTGGGCTTGTATAGGCCACGGTCAAGTAAAGGGTGTCGTTATTGCTGCTGCTTGCTGTTGCTGCTGCTGTTGTCTGGTAAGTAGAGAAGAGTATCTGCCGGAACCTATTGCAGTACTTGTACGTAACTACTGCTTTGTGAGTGAACAGTCATCATGAACAATGCATCATGGGACACCAGCGCTGACAGTGACAACTTGTCAATGGAGAGCTCACAACTCTCTTTATGTTACGGGATAGCCTAGTGGTTAGAACATTGCGCTCATAATCTGACGACCCGGGTTCGATTCCCGTTCTAGGGGATATTTTCCCCTAGAGTTAACATCAGTGCAGACTCCACTCTCCCACAAAAGTCCTTCGGATGAGACGATAAACCAAAGCCCCGTGTGCAAACGCACGCAGATCATCTTGCGCACATGTTAAATACTGTTCCGCTTTTCGAAAGAGTAGGCCATTGTGTGCCGGTGGGAACAGATGACAAAATTTACAAAACCGCATACACACGGGCACTGGATATTAAAAAAAGCACATAAGTGCTTATTCCATTATCTTCGATAAAATAGAATAAAATAAATAAATAAAATATAAACAATAGGGTTGCACAGCATCATTACGCTTGCATAGCACTGTTGCTTAAAGAACTGTACTATTTTTAGTTGGCCCGCGGGGCCAAAGTGGGATGACTTGCGACCACAGTCCCTAAATCGGATATCCCCGCTGGGACTATAATTAGTTAAGCTGTTGGTCCTTCACAGGAGGCTACAAAGCTGAGGTTACTATTTCAAAACCAGCTAAAAGCTAGATATGCAATAGAAAAATTTAATGCAAGAATAAGTGGTAAATTGACAGACTTTCTAAATGCTTGGAGTGCATTTGAACCAATTGTATTCGAAACGGATCAGACGTATGTATAAGAAAATCTGACAAACTTGTGAGAATATTGCAAACTCATTAGAGTATTTTTCATCGCTATGATAGCTGTTTACATTGAAGAGTTTGTTTACATCTATCCATAGTTGCTGAATGTTGAATGTCTCATGGCCTTAATGTTCCTTTGTGTGCGTATGTTGTATTATATATGTAAAATGTTTGCTTTAAAAAGGATTTTTTTTTTAAAAAAAGGCTGAGGCTACATGTGTAAATGCATGGGTTTTGGGGTGAGGGTGGGAGTAGGGTTCGTAGCTTGGTTAGAGGCTTTGAGGGCCACCAATGGTGAGATTTTTGAGTTTGCGACCGTTTTTGCCTACCATTTTTAAGGTAGGTAGCCGCATTCCGACTGTGGGGGATGATGTATACTGGTATACGTGCATTGTGTGTGTGTGTGTGTGTGTGTGTGTGTGTGTGTGTGTGTGTGTGTGTGTGTGTGTGTGTTGTGTTTATTCTTTTTAAAAATTTTTTAATTCTTTTCTTTCGAGGATAATGGAATAAGCACTCATGTGGGTGGGGTTTTTTTACATCCAGTTTCCGTGTATATGCAGTTTTGTAAATTTAGTCATCTGTTCCCACTGGCACACAATGGCCTACTCTTGCAAAAAGCGGAACAGGTTTTAACGTGTGCGCAAGATGTTCTGCATGCGTTCGCACACGGGACCTCGGTTTATAGTCTTATCCGAAGGACTTTTGAGGGAAGTGGAGTCGGCACTGACGTTGACTCCAGGGAAAATATTCCCCTGAAAGGGATTCGAACCCGGGTCAGCTATCACAAGCGCAATGCGGAACACTCTAACTAACCAGACTATACCCCCCCCCTCCCCTTGTGTGTGTGTGTGTGTGTGTGTGTGTGTGTGTGTGTGTGTGTGTGTGTGTGTGTGTGTGTGTTGTCATCTGTTCTTACTGGCACGGATGGCCTACTCTTTCGAAAGGCAGAGTGGGTTTGAACATGTGCGCACAAAGAACATTTTACGCACAGTCAAATAAATACATTTTTAAAGTGGAATAGTAGGCCTGCTATGGCTTGTGGCACGGATCATACTGCTCTGAAACCGGCCTGTTCTTCGTTGATGGTCTCCTCAGCTTCAGGCTTTGGTCTGTTCAGGAGGATTCTTAGCCCGACTTTGCTTGGATGGCTGATCAGGCTGACGGTACGGTAGTTTTGGCATAATTGTAAGTTGCTTTTCTTCGGGAGAGTGATAGTCAGGGGCTGTGCCTAAAGTGTTGGCCACTCCCCTGTCTGTCAGATCTTATTGCAGATGGTGAGTAACACCTCTGTCATGGCCTCTCCTCCTGCCTGGACCAGTTCTTATGGAATGTTGCCCACTCCTGCTCACTTCGCTTTCTCTCGGGATTTTACTGCTCTTTTCAACTTCCTCCCGTAGGATGGGGTAGCTGCTGTTGTAGGTTGGTAGAGAGACATCTAACACGATACTGCCGGTTGAAAAACCTTGGAATTCGGGCACACACACACACACACAAAAGAATGCCAGGCCCTAATCTCTCATGACAACACAGTTAGGGATTAACGATCCTCGCTGAAACGGATAGGCCCTATAATATCAATACCTTCAGTTCATTGCCGGTCGACGCCACTTACTCCCTTCCCGACACGGTCCATTCTGCTGTGGATCAACATGTTGTGCTGTCCAGCACAGCCCAGCTAAAAGCTGTACAAATGTTGATGGTCTTTCTCCCCCAGTCAGGGGCTGATCACATTTCAAGCATGGGAACACCCATGTCGGTATGAATACAAAACCCCTCACCTACCCTGCTCCTTCCATATCTTTGCATTCCTTCTTCCAACACACTGAAAGCATGCGTGTAGAAGCAAAGAGTTTGGGGGTTACTGCAGTTGCAAATATACATACGAATGTGAAAGAGAGAGTGCAACAAGCGGCACACTATGTCCTTAAACATACGCACAAGCATGTAAATACACATGACGTGCGTGTACGCGCGCGCGCGCGCGCACGCACGCACCACACACACACACACACACACACACACACACCACACACACACACACACACACACACAATACAAACAAGACACAACACACAACACACACACAACACACACCAACACACAAGCCAAGTCCAGACAGTGCAAACTACTATTCTCAAGACCTGCCGCTTTGACAATCTCTGTTTACCAACAGGTCAGAAGAATGAAAAACACCCCCAGGAGCTCCTGCTGTGAAATAAGCTCGGTAGCCATTGGGAAAATCTCTCATTAAAACGTGCTCGGCAGCTAGCAGAAGAAAGGAAACCGGTTGTTAGCACCTAAGCACTTAACAAACCCTGCGGAGACACACTTACAGTCTCACCCTTTTTGAGGAACAAGCTGTGGTCAAACAAAGTGTGAGAACCGGCCATTATAGCCGGTGTGTTGACACCTTTCTGCACGCTCATTACTTTGACCACAGGACCTAAGGAGGATCAAGAATGGGGGATTTGGATTTTTTTGGGGGGTGGTACCTGCTGTCCTGTTCCCGCCCTGCTGATCCCACGCTGCTCATTTCTATCTTTTCACCCAGCCATACCAGGCTTGCTCATGTCACATCCTCAGTCAAAGCCCACAAGGAGCTTATCAACGTTAGGCCGCTGTGAGGCCACCGACTGGGAGGGCTATGCTAACTGGGCGTTAATTGGGCCCGAGAGATGCAGACACCTGCAGTTTAGCAACACACTGAAAACTACATTCGTAGAAAGGATGATGCTCAACTGTGTGGTCCCGGTCTTCCCACTGAGCACATTGTAAACTCACTGTGGTTAAGAGCCAACAAAAGAAAAAAAAACACATACACAAAAATCCAACAAAAATTCCTAACAACAACAAACAGAAACAAAACAACAACAAAACTCTATGACTCTTATGGAACTCGAACTCGCGACCTTCCAGCTGGGAACTCAACGCGCTAACCGTTGTGACACAACAGCTGGTGGAGGATTTGGAACAATTATTGCTCAGTGGAGCTGGAGAAGGAACAATCAGTTAACCTTTTC
>CM054144.1:46539230-46554230 GCA_028751875.1 Rapana venosa
GAGAGGCGAGGACCTATCCTTAACGATGTGTATGACGGTGAGACAAGTACATGATTATTCATTGTGCATAGATTCTACTGTTCTCACAGAGACTGTATTCAAACAGAATCAATGGTGACGGTATGGAGTGGACCACAGAGGCTGAAACAGGGTAACTGCGCGAGTAGGCGTACCAGGTGATACATTTGTTTGTGGTGGTTTGCAAGTGCGTGCGTGCGTGCGCGCACCGCGTGTGTGTATGTGTTTTCAGAGTGGGTTTGGCAAAGCAACGGATGCCATCACACCTGCGCAAAAAACAAACAAACAAACAATCAGATTTCTCCACCCACAGAGTTTACCATCTCACAACAATTCCCAGGTATGATGAGCGAGACAGAGAGCATAATACTCTGGGTAGACACACCGGGCGTTAATTAAGCTGGGGAACGCCCAGCAACATCTAGAGAGTAAGACAGTCAACATTGTAGCAGCTGTTTACTTGACTACGGCGCGGAGACAGGTTTTTACCCAGGAACAAAAAGATCTGCCATGAGGCGAACTGAAGCGAAAAATGTTTTTAAGTTGTAACGAGGATATAATCCGTTTCAGAGTCAATACTTAATCCCCGACTATGTTGTAATGGGGGATTAGGACAATTTCTGACCCAAATTCCCAGCCATACTAATAGGCAATCCCCTTTCCCTCCCCCCCCTTCCCTCCCCCCCTCCCCCCCTCACCATGTTTACTGAGACTAACCTGGTCAGTTTATTTCGTGGGTGGTCTGTCTCCGTCCTTTTTATTTTATTTTTTTAAAGTCTATCTTTGTGTGTCAGTTCGTGTGTCTTTGTGTCTGTGTCTCCATAGGGCTTGATAGTTTGTGTCTGATTCTTGTCCTCCCTTCTGTATAGGTATTATAGTGTTTGTACGAGATTCCGAGGAGTTTGCGATAGCATCTCGACCCCTTGGCAGGTACTCTTTTCTACAGGCCTGTTGTTGCCCATGCCCTAGACTTCAGCTAGCCCACCGTTACTCTCACATCTCAAACTGTCACTCACCGTAGACTTGTAGAATTCATACCAACTCCAGAAAGCCACCCAGGACTACCCAGATAACGGGAGAGCGCGTCAGTCTGATCTTTTGAGCTGAACGGGAAATATTTGTCACTTGGTGTGGTCATCATCATCATCATCATCATCATCATCATCATCATCGTCGTCGGTGTCGTCGTTTTCGTCGATCAATTATACATCATCATCATGTATCATCAACATGACCGTTGTTGTTCGTCGTCATGCTACCTTATTATTTTTTTATGATAATAATGATGTAGGTATGCGATTTTGTATGTTGCGCTGCTCTTATCTTTTCTTCTTCATGTTAGTATATATAATTCATTGCATGTTATTATATTATTATTATTATTATTATTCTAACATCAAACCACACAATTTTCTCAAGCTGACCCCCCGATTATCCTGCAGGAAAACATCATAATTATTTGTAATACTGCCTTGCACTTCATGGAAACACAGACAAAACGCGCGTGCTTACGAGCATACAAATGCACGCATTCACACACGCATTCGCGCAATGCATAGGTGCACGCGCGCGTGTGCAGCAGCAATCCTGAGTATTGACAGAAGAGCAACTGTCATGATGGAAGGAGGGGGGGGGGGGGGGGGCGGGGGGGGGGGAGGGAAGGTTGGGGGGGGGGGAGGGGCGGGGGGGGGGGGGGGGGGGGGGGGGGGGGGGGGGGGGGGTGGAAGGTGGGGGTCTCCAGCTCAGGCAACGTCGTGCATGTTTGTTCTTAACGCCTGTGCTGGCGACCTGCCATGCCCTGTACTGCCTGCCTGCCTGCCTGCACTTATGCCTGCACTGATGCCTGCCTGCACTGCCTGCCTGCCTGCACTGCCTACATGCACTGCCTGCCTGCATTGATGCCTGCTTGCACTGTCTGCCTGCTTGCACTGCTGCCTGGTTGCTTGCTTCTTTCCCAGCAGCTTGTTTGAAGACAGATTATCGGGGCCTGTCTGACCCCCTGTCCTTCACATAGCCCGGCTGCCCTGCTGCTAATTATGTTTGTTGCTTTTCGGATTAGGGGCCGGCCCCTTAAAGCCCCTCTGCCATTCTGCCCTTACACTTGTGTGCAGGGAAGGGGCTGTGGGCGAAGTAGCAGCGCGTGTAATGCAGAGGGGTTGCTTGTTTGGTGGAGTGGGTTTTGTAATGGGAAGGACGAAACTGTATGCACAGAGGAACTGGGTGTTAGGGGATAAAAGTGCATGGGTCGGTTATTCATTATCCTTAATGTGGTTTAATGTGGTTTGAGGTTGGGTTTTTTGTTTTGTTTTATGTTGTTTTTTTTTTTTATTTGTTGTTTTAGTGATGTGAGTTCTTTTGTCTTGCTCCCCCCCCCCCCCCCTCTCCTAAACCCTTCTGTGTCAATAACTGATATTCTTCCTTCCACGCACAATGCAATGTTTATGACCTCCAGCAATACTTACACCGTGTATGAATGATCTACCAGCATACGGGCTCGAGAAATCATGGGAGAGAGAGAGAGAGGGGGGGTGGGGGGGGGGGGGGGGGTGGAGACAGACAGACAGACAGAATCACAAGCACGCACTCATTACCCACACATAAACTGAAACAGAGAGAATCGTGAATGGGTACTACAATTATTTTCATATGGGCCCAATTTTAATGAAATACAGAAAAGGAATACCTAATACCAATATTTCAAGAGAAACATAGCACAAAAGATAAAGAAAGAAAGATAAGACAGACAAACCGACAGACCGAGAAACAGACTGACAAGTCACATATTCAGAAACAGGCTGTTGTCCTGTCCAGGTATGTATGCTGTGCTTGTTGTATTTTGTGACATTTTTCTTGAGTAAATTCTGGTTAAACCAAACTGGCAGGTATATGATTTCTTTTATCGAGCAAAACAAAACAGAATAGATATGATTCAAATACCTGTTAAAAAAAATCAACAACCCCAAAACCCCAGTCTTCTCCCCCCCCCCCCCCCCCCTCCCCACTCCAGAGGCTCCCTGTGGTGTGAGTTTCTCAGGAAAGTTGAAAACACAGATATACTATACTCACCTTGCCAAACGCTTCCGTTACTTTTAACTTGTGTCTTTTCACCTTCAGACCTACTCAGGGTTCGTGTGACCAGAGCCCAAACATTGGCACGATCTCTTTCCAACCACTCGCGGTGGGGATCTGTACAATCATACAGTTTTAGCCAGTACGAGGACTGTGTTGTGTCGGGCTTCAGACTCTAGTTGTTCCCTGCCTGTCCACATCTGGATCTTTTATCTTGATGTTCATTTTGGGCACTCCCAACCACTACTTTTGCCACCCCTACCTATCGCCATGTCATATTCAAGCCTTCAACAATGATATGTAATCCTTCATGGTGAAACGAGTCATAACTGGCCCGACCAACTTCAGGGATGATTGGGGGGTGGGGGTGGGGGTGCAATGTGAGGCCCTTTCACTTTTTTTCTTTTTTGTATTTTGTTTTTGTTGACAAAATGTGTTCCTTACACCCTCAGCTTTCACGTGGCAGTATCCATTTGTTCAAAAACAGTCACTGTATTAGTGAAAGTTGAGATTTAAATAGTCAGATAGTCTGAATCAGAACTAATGCGTGCAATTTTAATGTCATGACAGCTTTCTTAAGGTACCTGCCAGCACACCAGCCCGCTTCGAAAGGCAGTAACTTGAATGATGTCCCCTATGGCATTCGTTTTTACATCAAAACTTATCAGCAAAGGCTGCACATTTTAGATAAACGCTATTACCTTAATGGTGGGTAAAAACGGTCCCATACGCAAAATGTCACTGAAAGTGAACCTCAGAACTCTAGCCAGGTAACCCCAAAAATACATGTATCTCAACTTTTGGACAAGTTAAGGCTGGTTTTGCAGTAGATGATTGCAAATACTGAAACTATTATTCTTATTGTTGTTATTATTTATTATTATCATTTTCTATTTAAAAAAAAGTAACTGGCTCTTAGAAGCAAAAATGATTATCCAATTTAAAAAACATGTCTGCACTTGATGCAGTCTGACTAATCCTCAATACTTCAGAAGTAGTCCAAGCTCTCATTTGGACTTCAATAAATCCTCAAAAATCTCAACCATTGGTGAGCCTCGGAGCTCTCTCTAACCGAGGAACGCAAAAAAGCCATCTTCAATTTGTTTCGGGTCAAAGAACAAAAGCAGAAATAAAAGTGAAAGCTCTCAACGACCCGTGTCTGAGGCTGCAATACTTTTTATTTTTCCGCCATGTACCACCATCTGACTGTAGAATGTGACAAACACGACTGCTTTCTGTGATGTCGTTGTACTTGCCAAAAAGCGTTCTGAGGCGTGACGTCAACACGCGCCACATTGAATTACTTTTCCTTTTTAGTGATAATTATTGGGGAGGGGGGTGGGGGGTCTTGGTGGTTTTTTTTAATGGAGGAAATGATCGGAGTGGGTCGTTACAGTGTTAACAGTCACGCAACTGTGTTTCCGCTGTGACAGATCAAAGCCTGTGAGGCTTGATGGACCGTGAAGTGGGCGTGTTGACGGGATATTATGGGGAGTCAACTTCATTAACACAGTTTTAAGTCAGTTTTTTTCCTTCTTCTTCTTGCTAAATGTGTGTGTGTGTGTGTGTGTGTGTACGTGCGTGCGTGTCTGCTGGTCGGTCGATCTCTGTCTCTATGCTGTCTTTTTGTGGCTCTGTCTCTCTCTGTCCCTCTTTTTTTCCCTCTCTGTCTGTCTGTCTGTCTGTCTCTCTCTCTCTCTCTCTCTCTCACTCTCTCTCTCTCTCCTCTCTCTCTCTCTCTACTCTCTCTCTCTCTATCGTTAATTTTCCTTAAATCTACATGTTGAATGATACTCCTTTGCCGTCTCTATCTACATGTAATTGAAAAATGTATCTCCTGTAATGCAATTCTACATAAATGATTGTTTTGTTTCAACTGTACATGAGTTTCGAAAAACAAAATCTTCACTTAGCTGATAAACTTGATGCAAAAATTAATAATCACGCGAAGTTTTTTGTTGTTGTTGTTCCTCGGCTAGAACTTCCGAGGTTTACCAATGGTGAAATTTTTGCGTATGTGACCGTTTTAATTACACGTTTAAATTTAAAGTTTCTTTATATTTAATGCCTGGAGTACCATCTTTGTGAAAATGTTTACCAGTCACCAAGCGTAAAAAAGTGATAATGTTTTACACCTTGCCACAACATTTTTGAAGTCAGATTTTACATTTTCATCAGGTTGTGTGGGGAACGAGATAAAATACTTCTTCTTCGTACTATGTCATTAAAAGTTCCAGCCACACACAAAATGTCCCTTGCCTTCAAGAGACTCTTTTCTATGTACAATTATCTAGTGAAGAATCTTCCTGACACAGTGACCTCTTTCCAGTATAGGTCCTGTGTTCAGTTTATATAGTTCGTACATACGTACTACTTGCAGTAAACAGACGACAGTATCAGATCTTTATCTTCTTCCTTTTTTTCCCTCTCCACGCTTTTGTCCTTTTCATTCGTTCTAACTTTTTTTCAATCAAGATTTCGGTCCCCCTCCCCCCCTTCTCCCCCCCCCTTCCCTCTCTCTCTCTCTCTCTCTCTCCTTCTCCTCTCTCCTCCCCTCTCTCTCTCTCTCTCTCTCTCTCTCTCGTTAAATAGCATAGTAATAATTAAAAGATATCAAAGAATATAATAGGGCTTTTAAAAAGTGTTACGTTATAACACTCTCTCTCTCTCTCTCTCTTCTTCCTCTCTCGTTCTCTCTCTCCTCATCTCTCTCTCTCCTCTCTCTCTCTCTCTTGTCAAACAGCGTAGTATATGATTAAAATATATCAAAGTTTATAATAGGGCTTTTAAAAAATGTGTTATGATTATGACACTCTCTCTCTCTTCTTTTTTCCTTCTTTCTATTTTCCCCCTTTCCTATGTTGCTAATTTGATTCTCATGTCCTTAAACGGGTGCTCTACCAGTTAAGAGCACCTCATTTGCATCAAATACCAAAAAAAAAAAAAAAAAAAGAAGAACAGGAGTTGTTTCTCTGTATATTTCAGTTGCTTTTATTGCTGCAGGGAACAGAAAGCTTATCTTCATTTTCTTTCTATCTAACCCTATGGGTTTTTGCCCTCAGATCCGGCTGATATTTCTTGTGTTATCTTCTTTGTATCTATCTCTGTTGATTTCCTCAGATCCGGCTGATATTTCTTGTGTTATCTTCTTTGTATCTATCTCTGTTGATTTCCTCAGATCCGGCTGATATTTCTCTGTATGTCTTCTTCTTTCTATTTCTGTGGGTTTTTTTCCCCTCAGATCCGGCTGTTATTTCTCTGTGTTATCTTCTTTGTATCTATCTCTGTTGTTTTCATCAGATCCGGCTGATATTTCTCTGTATATCTTCTTTGTATCTCTGTTGATTTCCCCAGATCCGGCTGATATTTCTCTGTATGTCTTCTTCTTTCTATCTCTGTTGTTTTCCTCAGATCCGGCTGATATTTCTCTGTGTTGTCTTCTTTGTATCTATCTCTGTTGATTTCCTCAGATATGGCTGATATTACTCTTTATATCTTCTTTGTATCTCTGTTGTTTTCTTCAGATCCGGCTGTTATTTCTCCGTATATCTTCTTTCTATCTCTGTTGTTTTCCTCAGATCCATGTGATATTTCTATGTATATCTTCTTCTTTCTATCTAACCCTCTGTTTTCCCTCAGGTTTTCTCTGAGTGTATGTCACTCTTTCCTCTCTTCAGGTTTTTTTCTCTCCTGTCCCCTCTACATGTCTCTGATTCTTCACATGTCTATCACTTAGCTCCCCCCCCCCCCCCCCCCCCCCCCCATCCTCTCTCGCCTTCCCTGTCACCTTGTCCTTTATTCTCATCTCGTCTGTATACATTTTGTGCCCTGCTTTATTTTTCCCCTATGCATTTTAAAGCCAGAGCAATCTACACTTTGTTTGCCTGTGTGTTGCTCTCTTCCTTGCTCACATAGTTATTGTCTGTCGGTCTGGTCTGTCGGTCTGGTCTGTCTGTATTTGTCTGTGTCTGTCTCTCCCTCGCTATGTCTCTGTCTCTTCTCTGTCCGTCTCTCTCCTCTCTCTCTCTCCTTTACTCGCTCTGTCTGTCTCTCTGTCTATCTCTGCCCCCCTCCCTTTCTCTCTCTCTCTTCCTCTCTCCCATCCCCACTCTCCCTCCCCTGCCACCCTCCCTCTCCCCCCTTCTCTCTCTCTCCACCCCTTCCCCCCCCCCCCTCTCTCACTCTCTCTCTCCAGTATCCAAATCCCCCTTCCTTAAAAAAAAAAAACTGTCACTCTTGGGTTGTTGTTTTTTTTTTACCTCAGGTAAGCTCTTGTTGGGGTCTAGGGAATGGAAGATCCCTCATGATGTAAGTGTTTGACAGGTGAACTGTGGGCTCCCGGCAATAAGGGGGCTGGGACATGACTAATCAGCACAGCACGCCTCTCCCAATGTCTGGAGTGCCCTGGAGCTTAAAGCTGTCCTTCACTCGGGGGTCTAAGGGTTGATCCGCTGTTGGCTTCAGAGTGGCACGAAGTCATTGGTTGTGGCTTGGCAATCCAATAAGCAGGAGTTGTTTTGGGGTTGGGTTTTTGTTTTCGTTTTTTGTTGATGGTTGTTTGTTCTGATTGGGATGTAAGTGTTGAATATGTGTGTGGATTTTGGTGGTGGTGGTGGTATTGGTGGTTGGTTGGGGTGGGGGGTGGAGGTTGTCTTGTAATTGTTGTTTTCCTTCTTTGTTCGTTTGTTGTTGCTATAGTTGTTGTTGTTGGTGGTGGTGTTGGCGCTGGTCTAGTTGTCGCAATTGTTGTTTTCCCTCTTTGTTCGTTTGTTGTGTTGTTGTTGTTCTTCTTCTTCTTCTTCTTCGCAATTCTTCTTCTTCTTCTTAGTTCTTCTTCTTCTTCGCAATTCTTCTTGGTCTTCTTCTTCTTAGTTTTCTTCTTCTTCGCAATTCCTCTTCTTCTTCTTCTTTTAATTCTTCTTCTTCTTAATTCTTCTTCTTCGCAAATTCTTCTTCTTCTTCGCAATTCTTCTTCGTCTTCTTCTTCTTAGTTCTTCTTCTTCTTCTTCTTCGCAATTCTTCTTCTTCGCAATTCTTCTTCTTCGCAATTCTTCTTCTTCTTCTTCGCAATTCTTCTTCTTTGCAATTCTTCTTCTAAATTCTTCTGCTTCTTCGCAATTCTTCTTCTTCTTCTTCTCTAAGTTTTAGCTCCACACAAGTGTTGGTGCCGATGATAAAGTTGGTTGTGGTTATAACAGGGGTACCCACGTGGCACTTGCGTTATTTGTCTATGGGTCCCATTCCATTGTAGTTGGGTGTTTTTTTAACATGATCTCGGTAATCAGACAGCAAATCAGGAAGTTAAACAATGTCATGAATCGACAAAGTTACATGTTTCATTTTACGGTGCTACAGTGTCCATGCTTGTTAAGGAAAGTACTTTGGAATAGCGTTAACCAAATACCCCTAAATGACAACAAACAAATTTTCTCAGATACCAGGGCAGTTTTACATAAGAATTTTCCTCGCAACAATATGCCATAATAGCCCATATCTGTAGAACTATCTCAATTCACTGTTCAAATGGTAAAACTGGACACTTATAAAAGAAAATTTAGCAAGAATGCAACGTGCACTTGTTAAAGATTTGAAAAAAACAATATCCTCTTAGAATGTTCTGGTTTTCTTGACATTTTACCCTCTTTTGAAAGTGGAAAAATGGTTATCATCCATTCTCTCCAAAAATGTGTTAGGATTAAAGATAACATCATTGTTAAATCATTATGTGTTCAGTACAGATTCCTTCGAATTATTTCAAGCTTGTTTGTTAACCAACGGTGTTTGTTGGTAGTTGATGTATTTGTTGCCCGTTTAAAGACTACCACATAGACACACATACCCACGTACAAACAGCAACCACTTGCAAGCATATGCCCACACACGTTCGCGCACACATGCACAAAGGAGAGAGAGAGAGAGAGAGAGAGAGAGAGAGAGAGAGAGAGAGAGAGAGAGAGAGAGAGAGAGAGAGAGAGAGGAACGAATCGCCAGTGCATGCACAGAGTATAGTCAAGAAGAGAAAAGCCCGACAGAAAAATTTTTTAAAAAGAAATCAAACGCTCTGACATCTGCAGATTTCTTTCATTCACGCTGGAGTTCAATCGATTTTATTTCAGATCTTTACCACTTCCTCTGCGACCTTCTCGCTCCGTGCTCCTCTTTCAGCCAAACAATTTCTCCTTCCCTCCCCCCTCCCCCACCCCCCTGCCTCCCAAATCCCCCTTTTTTCAAATCCCCACATATGAGACGTCATGGATAGCTTTGATCTGCAGACCGCTAGCACAATATGAGATTGTCATCAACTCCCAGTGATTTAGACAGTCACGTTCCCCAAAGCTAATGCACTGTCAGACATGTGTATAAAAACGATCAGTGCTGCTTGGGTTCAGCTAAACGCCTAGCCTTTCAAATGGGCGGCAATGGGGTTTTGTTCCAGGGTCGTTTTGTGCCCCTTGTGCAGGCTGCCTGCCTTGCGTGGCTAAAAAAAAACGGCTGGTGGGCGGTTTGAATCCCCCGTTATATACTATTGTGGTGTGCTGGCTTTTAATGGAAGGGCACGATTGCGTTATTTGATTTTTTTTAAGGGGGGGGGGGGGGGGGGGGGGGGGGGGGGGGGCTCTGCTCTTTGCCGGCTTTTTCCTGATCTACCTTTTTTTTAAAAGTAAAAAATAGTGCGAGATTGTTGAAATTAACTATTTATGTTGCCTGACTGTTCTCCTTTTCCCTCCCCTTGGTTGTATCAAATGCAATGCAAAACACACACACACACACACACACACACACCACACACACACACACACAAAATATATATATATATATATATATATATATATATATATATATAGAGAGAGAGAGAGAGAGAGAGAGAGAGAGAGAGAGAGAGAGAGAGAGAGATTAAACTATGAGATTTTCAAAGTGTGTACGTTGTTCTTTGTGTAGACTTCCATCCAGAACCTGTAACATTGAACAATCCCCGCTAGCTTTCACACAAGTCCATTTACGCTGGAGCGTGCAAACATCCTTTGCTTATTGATTGATATAAACCCCCCCCACCCCCCCCCCCCCCCCCCCCCCCCCACAGACCTCTGCACAAGCTACTGCGGGACCCCGTGCCCTTGGATAAAGCTAACAAAAAATCTGGCTCTTTTTTTTTTTTTATTGCGAGTGTGTGATAAATGTCTGAACAATTGGCTGTGATGTAAGCCCAAGTGTGCGGACACGAAAATATAGGCAGCCTCAGCTCATTTTTGAACACTGTCATACCAGAATAGTTATAATCAGCATACTTTCTGCTTTTAGTACACACAAACAAGATTAAAACATTTACAGATACGGTGCTTGTGGACTTGAACTGGTTTCTTCTTCGTTGTCGAGCGCTCAGACAGCAACTATTGTTGGCTGTCATAATTATGAACGAAAATGCGTTACGCTGCCGTTCAGCACCTGTCAAGTCAGGCCCAGCGCATCCGCCTTTGGCTTGGGAGATAATGGTTATCTGTTTAAAGTCTTTCTGGGGAAAAAAGGCAGGAGAACGGACCAAAAAGGCAGAAAATAGACAAACAGGAGGTGACAGGAATAAAAGGAACTGGAAATGTACTTCATCGCGGGGTGGGTTGGTCTTCTAGAGATTACGTACTGGTATAGAACAGGGTAGGTCGCGGGTTTAATCCTCCATCAGAGCCCAGACTCTTCCTCCAATCACTAGACTTTGAGTATGGGTCTGGGTGCTAGTCTTTTAAATGGGACGATTAAACCAAGGCAAGGCCCCTATGTGCACATACACATTTGGCACACTTAAAAGACCCCTCAGCATCAAGACAGTCATGTCTGGAAAAATTATGCAGGAAAAGGTCACTCTCATAGGGAAATAGATACACTATGCAATACATCACGATACAATGAAAGGGAACAATTACGGGCTCAAAAAGGCCAAATATATAATGGGAGACAACCGAGTCAATAATGACAAATTTGTGTTCATTAATCTAATCAAAAGAACATTGTAAATAGGAGATAATTTCTGAAGAAATTAAATAAACCCCAAATGTTCACATTTTTACCATCATTATGTAGAAAATTCATAGCGGGTCATGTACATTTCATTGATCATGCGTGCCTTTCTTCCATAAATCAACAATATTTTTCACCCCACCCCCACCTCCCCAAACATTTTCATCGACCAAAAACTCTTTCTGCAGGTCTTATTACGTTGCTCTGAGATCACGACAGCAAGCAGTTACACGCACACGCACACACACACACACACACACACACGTTCTTCCAATCATCATAACGAGCGGTCACCCGGAACATAACTTCACGGAACCGATTCGCGTTCCAGTTCGGTAGTGTAGGCACCCAGCGGAATGCTAGTCGCTTCTGTGGTTCACGCCAAGTTTCAATCGCTCGCTTCGCCATAAGATAGAAGTGCGAAGTTGTGAGAAGTACAGGTGAAGAGGGAGGGAGAGAGAGTGAGGTTCTTGTAGGGGAGAAAGCGAGGTTACGGGCGCCGCTTTGGTAGCAAGCGAATTGGGGATATTGTGGCGTGGAGAAAGGGAGAGAGAGAGAGAGTCCATTTCTAACAGACGACAGTTTTGTTGCTTTCAGTGGGCTTGGAGAGTGTGTGTGAGTGTGTGTGGTGTTGGTGCGTCGTCGATGCATTGTGCGGATTGAGAGGTGAGACTTGTTTGAATTTATTGTTCCCTGTGTTGACTGATATATTTGATAATAAGTTTGATAATAGTTGGAGTGTTGATTTGTTGGTGGTAGTGTTTTGTTGGTTTTTTTTATATTGCTTGTTGTTTTGTTTGTTGTTGGTTTGTTGTTGTTGTTGTTTATGGTGGGGTTTTTTTTGTTTTTTTTGTTTGTTTGTTGTTGTTGTGTTTGGGGTTTTTTTGGTTTGTTTGTTTGTGTTTGTTGTGGTTTTTTTTTTTGTTTTTGGTGGGTTTTTTTTTTTTTTTGGGGGGGGGGGGGGGGGGTTCGGGGGGAGGTTGTTGAGTGAAAGGAACATTTACAAAAGGAAATATTGATATTCGTTGATTCCCTGTTGCATTGATTTATTTATTCATCCTTATATATTTGTATGTTTTAAAATATATTCATCAATTTTCATTTCCTCGTTTATTTCTTAATTGTTTATCTATTCTTTGTTTAAAATGTGGAATGACGCCCTGCTGTAACTTTTCATACATATTTTGAGGAAACAGTTGTTGTTGTTGATGTTGTTGATGTTGTAGTTGTTGTAATTTTCTATTTTAAGGGTTGACAGTAAATGCAACCTACTGCATAGCATAGTAATACCATAATTATAGAAAAGTGAAAACAACAGCAAAAACAAGTAAAAGAAATGTTGCCTTTTCTTTTCTTTATTTTTTTTTAAGGACAAATGCATAATTATGTAAAGATGTACTCTACTACTACTACTACTACTACTACTACTACTACTACTACTACTGATAATAACAGCATAATACAGTATAATGATTGTGGCACAGAGCTTTTTAAAAAAAAATCATCACAGGTTTTTGAGGAAATTGCAAATGCCAATTGAGTTCATACTTTTGAACCAAAATTGCTTTTTTATTCTTTTGTTTGATTTTTAATAAATTATTTTTATTCATTTATTCTTTTATTTCAATGATAACGGAATGAAAAGTCATGTGCGTTGGGTTGGGTTTTCTTTACATCCAGTCCTCATGTGCATGTGGTTTAATAAATTTTGTCATCTGTTCCACCGACCTACTCTTCCGAAAGGTGGAATAGGTTTAAACGTGTGCACAAGATGGTCTGCATGCGTTCACAAATGGGATCTCGGTTTATAGTCTCATCCCAGACTCTGTGTGTGTGTGTGTGTGTGTGTGCGTGCGTGCGTGCGTGCGTGTGTGCGCGCGTGCGTGCGTGTGTGCGCGCGCGCGTGCGTAAGTAAGTAAGTCTTCAATTTTAACGTCTTTCCACTTAAAGTGATACCAGACGATCCTTAAATAGGAGACTGAATATGTGTGTGTGTGTGTGTGTGTGTGTGTGTGTGTGTGTGTGTGTGTGTGTGTGTGTGTGAGAGAGAGAGAGAGAGAGAGATCGATCGATCGATCGATCGATCGATCTACTCTTTGTGTGTGAGTGTGCGCGCTCGTGTGTGTAATAAATAGTAATAACAAAGGAAATAGTATTCTTAACATGAACAAATCAAGAACAGAAATTTTTTTAAAAATTGAAACTAAAAAATAACTACAATAACTACAATAAATGCCCTATAGGACTTACCAATAAACCCTTAGCAATATCATTTGTTAACTTAACATTGTTCAAAATTTCTTCAATGGAATTCTCAGAAAAGGCAGGGAGATGAGGTTTTAACTTCTCACATTCAAGTATGATATGAGTATTTGAAATATATTCACCACATAAGCATTTAACATCCTTGCTGAATTTTGTTGTGAATGCATTTAATCTTATCCTAAAAAATAATGCCTTGAGTTGTCTTTCTTTTACAGCATTTGTATAAATCTCTAAGTCTTCAATGTATTCAACTACACTATTCACACTCAGAGTTGAATGTGAAAGCCGATTGTTTTGCTGATACTTTTCTATTTATATTTTTTATTATATATTCTATTTTTCTATTTATTCTATTTATACGCGCGTGCGTGCGTGTGTGTGTGTATGTGTGTGTGTGTGTGACAGAGACAGGCAGACAGACAGACGGATAGTAAACTTTTGCTGGCTTTTGTGTTTTACCGTTGTTTTTTTTAATACACTTTAAAAAAAAATGTGGCTACAAATTGATCAGTAATTTTGTGTACACTGACTGACTGAATGATCAGGTCTAGGTTTGTATTGCACTGAAGTGCATGATTTTTATATTCGCATGTCTTGATTAACTTGAATTGCATAGGATTGTAAAAGCACTTATGGCACAATCTACCCGATCCAGACGATGTGAATAAATCCTTTTTCGCTAATATATATATATATATATATATTATATATATATATATATATATATATATATATATATATATATATATAAATATATAATGTATGTATTCTTCCGCAAAGTCGATTCTCATCACCACTCTGACCGGCTTAAGAAATGCTAACACTGGATGCAAACAAAATGCAGCGAACATTAAAACGCACTTTCGTCTGGTATATATGTAAAACCACTTCATACAAGAAAATCCTCAACAATAATTATTCTTTAAAAACCCTGTGTGTTTACGTATCTTGGATGGTGAACGACAATCAATTCTTGGGGGGGGGGGGGGGGGGGACGGAGAGATTTCTTTTTAAAATTTTTTATTTTTTACATCGAGGATAATGGAAAAAGCACTCATGTGCTTTTTTACCACCAGTCCCGGTGTGTATGCGGTTTTGTGAAGTCTGTCATCTGTGTGTGTGTGTGTGTGTGTGTTTTTGTTTTTTTTTTAAATATCGAGGATAATGGAATAAGCACTCATGTGCTTTTTTTACATCTAGTCCCCGTGTGTATGCGGTTTTGTAAATTTTGTCATCTGTTCCCACCGGCACACAATGGCCTACTCTTTCAAACAGCGGAACAGGATTTAACGTGTGCGCAAGATGTTCTGCATGCGTTCGTACACGGGGCCTCGGTTTATAGTCTCATCCGAAGGACTTGTGTGTGTGTGTGTGTGTGTGTGTGTGTGTGTGTGTGTGTGTGTGTGTGTGTGTGTGTGTGTTTGGGGGAGGGGAGGGGTGTTGTTTGTTTTTATTTTGTGCTTTTGTTCTGTTTTGGTTTAGTTTGGTTGTTGTTTTTTTCACCTGAAAGCTCAGAAGTATTGATAGTCATTGTTGGGGAAATCTGCCAAGGAATTTTTGCCCTTCTAATGTTGGCACGGTGCTGATCGTTTTAGTATAGATCTTGCTATAAAAAATGATAAAAATAAAAAAGCATGG
>CM054144.1:46559230-46586730 GCA_028751875.1 Rapana venosa
AGAAAAGATTATTAGATCGACAAGTTGTTTTGAATTTTGAAAAATACAGTGTTACTTGTGTGTTGTTTGTCGTGAAAAGGAAATACTTTTCATAGCTGGCCTTCATATCAAATAATTATTAATTCAACTACTAAGCTGCTGTAACAACTGAAACGCACGTGCTACACACACACACACACACACCACACACACAGTAAGTCGATCTGAACCCATGTGTCAATTAACAAGTGTATCATGAAAGGGGGGGGAAAGCCAGAACGGGCCAATCGTTAGTAGTCGTTTGTTGTACAGGGAAAACGTTTTTAGAGCGTTAGCAAAGGGGCCTAATCGGATTAAGGCCTGACTCCATTCCCTCCCCTACAAGGCTGACGTTATAATCCGCTAACACTGTTGCCTTCCAGTCTGTTAACCCGTAAACACCAGATACCAATATTGCAGGCACACAGCGATGCACAACAAGGCTTCTCTTTGATTCTCTTCTTCTGTGTCTTGTTGTTCTTTTCTTCCTCCTCCTCATCCTTCCATTTCCTCTTCTTTTCCTTCTTCTTCCCCCCCCCCCCCCTCTTCCTGTTATACTTCTCATATTTCTTACTTGATATCTTGTTCGACTTTTTGTGCTCTTTGTCTTCAAATCTTCAAAATCAACCCCCCCCCCCCCCCCCCCCCCCCCCCCATTTCCCTTTTTTTTCGTAATGCTTTTATTTTTTCTCCCTCTTATCTGTACCATCTACCTACTTTTATCTGTTAACTTTTCCCCCATACTTTCTTAGACATTAAAAACAATTAACTTCCTGTGCCTCCTCCTTTTTCGCTTCATTCCTATTCTCTCACTGCTCCCAAGGCCTAGTCATCACTCGCTCTTTCATCTTCTGTCGGATGTGATGTACTTTTGTAGGTTTGAGCAGATTTGTATGTGTATTATTCGCGTTTCAAACTTAAACATTAAGTTACATTTCATTTTCAAGGTGAAACCTGCCGGCTTTATTCCTGTTTCTATAACCCTCCCCGCCTTCTTCATATAGATCTAGATGACGCGTTTTTCGCATAAATGACACGCTCTAAAGACCCTTAATCTGAGTTTTCGAAACCGGTGACCTAATAAACTTTTAATGGGGATTAAAGCAGAGAAGATCTACACATAAACTGACCGGTGAAATTGGCAATAAAATTCCATCTACATGGCTACAGGCTCTACCAAGAGTCGATCCCTTGTCATTGAAGACGGTAACAATTTTAGTTAGCCAACACTCCAACGTAAATCTACGCAATGTCAATGATTTCAATCTTAGTGGTCTTGTGCTTGTTCATTTTTGGTTTCTTCTTCTTAAACTGTGGCCTATGTGAATCAAGCCTTTTCTGGAAGGTGGAGTTTTTGTTTTGTTGTGTTTAGGTGGAGGGGGGGGGGGGGGGGGGGGGAGAGGGGGGGGGGAACAACGCAGGAGGGGGGGAAGGGATGTAACTCTTAGCTTAGCTCTCGTAGGTGGAGAGGGAGAAAAATTGGTGCAAAGTTACGAAAGTTTGCTTGCAGACGACATTAGTATCGGTGCCTGAAACGGACGGAAACAGTGTCGACAGGACGTACATGGGCGACATGGAACTTGAAAGGGCTGGGTGTCAGCTTGCAAAAAACCTTCCACTGCCAAAGGGCTCGGATCAGGTAGCAAGAGTGTGCTGTTGACTTCATTGCTATGATTGATGGCTTTGTCACTTTCTCCACGCGAATAACGCTGCAGCTTGTAGTATGCCTCTCGTGTTTGACAAAGCAAAGGTGCTGACGTTTCTAGTGCTGAGTTTACGGTAAAGTACACACTTTCTTTTCTCTTCGACAAAACTAAGATTTAGAGCTGGTTGTGGTCCTCGGTTTTGGAAATTTTAGGGCCTCGTTCCCATTTCAAGGCAAGAAAAGGATTTTTTAAAATGTTTGCATCAGTGCCGAAGTTCTTGCGCTGTTCTGTGGAGTGTTGCTCAGCTCCATGTTATGTCTGTAGGTCTACTTATGTGTAGATCAGAAAACAGAACACATAGACTTATAGGTCGTGAAATTATGAGTATAATATATAATACTCAGGATTTGATCTGTACTGCAGTGTGTTGCATAAGTCATTAGGATTTGTGACTTAATTTCTATTAGTTTTTCGTTGGTCATTGACAGTTTTCATTCGTCACCTGGTTTCTTTCATTTATTACTTTGTTCTTTTATTTGTCGCTTTTTTTCATTCATTGAATGTCATTCAATTACTGCTTATTTCTTTCATTTGTCACTTACTTGTCTTTCATTCGTCTCTTTCTTTCGTTCCTTTGTTGTACACACTTTGCATGTGTTGGTACTACGTTGTTCTAGACGAATAAGACTGCTTAAACCGGACCCCAGGTTTAGGTGATATTTAAAGGAATTAAACCAGCAGCTTTTGCTGTTGCTGATTGTTGGGGAGGGGGCGGGGGAGGGGCTGGTTTGTTTGTTGTTTTTTGGGGTGTTTTTTTTAATTGATGATGATGGTAGGGTTGATGTTATTTCTACAGCAATAGCAACATCTACGGTTGCGGCTACTTCTGATGCTGCCATTACATACTTACAGTAGTTAAGCCGCAATATGACATAATATACTGCCAGTTTGTTTACTGATACTGATAAACGAAAATTATCGAAGCTGGTGTTATTGCCACTGATGGCGCAACAGCTGCGGCTGCTCACTGCTGCTACTAATTCTTTTGCTCTGCTCTGAAGTCAGAATGTGACGGCTGAGGCCAGCGGGCAGACGTCCTTCAAAGTTGCAAGCACAGAAGACTAGGCACAATGCACCCCACTCGGTACGAGGACGCAAAGAAGACAAAGGATATTCCTCTGCTTCTCCATCATAGTCTCTCCGTATCTGGGTAATTCTGTTGCTTTTAGAAAAATGCATGGATATCGTCTGGGACTGATACCACTTGGCTGTAGGATAAAGGAGTTGATATGTGTATTTAGAGAGGACGCCAAACTGGGGTGGATCTTTTTGTGCACTATTTTCATGTCCCAAGGGTAGCAATGTGAGCATCATTTTGATTCCATGGTCAGGGAAAACTAGGTTTGGAGTTGGGGGGCGGGGTCTCTATCTTTACTATTATTTCTTTTATCTATCTAGTTATCTATCTGTAAATTTATGTTTTACCAGTTTATCTATAAATCTGTCATGTTTGAGGGGCGAAATTTTGTTTTTTAGTTTGGGTTTTTTTTGTTTGTTTTTGCTTTGGCCTGGTGGAGGTAGTGGTGGTGGCAGTGTGTGTGTGAGTGTGTAGTGTGTGTTGTGTTGTGTGTGTGTGTCGTCACCTGCGTGAGTGCGTGTTCTGCTTTTGATCTGGCAAAGGAAGGAAGTAGTTGATTTTTTAAATTTGGGGATGTGTGGATGGGGGGAGGGGGGGGGGGGGATGATTGCTATTTTTGGTTAAGGAGTCTGACTTGTTGAATTTTTACCAAGACACTTGTGAGTAAATTTGCATCGAGTGTGGTTTGTAGCTTTGGTGTAGCTCTGGATCAACGAGATCAAACATCACAATTCGGACTGAACTGCCTTTATTTTCCCTTGCAACAGCTTTTCAATGAACCTTTTGTTGCTGCATGTTTTCTTTGTCCCCTTGTTCTTTCAAAGCAGTCGCAGTCAACAGGTGCAAAGGGCATAAAGAAGCAGAATGGACTCATTGACATCGCTGTGAAGTGGCACAGTTCTTCACAGAACAATGAGGTGGCGTGTTTGGATAAGGGAGTTGATCACTGACCGCGCGTGGAAAACGAGACGTAAGCGTTACTTCATGAATCAATCATGAACGCTATATCGATTCCCCCTCGGTCATTTTCCATGGGTTATTGATTGCTGTTCCTCTACCTTCTGTCCCGCTCCCCACTCCCTTCTCCAGAGATGTGGTACCGCAGTGTTGACATACCTACTCGCCTGCGGGAGGTCTCCTACCACTGCCCAGGCCGTATGTCCGCAGGGTCAATCCTTTGTTCCGTTCCTCGTCGTCGAGTTGTGTTTACGTAGGTGCTGTCGGAACGAAGGCGCCAATGGGGGTTTGGAATCTGGCCATGTTTTGCTGTGAGATGTGGAAATCGGTGAAATAGTAGTTTTGGGTTCCATTTGTATGTTTTTCTTTCGCATGCAATCTCGTTGAAGAATTTCAGTCCTGGGTGTATCAGAGCATGAACTTATTGATCAGGTATGTTTGAAGAACTTTCATGAAAATGGCCTGGTATTAAAAAGACAACAAAGCAACCAAAAACAAACAAGTACAAAGGCTTCTGTAGTCAATGGAGAAAGGATTCAGTTTTATTCATGCAAACATTTATGCCACTTGCGTGACATTCAAATTTGATGTGTATACTGAAAGATATGACCATGAAAGCCATGAACATCGTAAAGTAAGAGATAACCATTAAAATTCCCGGTAAGAAGAGATTCACAAGTAATTGACAATATCTTATTGTGTAAATACTTCGTGCAGACTTGATCGTAAAAGGCAAGGATACGTTGTGTTTTTAGGTGATGTTTACTCTGTTCTAACTTAAAACAATACAAGGCAAAATAATATTTAGTTTCGTCTCCTGTATTCTAGAAAGGAAAACAGATTTGTCAAAAGTTCCTACAACAAGCATGCAATAAATCTAATGTTCAGTGCATTCTAGGACTAATTTTGAGTTCGGATCGGGAAGCTAATTTGCAAGGTAATCTAAACTAAATCTTGACACCGTGCTCTTAACATCTAAGGATAAAAGCGGTACATGATAATGACAGCAACAGACAACAACCGCCACAAAAGCTCTTTTGCTTAAGGAAGAGAGGCTTCACAAAAGACGCAGTATGTTGTTAGTTCATAATTGTCACAAAGGGCCAGCCAGTCACAGAAATCACAGCAGGGTTATGATCAGCGGTGAATAGATAGTCTGGAAGTAGCGCATCCGTTTATAAAGCAAAAAAAAATTGTCAGAAATTGCCAAAACTTGCACTGTTTGAACTTGTTCCTCGTCCACTAGACCTTGAGTGGGGATCTGGGTGCTGGTCTACCATACGCGATGATAAACAGAGGTTTTGTGTGCACCTCACTTTTAGAGCACGTAAAAGAATCCACGCAGTAAGAGAGATATTGCTTGTTGATGTTACTCAGTTGTCTTTTCCATTTGATGTTACTCAGTTGATATCTTTATGCACACACACACACTCTTTCTCTCTCACATACACACACACACACACACAGGCGCGCATACACACACGCTCTCTCACACACAAGCACGCGCGCACGCACACACACACAGACACACAAACACATACATACACACACACTCACACAACACACACGCACGCGCGCGCACACACACAAATACACACAGACACACACACACGCGTGCGTGCGCACACACAGACACAGACACACGCACATACTCTCTCTCTTTCTCACACACACACACACACATACACACACACACACACACACACACACACACACACACACACACACACACACACACACACACACACACACATATGCTCGCATTAGAAGTGACAAAACAAACTTTCAGTCACACACAAGCATCTGCTTTTCTTCTCTCCCCCCCATCCCCCCTCACAAATATCACTGATAGTGAAAAGACGTAAAATGTAAAGAACGAACGAACGAACGGCAGCAAGAGGGTTGTCCCTGGCAAAACTCTGTTGAGAAAAGCCACTTTAGTAGGGAAGCAAAAACATGTGCAGACAGAAAAGGAAAAAAAATGATAACGGTTGGCACTGCTCCAGTGATGACGATTATTCTCGCCTTGGGGAGAGTAGCCCGAATTTGCTGTAGAGAAATCTGCCCAGACTGAAAATGCAATAGAACGAAATACATTAGAATGCATTGCTGTGCATTACAAAAGAGACCCTGATTGACAGCCTCGTCTCAGCGGTATTTACATTGTTGATTATGCACAAAACTGACTAAAGATGAAGTCCATTTTTTGTTGATTTATCCAACTTAATTAACTTTGAACGACATGAAAAATGATCTGATTCCATGTACGCCTGCTGATCATTCATGCGAATGCAAGTCAGCATCTCCTTTTTTAAAAATAATCTTAGAATGCCAATCTCCTTTCTTTGATATCTTAGAATGACAATAGAGTCAAATGGATGGATGGCTGTTGACATTAATGGATGTGTGGAAAAAAATCAAAAGTACTGCATGAATGTCCATGGTTCATATTTTGATATACTTGATGCTCACATTATGAATTTGGTGTCGTTTGTTGAAAATGAGGGAGGGAGGGGGGGGTGTAATTTTGTATTTTTATGCTAGGGACAATGGGGTTATTTGTTGTTTAGGTTTTTTTGCTTTTCTTTGGGTAGTCGTTCATCTGAATGATTTGACTCCAATCATACAATCTATCTGGGTTTTTTCCTAGGGAGAGGGTGGGAGGGTGAGTCTTTTTTTTTCTCAATCGAAAACAGCGCACTCAAAACGCCCTACTACAGAAAACGACTCGTTTTTCAGAACATAGATCACCCCCAGACTGCAATCAACAGATTAGCCTGGTAGTTTAGAACAGATCTTCTTTCTTTCCTCCAAAACTCGATCCAGCATTGTTCTCACTATTTTCAGGGTATTCTGTCTTTTTGTTGTTGTATTATTGTTTGTTCTTTTTGCTTTCAGCCGTGCTGTCTCTCCTTATCTCCCTGTCTGTCTGTCTGTCTGTCTGTCTCTCTCTCTCTCTCTCTCTCTCTCTCTCTCTCTCTCTCTCTCTCTCTCTCTCTCTCTCTCAAAGCAGGCAAAACCGCCTGTTTACGCTCTTGACAGAGAAAAGAAATGTTGATCTACTTTGCAAAGGCATCACTGTAGATCTGCAGACAATGCAGTCAACAAGTGCATTTCTTTCTTTTCTTTCATTTTTTACTTCTCTCTCTCTCTCTCTCTCTCTCCTCTCTCTCTCTCTCTCTCTCTCTCTCTCTCTCTCTCTCTCCCTCCCTCCCTCCTCTCCCCCGCTTTCTCTCTGAACAGGTAACCTGTTTATACTTTTCGTAGAAGAAAGTAAGACAAAAACACTCCCACTATGATCTGCTTTGCAAAGGTCACTCAACCTGCAGGCAGTGCAGCCAACAAGTGTACTTCCCACCTCTCTCTCTCTCTCTCTCTCTCTCTCTCTCTCTCTCTCTCTCTCTCCTCTCTCTCTCTCTCTCTCTCTCTCTCCCCCCCCCCCCACCCACCCACCCACCCTCGCGCAACTGTTGCTTTGAAAAGTTTACGCAAGTTTTTGTTTTCTTCCACGCGAACAAAATCTTTCAGCTTGAAAATCACCAGCTTGATCCTCTGACATTCACCCTTTTGAGTCTGCTCTTATGCTGGCTAATGATCATATGCTTGAGAGGAGTTTGAGGGAGGTGGGGAATAGGGCTGAATCCGTAGCAAAGAATTGAAGCATGGAAGAGTGGGAGAATTGGAAAAACAAAAACAAAATACCAGTTGCTTGGGGTGGAGAGGTGGGTCACGTTTGTGTGTGTGTGTGTGTGTGTGTGTGTGTGTGTGTGTGTGTGTGTGTGGACGGCTGTGCAAAGGGGGCTTGGCAGCAGGAACGACAATAATATTGGCTTGTTTGGTTCATGATTTTTTCCATACAAGAAATAAATAAATGCTAAAATCAAAACTAACTGACATCAGTTTGGTATGAATACAAATACACAGAGAGAAAAATCCAGAAAGACGGAAAGAAAATGAACAAAAAAACAAGACTGAATGGAATACAAAACAATAGAAATATGAAAAATCAGAAAATCATCCAGTCACTAATATCTAAGCACCACAATATCTGAAAGTGAAACCAGCAGCTACCAGAATTAGTGTAGTGTATACTTCTCGTACTCATTTCATGTCTTTGGCGCTACGTTCTTCTGATTATTTTTTTTTAATGTTAAAAACCAGGGAGGGGGGGGGGGGGGGGGCATGAGTAGCTTGAATAGCTCACTTATGAAGTGCAGTATCATTGGCCAGATGGTCAGTAATAATTTTTTTTCTGGGACGTGCCGTCAAGAAGAAAAAGAAAAGGTAGATGGGGGTGGGGAGATGCTGTTGAAGGGTGTCCGTTTTCCCTCATTGTTTTTCTGCCAAGAGTTAACCACTAAAACACGTACACTGTGTACGCCCTCGTGTGCGTGTGCACCCGTACGTATATGCGCATGATTTTGCGCACATGCTTGCATAATGAGTGTGTGTGAGAGAAAAGACAGGGCTTTACGTCCTCCGGGGTTACCCCGTGTGGGACGTTTTTTGGTAGTTTTCTGGAAGAGTTTGTGTAGCAAATGCCTCGGTTTTGTCGTAGTCGTCGTCGAGAACTGGTTTTTCCGTTTGTAGGGATCACACGCTTCACGAAAGAAACGTTTCAGTCGACGAATTTTCCTGTTCTTAAGTGATTTTCTTGTCGCTAACTGGTTCAAGACGATCTCCGTTTGTAAGTAACCAGAAATTATTCTTAAACTGCTTAGAACATTGTTATTATACATCAACACCAATGTAAACATAGGTAAAAATTAAGGCAGCAAAAAGATTTCGATTAAATAAATGAAAACTCTGTCGAGACTGTGAACGTAGAGTGCTCCCGAACTTTACCAGGAGAATCCGTTGAGGTTGACCGGATTCGATGATCAGTAGTCTTTATTCTGGTACGTGATATCAGCTAGGGGTAATACCAAGGCTCATTGATGTTGAGATCGAGAGTGGCGCCTTTTTTTATATAGTTGAATGTGTGCAGTTCTTATATAAAATATGGTATGCAGTATTCCACTCGAAGTTTCCAGGGGGGGGGGGCAATCTTGTCTCTGTCAAGCTTGACCACTTTACGACAAGAACTACGTAGCGACACCTCACAAGAAGGAAAAAGAGGCTTGTAAGGGGGAAGAACAAAAGTTTAGCTCAAAGAGTGCAATCGGGGAAACTCTTATCCAGATAACCGTAACCGTGACGACACCAACACTTGCTTGCGTCAACAGGACCTCCCTTCCCTGCATGTGCCTCTCTCTCTCCACAACACAAGCAGACAGGCAGAACACAGACAGACATACAGAGAAAGAAAGGAACACGCATATAGGGGCGGGCGTAGTACATCTTTTCACGGGCCATCGTTCACAGGTGAGTGGAGAGACAGGCTAAGCACCTGAGAGCATCAATCAACTTTGAAGGGCTGAGCTGGAGTTGTCACCGTCACTGCCTCGAGGGAGGAATTGGGAAGGAACATAAGGGTGGAAGGGGACAGAGAGAGAAGGGGGGGGGGGGGGGGGGGGGGGGGGGTAAGGGAAGGAGGGGAGAACGGAGGTGGTAGAAAGAGAAGGAGGATGTTGGAGGGAAAAACAAGTTGGGCACACACAGTAGCGAAAAGGAAGAGGGAAGCTGACACGCGAATGGCTAGGGAGGGAGAAAGGGCAAGAGGAAAATGACCAAATACCAAAGGGGCACCTGCGTCCCCTCCGTGTTTGCTACTCCGGAAACTAAACTGTCAGTGGACTGCCCCTTTAGCCTCCCCCTCCCCCCCCCCCCCCCCCCCCCCCCCCCCCCCCTTACACTCCTTTCTCTGCCCCAGCCTTTCCTCCTCAATTTTCTCCTCCTACAGGTCTTTCTTCTACAAGGGATTTCAGACCAGGAAATTGGACTCAGTTGGGCCTAAGTTATAGTGTGGACGCCATTGACGAAAACACAGTAGCGCAGCTGGATAAAGACCAGCTTCTGAAAGAGTACTTTTCTGGTTGGAATTGTAAAGGTTACAGATCCTTTGGCTGCTAGTGAAAGAGTGGGTTTCTCCTTGGAATCTGACCGTTATAGACCCCTTGACTACTCCTGAAAGAGTGGCTTTTTTGTTGGAATTGTGAAGGTTATAGACCCCAAGTCGTCAGGGAGAGGGTCAATGGCCTGGTGGGTGTGACTGTTGAAGCAGACGGTTAGACGTCACAGAGACCTAAGCTGTTATTATGGTGAGCGAGGTGACGGGTGGTGGTGGTGGTGGTGATGGTTGTTGTTGTCACTGGTGTGTCGTCTGCTGGGATGTTTTGCAAGCCTGTGTGACTGACATTTCGGGGAGATGTCTGAAGTTCGGCTTCTGCAGATTTGGGTTTGTGTGTTTGGCTGGATACTCTCTCTCTCTCTCTCTCTCTCTCTCTCTCTCTCTCTCTCTCTCTCTCTCTCTCTCTCTCTCTCTCTCTCTCTCTCTCGTCATTTGGAGGGGGGGGGGGGGGGGGGGGGGTCTGGGATTTTTCATTCTTTTTTTAAAAATCTGTTTTACTTTGCGTGGGTTTTTGTGTGATATCTTTATGTGTGTGCGCGCGCGCGTGTTTGTGTGCATGTGTGTGTTTGTATTGATGGTGCTGATGATGATGGGTGAATGTGTCATGCTTTTCTTGATTCCTAATTCTTTCAGTTTATAAGAATAATTCCGTGTAAATAGCACGTTTCTTTTCATCACTTTTACCGATCTCGATTTCGTTTCTGGTGGTTGGTTGGGTTTTTGTGTCGTTTGTTTGTTTTTGGGGTTGTTTGTTTTTTTTGGTGTGCAATGGGTTGACATTTTGGGTTCTGCACTTTTAGGTTTTACAATGGTGTTGTGTGTGTGTGTGTGTGGGGGGGGGGGGGGGGGGGGTAACCTCCCCATCCCCGAGGGGGCTCTGGGACAGTGAATTGATATCCTTTTATCAAGATTGACTGACTGGGCTAGTTTCTTCTTTCTCATTTCTGTTTTCTTCTCTCGGATGATTGATTTTTTAAAATATTTATTAATGAAATAGTAACGTCATTTGAAATGTTTTTAAAAATCGTAAAAAGCTATTTTAATTTTGCATATGTGCGTTTAGAGGGGAAAAAACATGTATTATTAACATGGACAATGCTTTGAATTATGAGAAGCTGTAGGTGGACTCGTTTAAAATGGGAAAAATAAGTGTTTAAAAGATCGAACAGAAAAGAACAAGGTTTGAGTGAGTTACTGCATTGAAGATTAGGGTGAAAAATAAGTGTTTCAAGTGTAATAGGTTTCCTTTTTTGAGCAATTTAATCTAAGTCGTTGACAAGCAATAAAACAAGAGGCTTTTACTTTAAGAGGGGGTAACGGAAAGGGGTGGGGGACACAGAGAGAGAGTGTGTCTGCAACCATTAAGGTAATAATTATGTCGATGCTTCCTAGTTAATCAATGTTCGCCTGTATTCTCTCTTTTTCTCTTTGTGGCACTGTTTCTCTGTCTGTCTGTCTGCCCCCCCCCCCCCCCCCCCTACCCCCCTGGTGAGCGCGCGCGCGTGCCTGCCCGCGTTTATGTGTATGTACCTGTTGCCGTGTGTACTGTGGCACTTCATTGTCGGTCCACCGCCAGTGGTTGTGTTGTTCAAAGAGAGTGTGGTTGTTGAGGCAGACGGTGACCGTTGAAGCAGAGGACAAGTGTGGAAGCAGAAGGCAAGAGGTGTTGAGTGATGAAAGAGTGTCATGGAGGACAGCGCCCTGGTTCATTAGCAAGCCTGTGGTCTCCTGAAAAAAGACACACCAGCCTGGAGAAAATTGTCCACCATCTCGTCCTCCATGCCCCCCCCCCCCCCACCACACACACACACCCGACCATCTACGACCTGGTACTGTTAATGATGATGATGATGGTGATGATGATGATGGTGATGACAATTATGGTGGTGTTAATGAAAAAGAAGAATGGTTTCCTTATCGTCATCTTAAACTTTTTTTTCTCTCTCTTTCGAGGATGCCAAGGGTCCACTCACTGTTAAATAGCATGGACACAATAATGTGATCACATCTTGGAAATCGTCTAATACTAATAGACATGTCTTTTTGCTTTGCTTTTGCTTTTGTTTCTGTCTGAAATGTTATTTAACAATATGTTGTTTTTGGTTATGTTCTCTCTCTCTATCTCTGTCTCTCTTTCTGTCTCTCTCTCTAAGCAAACACACCACACGAGCACGCAGGCAACTCAGAAACATGAACTTCACAAGGCGCCATCCATCTGTTACAGATCTAAGCTGTCACATCTGTGGGGGACGCCGAGAGTGACACGCTGGGAGCAGTTTTCAGTGGACAGTTAACATCCCATATCTGACACCTGAACACACACACCGAGTGACATTCGGATGATGAGAGGACTACCGTGGGGACTACAGCTCTGCTACCTTCCCGGCCAGTCTGTCTCCTAGGGGCTTAACTACTGAACTCTGCTGTTAACCCATCCCTTCCGTCACGCCGGCTGCCACAGTGAAATAGGAGTGTGGGCAAACTACCACTCGTTCTGCAGTAGTTTTTCTTGCCCGACATCACTGGGTGAACAGTCCAGTGTGGAGAAAAATCAACGGTGTCTTTTTGTCAACTTATATTCAAAGGACTTCTCACATCAAGGGCATATTTTTTCATATAATTTACATATCAATTTATTTGTTGCCATTGTTGTTTTGCGTGGAATCCAGTGTTCACCCTGGCTGCTGGTGGCCCTAAGGGGTGACTGCTGTGACGTAGTTTTTTTCTTCTTAACAAACGTTGTTTTTAGGTGAAAAGTTATTGTGATTGAGTTTGCTCTGGCAAATATTGAAACACGTGTTCAGTAATTGTCGAGGGGTCTTTCTAGAGAGCAAATATGCAGCCAGTATGCTGTGCAGGTTTCGTATGACGCGGCTGTCTCCATGGTCAAATATTAAATTTGACTGTGACTACTGTGGGGAGCTGTTTATGTTGTAACGTGTTTTTCTTCCTGAGCCAACATTGACTGACGTCAAGTACATGAGAGAAATTCAGTGATTGATGTCAGAACCAGAGCAAAAATAACCAGGAGGAAATTGGCATCGGATGTTTGTTCTCACGACTACCAAATCCTTCAGCTGATTCGGTTTTCTCTTGGAGACGTGAGATCTGTGTTTAGAAAGTGTTCATTTGCCTACCGTGTCCAATGGTTGAGTCAGAGGAATCTTGTACAGATCACGCTTTGGTGAAAACGAAGGCGTGTGGATTCTTCATGTGTTGCTTTGAAGTGAAGCCGGTAAGAAAATGGATACCTTGGACAACCTCAACCATCCCGTGTGAAAATGCGGAATTTGGCTCTGACTTCTTCAGTTTGCTCAATACAGTACTGAGCCGCTGAGTATATAAAAGAAACGATTGTGGGCGACTGAGATACCTCGTTCACATTGTCTTGTTTACTAGCTTTCAAGGAAGGTGCCCTACTGGGAATTTACGGGAAAAGGGAGTACTAAGACGGACGTGGCTCAAGATGTTCCGGCTGGTGACACCCATCACCTGTACTCGTCCAGTCAGCGACTTCGACGACATCAGTACAATTCTGACACACAGGTAAGAGACTGGCTTTTCTCTGAATGATAACGGTGCACATTTTAAAATGTGGAATTTAGTAAGGGGGGGTGGGGGGTCGTTCCCTGCTAGAGCTCCGAGGTTCACCAATGGTGAGATTTTGTTTAAGCGACCGTTTTTGCCCACCATGAAGGTAGCCGCACTCTGACTTCGGGTATGTATGCTGGGTATGCTCGTGTTTCCATAACGTATGGAACGCTGACATGAACTACGGGACCTATAATGCGCGTGTTTCATCATCTGCATGTGTATATACACGAAGGGAAATAAGGCACTGACAGGTCTGCACCACTAGGAACGGATGACATTTTTTTTTAAATGCATGCTCACCCGGGTACCCGTGTGTTTAGACATCATCCTTGAAATCGGAATGCGGATGTCTTAATGGTGGGTAAACGGTCGCATGCGCAAAATCGCACCATTAGTGAATCTTGCAGCTCTTGCCCAAAATTTTTTTTTATTGAAAAAGAAGAAGAAATAGGCTAAACGGAAAGTTTTTAGCCCTCCCCCCCCCCCCCCCCCCCCCCCCCCCCCCCCCCCCCCCTCCCCAAAAAAGAGTATCAATTTATTGCATGGTTGAAGATTGATGATGCGCTTATCGTAGGGATTAGAAAACAGTTCTCATCACAATACAGTCTCTAAAGAAAAGGGGGTGGAGGGGAGGGAGAAAAAGGAAAGTGTGCATGCATTTACATGTGCATTCAAGTGAGTGTGCAAGTATGCATACAGACGCGAACATTCAAGCACATAGGCATACACGCTCGAACTCGCACACACACACACAGACCACACACACACACACACACACACACACACACACACACACACACACACACACACAGTATGGATACACGAGAAACAATCTTACCTTGTCCATCATGGGAGATGAATAAAGCACACTTTGACATAGAGGTGTCTAATGTAAACAAGAATGACAATTTGAATATAATGGTTTCTGATGTCCGATCCCACATTCATCATAAATATGTTGACCATTTACAAATTTATACAGACGGATCACGTCTAGATAATCAAGAAACAGGTTCTGCTTTTGTTATACCAGCGTTGAAAATTGAAAAATCATACTGTGTTGGTAAATATCACTCGATATTTACAGCAGAACTAATAGCAATATTAATGGGTCTTACTTATATTCTTGATTTGCCATTGTATATATTTCAAATCCTTCTTTGCGTTGATTCTAAGTCGGTATTGTATGCTTTAAAATCTCCATGTTATAAGAAAACTTCAAAAATTATATTAGAAATTAAGCATGTTATCCATCTCTTAACCTTAAAGGGCATAAGTGTTAATTTTTGTTGGGTGCCTTCACACACTGGATTCTTTCCAAATGAGTGGGCGGATAGAGCTGCCAAAAAAGGTGCAAAACATGAACAGGATGCAATAGAATTGCATGTGCCTCTATCCTTAAAAGAGGGGTACAGCTTACTAGAACAAAAATCATGGAGAAAGGTCACCGAAACTAATCAGCAAAATGATAGATCTTTAACTAGAACTGCAATTAACACCGATAATTTAACAGTCGTGAACCATTCAAAGGATTGTGTAAATGTTTTTACGTCAAGAAGAATAACTGCTTTATTTTATAGAATGAAATTAAATGCATTGATAACCAAATTCAGCAAAAATGGTAAATGTCTATGAGGTGAGAATATCACCAATACTCATATACTTTTTGACTGCCAGAGTGTAAAACCTTTCATGCCCCATTTTTCTGAAAATTCCCTTACCAGCATATTCAATAATTTAAAACTGGCATTTGATATTGTGAAAGGCCTTTATCGCAGTCCCTTAGGACATTTGTTATAGTTGCATTAATGTTAATGACATGTTTTTAGGTTTTTATAATTCCTGTTGCATTGCCAAGTTTCTTTATGTGATTTTTTTTGGTAAAAGCATGGTTGTTTTTTTTTTGTTTTTTTTTTTTTTTTTGGGGGGGGCTAATTTTTATTATTTTTATTTTTATCTATTTTTTGTTGTAAATAAGACATCCACCCCTCCATTTGTTCCCCCTCGTCTAATATCACTAGAAGTGAACAGACGTAAAATTGAAGTCAACAACAACACACACACACACACACACACACACACTTTTATGTACCTAATCGTTGTGTACTAACCGACTCACCCCTTCCCCCGTTGTGTGTGTGTGTGTGTGTGTGTGTGTGTGTGTGTGTGTGTGTGTGTGTGTGAGCCTGTCTGTCTGTCTGTCTGTCTGTCTGTCTGTAACACTCACACGAATGCATACGCGCCTACTTTAGGCCAACATCACAAAAACAGTCCAATATGAAAAAGAGTGACTGGGACGATATTTTTTTCCTGAATACAATCGTGGCACTTAACTTCAAGTTTTGCACCGGCAGGCGGTATTCTGAAGATATTTTGACATCTCCAAAGACTGGCCCCGCTCCCATGGTGGTCGTACTAGCTTGGCTCAAAAGGTCTATAATTTAAACTTCGGCCTCATTCACGGCCATTTGGCCGTGCGGAACAAAGAGACGATTGCTTGTCCTGAGAGCCGAGTGGGTAAATCGCCATAGTTTCATTCTGCAGTCCTAAGCACAGGTCATAGGTTCGAACCGCGGTGGTGACGATTTGGGGATTTCGGGTAGATATTTTTTTGGTTGATATTCTAAAATCAGCTTTTTATTTATTTATTATTTTTTAAAGGCTGTCAGCGCGTCTGCCTTCCCCGTTCCCGTCCCAGCGTTTATGAATACGGAAAATTAAGTATAGAGGTTAAAAAGCGCCATTGTTTGGTGCCGGGATTGCCAAAGCAGGAACATACCCAGCATGCATAATTATGAGGGTTCACCTGCCCACTAGGTTAAGAGGTTGGTGAAAGCATAGTAACAAAATAGGCTTCTTAGTCGTTGTGTCCCCTTTGGGGATGCCATGGGCCTGTCAGTATAAATAGCATCCTCACCCTCTGAAAATTCTGCGCTAGGAATTCCCGCCTTTCTATCCCTCTCTCTGTTTCTTTTCTTCCTGTCACCTCCTTCTTGTCTATTTTCTACCTTCATGGTCCATTACCTGCCCCTTTTTTCCCCAATAAAGACATAAAAGATAATGATTCTCTCCCATGCCGAAGTCAGATGCGCTGGGCCTGACTTGTCAGGCGCTTAACGGTGGCGCGATGCATTTTCGTTCATATGACAGACAAGAGTTTCTGTCTGAGTGTTCGACGACGAAGAAGAAGAAGGCGTGCGGCGTATGTAGAATGTTCTGCGCAGTGACACTGACCTCCTCAATAAACTGAATATATTGAAGCCGATCCCCCCACCCCCACCCCCCACCCCCCACCCCCTCCAGACCTGGCATAGTAGAATGAATGTGTCGCATAAGCTAGAATCTCCTTTGGGAAAACAATTCACTGGGATTCATGGATCTGTGTCTCTGACAGTCTGTCTGTCTGTCTGTCTGCCTCTCACACACTCTCACTCTCTCTCTCTCTCAGCAAAAATAATAAACATTTCATTAACGTTTTTGTCCACTTCAAAGAAAAAGAGAGATGGAAGATAGAGGCAGACAGGTAGAAACAGAGAGCAGACCAGGAATGTTATCAGTTTCAAGAGGGCAAAAGAAAAAGTAGCATAGGTTTTTCTACATCCGACCATCTGTTATGGGAAAACCAACAGTTGTAATTGCATAAAAACAGAAACCCAAGCTCAAACTTCCTTCGTATCCTCTGGTGAAGAAGGAGAAAAAGAAGATGAAGAAAGTACTCGCACAAAAGAACAAGATGATAACGATAATTAAGAGACGTACATGTTTAGACTAAGAAGGAGAAAGGCATTATCTACAGAAACCAATTGAGCAGATGCAATGTTTTACCACACGCTAGCACATTCTTTTTGGCTCCTTTCTTTATTTCTTTTTATTTTGTTTCTTTTCAATTTTTCTCCCCATCCCCCTCCCCCCATCCCCTACCCCAACATAATTATGTAAATGTCTCAAAGTACTCTGATTCAACAGGAACAAGGTTATACTATAATGAGAACCTAACCTTTTATTCAACCCCCATCCACCCCTGCCCTTCGCCCCCTTACTCCTACCAAAACTACTCGGTCCCATCATAACTTTTTGTTTATGTTTTTTCTTGATCATCTTTTTTTCTTCTTCATAGACGCTCCGTATCGTTCGAAATAGAGAAAGTGTCAGCTGGATCTGTCCCCGCCGACAGACCAGGCTTAAATGGGATTTAGTCGGGGCTGGTTGAACCAGGCTCGTTTGTAAAAAAGGAGCATGCCTAAAGTTATGAATGGCGCTGTTAACTCACTGTCAGCCAGTGCCAAGGCTTTGTGTGCTTTATGAGAGAGGGGATTTAGCCCCGCTATTCACGACTCCTTGTCAATGAGGTGGCAATTTCCTAACTTTCTTCATAGTTTTCGTTTAGTCTATCGTCTTTTTCTTGGGTTTTATTTTGTTTGTTTGTTTTTGTGAGAAAAATGATCTTTTTGGTTTTGGGAGGACCGGGAAGAAGGATTCTTATTGACAAGAGCTAAGAGTTCTGGCTTTTTGTTAATGGGAATTTGTGAGTAAGTGAAAAAGTGAATGAGCGCGCGCGTGCGTGCGTGCGTGTGCGCGCGCGCACGTGTGTGTGTGTGTGTGTGTGTGTGTTTGTGTGTTATTTTGCTTAACGTGTTTTCACTATAAGAGGTATTAGATGAAAAACGAAATAAGATATTTTCCTCCCCAGAGTTAACGTTAGTTCCGACTTCTTTTCCCTGTACATCCGAGATCCTATGTCCACACACACGCATTAACATTTTACACGCACAATCAGTTAAAACATATACAGTTTTCGTAGAAAAATGACCTACTAGTTGCCTATGACGGGACGGGATAGCCTGGTTGGTTAGAGTGATGCATTCGTGATCTGCTGACCCGGGTTCGAATCTCGTTCAAGACGATTTTCCCTCTGGAGTTAACATCAGTGCTGACTCCAATCTCACTAAAGTCCTTCGGGTGAGACTATAAACCTAGGTCTCCTGTGCGACGCACACAGAATATCTTGCGCACATATTAAACCCCGTTCCGCTTTTCGGAAGAGTAGGCCATTGTGTGCCGGTGGGAACGGATGGTAAAATTGACAAAACTGCATACACACGGGGACTGGATGAAAAAAAGACATGAGTGCTTATTTAATTATCCTCGAAATAAAAGAATAAATAAATAAATGACAATAAGATGACAACAATCACATCCCAAATGCAGGCTATAACCTGGAGAGAGGCGGGTCGCACCAGGTTCACTTTTAGACACAATGACTGAAAATTTCCCTACTGTGTCCCAGTGACTTATCAGGGTGTTACGGGAGTGTTGGTAAAGGAGTCTATTGTTTCTGGTCGAGGAATATGTCTAGTGGCTGATCGCTTCAGATTAGTGATGGTACTCTCGTTTATCCACGACAGGGTCGTTATTTGTCAGTTGGTATATGAATTTTTAACAAACTTTTGGTTTTGTTTCTGCTGTTGAGTTTGCTTTTTGGAACCCTTTTATACATCTGCTGCATGAGATATTATGATGCGTTGTTTTGCACAGCATTGTGTTGTGTTGATATTTTTGGACTGTATTGCGTTATACTTCCTGGAAGTACTGTACAGTGATGTACCCCCTTGTACCATTCTGTATTCAGGTACACCGTGCCTAGGTATGTGCTTAGTGGTGCCATTATAATATTTTTTTTTTCAGTGTGATTGTCTTGTGTTTTGCTGTATTGTGTGATACCGTACTGTATTTTTTCTCAACTGAATTCAACTGTTCTATGTTGTACTGTACCATATAATACCAAGCAATATCATGACATGCCAAACTATTCTGTATTATATTGTACTATACTATATTTTGCTATGTTATGCTATACTATTTAATACGATACTGTGCTATGTTATGCATCAATAATAAGCTGACCTTTACTATACTATACTGTACTGTACTGTACTGTTCTATACTATACTATACTATACTATACTATACTATACTATACTATACTATAACTATACTATACTATCCTGACCTTTCCTGTGCTGTTATGCGCTACGTTGCATTGCATTGTACTATGTTTTGCTATATTGTACAATATTGCGTTGTAGTGCACTGCACTGTAACGGACTGTATTGTACTCTTCAATGCAGCGTGCTATTCTGGGCCCAGACTGACCACACAGTTTTGTTACTGAAAAGAACGACTCCAAAAACATAAACTTGTATAACATGGAATCTCTTTGAGTCTTTACCAGTGCAACACCGTCAATAACTGTGAAATATTTGTTATGGATCAGATAGGTACTGATCTTTTTCAAACTGTGTAAATCATTACCAGTGTGGCTTTGATAGCGCGTGACTTGCTGTTTCATGTTGAGTTGTCATTATTCCTTAATGTGGAGCACCATTTCGTTGATGTTCCTCAAATTCATAACGCCCAAGTACAGCAATTTATAAATGGATTTAAGATTTGTTCTGTTTTCCCAACCAACTTTGAAAGCTTTTGAGGAGAAACCCAAAACGAACTAAATGTTTTTAAGAGAGAGAGAGAGAGAGAGAGAGAGAGAGAGAGAGAGAGAGAGAGAGAGAGAGAGTAAGGAAACCTCACTATTGACATGCACTTGTAAAGCGCACATTGTGTTTGACTGGTTGGCTGACCTCCCCATGACACTCCACAGGGACTGTCTAGACAGGCGCACACGTGCACACAGTGGCCAGGGTCACAGCAGTGCGGGGTCTACCTGTAGTGACCTATTTAAAGGGTCGACCTCTCAGGTAGATTGAAACACTGCTTGCTCTCGTTTGCCTGGGTGAATGGTGTGTCTGCTGAATGGTGTGTCTGCTACATCTTCCGGCCAGGCTTGCTGATCGTGGTCTTTTCTTGCTGTAAAAATGACCTGTCTAGTTCGGTTCAGGCCAAAAGCTTCGTCAGTTATTGATGTAAACAAAGTGTAAGTGCTGACATTAAAATGTTGTTATGCTTTGAAATTTTATACAGATATTGTCTTCATCCATGACAAGCTCTTAGCACGACAACTTGTACTCTCACATGGAAGAAGATTTTTTTTTTAATCTTAAGTAAGAGTATGGCTGCCCATACAGCGAGGTGCTTGAAAACAGCCCTACACCTGAACTTTTCATCCAATATGGTTTGTGGTCTCACAGTGATTTCCAAGTGTAATGACTGAGATGTGACCCCTGGGATGTTAATCTGTGGAACGTCCTAACAAGAACAACAGTAACAGATGTGTCTGCCAATCAGAGACCTCTGTTGTTGGCTTGCCATTCATTACATGGGCAGTGTTGTACGAACATAGAACTTTTTGGATAAAGTGAGCTGTGTTGTCATAAGACATGCGTTGAAATACAATGAAAGTAAAACACGATACAAAACAACACAATACAATTCAATGCAAAGCAGTACACTACAACACAATTTGAAAAGTAGACACGTAAGCTGGTAGGGTGCATTGGTTATCATTATCTAGAGTATATTTCAGAGAGGTCAGCAGTTGGCACAGTCAGTTTTAATGATACGAAATTCTTAAGCTCCAAAAATCACTTCCTTGTATATCTTTTTTTGACGCTGCTGGATGCCGTGTTTCTTAACACGCGCGAGATCAAGTGTGCAGGTGAAAAGATTCCACAATTCATGTCGGTATTTGGTGCATGACAGAAAACAAATACACCCAGCGTGCACCAATCATGACAGACTTAACGGCAAATTATCAGTGAAGGTGAACAAGAAAGAAAAATAATATCTTACGACAGGGGAGGGGGGGAGGGGGGAAAGTAAAGTGTACCTCTCCTTCCGAGAAATCAGAACTATTTACAGTGTGCATAGCACACGTGTCATGTGACAACATAGGCTTCACAGAAAAGAGCTTTTCCCGCCAGCCATGTATCCTACAAATGGTAATCTTTATTCGTTCCTGAGTAGTGGCATTGTTTTCATAGATAAGAGTCTTCAGGTTCAGACGATAAATAATAATAATCATTATTGTTATTATTATTGTTGTTGTTATTATTATTATTATTGTTATTGAATTAGTATATCTACAGTTCTTAATGCAAAAGTATTTTGCCCACATGAAAGGAACCCACAGCAACAACAGAGTTGTTCCTGGCAACATCCTGAATATAAATAGGTAAACAAGCAAAACAAATCTACAAGGGATTACAAATGCTATAAAATGCAGAATAGTACACTAGCCTGACCTTGTAATTTCTGTACTTGCTTAAGCCTGACTTTGTGAACTGCAAACCAGTAGTAACTCGTTCCTGCTTGCCTCCCACCGCCACCCTCCTCACTCCCCACCCCCTCCTTCTGTTCGCACCTGCTTCTTTTATATCCCTGTAACATTTTGGATTCCAGCACAACCACAATACTTTTGCCTCTGGGCAACCAAAGAACGGTACAGGCCTTCCCCCATTGTTTAGCCAGTGTCTGTGGATAGCTGGCAGATACCACTAGGTCCTGAATGGTGATACCACATGGATTTGTTTTATCTGTTGGCGCAAGGGGAGGAGGAGTAGGGCGCTTAGCCATACAGTTCTCGTCAAAAGCAACACGGCAGGGGGGTACCGTATCAGCTGCCAACAGAGAGAGTCTCTACAATCCTTACCTGTCTTGAAACCTGACGTTTGTTTGCCTTGTCCGCCTAGTTCTGCTCTGAAGTCATGTCAACTCTCGAACAGCTACTGATATTCCTGAGTCTCGTACGAGTCTTTTGAAGGGACTACAATAATATGTCATCTCTCTCTCTCTCTCTCTCTCTCTCTCTCTCTCTCTCTCTCTCTCTCTCTCTCTCTCTCTCTCTCTCTCTCTCTTCTCTCTCTCTCTCTCTCTCTCTCTCTCTCTCTCTCTCTCTCTCTCTCTCTCTCGTGCAGTTGATGAGACAAAAGAATTGGAAATGGAACTTAATTAACGTTTCTCGCATTCCCCAGTGGGAATATCAATCTTAGCTGAAAAGTTGTCGACATGTAAGGACTGGAAACAGGTCAGATGAAAGATCAATCGCAGACAAAGGGTTAAACCAGAGGGATTTATTGCTTTCTAATCTAGTTTCTGAGTAAAGTCCTTCGCTGAGTTTATCTTATGTCGGAGTGTGAAACGAAAATCCACCTGGGTTGTGAATTAGACTGGGATAAGAAATGAATCGATATCGGTGACGGTTTTGTTCCCGCCCTGCTCTGTTTGGGCATAGCTAAAGTTTGGTGTGTGTGTGTGTGTGTGTGTGTGTGTGTGTGTGTGTGTGTGTGTGTGTGTTGGGCTCTCTCTCTCTCTCTCTCTCTCTCTCTCTCTCTCTCTCTCTCTCTCTCTCTCTCTCTCTCCTCTCTCTTCTCTCCCTCCCTCCTCTCCCTCCCTCCCTCACAAACACACGCGCGCAGAGAGGGGGTAGAAAGAGAGGGTAAGAGAGAGAGAGAGAGGGGGGGGGGGGGGGTGGCAAGGCAGTTGTTTTCGAGGATATCAGATAAGCACTAACATGTATGTTTACATCCAGTCTCTGCCATTAGTGAGGACTGATTGTTAAAAAAAACACAACTGTACAGATGCATATAAACATAAGGTTCTGACCCACAAAACCTAAGATTTTTTTCACCTTAACAAGCATTAATCATACCTTTTTCAAAGAACACGAGAAAGAGACAGAGACAGAGAGTCTTTCTTATCAAAGGTAACAGATAAATATCATCCGGCCCTTGCCCAGACTATGAATTATCATCTATAATGGCAAATGATGTATATTCTAAAAAGAAAAAAATAATGGAATAAGCACTTGTGTGCTTTTATTTTTTACATCTAGTCCCCGTGTGTATGCGGTTTTGTAAATTCTGTCATCTGTTCCCCCCGGCACAGAATGGCCTACTCTTGCGAAAAGCGGAACAGGATTTAACGTGTGCGCAAGATGTTCTGCGTGCGTTCGCACACGGGACCTCGGTTTATAGTCTCATCCGAAGGACTTTAGGGAGAGTGGAGCCTGCACTGATGTTAACTCCAGGAGAAAATATCCCCTTGAATGGGAATCAAACCTGGATCGTCAGATTTCGAGCGCAATGTTCTAACCACTAGGCTATCCTGTCCGGGGTCCCCCCCCCCCCCCCCCCCCCCCCTAGAGATTGAAAAACACAGGGAGCAGGAAGGAAGAGAGAGGGCAGACAAACAGGGAGACAGACAGGCAGAAGAGAGAGACGTAGAAAGGGTAGTAGGGGATTAGCAAACAAGAGCTAGTGAACCAGGTAGGTTCTTGTCTATGGTTTAAGGAGAGTTCATTGCCGCCTGGGGGTGTGTTTCACGCTCTGGTGGCAAGCACACATCCTTGTTGTCACTATCCCGAAGATCTCTTGGCCCTCAGGTAGGAGTGAAAATTTAAGAAGAAAAAAAGAAAGGGGAAAAAAGTGGAGAAACGCACGTTTACACACACCAAGCTTGCCAGTGTGTGTGTGGTGTGTGCGTGGGTGCGTGCGTGCGTGTGCGTGCGTGCGTGTGCGTGCGTGCGTACGTGCGTGCGGGTGTGTTGTTGTTCTTCTTGTTCTTGTTTTTGTTGTTTTATTGTATTTTATTGTTAACTACACTATTTTCATTCAATAACCGCAGATTCCTAGCGGATGCTAAGACGACTCTGAAAAAGAGATGAGGCGACTACAGTCAGAATGATATTAAGAGAACGACTACACATACTGAAGTCTCACAAATGGTGAACCTCGAAGTTGTAGCTGAAAAACGAAAAAACAATTTCAGCTTCTAAGGTGTCCTCCGACAGGAAATGCATCCAATGGTACACCGCTACCCTTTCACAAATCATCTCACAGCACATCGGCTAGAATTTGACTTAAATGTACAAAAGTCAATTTATGGCAGGTCTAGTTATAAGCCATCTCTAACCTTTGGTGGGTTTTTAAAAAAATTTTTGGTCGTGGCAGTGATCTATGGTTAATCATACTGAATAAATGTCAGGCATGCTGTCCATTAGCCGATGCTTGACTACACGTATTCCTAGACGGTAAGGCGTTTTCAGGAATAGATTTTACAAAGACAGAGCAGTGAATTGCTTAACTGTCTGAGAAATCATGAATGTAAGCACATAGGGCCTATAGCCCTTACATGTTCCGTATTGATCTGTGATACACATTAGGTGTGAATGTCAGGATCAAGAGAGAAATCTAAAGATTAAGACGTGAAAAATAGCCTACAGCAATGGTGAAACACGGAAATGGATTGATTAGAAGCAGACAGTGCTACTACGTGCCATTGGTTTTTAAAAGGGCTTTATTTATTGAATTTATTTAGCAAAGAACAAACAGAACTTACAGGACATGAGGAGCATAGCAACAACAAGCTAAAAAGTTTATGTCGCACTCAAATACATCAACTACTTTATGTCGCACTCAAATACATCAACTAATTTATGTCGCACTCAAATACATCACCTACATCAAATACAGCTCCTTCAGGGACTGGACACTCAAAACAAGACAACACAAAGTGATCGTGTCGCGACATGAATGTTTTCCACAAGCGTATGTGGTATATGTAACCCATCCAGACTATATGTAACCTGATCTTGGCGTCGATAAGGATTTTTATCGTAATAGTGACCCCGCTTCTTAGATATCAATAATACCCTTTAGCTACTGTTTCGGGTCTGATTACAAAGTTCTGACTGGTCTGATTCTCAAGAAAGGAGAGGAAAAATAATCCCAGGTAGACGGATTTGATTGAGAACACCAGAGGGACGTTTAATGCTCAAGATTGTTCTGAGAGAACACAGATACACTTTTTACTGTGCACAAGATGCTTTACATCATTCTGCATATGGGGCTAAAAGCCTGCATCGGAAGGCATGGGGAAAACAAGGTGATCCTCGTTTCAGGGAAGGGAAAAGAGACTCGTCAATATAGATGGTGTTTAACCAATGGCACAAATGCGAAACAAGAAAATACACCCTCCCCCTCCTTTTTTTTTTCGTTCCTCGGCTAGAGCTCCAAGGCTCACCAATGGTGATATTTTGTGCATGCGACCGTTATTGCCCACCATGCAGGTAGCCGCATTCCGACTTCGGGGTGTATACTGGGTATCATCGTGTTTCGTAACCCTCCGAACGCTCTGAATACGAATTACAGGGTCGTTAACGTTCATATTTGATCTTCTGCATGTGTATATACGAAAGAAATTAAGGCACTGGCAGGTCTGCACTTGAAGTTAGCCATGGAGATTGTAACCCACCCCCACCCTCCCCTTAATTCACCAAGACGCCGCCGAGATTCGAGCCACGACTTCATGGACCTATGGGATTGAAGTCAAACGGTCTTAACCACTCGCTATTGGCCCTGGCGTCCTCCAGATATCCCTATAAAATCTAGGGGCGTCTCAAAAACAAGCCGTCTTCTCTCTCATTCGTCTGCAGGAGTAAATAAATATAATCTGTTCAGGGGCAAACCTTTTTAACTAGAGTATCGGGTTGGGACTTCGATTTGTCGAGGCGAATTTATGGTAGATCTCCTTTCAGGTCGTTATAGGACTTTTATGTCTTTCAGTCTTCGTGGTTGTGATTTGATTCTAATCCTAGTTGATGCCTGCAGTAGGGCTTTCTCGGATGGCATTTGATCCAAATGTTCTTAGCTCCACTACAGGAATTCAGTACAGAAAGACATGAAATAATACGTCAGTGGTTTGACCTGACTACTTTGACGTGGGCTATTAAGTTCCATGGGGAATTTAGGTCTAGTGCAAAGGTTGCGCTCTGGTAGATCTGTGATTTGGTTGGTCAACTCGACTGAACCCTGTCGTTAAGGACAAGTCGAGAAGAGAAGGAGAAAGTCGGAACATAACTCCAATTTTTTCATCAATTCGATGACGTGATTTGATATTCAGGGAAGTTTACATAGATTCTATCTAACGTCTTAAAATCCGTTATTTTTTGCTTTGGAAACAAAATCTGGTTGAAACTGATTGCAGAAGTATAAAATATCAAAAGATAAAAGTTCCATCTCAAAGTGATTCTGGGCCGACATGTGCACATCCATCCATCCTTATGACAGCAACTTTAGTCAAGCCATACTTACTTCGTTCTCTCACCACAGATTTGATTTCCACATTTTGACTTTCATTGCAGGAGAACGATTTTTGTAGCCTAGGAGCAGATGCTTCAGTGATCCGTTTCTCACTTACCTGTGACTACAGTTTAATCTCTTCCCTTTTACCTTAAACAGTTCCAGGCCATTCTAACGAAATGCGCAACGTGTAAACGTCAGTTGAACAGAGGAAACTCAAAGATGTAGAAGATGTGGAAGGTGATGTACAAGTGCTATATTTTTTGTAAAAAGGCTGCTAATTCGTAGTTTAAAGTTTCACAGTAATTTCAAAGCATGAAAGAGGCATATTGTGAAACGCATGCTTTGTTGTACATTTGCAGGTTATACAACGTTATGTGTTGTTGGTCACGATGATGAATGGGAAACGTGTTTTTGTGGTAAATCCTTTCCTCCAGAAGCATACATCTACCTGGAAATATCTCAAGTATGGTACGCGACTAGTGTAGCTATTAAGAAATGAACAGGTAAATTAAAGCAATCAAAAAAGCCTTTATCAGAACCCATAGATTTGCCGAGTTTACAAAAAATGAATTGAAAAAAAAAAAAACCTTTGGTTAAAACAGTTTTGCTTCTGCTTAAAAGTTATCAAAAACTAGTCTGTCAAAATACCTTGCTACAATACTTGATTTTTAAACACGTGCGTTTTTTTTTTTAATTGAACTTATTGAAATGGGGATTTACATGAAGATCATTTTCCGTTTTGGCATAGGTATCAGCATCGCTTCTCAAACCATGTGTAGTGTAATAAGTTGTGGCAGCCGACATACACATGTCAGGGTCTTTTCCTCTAGCAGAAATAAGCAATTCATTCCATAGCAGTTTGACTGAGAGTCTTAAAAGTGAATTTTTTAACGTTTCATCCCTCCCCCCCCCCCCCCCTTTTTTTTATATAAAGAGTTAAGTCGGAATTTTGAACGGTATGGTATTTTGTTGTGAGGAAACATGGGAGTAGGAATTTCTAAATACCAATAAATTTGGACAGTTAGAAAAGTATTCATAAAATAAACACACACACACACACACACACTCACACACACACACACACACACACACACACACACACA
>CM054144.1:46591730-46661730 GCA_028751875.1 Rapana venosa
ATATACCACCGATTATTATTACCAGTTTACTCTTCAACGAAAGGGAGACGCGCTGTTAACTTGTGCACAAAATGTGATGCCACCATTTGCACACAAACCTCACTTCACATGCTCACCTAAAGGACTTGCTGGGGTATAGAGTCGGATGTTGGTTTCATGGGAAATATATATAAACACATAACACAGAGCAAAAAGTTGAAACATTGTAAAACACCATCAAATATGAGTTACAGCTTCATTCGCATTCATCCACTACATAGTGTTATGACAATGATCATCATCATCACCATCATCATCATCAGTAGTGGTAGTAGTAGTGTCATCATCATCATTGTCGTCATCATCATCATTATCATTATATTAGTATATCCAGTAGACTTTTCTCCCGGCTTGCGTGTTCGAGGAATGTAATTCACCAGTCATTAACATGAAAAACGGCTACAGTGTTAACATTGTCGCCAAAGTTTAACTCAGGCCTACATAAATACTGAATGATGCAGTCATGTTTTTTTCTTTTTGATTAAACAGAAATTTTTAATCCACACTGAAAGTTAATGACGTTAGTTAATCATCCTTGTAAAACAAATAGTGTACTATCGCAATTTCGCCAGTATCGAGAGAGAAAAAAGGTGTGGCTTCTATCCAAAATTGGATGATACAGAACAAATTACAGCTAAATGCAGATAAAACAGAAACCATGCTTGTAGGGACCAAACACAAACTCGCTTCCATCACAACAGCTTCAATACAACTTGGCAATGCATCAGTCCCTTTATCCACTGCTGTGAAGTATCTAGGGGTCATTATTGACAACACACTCTCTATGCAAAAATTCATCACTCAGACCTGCCAGTTCTACTATCAATTACAGCGTATAAGTGCAATTCGAAAGTACCTGTCCACAGATGCAACATCCAAACTTGTTGCGTCTCTCATTCTTTCACGTCTGGACTATTGCAACTCTCTGTTGGCTGGTCTGCCAGCATCATCAATCCAATCCCTTCAACGTATACAAAACTCTGCAGCTCGTCTAATCCTCAGAAAGAAAAATCTGAGCATATTACCCCTCTCTTGCAATCTCTCCACTGGCTGCCTGTGCCACAGAGAGTAAACTATAAGATCAGTACCCTCTGTTACAAATGTCTCCACAAAACAGCACCGCCTACCTTGTGAATGTCTTCACTTGTACACTCCTCGTTCTCTCCGCTCTGCTGCAGATACCTTGTCCTTACGAATACCTAGATTCAACCAATCCACCATCGGCCGTCGCTCTTTCTCTATTTCTGGTCCATTGATGTGGAATGATCTCCCTCTCTCTCTCCGCCAAAAGCCTTCTTATGACACTTTTAAATCCAGTCTCAAGACATATTTATTTCAAGCCTAAGATTTTCCTCTCCTGCCTCATCTCATAGTTTTTCCCTGCCTTCAACAGCCAAGATTCTATTGCCCTGCCAGGGTGTGTGACCTGTGTGTGTGTGTGTGTGTGTGTGTGTGCGTGTGTGTGCACATTTGGACTTGATGGAACTATTGCTTGTCACTGGTTGTATGACTGTGTAAGAATGAGTTGAGTGCCAGCGCTTTGATTTGTCTCTGCAAGATATAGCGCTATAAAAATTCCATTTATTATTATTATTATTATTATCTTATTCAGTACTTGCAAATATCTCCCATTCACATAATATTGGATCAGTGATGCTTCCTAGGCCTATTTTATGGTTACTGGAATACAGATTAAGAAAAAAAGAACTGATATAAGAAATAAATAGAAATAACAAGAGCTTGAATCTTTTATGGTTTGCTTTAAAATGAATGTGTGTGTGTGCGCGCGCGCGCGTGCGTTTGTGTGTGTGCGCGCGCGCGCGCGCGTGTGTGTGTGTGTGTGTGTGTGATGACTAACTCCGGCCTTGTCGTTTGCACAACATCATCATTTCTCCATTAATCTTGATTTACAGCTAAATTTGAGTGAATGTGGTTTTATGTGCAATGAATTATTTATGAAGCGGCTTAGTTGTAAACTGGATGTGCGCCCGAAAGAATATGATAATATGATATAAAAGAACTCTTTTCGTCTCCCCCCCCCCCCCCCCACCACACACACACACACACACACACACACACACCTTAGAAAAAACCAGCAACATCAGTTTTTGACGTCAAGAAAAACGTGTCATAGACCCCACACAGAGCTATCACAGCACAGAAACAACAAAGTCAACTCAGGGCGATCATTTCACCAAGAAGGGACAACATGTTTACTGAAAAGGACAAGGGAACGAGTCGGATCGATCCTTCGCCGGAATCTTTAGGAATGAAAGAAAGGGGGGAAAAAAACACCGACAGATGAGAACAAACATCTTGACCTTGAAGTGTCCTCGCCTCAGTATTTATTCCCCGCTTCCCATTCGTCGTTGGGAACTCATTCACGTGTCAAAAATACAGTCGTTTTGTTCTATTATGGTCAGTCTTGTAAAATTTGTCTCACCCCTCCCTCACCTACCCCCCCCCCCCCCCCCCCCCCCCCCCCAATGTCTCAAGTTCTTCCCCTTTGCAGCTGTCACATTTTAGACAAGGTAGCCTATTTCAAAACGAGACACTGAAATGCAGTTATTATAATTATAGAACCATTCTCAAGAGCTGCCATACATAAATCAGCTTTAGTGTTAATGTTGTGAAGTGAAGTAAGCTCGTTCATGAAAGAGAAATGAAGGACATTCCCTGGTACATGAACGTTGATGATTGATGTTCTTTTATTAGCAGTGCAAAGAATCTAACAGATGAACCCATTACACTGATGCGATTCTCAGTAACTTGTGAAGAAAAAAAGAATGAAAGGAGTTGAAATCGATGCTATCCTACAGCTGATGCTTTTAATATTACGATTTCCAGTCTGCAGCAGGAAGCTGAGTTGCAGAAACACATCACTGGTGTACAGGGTTTCTTTCCCTTCTCAATTCCCATTACAACGACACGCACTTTTATAAGCTATTCATTCGTGCTACACACACACACACACAGATACGAAAATGGGAGCCCTCACATCTCCGCTGCAGGGGTGCTGGTACAAATATTTTCATGGGCGATTGCTGATTTTGGGCTTGGTACCACTTCGATGTTTGGCGTCCTTGCGAATCCTCTCGAAATGGATTCAGGCCTAGATCTACGAGTTTTTAGCTGAATTGCAATGATGTACTAATGTGACAGTGTATCAAATCATTTGATTTAGGGCAGGTTTTTTTAGAAGGGACATGTGCAAATTGGGACATATTTTGTGCAGCGACATCAGTTCGGGTTTGCTGTTGTGTGCAGGATGCTGTGACTGACGTGGACAATATGACTGTTATTTCGCCAAACTATTTTCCTCGCCAATTCGTGGGTTTTGTTCGCAAAGTGTATGATTTTTGGCACATACTTTTATGACAACAACCATTTTATTACTCTCCCTCCCTCCCCTATTTTTTTTTTATATGAATATGAAAAACAAAAATGGAAATAACAAAAAAATGTTCTGCTTTATTTCAAACATCTGAATGTGATGTAGAATAAAACGTACGGTGTTTGACATGCATCAACACCTCACAATTTCACTGAAATCCCCAACACTCGATATCAGTGATGTTAGACAGAAGGAGATGAAGATCTTTTGACACCGATGTTGTTCCATACGTGTATAAAACCGACAGAAGCGGGAGATGCGACGAACAGACGAAGTGAGATGGCACGCTTTGTTGTTTGATGTATGATGTGTACATGACGGACAGTGTGTGTATACAATGAAGGCCTTATCAGCCTTTCAATGAGTTTCGCCGTGACAAGGAAGTTGTGTTTTTGTTTTATCTTGGGGTTTTCCTTCACGAAGTTAACAATGGTTTCACGGTTCAATTAGACGCAAGTCACAAATCTTGTTTACGTGATATGGGAACATGACTAATTTGCAGATTGACAGTGCTAAAAATAGACTGTTGTGTCTGTGTAGTCCTACTTCTTTTGTCTCAATACCAGTATCAACAACAAAAGAAAATGACAGTCTAGTCAATGCAAACCTAACGCCTGGCTGGCCAAGCCCATTGGCTGTAGGCCTATGTGAAATTGTGACATAGAATCAAGCATGCTACACCTGAAAGTACTGAAAAAAGCTGACAAAGTTGAAGGTACAAAGTAGTTAGCTAGCAAGTTGTATATAAACAGAAAATATAGTTGAAAAGTTACTGGATTGAAGTTGATTGGTTAAACATAATAATTTACATTTAAAACAAATTTGCCTTTAGATTGTCTGTTTTTGTGGTGGTGTGTGTGTGGTTTGTTTTGGTTTTGTGGTGGTGGTGGTTGGGTGTGTGCTATCACTGTGTGTTGCTGGTGGTGGTCGTCATTGTGTGTGTGGTGTTGTTGCTGATGCTAAAGAATGGTGAAAGGTCCCCCCCCCCCCCCCCCCCCCCACCCATCTTAAAACTGCAATCAAATCACAAGTGGGGTAGTAGTCTATGTGATTAAGAAAGTGAGGCGCTGGTATAAACTGAATAAACATGCGTACACCCCACCCATGTGCCAGCCACATTATGAGTAAGTGAAGTTTTATAGTTATTGGATACTATTTAAACACACATATAATGTCAAGTTTATGTAAAACCTTGGAGTGGATGATAACAATGACTGACTAATCATTGTTGTTGTGTTGCAGTTCCCTGTCAGGCAGTCAGAAAGGTGCACCATGGCAGCAGTACATGGGAGAAGATGGCCATGTCTTCTATGTAGAGGTGAACCAACCCAAACCATCACATCACACCTGCACACAGCCGGTGGAAACAGCCAACACATGTGCCTACTGCAGCACACGATCATGCCGCAGCTGTGCCAGTGAGGACACTGGCTACTCCTCCGACACTGATGCTCTTCCACCCCACTCCAGGTTTCAGAGATGTGAGCAGGCAGTGTTGGACCTCAGCTGTGACTCAGGGTTGTTTAACTCAAAGACGTCAGATGCTGATGACAAAGATGATGGTGTCTCCGTGGATTTGTCGGAGTTTGACAGACTCGATCTGACCTCAGTGATCAGCTCACACCCCGTTGAGGATGAAGGAAGAAGCGGGCAGCTTTCACACCAATGTCATGTCAACAAATCAGAGACAAGGTCACGGCACCATCAATCATGCACAAGGACAGCAAGTTTGTGTGAACGTCATTCTAACAAGCTGTACACTTCAGAGAAAAAAGTGTCAGGTTTTCAGAACGAGCCAAAAGCATGCCACTGTGTTGGGCACTCAACAGTCATGTCATCAGGGAGGACTAAGCCGCAAGAAGCCTGTAGTAAAGAAGTTATCCTTCGCCTCGGACCAAAAGAACAACAATGGGACTATCCCACTAGCAAAGTAGACTGGCTGGAAACAGTGCTAGGTATAGTTCCAGGTTGTGTGGACTCACGCAATGGCCAGAAACAAGACAGTTCAGACAGCAGTTGCATCACCATAAAAGGTCTGGTGCCTGAGGGCCTTGCAGCAAGGAGTAAAAAATTGTTTGTTGGTAAGTTTCTTGTCAGAATGTTATCTGTACATTTAGATGGTTCACAATATTTATGATCATTCAACATGTCTAATATTTAAGTAGTCTTGTGTTTGAAAGAGTTTGAATTAACGACAGGGCGACACATTTTCGCTCATAAGATGGTCAACAATGAGTTGCTGTGTGAGGAAGAAGAAGAAATTTAATAGTTTGAATATTCGACCCATCCCCTTCTCTTTGTTCGTTTTTTGTTTTGTTTTTTTGTTGGTTTTGTTGGTGGGTGGTTTTTTTGGGGGGGAGGGGGGATTCTTATGGTGTCTGTGATTTTTATTTCTTGGCTTTTAGTTTTACTTTTCTCTTCAGTTGTTCTATTAAATACTGTAAATTTGATTGAATTTTTTCCCCATGTTTTCTGCTGGATTGAAATTAAAATATCTTTAAAAGAAAGTTCTTGACAGATCTGCAGGACACAAAATGGATGAACAGGCAAGCAAAGACTGAGTTAAAGAGCATCAAAGACATCAACAAACTTTACAAAGGCATCATACTAGCAGAAAAATGATTTCCCATAGATCCTATTGGGGATGGGATAGACAAGTGGTTGGTGCCAAACTCACAACCTGACAGCTACTGAGACTGGCATCTATCCAAAGTGTTGGTTCTTTCCCCCCTGGGAATTAACATTGATGCTATCTCCATTCCCCTGAAATCCTTCTGGTGAGACTATAAATCAAAGTGCTGTATGAGTACTCTACACATGTTTTGACTGGTGTAAGTGGTAAGCAATTTCTGAATTTGTCAGAATATGATCTTCATGAATGTGTAAAAACCCCAGGATGGATACAAAACTCCTTGTATGTAATTCCTTTTGTTACCACTGTAATCTCTCTCTCTCTCTCTCTTCTCTCTCTCTCTCTCTCTCTCTCTCTCTCTCTCTCTCTCTCTCTCTCTCTCTCTCTCTCTCTCTCTCTCCTCTCTCTCTCTGTGACCTACACACACACACACACACACACAACACACACACACACACACACACACACACACACACACTGAGCTCAACCAAGAAGGTAAGCTTGACAAATATTAAATTAATGAGTTGAGTATCCTGAACTTGAAACTGATATTATATCTAGTCACAATAGCAATAACACCTTACCCTTTTCAGTGATGAACTTGAAGCTGAACATGATACGCTTTTGTGCTTACCACGTTAGTCATGATTTATGGGGCATCTTTTGAAGAGGTGTTATTGTTACAGGTATTTATGGGGGCATCTTTTGAAGAGGTGAACGATATAATTGTTGTAGGTTAGGTGGTTGTTATATCACAGTGTGAGGTATGTTCCTAGTCTTTTTTTTTAGCCTGTGGCTGTGCATGAAATTTATGGCTCTTGTTTGTTCATGCATGTTTAAAAATCAATGAAGATATCAATTTCAGTATGTTTCATTTTAATTTAAAATATTTTAACTGAAAGTGGCCCTTTTTATTATTTGCTGTTTGTTTGTTTTTTGTTGTTGGGTTGTTGTTGTTGTTGTTGTTTTTTTTGGGGGGGGGCTGTTAGATTTTAATCTGTTTAATTCTGAATTTTTATACATCTTTTAAATGGCCCTGAGGGTGGGGATACATAACAATTAAATGCCTGTTGAAGAAGACTGCTATACTGCTGAAACAATTTCAACAGACTTGGTCAATCTTCACTTGTTGATAAACACCATGAAGGCTTCTTTGGTTGTTTTAGTTTTATTCCATAACTTTTTCAGCCCCATTGGTATACTGTAAAGTGGGAAAAACATTCTGTGTTTCAAACTTATTTTTTACTCTGTTTTGGGAAAAATAGCTTTTGCTCCCAATTTGATATTTCTCCACAAATTTATTTGTTTGCTGTTTGTTTGCTTGTTTATTTTGGGATCTCACTTTTTTTCTTTCTTTATGTTTGTGTGTTTGATTTTTTGATGTCATATTTTTAAATCATGAAATGAGAGGATTTTTTTGTTGTTTATTTTTTTCCCTCCATAATGTTATCGTTATCTGTGTGCCTTTATTGCCCCCTCATACTTAGTAGATCTCTGTCACACACGGTTCTCTCACAAGCTGGGACTTTATTTTTTGTTTTTGTTTTTTAGGGAGGGGAACTTTTTTCTTTGGGAATAGGGTGGGATTGGTGTTCTTGTGGGATTTTTTGGTCACTTTTCTGACCATTGGACAATACCTCTTTTCTCAGGTGACTGCATTGAAAGCATAAATGGCAAGCAGGTGAGATGGAACAACCTGCCCAAGGTGATTTCCTCGCTTCACCAGACCAAAAAGGTAAGTTTGGCTGACTGATGGAAATTTGGATTTTTGTTGTTGTTGTTGTTGATGGTTGTGATTTTTCTGTGTGTGTGTGTTTTATGTGTCTGTGTCTGTGTTCTATATTTTTTTTGTTTTGAGCCAGTTATTTGATGAGGGTCGGGGATGGGGGGGGGGGGGGGGGGGGGGGGGGGCATTGGAATGTTAGTGTTGTGTTGCTGACTTGCCACAGAAAACTTTTCCCTTTTCATTGACTAGAGCTCTGAGGTTTGCCAATAGTGAGCCCTATTTTATGACTTGCCAGTAATTCCATTTTTAGACAAAATCTTTGTAATGAGTATCACAAAGAATAGTGGAGATGAGCTGGAAGGAGTGTCCATGAAGAAGTTCTTTAAATGCTGCTCCATCTGACTTGTACGTGTTGGTTGAGAAAAAAATCATTCTCTAGTCTATCATTTGACATCTGAATACATCTGAACATAGCTTTCATGCTACACAGATCTGACGTGTGCATTTTCAGAAATAACCCATTCAGTAGTCTTCCATTCTGACTTATGAACATTTTAAAGGAGACCAACATTTTAAAGGAGACCAATCTTTAAACAATCTGCTTTCATGTTGCAGATACGGCTTGGTGTAAGGCAACCATCCAGCTCCCAGTCTCACCTGTCCAGTCGTCTTCTGCTGGACACTCACAGTGTGCTGCAAAGTCTTCAAGACTCCCCCTGCTACACCCCTGCGTCCACACCCACCCGGCCAAGAAGGGGTGGGGATGGGTTGGAAGGGGTGTGTGTCGTCTACATGTCAATGGAAGGGGTGAGGTCGGAGGAAGAGAATGTGGAGAGGAGTGATGTGGTGTACCAGTTTCCGAAGGAAGAGAGTGCACTGTCACCTCTACGTGGGGCTTTCTTCACCTTGGACCATCTGCTCAGTGAGGGATCTGTGGACTCCGATGTCAGGATGTGAGTGTGATGTGTCTCAGGGTAGTCGTCATGTTAGGGTGTGAGAGAATTATGTGGCTTTTTCTCCCTAGGCTAGAGCTCCCAGGCTTACCAGTTATGAGATTTTTGCATGTGCGACCATTTGTTCTCCTTTAAGGTAGCTGCATTCCAGCTTCAGGGTTGATGTCTAAACATGATTCTAGTGTGCAAGAAGTTTTGGTTGGTTAGTTAGGTTTTTTAAATAAAAATTTTCTGATCCATTCCCACCAGTATGCAATGGCCTACTCTTTTCGAAAGATGAAGGGGTTTTAATGTGTGTGCAAGATGTTAACTGCATACATTCATATACAAGACCTCAGCTTATAGTCTCATTGGAAGGCTTTTCAAGGGACTGCTGAAGGTATTGCAAACAAGAGAAACATTCTTTGTATCTAGTATATGTAGGACTTGAGTTGACTGTCTGGAAGATGCTCCCAGTGTGTGCGTGTGTGTGTGTGTATGCTGGTTCACTGAGGTATTAGATCATGATTCTTTGGTGCTGTGGCTGTTCTAAACCATGTCTGTTCATCTTGTTGATTGAGTTGGTTTGGATTAGACTGGTTAAGTGGATGAATTCATTGATTGGTGATAAACCAATCAGCTGATGTATGTGTTCAGGTTGACAGTGGGTGTGGATGGGTCAGATGTCAATGTTGCATGCCACAAGGAGGAACGGGATATGCTGATTATCACTGCACCATGTAGCAGGTTCGTTTATTCTGTGTGTGTAACAGGAAAAAAAGAGCATGTGTGTGCATGTTTGACTCATGTGTGAGAGACTTGAGTGTGTGTTTGTATGTGTGTGTGTGCATGTGTGGCTATAAAAAAATATGTAAACTGCTTGCTGTGTGTGTGTATTCATACGTACTTGAGGTGTGTGTGTGAATGTGCTCATGCAAATATGCATACATTCAGGCATATATGGTATTCGGGCATTCATGTGTGTGTGTGTGTATCTGCTCATGTCTGTGTATATGGGTAAAAGAGAGAAACAAAGAAAAAAATCAATGTCAACTTCCACAATTCTCGAGTTTTGCATTCTGTCACTTGTTTTTTTTCTGCAGACTTGAATCCAGTCAACTCCTAGCCATCTCAAACTCCGTGGTTAGGCTCCTGAGGTTGCTGTATGGGTCACTGGAGGAGGCCTTTTCCTCAGGGAAGCATCATGGGGCTCTGGATGACTTCCTGTCCTTCACCTTCGCCTCACTACACCACAGCTTCAGGGGAGAGCACACCAGATGGCTGTCACCTTTGGAAAGCTACATGGATTATCTCCTTTTGCCTGAGGATATTGCAGTATGTCGATTTACTAATATAAAGATATCCCCCCAAAAAAGAAAAGAGAATATTTTTGTTTGTTATCTTTATAAAGGGAGGGGGAGGAGAGGGTTGGTGGTGGATCTAAAGTGAAGAAATTATTCTATATTTCTCAGTCATTTTGTCCATCTGTCTGTCAGTGTTTCTCCATCTCTCCCCCCCCCCCCCCCCCCCCCCCCCCTCCTCCTCTCTCTCTGTGTTCACTATTTCTTTCTCTCATACTCTATATCTTTCCTTTTTTTTTCTGCTTTAATTCTACATTTTGTTTTTACATAAATTGACCCTATCATTTGTTTATCTTAGATGTTACTTGTATAATTTGGTGTCATGTAGCTTTTTACTAGTCTTTTTTTTTCTTTTGGTTTCTTGGTTAATCAGTTGCCTCGTTGCTATTATGTGTGCAGTAATTGGACTTGCCTATTTCTTTGTGTCTTTATTTTCAATTTAAAAAATGTTTCCTCATCTTCTGTGACACACTGATTGTACTCTTCCCATGCCCCTTATTCCAAGCTTGCCGCCACAGCCATACCCAGGCTTGTCTTGTTGTAACTTCAGAACAGAAAAGCATATTCAGATATTGGCTGTTTGTTCCAATGTTTGTAAGTTTTGAAGTCTGATTTCCTGTTAATGTTCATTATTTCATTTCAGGTCTCTCTCAGCAATACTCTGACAGAATATGAATCTGCTGACTTTGCTGACATGGTAAGAGGAAAGGACAAACATGACATCACAACCGTTTTCTTTTGTGTGTGTGTGTGTGGAGGGGGGGGGGGTGAACCAAAGAGGCACATGATTTATAAGTGTCTGCTCTTTTTGCTGATTTTATGCCAATGTCTCATTATTATCTCTTTGAAATGACATTGTAGAAAATGTAAGCAGAAAATGGTGGTGGAGTAGGGGGTTCTTGTCCATGCTTTGTGTTAATAATGCTTATAGCAAAATTTAAAGAGGCATGTGCATTATCACTAAACACACAGAGGAACCACAGTGTCACATGAACAGATCTTTATGAATAATCATTATTGAGAATTCACAGCAAATGATCTTAATTTTTCTAAGATAATGTATCCATGTGTTTTGGTAGCTAGAACAGTGTCTTTGTATTTCATATATTTTTTTAACTTACACATATTCAGTATGTCTATGTATGGTGGGAGGTAAAAGAATATCAGTTTGGTGGGAAGTAAAAGAATATCAGTTTATCCTTGCATTTTGGAAACTAAAACAATCTCAGTGTGTGCATGTCATTTGGAAACTAGAACAGTCTCCTTTCATGCCTTCAAATTTGCCAATAATCTGTTCTTTATTTTTCATTGGGATATTCCATAAAGGTACTGGACTTCATCTTTGAAATCTGGTGAAAGTGAGATACCTTGTTTTGATCAGATTTACAATGTGTGAAAGGCATAATGATGGTTAGAGCGTGACGTATATTTTTTATTTGATGTTATGTTACTATGTTTTTTTCATATTTTGTTTTATTTTTATGGTTTTTTTTATTGTTTTGTTTTATTTTTCAGTCTGATAGTTTCTACGGATGTCGGAGGTCTTTCACAGTGTTGGGGTCAATGGCTTTTTACAAGGTAAGCTGAACAGCATCATCCCATGTCATTAACAGGTGTATTATTAGTCAGTCAGTCAGTCAGTCATCAGTCAGTAACTGACAATGCTTTTAGCCTGGCCTACCTTTACGTTTGACTTTTATGAGTTTGTTCATATGGTACCATTAAAAGTATATTGGTGTTTTTTTTAAGGTACAGCTTTCATTGATAACTAATAATGATCATTTTCAACAGTGAATGATAGAAAACATTTAAATAGTCACTGTGATGCGTTTTTAAAAGTATGGGCAAAATACTGTTTTCATAGTATATCTATCGGTCTGAAAGACAGTCTATCCATCTGTGTCTGTGTTTATTTGTGCACACTTGCACGCATGCACGGACACACACACACACACAGAGTAATGCACTGGCTCGTTAAAATGTTATCTCTAACATTGTCATCACAAAATATTCCTGCAGGGAGGAGTGACATGCAGCCACCTATCATCGAAAGACGCAGCTGACGTGTGGGTATACCTGAAACACAGCGGGTTACTGGACCTGTCTACCCATCATTCCTTGCATCAGGTGCTGGTGTGGAGGGAGATCTACCCCACGCGGTTGTGTCAAGAGATTGCATCTCTGAACAGCGTGTTTGGCTACTCTGAACCTCACGCTCGCTGGTTTCTTATGGTCGTTGGCGTTGTAAGTGGCTTTTTATGTGTGTGTGAGAGAGGGAGTGAGTGTGTGTGTCTGTGCGTGCGTGCATGTGTTTATGGAGGGGGGGGGGGGGGGGGGGGGGGGGGGGGGGGGGGGGAGGATGTGTGTGTGGGTGCTAATGGGTTCGGGTTGCATTTGAGCACTGCTGTAGGCATGTAATTTTCATGTTCTTGGTTTTCCAGTTCCTTTGAAGAACAACAACAAAAAACGTACCATTGAAGCCTTTATAGATATTCTTAATCCAGAAAATCTTTTTTTGTTGAAAAGCAAATGATAAATCAATACTAAATAATGAAGAAAAACCTTTTTGTTTTTGTTAATATTGCTGTATGAGGTCATTTTGATATGGAGGAAAGAGTTTTAAGTGGTAGCATGCGCTTGTTATGGTTTTTATTTTCCCACTGCTACTTGTTCGGTTATATAAACCCAGTATGGTGTGTCACAGTCCTGTGTATTATTCATTAGCTATGTATGCTGACAGTTTTTCTCTGTTTCCTGTAACAGAACAATACATTGCTGGCTTGTATTCTGGAGGCTGGAGGCTGCTCCACACAGTGAGTCATATAGAATGTATCGTTCATTATTTGCATGTTTCCGATCACATTTTCTGTAGAAGCATAGTTCTTTACTGTAAGCAAGGCTGTTTTTGAAATTTCAGGTATTGGTTTTGTCCTATTTTATGTGTTATTTGTATGGTCCTCCCACAACATCGTGACCATCTGAGTTGTACCCTTGGGGTTAGCTAGGGCGTTGATATGAGGAATGATGGAAAAGTTGGTTTTAATCTTGTTTTAACCTGTAAATAGTTGCACAGTTTCAATCTGATATTTCAACTTTAACGAGGTGCCAGCCCTGACATGGCCTCTGTGGTCAGGAGGGATATAAACCTTATGACTGAATTTCTTTTGAAGCATAAAAGCCATGGTACTCAGTATGTTGTTGGGTATTGAATGCACTCCGGTTTCATTCATCGTGCCAGGGAATCTCTGCTATACCATGATTGCCCACTGGATGAGAAATTTATACATATATCTGCTTTCAAGTACCTTGCCACACTGGCATAATTCCATCTTCATATGATATATATTTTTCTCTGATGGCAGTTGCAGATTGTTATACTAGAAGCTTAACATGGTTGAAAACAATCTTGGTCTAATATTTCTAGGCATAACAACATTTTAATACAGACTTGGCACTTTGCTTACATTAATGATTGACGGAGTTTTTAACCTGGGCTAGGGTACTCAATATCAAAGCAGAAACAGTAATTTTGCTGGAGGGACTGCAAATGTGAAAATAGTTTTGTGAATGATTTAGCAGCTGTGTTGGTTAACATGTGAAGAAAAAGTGATTCGGTGCAGGTATTGGGATTTTAGTTGTTGTTGTTGTTAATATCACTATCTAGGTTATCCAGTGCTGCTGTATAATTTTCTTTACGTTGTTTTGAAGTATTTCTTTTTAGGATTATATAGATTCCTGTCTTGTGACTGGGTTTAGTTTTTTTTACTTTGCTAAGTTAATATATCAAAGCATTATGTGTTAAGCTGAGGATTGCCTAGTAACTACAGCATCTCTTCACAGTAGTCTCAATAACAGTGTCAGCAAACACATAATGCATCATGTTACTGTGGTTATATTTCCACCAGTGTAAGCTTGTACTATTTTGTAGCCTGACTAATTGTTTTCATTAATGTTTCTTTTTTTTGTCATTTAGGGGTGCCCCCCTAAAATATAATGGAATTGTTCAAAACTGTGCAGGCATGATGGCGTACGTTATCCAGACCCATTTTATGTGGATCAGGCGCGGGCAGCCATACTCCATCTGCAAACTCCAGATATCATAGCAGCTTGTGAAGCCAGGTAACTTGGCATTTGGTTTGTCCTGTTTTCCCTCCTGGTTTGTTTGTTTGCTTTTCTTTTTCTTCTTCTTTTTTGTTTGGGGGGGGGGGTGGTCCATTAAAGCTTTCTTACATAGTTGCACAAAACTGACATGTGTGTATCTGTGTCTGTGTGTGTGTCATGTGTGCTAGTCTGTCTCTGTCTCTCTCTCGCTCTGAATATCTGTCTCTCTCTTGCTCTCGATCTCTCTCTCTCTCTTTCTTTCTTTGCCTCTCTCCTCTTATTACATAGACTCGTGTTTTTAATGTTTATGCTTTAATTAGACTCACTGCCTCTCTCCTCTCTTCTTCTTCTTCTCTTCTTCTTCTTCTTCCTTCTTCTTGTCCTTATTCCATTTCTTCTTCTTCCCTTTCTTCTGCTCCTTCCTTTTCTTCTGCTCCTTCCTTTTCTTCTTCGTCTTCTTCTTCCTCCTTCTCTTCTTCCTCGTCTTCTTTCTTCTCCTACTCCTCCTCCTTCTTCTCCTTCTCTCCCCTTTCTTCCCCCTCTCTCCAACCATTCTTCAAACCCTTATCATCCAATCAATTTTTCCATATTTGCCACAGACTCAATGGAGAAGGCCTCCCAGCCACCACCACAGCTGACAAACGGCTCTCACACCACCAGACATCGTCAGACTCGAACCATCGAGTCCTGGACAATTTTCTGAAGACCACATCATCCGTGGTGCACAGTCTGCACAACACGCACCTCACCAATGGCGTCATACCTGGCTTGGCAGGGGGAAACACTCTGGCCACTAGAGGGCTTTGGAAAGAGCAGAGAAAGCTGTCCATCGACTCTGATGGATCCAGCAGCAGTGGGAGCAGCAATGAGGGACTTTTCAAGGTGAGGATTTTGTTGTTGTTGTTGTTGAGTTGTTGGTTTGTTTTCTTACTTTTGGGGTCTTTTTTGTTGTGTTTTGTTTTGTTTTGTTTGAATGTGAGAGTAAAGTTTTTTTCTGTATGATATGGAGATGTGCAAGAAATCAGAACCCAGATTTTGTCTTTTTTTGTTATGGATTGTTTTGTGATGATGATGATAAAAGTGATGATGATGTATGTGTATTTGACAGACAGACAGGCAGGCAAATAGATCTACTGTAAGATAAGCTTTCTTTTTGTAGAAAACAATAGATTTTTTTTTAGTGATGGGAGACTGGTCCTGTTTTAGGTCTTCCACAAGGAAGCAAGTCATCCTGATTATCCAGTCTCCAGCCTCCTTTGAAGAGGATTTGAAATGAATATGATTACTTATCAAAACCGTAAATGACTGTGCTCATAAATCCAAGATTGAGAGAAGTGGCAAAATTTGGTTGTGACATCACATCATCAGTGAATGCCTCAATGACCATCATTGATGTCAAGGGATAAGTGGTGTAGGTGGTATGAATACCAAAAGCATTCAGTGTTCATTTACTAATTTGAGCAAACTGAAGAGAGTATGATAGAGTTCATACTTGGTAAGACTGGCTAGAAGACTGATGTAATGTTTTTGTTGTTGGTTTTTTTGCTAATACAAGCTTATTATTTTAGATTTGGGGCTTGATGGGTGGTATCTTGGGTATGTTGAATTATGACAGGCATCGGTGAATGCTAAAGTCATTGGCCTTTAATGCAGGGCCACTTTAGATGAGAGGCCGCGTGGTAATTTAGCATTGTATTGCATTGCATTGCATTGCATTGTACTGTATTGTATTGCATACCACTTTCAGTCACAGCAGATTTCTTTACATGAACATGATAGCTTCCTGTGGATATCTAACTCGCAGGGAATGGAACAACAGTGTGGTGACTGGTACATCAAGAGAAATAATGTTGCAAATATTAGATTAATTCGTCCCCAAAGTCAGAATGCGGCTACCTTCATGATGGGCAACTACAATCACATACGTAAAATCTCACCATTGGTGAACCTCGGAGCTCTCGTTGATAAACAACAACACAAAAAAAGATATAATCAAAAAACAAGAAAACAAAACAAGAAAAGATTTCTGAAAACAACGGAATGACAGTGCTATTAAAAGTGGATTCAGCTATTTGAATAGTTCATGTACTGACAAAGTTCAGTTTCATCATTTAGTTATGGAACAGCTGTATAATGAAAGTGTGTACTTAACTTTATCAACATGAACTACAGTGATGTATGTGTGGTTTGATTTCCAGACTCTTGCCAAAAGAGGCCGTCTGTTTCCTCCATCTTCCCATCAGGCCATTGCCCACAAACCTGCCATTGTTCTCGATGGTGATGGCACTTGCAAGTAAGTGTGTGTGTGGTGAGAGAGGGTAGAGAAAGAATATTTTAGAGTGTGTATTGATGTACAAGTGTATGCATTTGCATATTTTGGAAAAATACATGACAAAAAAAGTCATAGGATATCGAATTCCACATATTGCTTTCACAAAAAAAAAGTTCTGATTAAAACCGTTTTGTTTCCCACTAGATATTTAAATATTGATTCCTCACTATAATGTTTTAACTACTGTCACTAGTTATTTTTGACATCCCCCCTATCCTCAGACCCCGTTGTATTTAATATCATAAATAATTTCCTTTTCTGTCACTTTAAAAAGACTCAAGACTACACATGTAAAATCATACAAAACACAACACACAGTAATATCAGTTACAGTATAAAATAACAGACATTATGGGGAAAAAAATTTATTTGCCAAACCAGAACCTCCATGAATAATGTTAAAACATGTGTACAACATCACTTGATGGCTGTGCCTGTCCCATGTGTACAGGTTGACTTCAGGAAAAGAGAACGCACTGCTCATGTTTTGCCACGTGAACGAACAGGAAGGTGTGATGATTACCTCCCCGGCGGAGAATTCTCCGTCAGAGGCAGGCAGTTTGCAGAGTCGGGTTGCAGAAAACTTCTGTCGCTGCGTCACCAAGATGCATGCCGACTTTGCCGCCACAGCCAATGCCAAGGTCAGTTTATGGACTGGAAGGGATTAGCGGTTTGTGATTTTACAGGGGGGGGGGGGGGGTTGCTTTTTTCCCATCTCTTGGCTAGAGCTCCCAAGGTCCACCAACGGTGAGATTTTTTGCGCATGCGACCGTTTTACCCACCATTAAGGTAGCTGTATTCAAAATTCTGGGATAATTTGCCGGTTTAACATTGATGTTCTGGTTATCATGGGTGAAGATTCCAGCTGTCTTTTACAAATCACAAAGTTGTGTGATGAATCTCTGTCCATCAAATTTTCAAAGTCCAAGTCAAATTTTTAAAATTTTCTGATGGTAGTTGGTACGTTGAATAAGAGAAAGTGGGTTTTTTTTCCATCAAGCCAACCAGAAAAAAAAAGTCACGTAAACATATTCCAAAGCACACCTTAAGACCATCATTGCACACAAATAAAACAAAAACAATACAAACCAGAACAAAAGTAATCATCTGTCAACGACAACAGTAACACAGCAACAAGCCAAAATAGAAAGTATAATTAAGTATGTGATATCACAATCATGCAACCCCCGCTAACACTCTAAACTGGCCCCAAATGCCCTACCTACCTCACCCCCCTCCTTCCAAGGAAAGGAACACAAATCTGCCATATCTCAAAAGGTGATACCTGTTCTGTATACACAGATCTACCATGATACCTTGAAAGGTGATATGATACCTGTTCTGTTTACACAGATCTACCATGATACCTTGAAAGGTGATATGATACCTGTTCTGTATACACAGATCTACCATGATACCTTGAAAGGTGATATGATACCTGTTCTGTTTACACAGATCTACCATGATACCTTGAAAGGTGATATGATACCTGTTCTGTTTACACAGATCTACCATATCTCAAAAGGTGATGCCTGTTCTGTGTTTACACAGATCTACCATGATACCTTAAAAGGTGATATGATACATGTTCTATTTACACAGATCTACCACGATATCTCAAAAGGTGATGCCTGTTCTATTTACACAGATCTACCATGATACCTTAAATGGTGATATGATACATGTTCTATTTACACAGATCTACCACGATACCTTAAAAGGTGATATGATACCTGTTCTGTTTACCCAGATCTACCCCAGTGAAGGTGTGCTGGAAGACATTCACAGTGACCACACCTGGCGGTCGTGTCGAGAGGAGGGTGTGATGTTTACCTGTTCTGTAGATGACAGGACTGACCCCAAGAGATCCCCTCGCAATCTGGTCTACTGGGTCGTTGGGTGAGTGTGTTGAAACATTCATTCAGTTTTGAAAAGAAAGAAGAAAACACTAACTTTACAATATAGAACATACTGTACATTAGAAATACAGATAATCCTGTAGATACTGTGCATAAGAAATGTAGAAAATGTGGTATTTTGAAAATTAAAGAGCACATTAAAAATGATGAAAAGTTTAAGTCAGTTTTAGGCATTCATGTAGTGTATCTGGAGAAGAGAAGTAGAAAATACTGTGTACTGAACAAATATATATTTGAAAATGCAGAAAGTGATTTAAGAATATAGAAGAGTCTTGAGTCATTTTATGCATTCATTTGATGTATTAGAATCTTCTTCTTCCTTTTTTGCCATGTTTCTCCCAGGGGAGGTTTGACAATGATGAGCCTTCTCCATCTCTCTCTGTTTTGAGCTTCCTCCTTATTTATGCCCCTTTCTCTTAGATTAACTGCAATACAGGCAGCCCAGGTCTTGCTAGGTCTTCCCTTTGGTCTCTTTCCATCCACTACGAAGTTCATTGATATTTTTATGATGTTGTGGTCTGCTTTCCATTAAATAGAAAGGTAAAAAGTTTTAACTTAAGAATGAAGATAATAAGAATGAAACAAAAAGATTGGAAACAAACAGAAAGAAAAACTTATCTGTGTGACTCTCTTGTGGAATATTTGCTGGGAATAATGCGAATATAAACTTAACTTGAAGATGTAAAAAACAAAAAAAAACCACCAACCAACAGACAATAACCAACAGGCCTCAAGATTTTCTTTGTAACCATTAACATCATATTTTAGTCATTGAATTGACAGTACTGAACCTCTTTTGCATGTACTAGTGCCATTGTCTAACATGTGTGTCTGTATATGTGAATTTGTGTGTGTGGGCACGTGTGTGCGCATATGTATATGCATGTGTGCGTGCATGTGCATATGTACATGCATGTGTGCGCTCTCTCTGTTTCTCTCTCTCTCTCTCTCTCTCTCTCTCTCTCTCTCTCTCTCTCTCTCTCTCTCTTTCTCAAACTGCTTTCATTGTCCATTTGATTTTTAAGTTCCTTTATGTCTACAGGAGAAAGTTCAAGAACCTCCATTCCAGAGAAGTGTACGTCTGCTTCCAGGAGTCCACCCCACAGAACATCGTTGAAATGGCCTTCAGACTGACACTGGGCTCTCTGTCATCATCCACATGAACTTGTTCCATCACAGCCGTCAATTTTTCTTCATTTTGCAGCTGTTTTCAAGGTTCTTTGGGTTTCATTGGGGTAGATGCCACAATTGCATGGACAGAGCATTTGACTTCTGTCCCTTAGGTCCATGAGCTTCAATCTCAGTATCAGCATCTGGGGAATTAAGGGTGGGGATTTTTAAGATCTCCTGGGTCATCTGGTGAATTAAGGGTGGGGATTTTTAAGATCTCCTGGGTCATCTGATGAATTAAGGGTGGGGATTTTTAAGATCTCCTGGGTCATCTGGTGAATTAAGGGTGGGGATTTTTAAGATCTCCTGGGTCAACTTGAAAGTGCAGACCTGCCAGTTCCTAAATTCCCTTCATGTATATATACATATGCAAAAGATCTAATTAATATTCACCTTAAAGATCCCACAAGCTGTGTCAGTGTTTGGTGGAAATATACCCAGCATGCACCCGATGTGTACCTAAAGTGGGATGGGCTCTGCCAGGTTCAACTTGTCCCAAAGACACTGCCAGACAAAAATTCAGCGCTGTGTGCCCCAACGACTCCCTAAGGGAGAGTGGTGAGATGATTTGTCATGTTCTGCTGCTGTCTGACATTATGGAAGTATCTGAGACTTGCTGATAAATCAGAATTTTGTGCAATGATTTTCATGACTTGCCAGCTTAATCAAAAGAAGACACTTACTTGCTTGACAGAGCCGTTTGTTAGACTGTTGTGAATGCGAAACTGTGACATTGTTAGTTCACTTTCTCTACAATGAAGTTGCAGAAGTGTGGCGAAGAAGGGAGGAGTGGGTGTTTATGTATCACCATTTTTTTAAAAACCAGAAACACTCATGTCAAAAACTTAATATTGCCAAGATTAGCTGATTGTTCATGTTTTGTTACTTTTGAGCCAGTGGAAGGTGCAGCTAATGTGTACTGTATAAATCATGTCTTTTATATGATGTATATAAATCGGCTTAGAGGATATGATATTTCACTGTTTTTATTTGTCATTGTCTGCGTTTGATAAGTGAAAGTTGTTGATCCTTGTAAAGAATGAAAACAGTACAAATTTACGTATGATACTCAGGGTTTTGTTTTAAAATCATGATGAATAGAAAGAAAACTTTGTGGAAATCATGATTGAATTCCCATAGAGTTGTAAGAAGCAATAAAAGAAAATGCCACAGTGGACTAAAAACAACACACTGTCTTATATGTAATACCTTGTTATATATAAGAATGACTGAAGTTTAAGTCAGTAAATTTTTAATATCTCTTACAGATGAAGTCAAGGATTCACTGCCATTAGGAAACATGTGTAAGTGTGCTTGCATGTGTGTGTGTGCGTATGCGCACACGTGTGTGTGTGTGTGTGTTACAATACTGAAAATCATGTCAGGAAATTTTATTTGAAAACTTCCATTTAAAATCTTGCCATGGTGGATATGTCATAGAAAGTGTGGTGAAGTTTCATGGAGTCCTAAAAACCAGAGAGTGTGTGACTAAAAAAGATGAAATCATTTATTAAGTTATCATTGCATGTAAATTGTTTTGCTTTCCCTTCATAAGAATCACTCTGGATTAATCTAGTCTGTCAAAATAAAGAAAGATGTAGTCAACCATTCTCTCTCTCTCTCTCTCTCTCTCTCTCTCTCTCTCTCTCTCTCTCTCTCTCTCTCTCTCTCTCTCTCTCTCTCTTCTCTCTCTCTCTCTAAAAAGGAACGTGTGAAGTAGAAAATTTGTTGATGTTCTCTGTTTGAGCATCTCCTCTTTCACCATCACTCAAGCATCCTCCACCACATTACTTTTTTATTAAAACATTATCTTTTGATTGTGACTAAAGAATTTGTATGTTCATCACAACTTGTGCTCATTCTACAAAAGTTATCAGGTTACAAACACAATTGTTTGCAGACTGACATCCAGTGCTAATCCCCTCCCCTCAGTTATACATCACAGACAGAAAGAATTGGCCAGTTTATTGATGTCTTCTCAAATGCAGTCAAGAGTGTATTTTTGTCTGCAGAGCATAGGCAGTGTGTACATACATATTGGTATTTTGTAGACTACGTCGCAGCATAAAGCATTATGAACGTAATGTCACCCTCAGGTTTTGCTGTTCTGTCTGGTCCTGTTTGTGTTCTTCATAAAACTACCCTTGTGCAATAATGATTATGTGAATATGAAACAGTATGTGCACGTAACATACTGTCCATGTTAAAACTTTGTTTATGCACTGATGGAATGAATTGTGAAGCTTGTAAATGTAATGGGTGACTTGAGTGTAGAATTTGTGTGTATATGTAAACACTTTGTCAAATATTTTGGTATGAAATGTTGCATTTATAATCTGGTAAACAGTACATTTGCATCGTTCTTTGTATTCTCATGCTACTTGATGAGGCACCATGGATTCTGTTTTCCCCCTCATACATATCTTGGTGATATTCCAATACACTTTTATTTGGCACTGAAAGGATTAATTATGCTTGTTTTTGAAATCTTAAGGTTAAGCTTTCTGAAGTTTTTGTCACTTAATGTGTTAGGTATTCTCCTGACAGCCATACTTTCAGCCCACCTAGCCTACTCTTGTCATGAGACATGAAAAGAATGTAGTATGCTCATTGTTCGATTTAACCCCTTTTCAATTTTTATTGATAGTTATACTAGTGAGGTTAACATGTGCAAAAGGTGGCATGTTTTCCAGCCCAAGACAAGGGTTTTATCACTTCATCCAAAGACTTTGGAAGGGAATTGAGTCAAAACAATATTGTGCACTACTTTCAGTCTTGACAGGTTTCTTTACATGACATTCAGGCTGCTTTTCCTGGGGAGAATGCATCACCACAAGAGCAGTGCCACCCATCCTTTTTATATAAAAAAAAATTCCCTATGAGAGCTACCTTTTTTCTACAGAATTTTGCCAAGGATGACCGTCTTGTTGCATGGGCTCTTTTACATGTCCTGAATGTGTGTTGTACATGGGACCTCGGTTTGTCGTCTCATCCAAAAGACTAGGACCTGTATCAAAGCTCAAGGTCTGGTGGATAGGGTGAGAAAAAGTTGGGTTACAAACAGGGATTGAACCCTGTGCTACTTGCTTTCTAGACAGATGCATTACCTGTAGCCCACCATTCCACTAGACCACCGATCAAATACTGTGTGTGCATGTATGTGTGGTGTGGTGTGTGCGCATGCACAAGCAGCGATTTCTCAGAATTTTCTTATCTTCCTTCGACAAGTAAATTGGCATTACAAACTTACAAGGTTGAAAAAAGTACAACTTGAAGTTCTGTTGGTAGATGTTTAAATCTATCTTGGGGGCTATCCTGTACTTGTATATCATTATGGGCATCAGTGTAATCATGTGTCTTCGCATTACATTAAGATCACACTTACAGGTATTGAGGTTTTAATGCACTGTATAAATCACAAAATCATTTGTTCATTCATTCAGAACTTCTGTTCAATTTCTGATAATTTCTCAATTGTTGATGTTCTGGTTGTATTCTCATAAATTGAGAAAAGCAAGATCTGAATGGCTGGACCACATGTGTTGTATTTGTTTTCAGGTCACATTATTATGATGGAAAAATGTGTTTACTGAGGAAAAATGGCAAGAAATGAAAATATGAATAAAATGTGGAATAAAATTGGAAATAATTTCTGTGTATGTTTGTGTATCTTTGTGTGCATACATGTGGGTGTGTGTGCATATGTGGGTGTGAATTTTGCATGTTTCTGTGCATGTGCGTGCAAGTGTGCATCTGTGTGCGCATGCATGCACAAATAGCAATTTTTCAAAACTGCTGGACAAAATTTTGTCATTCTGGGATTCAACATAGCATTGCCCTTAATGAATAAACACACACATGCACATACACACACACCATATGCATGCATGCACATGCATACAAACACACACACTCACATACACAAGAACCTCCTTATAATTGTCAAGAAGCAAAAGCTAAGTGGTACATATGGTCAATGGGGGGAGGGGGGGCACAATAGCCTAGTGGTTTAGAGTGTTGAACTTGTAATCTGATGGCCGGGGTTTGACACACCTGTTTCAGGGGGGTTTTCTCCTAGAGATAGCATCAGCACCATCTCTACTCCCCCAAAAGTCTTTGGGATGAGACTATAAATAAAGGCTCTGTATGAAAATGTGCGCAGAACATCGTGCTCACAAGAAAGAAAAAATATGGTCATAAGACCCAACTACTGTTCCTATTCTATACAAAGCACAGCCTGGAGGAGTAGAAAACAAAGCAGACAGGAGAAATCCTTGAAGTTAGAATGCAACTACCTAGTTGGTGGGGGGAAAGGGGGGATGATGATGTTGTCTCATAAACACAAACATCTCACAATGGGTGAACCTCAGAGCTCTAGCCTAAGAATTGGAGGAAAAAAAACCCTCAACAAACAGACAGAGGGAGAAATGGGTGGACAACATCACTGAATGAATACAAAAAAGATCTGTGAAGACCCAGGTATTGACACATGACTGGCACAAATGGAGAAATGCAGCAACCACTCTCTTGGTTATTTAGATTAAACTAGTAGTTTTGTGCATTTGATGATGTTGTAACTTTTTTTTAATGGAAAGATATCAAACTGAAGAGCTAATTTACGCTCACAAGACAAATAAATCATTATGTTTCTGTCATATTTTTTAATAAAATTGAATTTATCTTATGTTCTGCAGCTCTGTTATTCGTGATTTGAGAACTACATTTACTCAACCTGAATTTTATAATAAAATCAGAGTCCGCTTTAGATTCACTTTACTTATGGCATTCCAAATGTAAACAGGCCACATAATATGGTATTCCATAGGCCTAGTACTAATAAAGCTTTGAGACGATTAAATACTGTGGCAACGTGTATATATATATATATATATAAGAGAGAGAGAGAGAGAGAGAGACAAATTCTTTTATTTCGAGGATAATGAATAAGCACACATGTGCTTTTTTACATCCAGTCCCCGCCCGTTAGGGATACATCTTAATAATAATAACCCAATACTTATACAGTCTCGCAATAAAAACAAGGGGAAATAACCCTTTTCAAACAGCTCCCCCCAACAACCCTCCCCCCCCCCCCCCCCCAAAGCAAGCAATTAAAAGAAAATCCTAAGAATACCCCACCCCTACCCCCACCCCCCAAAAAACCCTAACCAAAACAAACAAACAAACAAAAGAGAAGGAAAAACCAAACCAACAAAAGATGGTAAAAAAGAGAAAAACAGACAAACAACAACAACAAGAACAAGAGCAACAACAAAGCCAAGAAAAATAACACAACCAAACTTAATAAGTCATAAAGATAAACATCTACACATTGTCAAATGGTACACATACTTGTTACACATAATTATAAGATATTGAAATAGGGCACTCATTAAAACTTAAGTACAAAGGCAAGTCCAATAAAGTATTGGAAATATAAAAATATGAATCCTTCATCAGGATATACTATGACTATAAGCAGGACGATAAAAGGTGAGAGAGAGACAGAGACAGAGAGTGTGTGTGTGTGTATTTCAGAGATAATATCCAATATATAAATCCCAAAACAGTATGCGATCCCATCAACACTCATTTTAGATTATACTCGTTTCAAATTATATGTCATGATAATGAATTAAATTTAATACCCATACATCCACACAATAAAAACAAGAAACAAACCAAGAAGAAATTAAAAACTATACAGTCGTTTAGGGAGAGAATATGGGTGGGTGAGTGAGTGAGTATGTGTGTGTGTGTGTTTTGTTTGAGCGCGCTCGCGTGTGTGTGTGTGTGTGTGTGTGTGTGTGTGTGTGTGTGTTTGAGTGTGTGTGTGGGGGGTGGGGGGGGGGGAGTGTTTCAGGGATAATACTAAATATGTAATACTCACATAGCACACGATCAACACAAACACTTTTTAATTATGTTCATGCAAATTGAATGTCATGGTAATAAAATAAGTGCAATACCCATACACTCTCATAATAAAGAGAGGGGAAAAGCCAATAAAGTCATAAAAAGAACAGAGAGAGAGAGAGAGAGAGAGAGAGAGAGAGAGAGAGAGATCTATATATCCCCCTTAAAGGACTTAAGCACAGAAATGACATCAGTTAAAGTGGCCGATGATGCCAATGCAAATTCATTCTTATGTTCATATCAGGTTCATCCCCTTCACAAATCTAAAATCCCCACTCACACACACACACGCGTGCCTAGCCTAGGATAGCCTAGTGGTTTAAACATTGCACTCGCAATCTGACGACCCGGCTTCGATTCCCGTTCAAGGGGATATTTTCCCCTGGAGTTAACATCAGTGCAGACTCTACTCTCCCCAAAGTCCTTCGGATGACACTATAAACCAAGGTCCCGTGTGCGAACCCACGTAGAACATCTTGGGCATACGTTAAATCCTGTTCCGCTTTTCATAAGAGTAGGCCACTGTGTGCCGGTGGGAACAGATGATAGAATTTTTATGTATGTTTTCCTGTCAGTTAATCTAAGATTTTGTCATCCTAGTGTAGACACATGTTGTGATCCCGATTTTCTATCACACACACACACACACACACACATGGATGGACAAAAAGTTGTATAAACTCAATCTTTTACCTTCAATAAAGATCATTTTGACTTGACTTGACACACACACAAGATTCAAGATTTAATTCCTTTCACCCCTTTTATTATTATTGTCGCGTAAAGCCAGAAGTGGTTACTGCGACGTATTGATCCAGATTTATTCATTTATTTATTCTTTATATCGAGGATAATGGCAGGATTTAACGTGTGTGCAAGATGTTTTGCGTGCGTTCGCACACGGGGCCTCGGTTTATAGTGTCATCCGAAGGATGAAGGACTACAAATTCAACAGGAGAATAAACCTAACAGCAATACACCCCAAAATAATATCAATACTAACAGGAACTGAAAAGCAAGAGTTCATAGCAAAAAGATACGCAAACAGTATCAAAGACTCAAGCCTAATTTAAAGTATACAGAAGACACAACCTACACTTGTGAAAGACCAGTGACATTTCAATAAAATCCTGCAAATCTTATGAATTTTGAGAGCGACAGAAGAACTTTTCGAAATTTGCATTTCATTAGCCTACAAAAATTATAACTGGATATGGGTTGAAGAAAATGTCGGGGAATGAAATCTTGTCGTAAATGTTTGAAGTGGGGACACTCCATGATAAAATGAAATTCATCTCCTAAAACAGACATATTGCATTTTGATTCTTCCTGTGGTAAATTATGGAAACGTCCAACCTCAATAGGAAGCCTGTGACAGCTACAACAAATTTTCATAAGAGCATAAACATAGACATCTGGTAGACAAGTTACATATTTTCCCATACCAAAATTGATCTTATTGTTTTTATGATAAAGGCATCTACTATTATTCCACAGCTCAGTTTTCCATTCATTAAAAAAAATTCTATTAAGAAGGCTTTGATGTGTGAACTTGTAGAATTAATACTTGAACAAAACTGTCTCTCTCACAGTCAAATCCCCTTTGTACTAAAATGTTTGTATCTTATTTAGCCAATGATGACTGAATCAACGATTTGTCATGTAAATCTTTCATCATCTGATAAAACATTTGACAATAGCTTTTCAGACTGAATGTCAAGCAGCTGCATCCAGAAACGAACCATTCGAACTGAGACCAAAATAGACAAAGGATATCTTCCTTCTGCTGTTTGAGCACAATAATTATTTGAGTAGTTTCTTGTAATTATTTAGTTCATTTCGGTAAAAAGCTTTTAGTGCTGCGTCAGCTGTAAGTTATAAACAAAGATGGCGTTGCAAACGGAGATAGACAAGTACACACGCAATTTTGTATTAAAAAGTTTACAAGTTATTATCCAATCAAGGATGGGTGAAAAGTGCAGGTATACGGCAAAAGAAAACTCTGGTATTGAATGGGTAAGTTATACACCGGAGATTGCTGACTTTATAAAAGTATGCAGCCTGATCTGGTTAACATATGATTTGCGTACTACAAGAACACTACAAGTACAATGTACTAGTTGTAAACAACTATCGGCGATCGTACCGCAGTCTCTCACGATCTTAGTATCTGGTAAATGAGATCAAGGAGGAAGAGTGTTGCGAAAGCTGTTTATGTAGCAAACAAACAAACAAACCTTTATACGAAATGAGTGAAGTTCTTCATACTATTACTAACTAAAGTAACTTAACTAATATGTTTTGTTTTTACTTTTTCCTTACGAAATTTAAATTTAAAAAAAGGAACTAGGAAGACTTAAGAGTTTTTGAGAGACTCTTGCTTGGGAGGGGGGGGGGGGGGGAATGTTTATTTCAATTTACAAGTGTATTTAAAGTAAATCTTGAACTAGTGATACTTGATCAAGTGAAGCTATCAGTTTCACAGAAAAGGTCGACCATCATTGTGACTGCATCCATAGGACATAGTCTTCCTAGACTGAAGGCTGCCAAATTTCACAGCAGTTTTGAAAGCATACAACCTTGCAAGGTTTACTTATGAATTATTCTGAAAGAGGGTGACATAAATTCAAGAGAACATTATTTTGTGTAGTGATGTATTTTAATGGGAAATAAATTACTTGGGCCAAATGATAATTGATATGAGTTTGATTTTAGAATTTAAACACAATGGTTACATTGGTTAGTCTTTAGAACTTTCACTCTCAGAGGGTGGAAGAGTTATTCACAGTGGTATTATATATATCTTAATGAGAGTAGAGAAATTAAACTTTATTTTATTGTTCTGTAGTCAATTCTTAAAACAGTAATATTAATAATTATTAATTAATAGACCTAGTTGTAGTAGAAACAAGGTTGAGACTGGAATGTGATTAAGCTTGGTAATTAAAAATTAAAAAAAACAACTAAAGATTGAAATTAGCGAACCTCTCTTTGACAGTTTGGGTTTGTCTCTAGGAAAAGGTAGTTTCAGTAACTTAGTCAAGTTAGTGTAGTTTCGTAGTTTTTTTTAAATGGTTTCATGATGAAGATTTTAGTATAGACTATAGTTAATGATCAAATTTTGGTGCGTCTTCAAAGTCAGAATGCAGCTGCCTTATGGTTATATATGGATAAAAACAGTCGCAATATTGCAGGATCTCACCATTGGTGAACCTCGGAGTTCTCTGTTATAGAGCTCTGAGGAATGTGTGTGCCTGCGGTGTTGTCAGTTTTGTCATCTCACTCATCTGTTTTCACTGGCACACAATGGCCTACTCTTCCAAAAAGTTGAACAGGTTTTAACGTGTGCGCAAGCCAAGATGTAATGCATATGTTCACACATGGGTCCTTGGTTTAATACTATTGTGTATTAATTATTATAGTCTCATCCAAAGCCGCAAAGGACTTTTGGGAGTTTGGGGGGGGGGGGGGGGGGGGGGGGGGAGTGGGCACTGATGATAACTCTAGGGTAAAAATCCCCTTGAACAGGATTTGAACCTGGGTCAGCAGATCATGAGTGCAATGTGCAACACTCTAACCACCAGGCCATCCCATCCCCTAGTGTATGTTACGGTGCATCATCAGGAAATTTTGTCATGTTTGAAACTCTATGTACTATAATTAATTAATTTACAAAACTGTAGCTTCTATAAGTTGTGTAGTGTTTTATCTGTTGTTGTGATTCTCCAGGTTTTATCGCATTTGCGGTCAACCATGGGTCTTGACTTTCATTTGTCTGGATGGTGTCATTGTCAGTATATCAAGAAGTGTTTTGAATTTCATTTCCAGAATGAGCAGGGACCAGGAAATCGCAAACAACAAAAACCTAAAGTAGAAATACTTTCCTATAAACTGGTATGTAGTACTTACTTAGCGCAGTGCATCTGAGGCACAGGTGGCATTTTTTACATGTATCGACTGTTGATCTGAATCTTTTGCTTGAATATTGATAGATTTTATGTGGTTTGATGAATAATTATTTCTTTCAGACTAAAAAGTTACAAACCAATTGTCCAGTGAAATCATTTACTTTTTTTGTTGCATGAAATTATTAAAGTTTGTGATAGGTTTTAGTTCTTTTCACTTACAATTCTAATTCTGTAATATGTCTTTCATAACATTTCAATGTTATCTTGATTTTTCTATTGTTTTGTCCAGTTTTGTATTTACTATTAACAATCATATTGATATTGTTTTTTGTTTTTTTTCCTTCTGTCATTCAACACTGTGTATGATCCGTGGAAATGACTCCCAATATTTAGTGTTTCATGTTTGTTTCAGTCTGTTCTAACAATAACATAACTTTGTTAACAGTGTACACTAATACAGGCATGCAACTTTTGATGTTATATTTGGCAGATTTTGGCCAATTTGTCAGGCAAAATTTGCTGTTATTTTACACTTACAGCATATAGCAAATCTGGAGAAAAAAAAAGGAGAAGAAAAAAACCTGGAAGAAAATGAGCAGAAATATTTATTTATTTATTGGTGGTGTGTGGGCTACTTTGATCAGTGGGAATGCATGTGCACATGCTAAGGCTTCCAGTTAGGTTACAGGAAATTTCTGTTGATCATATACAATACATGTATGTATCTCTATCTGTACAGTGTATGCATGCTGCCTGATTTTCTTCAGTCCTTAGATTAGAAGTAGCTGTGTTGTGTATCATTATCAAGTTCTGTTTCACCCCTGTATGGTTAACATTATGATTAGGAAATTATATATTCTCTGCATAACGCCATAAGCATTAATCATTTAATGAGACAGTGCTAAATAGTCATGCAAAAAATGGGACATGGTCATACATGGATAGAATTTCAATAGTGAAATGAGATTAAAAAAACAAATTTAATGTAGTGTTTGAAAGGTGAACCATATACCTGCATGTCAACTAAAAGCAAAAGATAACATATGCATTGGTCATGAGGCAGGGTTTTCATGACAGATGGCTGATAGTGGTACAAAGTGGATTTGTCAGTTATATTTGGTGAATGGAGTACAGTTTTCATGTCCACCATCTTATCTTAGGTTATCTGACATCATTTCATGTCTGTACTCTGTACTGTGTTTAATTATTTTCAGTTGTCATGCAAACTTTCACTGCAGCTGCCAAAGAGCATGCAAAAACAATTATATGGCCATTTTAAAAACAAAGAGGCACCCACAAGCAGTCAGGTTCTCTTTTAGTTTCATACATTTATTTTTTTATAAGAAAGAGGTATGATTGAAGTTTATCATTTTAGTTTTACAAACATCAATTTTAACAAACCCACCAAACTCATCTTCCTGATAATGTGATATTGTGGTATCTTAGTATTATCTATCCTTTTATGGTACAAGCTGACAGAATGACACAACTAACCAAAGAACAAAAATTTGGGTCTAGTTTATTTTTCTTATCAAACACACTAAGACCTGCCACCATGGCCTTTTCAGCTTTTGGCACCATTTCAAATGCATTCACGATGAAGTTGGTGCTGGGCCTGACTTGCCAGGCACTTAACGGCAGTGCAATGCATTTGTGCTCATTTGACAGAACAATAGTCGCTGTCTGAGCATTTGAAAAAAGAAGTAATAAGTGCATTTAGTCATCTGAAGAAAAGTACCTTGAGTTTCTGTCTTCGACAACATTATGTCTTTGAATGAATATTCATATTGCCTTAAAGCATGCTCTTCATACTTAAAATCCAATTTGAAAAGTGTTCTTTTTGTTGATGTAACTCCATGAATTTATTCAAGTATGCCTAGCTGTTATAGTAATCGGTAACCCTCTCCTATGGAATGGATAAAGGAACGTGCAATTCTGATACTGTGGATCTACTGTCATTTGTATTGTTTCAGCAGCTCTGTCAGCCTGCTCATTTGAGTATAGTCCTAATTATATAATATGATGGAGGAGTCCAGCAAAGGGTGACATTCATACCTCTTAGACTTATAACATTTATCATAATGTTTAGTATAACTTCAGTTATTTTCTTATTTATTTGAATATTTAAAGGCATATAATTAAACAGATGTACAATCCACAAAAAGTGATAGAAACAAACTGGAAGGTTGAAACAAACTGGAATCTATATATTTCCAATGCTTTTATCGCACTTGAAGGCCAGAATTCAAAACCTTATTTTGCCTTTCATTTCCAAGGCTTCTGAATTTCTTTTGAAGAAGTACTCGGTGATGTAGACCTATAGTGTTTGAGATCGCTAAAGATTTACAGTCAAGTCCCTTAAGGCATTTGTTATAGTTATTAAAGTTTTATTCTTTTATGTTATTATTATTATTAGCTTATGTTATATTGGGAGTTCTATTTATTGTTATGATGATGTATTCACAAAACACACCACACACACACACACACACACACACACACACACACACACACACACACACTCACAGTCATACCTTCCAGTTATTCCTTTTGATTGTCTGGTATCATTTAGAATGGAAAAATCATAAGATGTTTAAAAAATAGTTTTAAAAAAAAATTCAAATCATGATTAGGGTAGAAATCCTGAAGACTAAGTTTGGTAATGTTAGCAAACAAAAAGATTTCTGATTATCTAAGTATGTGAAGTACCTTCCTCTCTGTAGTCTGTTCAGGCCGTGTCTGTCACACACCTTCACGAGTGAAACAGGTTACAAATAATAACATGCATGCACTCATGGATGCATACACACACGCATGCATGTATAATACATGTGCACATGCAGACATATGCACATACATGCACACACACACGCATGCACACATGCACATACACATGCTCACACACACGCACACACACTGCAATACCAGGCCAACCTGTGGCGAAGGTGGAACAGGCACCTGACTTCACCAAGGTGTAAAAATCAGTTTAATATCGAAGCCCTCAGGTAAGGGAAATATGATGTGCATGTGCGCACTTTAACCCTTTACCATTCGCATATCTTACAGAGAAACTCTCTGTAGTATTCAAAAATTCACGCAGTTTTTTTAAAGAGAATAAGGTACCTCAAGTACACATAGTGCTGTACAGTTACTATTGTTCGCAGAGCATTCATATTTGGCCAAAGTATTCATATGATGTCATTCTTTGTTCTGCACCCCAAGATGTGTGTCCTACCTACATGTGTCGTGCTGCTGTCCCCTCTTTGTCACCAAATAAAGGTAAAATTGCAGTGACATCATGCTGTTAGTCTACAACTACCCTCTAACATGCACAATATACCTATGTGATTAAAAAAAAAAAAAGTGTGGTCCTGCCTGAATGTGTCCTCCATCGCATCCACCGTCATGGTAATCCAATCGACCATTCACACTTGTCACAAAATTACTGTCACCAAGTCTACATTTTCTGAGTGGAAAGTATTCAAACATATTGAAAACAACGTTGACTAATGCGCATATATACATTATTTACAAATATATGCTCAGGCCTACTATTTACAAAAACACTAGTGTGTCCTTCACCAATAGCCAGTTACATGGCTGTCACAATGCAGGTGTCACAGCCCAGTGTCGCGTCCAGGTGTGTTGGCGTGTTTCTCAGGTGAAAATACTGATTAATTTTGAGAAATCTGGTTTTCGTCATAATATTACTGATCCATGACTTAGAAAATCTCAAATCAGTAGACCAGTAGAGATGAAGCCTTGGCAAACACTTGATCCTCATCATGATCAAAACTGACAGGTAAGCCCTAATTTCCTCAGGTGTTGTTTCTGTCCATAATGGATCTATGACTAAGCCTTTCACGGCGATCTTTTGCCTGGCATAATTGTTAGTTTCATCTGCTATAGTTTGAAAAAAATGTTGGGGCACAAACAAAACAAAGTAATCTAAGGGCTTGGCATTTAGTGGGAGAGTTTGTGCCAGCCCAGTCGGCAGCGTGAAGTCTTGCACTGTGCAAGGCACTTATGCGCCGCGCCATGTCGTCTGCTATGAAGCCAACGGAATGTTTTCCTCAGCATCACTTTCTGACTCACTACCTTCTCCTATTTCATCTCCTTCTTCTTCATCTACTTCAACATCGGATTCAACATTTTATTCTCTTTTGAACTGTTCACTTGAGCCAAAATAGCTTCAATTTTCACATCAGTATATTCCTCCCAAATCGTATCCTCAATCTTTGCTGCCATTTTTAGCTACAAGAAAGTGTGAGAAAGACGAAGCCAGTCACTGGCCAATTTCTTGTGAACGGGAGGCTGTGTAGCACTGAATTTGGTGCCCATTCCTTCCTTAGTTTATGCTGACCTCAGTGGAATGTTCATTCATGGTGTACGTGTACTAAGTAGAGCTTAGTACATGAGGGAAATTCCCCACCAGGCTGAAATGATGTCAGGCGGGCTGCAGCGGGTATAAATATACGCGGGCAAGCGGGCAGCGGCGGGCTACGGCGGGTAAAAATGGGAAAGGGTTAAGTGAAAAAACTTATTAACGAATGAAAACACACACACACACACATGCACACACACATGCACACACACACACGTACACACACATACACACCAATATTACATAATTAAAACTTTTATTGGTTGCTACAAAAAGCCAAGTACTCCATTCCTTGTTTCAGATAGCAAGTAGTCTAGAAGCCAAGTGGTTTTGGCCCTAAAGGTCACTTCCACAGGCAAAAATCTTCACTGAAAAAAATAAATGATTATGATAAATAAACAGATAATGTACTTTAGTCTTTATTAATGAATGAATAAATAAATAAACAGATGAACAATTAGATAATTTAAAATAAATGAATAGTTTTCCACAAAATGAAGCACTAAGTAAGTCTTTAGTAATCACATTCACACCTAAGTTTAAGTGTGAACTCATATGGAATTTATCATCTTTCCATATGATTGAAAGCTCCACACCTGAAAAAAAGTGACCACACAGCTGCTCAGCATTGATAGAAAGTCAGTTACTAACGATTAACCTTCAGCTAGGGTAGTCATTGTTGCTGCTATGTTAGTGTTACTTTCACGTTAGTACTGAAAAAAGCTCAGAACTTTACTGAATTACACGTTGTTTTGGTTGGGCGGGGAGGGGGGGGGGTTGTTCGGGAGGGGGTAAAGATGCCCTGAAAGTTACTTTATGATTTTAAAATGTGGAAAATGTGCAGCTTAAAGTTCAATCAATGTTACTTTTGGTTTCTTCAAGAGACTTTTTCCCTTGACCCGCCAGGAAATCTCAACAATTCCATGGACCTCCCACCCACCTCCCGCCAACTTCTCCTATTTGTTCTTCTGTCTCAAGTTGCATGCCAGAATGAACCATTCACTCAAAGACTAAATCTTTCTGCTGTAATAAATTCGTGTTCAGGACTACATGAAATAACTTTCATTTTGTTATTGTGGTTTTTCTATGCTTCAGTTCACTATTCCCATCCCGGACATCCCAGAGCTGTCAGCTGGGGCGAAAAAGACACTGGGAACAGGCCCCGTGTTGGCACAGCCCGTGTGTGTGGAGATCTCCTTGAAGATGAAGGAAAATGACGCCTACATCTTTCTGGAGCTGTGGTCACTCACGCTAGATGTGGAAAACTGTGATCCTGATGTCAGGGTGAGGGAAATGCACATCCTAACATCCGCCTCCCACCCTTCTTTGTCTTAAATTATCTTTTTTTGTGTTTTGGTTTTACCATGATGATAGATGGTACTTGTTTTCCACCCATGATAACAGATCTATACAGATCATTACAAACTGTTTATTCTTGTGGTATACAGTACTGTGCATTATTATTTTTGATGTAGTTTGTTCAGTCTGTTTTCTAGTTTAGATTATAGAGGCATTATTTTTGTTTTGTCATGTTGATCTGTGACATTGTCTAGTGGTGTGTGTTATACTGTTAAGGATGTGAATTGTGTGGCAGCGTGAGTTCTTATAGGGCGTGCATGTGTGTGTGAGTGAGAGTGTGTGTGTGAGTGAATGAGTGTGAGTGTGTGTGTGTGTGTGAGTGTGCGTGTGTGTGTGAGAGTGAGTGTGTATGAGTGTGAGTGTGTGTGTAACTTTTTATTATGTGTCATGTCTACAGATTTTGATAATGTTTGTTATTCTAGAGGTAGATGCAGTGTTGCAAACAAACCTTTATCATGTGTCTTGTTATTGTCTCATTGGTCATGAAAGATCATTGTGATTGTGCTCTGTTGACATGAGCTGTAAACTTCCCAATCTGGACTTGCAGGCGTCCGCCAGCACGCTGTACAGTAGGATGATCTCAGCCCTGAAGTCTATCCTCAGTGTCTCCAGGGTGGCACCTGCTTACCGTTTGGCTCAGCGGCAACAGAAAGACGACTTTCAAATTCACTATCAGTAAGTAATGTTGTGTTTGAACTAGAAGTTGTCAGTGTTTGAACTAGAAGTTGTCAGTGTGGTATTTCAGGGTTTCAGTAAAATGCAGTATTTTTACATTATATTTTGGTAAAATGCAGTATTTTCACATCATATTCTGTCTGTGAAATTACCTGTGTGACAGCAGTTGGGCATAGTTTTGGAAAATCTGTGCCTTTTTTGTATTTTAGTTTACCATATTGTTCCTTGGAGAAAAGGAAAATGTTGAAATCTAACTTTTATCAAACAAGAAAAATGACCAGCCCCAAAACTTTTCTGGTATATTCAGTGACTTCAGCTTACATGCTGAGTATGTAATGTTGCCTTTGTTTCCCCTCTTTAGTCAGTATTGTTGCTGTGTGGCCTTTCCAGCCACCTGATGACATGCAAACAACAAAGATTGTGAGTTGTGCAGTCATATTGCTGCAGAAAACTCACTCACCAAACTGATCGGAGTCAATGAAAATGTGGAGCAGACCCAAAACGATGTGGGTGATGGGCCAGCTTGTGGGGAGAAAAAAAAAAAGTAAATGCACAAAAGGACACACACACAAGGGGCAAAACTTGGGTCATTCATTCCATTGAATAAGACACAGGACTTCAGCTATGTTTATCACATTTTTATAAAACTAAAGGTGGCATTTTCATTCATAGTGGCAAGGAAATAATATCATTCCACACATTAAGTCTTAGTATATGTTTTTTGTTTTGTTTGGGGGTGGGGGTAGGTATTTAATTTTGTTTTTTGCATGTTTCTAAAATACTGTGCCAACTAGAGGTCAACTCTTGTGTCTAGCTGCAAACTGAGAAGTGAGTTCTGGGGTTTGCCTACAATGGCATGGTCGTCTGATTAAGTTGTTACTAACCTAATGGTAGGCTCACCTTCTACACTGATATTTGACACACAAGATGACTACTGACAGAAACAAAACATGAAAGAACAAGACCAAAATTAAATTGCGTCCTTTTTACAGGTACACCACAGGACCCCCCAACATCGACCTTCTGAGTGGAGATGTTCAGACAAGGCGGATTGGTCAGGTGGCTACTCCTTCAGGGACCATCCGGGTCACCCTGTCCTACACCACCAAGCCTCAGATGCCCCAGCAGACAAAGCCAGGCGTGCCGCTTCATCCAAAGGTTGACCACTTCAGCGAGCCTCGCACCAACCATGTGTCTGAACCCAAGCCTTGCAACAGAAAATTCAGAAAGTGGGTGTCCCTCTTGGTTGTTGAAAACTTCATAGATTCTGTAGGTACTGTTGCAGTGGTGGGGGTTGTTTACAGTGTTGCTTGTGTGCAGCATCTCTTTGTTTCAGAAGAGAAATGAGAGCAGCTGAATATTTTGAGTCTGTGATCCTTACCCTATGACTTCAGGGAAGGGAGAGTGAGGTTCTAGTGAGGCCCAGTGGTTCAAGCACAGACTTGGTTAATGAATGGTTTTATTTATCATTAGAAACATATTAAATTCTGAATCTCTCTAGGATTCGTTGTGGCATTGCCACTGAATTTTTCAGGTCATGTCTTTTGGGAAAGTTGAACCTGGCAGAGCCCATACCAGAAAAGGAAAAGACAGAGAAGAGAAAATATCTGTACAGTTTATCAATCAGTACTCTCTCTCCACAGCTGCATACATAGCTCCCCCCCCCCCCCCCCCCCCCTCCCCCCTCTTCCCCAAAGTCCCAAGTTCCTTAGCTAGAGCTCCGAAGTGAGATTTTTGCCTATGTGACCGTTTTTTCCCACCATTAAAATGTTGTCATCCAATCCTACCAGCATACAATGCCCTGATCTTCCAAAAGGCTGAATGGGTTTCAGCATTTGCGCAAGATGTTCTGTGTGTGTTCGCACATGGTACCTCAGTTTATAGTCTCATCTGAAGGACTTTGAGGAGAGTGGAGTGGGCACTGGTGTTAACTCCAGGGAAAAAAATCCCTTTGAACGGGCATCTAGGTGGTAGCTCAAACCTGGCATTAATCCTGGGTCATCAGATAGCAAGTGCAACACTTTAACCACCATGCTATCCTGTCCCCCCACAGCTGCATATGCTTTATTGTATATCTGTACAGTTTGTCAGTGCTTTTACAGCTGTACATGCCTCACTGTATATCTGTACAGTGCTTTTACAGCTATATATTCCTCTTACTGTATATCTGTACAGTTTATCAGTGCTTTTACAGCTGTACATGCCTCACTGTATATCAGTTTATCAGTGCTTTTACAGCTGTATATTCCTCACTGTATATCTGTACAGTTTATCAGTGCTTTTACAGCTGAACATGCCTCACTGTATAGCTGTACAGTTTATCAGTGCTTTTACAGCTGAACATACCTCACTGTATATCTGTAGAGTGCTTTTACAGCTATATATGCCTCTCACTGTATATCTGTACAGTTTATCAGTGCTTTCACAGCTGTACATGCCTCACTGTATACCTGTACAGTCAATCAGTGCTTTCACAGCTGTACTTGCCTCACTGTATACCTGTACAGTGTATCAGTGCTTTCACAGCTGTACGTGCCTCACTGTATATCTGTACAGTCAATCAGTGCTTTCACAGCTGTACGTGCCTCACTGTATACCTGTACAGTTTATCAGTGCTTTCACAGCTGTACATGCCTCACTGTATACCTTTACAGTGTATCAGTGCTTTCACAGCTATACATGCCTCACTGTATACCTGTACAGTCAATCAGTGCTTTCACAGCTGTACTTGCCTCACTGTATACCTGTACAGTGTATCAGTGGTTTCACAGCTGTACTTGCCTCACTGTATACCTGTACAGTGTATCAGTGCTTTCACAGCTGTACATGCCTCACTGTATACCTGTACAGTCAATCAGTGCTTTCACGGCTGTACTTGCCTCACTGTATACCTGTACAGTGTATCAGTGCTTTCACAGCTGTACGTGCCTCACTGTATATCTGTACAGTCAATCAGTGCTTTCACAGCTGTACGTGCCTCACTGTATACCTGTACAGTGTATCAGTGCTTTCACAGCTGTACGTGCCTCACTGTATACCTGTACAGTGTATCAGTGCTTTTACAGCTGTACGTGCCTCACTGTATATCTGTACAGTGTATCAGTGCCTTTACAGCTGTACATGCCTCACTGTATACCTGTACAGTTTATCAGTGCTTTTACAGCTGTACGTGCCTCACTGTATATCTGTACAGTTTATCAGTGCTTTTACAGCTATATATGCCTCTCACTGTATAGCTGTACAGTTTATCAGTGCTTTTACAGCTGAACATACCTCACTGTATATCTGTAGAGTGCTTTTACAGCTATATATGCCTCTCACTGTATATCTGTACAGTTTATCAGTGCTTTCACAGCTGTACATGCCTCACTGTATACCTGTACAGTCAATCAGTGCTTTCACAGCTGTACTTGCCTCACTGTATACCTGTACAGTGTATCAGTGCTTTCACAGCTGTACGTGCCTCACTGTATATCTGTACAGTCAATCAGTGCTTTCACAGCTGTACGTGCCTCACTGTATACCTGTACAGTTTATCAGTGCTTTCACAGCTGTACATGCCTCACTGTATACCTTTACAGTGTATCAGTGCTTTCACAGCTATACATGCCTCACTGTATACCTGTACAGTCAATCAGTGCTTTCACAGCTGTACTTGCCTCACTGTATACCTGTACAGTGTATCAGTGGTTTCACAGCTGTACTTGCCTCACTGTATACCTGTACAGTGTATCAGTGCTTTCACAGCTGTACATGCCTCACTGTATACCTGTACAGTCAATCAGTGCTTTCACGGCTGTACTTGCCTCACTGTATACCTGTACAGTGTATCAGTGCTTTCACAGCTGTACGTGCCTCACTGTATATCTGTACAGTCAATCAGTGCTTTCACAGCTGTACGTGCCTCACTGTATACCTGTACAGTGTATCAGTGCTTTCACAGCTGTACGTGCCTCACTGTATACCTGTACAGTGTATCAGTGCTTTTACAGCTGTACGTGCCTCACTGTATATCTGTACAGTGTATCAGTGCCTTTACAGCTGTACATGCCTCACTGTATACCTGTACAGTTTATCAGTGCTTTTACAGCTGTACGTGCCTCACTGTATATCTGTACAGTTTATCAGTGCTTTTACAGCTGTATATTCCTCACTGTATATCTGTACAGTTTATCAGTACTTTCACAGCTGTACATGCCTCACTGTATATCTGTACAGTTTGTCAGTACTTTCACAGCTGTACATGCCTCACTGTATACCTGTACAGTTTAACAGTGCTTTCACAGCTGTACATGCCTCACTGTATATCTGTACAGTGCTTTTACAGCTATATATTCCTCTTATTGTATATCTGTACAGTTTATCAGTGCTTTTACAGCTGAACATACCTCACTGTATATCTGTACAGTACTTTTACAGCTATATATGCCTCTCACTGTATATCTGTACAGTTTATCAGTCCTTTTACAGCTGTACATGCCTCTTTGTACATCTGTACAGTTTATCAGTGCTTTTACAGCTGTACATGCCTCACTGTATACCTGTACAGTGTATCAGTGCTTTCACAGCTGTACGTGCCTCACTGTATATATATATATAGATCTATCTGTGCACAGCCCCACATCCGTGGAAGACCTGCAGAGCCTGGATCAGCAGCAGGACACCTTCAACTCCACCTTCTCCACCAGCCCCCCTGACGGAGCTGTCTGCAGTGTCTCCCCTCCCCCTCTGCCACAGATCGATGAGGCCAGCATCACCATATCAGACTCGCTTGACGGCAGGCATCAGCTGCGGGATAAAAGGTGATGATAGTGTTTTGAGTTTTTGTGTGTATGTGTGTGTGTGTGTGTGTGTTGTTGCTACTGGTGGCTTAAGAGCTTAACCCTTTGCTGGGCATAGCGTCCCAAAACGTCCGAACCTATCCTTGGGCACAACGGCCAAAAACGGCCGGCGTCGTGACCGTCACTTCAGTGCGTTCATACATTCGAAATTCCCGCCAATCTCGCTTCAAATCTCGTCAAAATAAAAGCAACGAGACTGCCCACGTGACTTCCGCATGTACATTGCAAATGGCGGCGGTTGGAATGTGTTTTGTGGCAAGTTTTGGAAGAAAAAAATCGCAATTTTTCCAAGATGGACGCTATCTTCGAATCCGACATGTACGATCGTTTTTATGGCTTTCATGCCGAAAATATGACGCTGTGAGATGTGTATCCAGGCTCAAATATCGATGTAAGCGATCTGAGTAGTGTGTGCGCTTCTGACTTTGTTGATTGAAGCGAGAAAGACCGGCTTTGACAACAACGAAGTTCGAGACGTAAATCGATCGTCAAATCTAACTCGGCCGATGCGCGTTTTGAATTCTGCTCATAGAATTGGGGAAATTATCGCGGATTTCGAGTTTGGCAATGGTTCACAACTTGATATATTTTGTGAATTGATTGCTATTTGGGACTTTTGTTGTGGTAGCGGCTCGAACTGTAAAGTTAACATGCATCGTGATCGTCGGCGATCGTTGGCAAACAAAATGGCGACCGTCGGAATGTTTCATGTTTTCGTGCATCATTCATAAAAAAAACTAAAAACACAACAGTAGTTTGAAAACTTTTCTTCTGTAATTGTTTCTGAATGTTTTACTTTTTATTTTATCAAAATCCATGCATGCATTCCAAAGCTATTGCAACACTAACTGTGACACATACAAACCGATCAATGACCTTGTGTGTTTATGCATTATAATTCTTTTTAAAAAAAATAACAACACCACACAATAGCAAATAGCAGTTTCTTTATTCATTTCTGCATTTTGCTGTTTTTATTTCATTACAATCCATTAAGCCATTGTGGAGTTATTGCATGTTAAATACACCCACCCACTCAGAGGCCATCCACCTCCATTTTGCTTGCCCAGCAGGAAGGGAACAAATGATTTTGCTGTGCCCAGCAAAGGGTTAAGTGCAGTAAGTCACCAGGCCTCGATAACATTCCAGGAGAACTGCTGAAGCACACAGGGGAAGGTGGGCTGAGAGCCATGCATTAATAATGAAAATAATAATAATGTATGGAATTTATATAGCGCTGAATCTTGCAAAGCAACAAATCAAAGCGTTCAGATGACTTTTAAAAATTTTTTAAAATATATCGAGGATAATGGAATAAGCACTCATGTGCTTTTTTTTCTTTTTTTTTTACATCCAGTCCCGTGTGTATGCGATTTTGTAAATTTTGTCATCTGTTCCCACCAGCACACGATGGCCTACTCTTTCGAAAAGCGGAGCAGGATTTAACGTATGCGCAAGATGTTCTGCATGCGTTTGCACACAGGGCCTTGGTTTATAGTCTCATCCAAAGGACTTTACCCATGTTGTAAAATCTAGAAGTCCGGACAGTGGCCAACAGACTGGAAGTCACAAGAATTTGTCATGCTCCACAAGAACGGAAATGTAGAAGACTGCTGTGACTACAGGACAGTAGCCCTTATCTGTCATGCAAGCAAGATCCTGCTGATCATACTCTTGAATAGAAGGAAACAAAAAGTAGAGTTTGAACTATCAGGCTGTCAGGCAGGCTACAGAGTAAACAGAGGAACAACAGACGTGGTTTGTGCTCCAAAACATTATTGAAAAGGTGAAAAGTATGAAGAACTTTTTATCACCTTCATAGACTACAGCAAATCCTGTGATAGTGCTATTCACCAGCTTCTTTTTGACTTGATGTATAAAATGTGTTTTCCAAAACACGTCATCTTCCTGATTTCCTCACTTTATGAAGAACAAATGGGACATATCAGATGAAGCAATAACAAAAATGTGAATTTTTCAACATATCAAAAGGGAGTTAGATAAAGATGCATCCCATATCCTCTCACTTCACTGTTTCAACAAATACCACAGAGCAAGTCATGAGAGAGTCTGATATTGAAGACATGGGTCTCAAGATAGGTGGCAAAAATATAACAAATCAGTGCCATGTTGAGTATACCGCACCACTAGCTTACAACACCACTGGCATGAAGAGAATACTACACAGAGTAGATGGAACAGGGAGAAGAGCCAGTCTCAAGCTCAGTGCCAAAAAGACAAAGGTGCTGCATGTTGCCAGAACCAGCTTTCAAAGAGAGCATGAAATAAAGATTGACAAAACTGAGCACTTTGATTTGTTGCTTTACAAGATTCAGCGCTATATAAATTCCATACATTATTATTATTATTATTATAACTGTCAGAAAATGTCAGACTTTTATATATCTCAGCTCAGTCAAAACAAATGGTAGATGAAAAATAGCATACACGTTATTCAATTCACTGTTAACATTTGTAAATGAAAGATATGTAAGCCATATGCTATGAAACCAAGATGTGGACCTCATGAAGGCTGTCTTTCAAGGCAAGGCTGAAGGAAACAGAAAAACGACAGACCACCAGCTTCTGTTACTGATAATGTCACTGAATCCTGAGAATCCATGAAGTCAGTAGGGCCAGTAAAGATGGGAAGAAATGTAGAAGGAAGATCATGTTGGTGTCGTTGGGTGCGGTGGCTAACAGTACACCATACCTGGTGACACTGACAGGTGAGAATCAAGACTATTTTTGTTACCTTTTTTTCCAGGTTTTAAAGGTTTAGGTTTAGGATGTTGTTTGTTTGTTTGTTTATGATTTTCTAGTATCCTCTTTAATTCAAGCTCAACCCTTTTGCATTAAAAAACAATAAAAAGTTTGCTACTATAAAAAGAAGTGTCTCTCATTTTCTCCCTCCCCCCTTCCTCTCTTTCTTTCTTCTTTCTTTGCCACTTTCTCTCCTCTCTCTCTCCTCGCTATCTACACACCTGTTAGGATCATGCAATTTTTTTTGCAATTGCTTGAAACACAAAAAGCGAACAGTGTACATCCATGTGGGCAGCCCTGAGCAGAGGAACCCTCTGGACGTCTACCCCAAGAACCCCTTCCTGCAGGACGAGTACAAACCATTGCCAATAGAAAAGCCAGAGGACTGCCCCTTCGCCAGCCTGATGGCAGACCTGCCAATGCCTCATGCAGACTCCAGCGTGGATGACAATGCCTCAGATATCTCCTGCAGCGAAGACAAGGAAGGGGGCAAGGGGAAGGAGAAAGTGAAGGAGGAGAGTGAAGGTAGCGAGGCAGAGGAGGAGAGGAGGAGGAGAAGGGTAGCAACAGTCCTGGCAGCAGCAGCTTTGTCATGGTGCCTCATTTGGTAAGATGATTGTTGTTCTTTGTTTTGTTTTGGGAACATCTTTTTTTGTTTACTGGTGTGTTTTTTTTCTTCTTTTACTGTTGTAACAATGATGATGACAATGAAGATCATGATAGGAAGAAGAATGGACTTTTCTTCTACTCAGTGCCACAACCATACAAGATGTATGGAGATGTATGGTTGTGGCTCTGAGTAGACGATTTCTACAGTGCTTTCCTTCCTCTTTGCAGAAGTAGTATAAATCGCTGTACCTAACAAATGTGGGAAATACTATACTGTTTGTAAGCAGTGATAGTCCACTTTGTTAGTATAAATTTTTGTTGTTAACATGTTTTAAATATTTTATTTTTGGTTGGTATCAGTTTTGTGTTTGTAATGTTTTTTAAAATCTGTTCTCTTTTTACTTTTTGTACCCATTTTAGAATTAAGGTTTGTAAGCTGTGATAGTCCACTTAGTTGGTATAAAATTTGTATTGGTAAATTGTGTTCATCTGTTCTTATTTCTGTTGATTTGTGCGGTTGCAGTTTTTTTTCTTTTTTCAATGTTGAGATTTATAAACTACGATAGTTCACTATGTAGATGTAAATATTGTGTTTAGCTTGTCAGTATTGACTCCCCTCAGTCATATAAGTGTCATGCAATTGGCAGAAAAAAAAAAAAAAAAATTAACATGCTTTTTAAAAACAGAATCTTTTAACTGCAGTATGGATGGAGAAATCTGTGTTTTATAAATTTTGGTCCACTTATTTATTGTCATTTCATTATGAGGATTGCAAAATCTTTGGTGTAGGGTAGGCACTAAGTGAAAGTAAAATAAACAAATAGCCTAATTGATTTTTTTCTTACCATAACTTCCTTTTCATTGCTTCTAATAGTAGAAAGGCCTTTATTCTACCAGTTATCTCTGAAGTTGGAATGCAGCTGCTGTAACCGGTAGATAAAAACAGTCGCATACGCAAAATCTCACCATTGGTGAATCCCAGAGCTCTAGCCGAGGAACACACTCCAAAAATTCTACCATCAGTTTTATGCCCCTCATCACAGTCTACCTTTGAGCCCAGGTTATAGCAAATGCTAGAGGTCTGTGTGTGTGTGTGTGTGTGATGGCAATATTTTACATCACAGTCTACATTTTAGCTTTAGGTGCCCTAGGCTGTCTGAAATTCAGTGAAGAGAACCCTGTGTGAATGCTGAATACTGTACTGCTGTGTTGTGTCACAGGAGTCTCCATTCCAAGACACGGATCCCCCCTCCACCCTGGGTGAATTTTACCGGGAGATGCAGAGGGCGTCCCTGGCCCAGCTGTCTATGTGTGAGCAACACACCGTCAGCACAGAAGACTTCCTAGCCGACATCAAGAACCAGATCGATGGCTTCGCTGCCAAACAGCCAGAAATCGACAAGTTTCTGAAATCGCTCCCTAAGGATAAAGAAGAATTCAGCGACTAGTTTGACCAATAGCTAAGAGACCTGTTTATCTGTGTGTCAAGGAAACGAAGGGATTGCTGATGTGTGTATGTAGGCACGTGTGGATGTGTGTGTGTGTGTATGTGTGTGTGTGCGCGCACATGCATGACGAGCAAAAAATATGAAAAGTTCTGTCTGATCATATTGGTGAAAAAGATCTGACAGATGTGTATACATGTGTGCCTACATGAAATGAACGAATTTATACCTGCATGCATATCACTGAGAGAGACAGGTCAGACGAGAACACGCAAACGGTCTCTGTGGGTGGATGACTGGACTTTCTACTTGAGAACAATGCGAACCAATTGAGTTGTTGCAGTATTACTCCTGTGATTACAACAAGAGACTTGCTCATGTGAACGAGCAAGTGACAATGGCGTCTGTGTGGAGGAGATGAAAGACACTACATTCCTATGGAAAACAGTGACTGGCAATAAAGGGGGGTGGGGTATATATGTGTGTATGGGTTGTGAGGGGGAGGGCAGTTGGCAGAATGTGTGATGTTTTGTGGAGGGTGGCTGTTGTTGTGTTTGTTAACCTTTTCCTTTTTTTGATATCGAGCATGCCTGAGAATGTATTCGTATAGTATAGATTATCAGCATTCCTGGTTGATGTCCCACAATGAACAGGGAAAGCAAGGAACAAGTGACCAGTTGTGCATTAGAATTCAGTCATTATTTTAAACATTGAGATGGCAGACTTGCAGGTGAAGCAGGGGGAGAAAGAACATAATCCATGTGCATGTCAGTGTAGAGTAGAGCACACAACTTGTGGTGGACGACACACTACGAACAGTAATTTTAAAGCTAGATTTTTAAAACTTATTTTTTATCATTCATTTTATTTCAGATTTTTAAAAAAAACCCTTATATTTACCATTATTTTCATTTCAGAAGCATTCCGGATGATAGGAGATTCTTCAGCAAAGAGAAGAATGTGTGCTTGCAAAGAAAGCCTTGGTCATAGGGAATTAGTGTTTGCATTCTCTTAACAGTATTTATGCGTGAAATATTTTGTGGTAGTTGCTGATTTGTGTCATAGGTAAAGACCAAGTATAGATGAAGTTTGCAATACTGCTGCATGTTTTGAAAGTCAGTTTCCAGATACACGACTTTTGGATGTTGATGTATTTCATCCCCTTTGTGTCCATTTGATCATTGCAGCTCTGACTCATCTGTCTCACCACCACTCTTACTCTTACCAGATGATGAATTGTGGCAGAAATGAAGATATTCTCGCATCAATTTTCTTTGACTGCTAAGTAAGTGAGAACAATTTCCTCCACCGTGGTAAGTGCATGTTCATTTTGTGGTTCAAATACATACCTGCTCCTGATTTGTTCACATTTTTGTGTCTGTGTGGTGTGGTGTGTTGTTTTGTTGGGTGTGAGATACATGGCCTGTCTTTTCTTCGGGTCAGCTCTCCATGGTTTGTGTGAAGCTCTTACCCTTGCCTTGGTGGCTGGGGATGTGTAATGTTGATGCCTTTTTGCAGTCCACTGGATGGAGATCTCTGTGTGTTTTGTAGCAGCTGGTGTGTGTGTGTGTGTGTGCGCGCGTGTGTGCATGCGTATATGAAGTCGAGCATTTTTAATTTCTTCAAGAGAAGTTTGTGTGAACATACAATTTGAATATCACATATAACAAATGTAAATGTGTCGTACTTAGATAAAATTCTTAACAGCAACAACAAACTATACAGTTATTAAGTGATTAATGGTGTACCTTTACACACACACACACACACTCACACACACACACACACACTAACATTTATACATGGATGCTTGCACACCTGTACCCACAGATTTGAACAGTACAAATAACTATGTATTCATATACATGCATAACAGGTACAAATCTTGCATATTCAACAGAAAAGTAAATGTATGGTATCTAAATGAGGGGGAGGGGGAAGCATGTATATGTGCATGCGCACATGTAGGAGTGTGTGTATGTGCATCCTTCTATAACATTTCAGTAGTATCATTCCTATGTTAAACAACTACAAGCCATCCTTGATTAGCTGCCTTATATATAGCCCCAGACTGCAGGAGACCTGGTAATGTTTTGGTGTCCACTGCATATCAGCTGTGTTCATGTGTGGTTTTCCTTATTGCGTTTGTGAAGAGGATTGGTGTAAGGAATTGTATTTTCATTTTTACATCATTGGTAGGAATTTTATTTTCGCTTTTGCATTCTATGTTTGTAGTTGATCTGTTTGGTATAGTGTTAAAAACCTTTATTAAGAGTATCATCAGCATTTTTAAAAAAATCTTATGCGCAGTTATAAGCTTCTGGAGAATCGTGAGAAAACCTTTACCAGTATGCATATATGACTAGCATTGTTTCAGTTCAGTATTGAGTAAGGAACTTTAAAAAAAATATTTACACTAATAGATTACCTAAATTTTTTTTTTTTTTTTTGGGGGGGGGGGGGGGGTGGCTAGAAGTGGTAAAGTAACCATCACCAGTTAATATATCATCTGCTCTAGGAGATAAAAGCAGACAGACATTACAATACTGATAAATAATTCAGGATGAACACTTGTGATTTGTCTTCATGTCCTCATGCAACTGAAATGAGAAAAAAGTGGAAATCTCATCATCAGTATTTTCTTTGTTACATTGTTTGCCTTCATATGGCCCTTAGGGTTGACCAAGCTCAAAAGATAAATGAATGAGTGATCAGCAGTTCCTATTCATTCGCAACGTAAGTAGACTGTAAGGAAAACTTTGCAAAACTTATAGTGCTCTTGGAACACTACAGTATATAATTCACCTGTGCTGAGATACCTTACTAGCTCTCAGCTTTATGTGCCTACATAAAGCATTATCAGCATTACTGCATTTTTAGCCAGTACACTGGGAAGTGTATCCTACACCAGCCTATGTGTTGACAAGAGTCTATACTACACTAGGAAGAATATCTTACACCAGTTTGTTTGATACCAAGAGAGTCTGTATTGTGCATAGATCTCTTTTCTCGCCTTTGTGCCTGTTTTCCTCTAGAGTACACCATGACAATTTCGGACAGTTTTTACAGTGGTCTTACTCTATGCCTATTTTGACTCACACACACAGCCAGCCAGCCTTGTTTTCAGAGGTCTGATAGATTGACCAATCAGTGAGCGTTTTGACTGTGGCTTGTGATACAAGCTCATGAATATCTGTTAGATATTGACCCTAATCTAGCCTTTGTGTTCCCGTGACAACTTCAACCCCCCCCCTGGCAATTTCAGACACCCCATCCAGAGGGACAACTGGTACATGAAAGTTAGTGGATTTGATATATTCTACTTCGTTTTGGTGGTTGGTTTGTGTTTATTGTAATAAAAGAGACAAAAGAAGGTGACAAAAAATTAAAAGTGTGAAAAGATAAAAAATAGAGTGTGCATTTTGCATAGCTGTATAGCTGTGCATGTACACATGTATGTGTTAGTACCTGTAACACTCAGATAAACACAGATGTTCACTCATAGTGTTAACATTACTTTAATCAACAGAAATATATAAACCAACAGCTAGATTATTTCTGTCTTATCGAATTATGTAAGACTATGAGTGTCTGTCCGAAATTGCATGGGGTACATTTTTCCCTAACATGCAATTTCGGACACTAAAAAATGGTCAATTTTTCATATATCTCTTGTCATAAAGCATAAACATAGCAATATTTACACAGATCAGTGACTTCAATAACAGTCTGCTCCATAACCAGCTTGTACTGACGTTTAAAGAAGCTTTGGTCAAAAATCTAAAGCAGAGGTAGTTTCTGCCGGAGGATCGTTTTTCATTTCAAGATGGCCGTCAGGGAGACGCCATGTCATTGATCTTGATTTCATCTCACTCTTTGGACACGCATTTATGAGAAATACTCTCAGAGCCACGTAGTTTTCATTATTAAGAATTATTTTTTGGATCATATAAGCTGGACAAATCCACTTTTTGAAAGAGAAGGAAGGGTTGGAGTTTCAGTGTTGCTACCCAGCCAGGGGGCTGAAATTGTCACAGTTTACCCTAGACTGACTGTCGCTGTCTTCAGTCATGTGTGTTGGCATTCACTCACATATGCACTTGCTTGTAACATGTGTGCACTAAGAATAAGACTCCCATATTCCTGGACATTTCCACTATGTGATTATAGTATATTTTTCAGTACAGCTAGAAAAGTACAAAGCAGTGTTAATTAATTTTCTTGGCTAATGTTGATTCTAAAAACATAGCTTATTTCATTATGTATTTATAATCGTGTTATGTGAAATGTGAAATTCTTTTTAAGTTTAAAAAAAAAATAATGAGTAGGAAAAAATCCTGAACAAAAAAACCCTAAACATTTTGCGTTCAGCCAAATGCACCAGATAAGCATGTAATGTATGGTGTCTTGTCAGACTGAGGAAGAGCAGCAAGGGCAGAATAAGGAAAACAAGCTCCTGATCCTCTTTTGCTCCTCGTCTTTAGGCTAATAATTGGTATGGACTGAAATGTAGGATGTACTTCCTTATTAGAATAACTGACAACACACTGACACACTTGCCCTCCAATTTTTACCCATCCCTTTTCTTTTTAACCCTTCCCTCTTCTCCATCACTCATATCTATCACATCTCTTGAACTAAAACCCAAAAAAACCCAAACCAAACCCATTTCAAAAGCATTTTCTGGATGTGAAATCCACTGAATCCACTCTAGCACATACAGTTTGAATGCATTTTTCAACTCTCTTTTCAACAGAATAATTTTTCATGCTGTCCATCAACTAAGGGTAACGATGTGTGCTTGTCTGCTCCCCCCCCCCCCCCCCCCCCCAAAAAAAAAAAAAAAAATCAAAAGAAAGTCTGCAGTATGGTTTTTGTGTTTGTTGAGTTTGCTCCGGTGATATGATGAATGCAGTCAAGACTTACTATCTTCATTTATATAATTATATTTTATTCTCCTTTTCTTTTTCTTTAACATTTCTTTATGCTTTGATTTTGAGGGTAACAAAATAAGCACTCATGGTTTGGTTGTTGGTTTTTTTACATCCAGTCCCTGTATCAGTGTATGCAAGTGATTTTGTTAGTTCCCTAGTGATGTGTTTTTCATGTATTTTGTCTTGAGGTTAATTTGTTGCGCTTCTGCTAAGTATGATAGTGTTTGGTTGAATACTTCTCAATGATACAAACATTTTCTGTCGAAATTCTCATCATAATAGATGTGAAATCCGATAGGAGATATCAAATTTGGAAAGCAAATAAACAAACAAAACAACTTCTAAATTTGAACTAGTCTTTTTTGTTTTACATTTGTTAATTTTCTAAACCTGCGAATGTGATAATTTGCTTTTGGCGCATCAGTGTGTATGCTAAAAGCCAGAATGTATAGTTGTGTGCGCTCTGATGTGTATTTGCACTTTTATTACAAAGTCGGTTTAAGGTTTTGTTTTGTTTTGTGTTTAGTATATATGTATGTATAACTGTTTGTGTTTTCACTTACGTTTGTTTGGGTGTTTTTTTTTTATAGTATTCACATATGTGTAACTATGTGTATAATTGTTTTCTTGGGTTGGGTTTTTTGGTGTTTTTTTATAAATTGCCACTTGAACTTTTTCATACTACTTAATTTTGAAGTAATGAAGTAATCTTCAATGGTACAATAATCTTGAATCGAAAAATGGAGTTTGTAAATTGCTCCAGAAGGTACATGTTCTGTATAGCTGTTGTGTCTCCGTATCTGTATCAAGCTTAACTAATGTGACATAGCTGGTGTATCTAAGCATCTTAATAAACAAATCTTATTTTCATAGCTTTAAGAAGTACACAAGTAAATGCTTTTTTCTATATTCTATTTTGCTGTTGTTATTTGTGTTTTTGCTTTAGGGGGAGGGGGGGATGTTGTTTTTTTGTTTTTGTCGTTTGTTTGGAGGGGGAGGAGGTGAGACAGTTTTTTCTGGTAATTTTGTCTTTGAATAATTTATATCATCATAACCAAGATTGAGGAGATATTCGAAAAACGCACTGCAGACACTTATAGCAGAGTACAGTAACTTTTGTCTTTGAAAAATTAAAATCACTGTAACCAAGGCTGAGGAGAAACACCGAAAAGTGCATTGCAGACAGGTATGGCAGAGTGCAGTAAAGATCCCACTTTTAATAAGAAAAAAGAAAGATACCACTTTATTTGTTTGGGTTTTTCGGGGGGTGGGGGGTTGCAAAGTAATTAAAGAAACATTGTGTGCTCATCAGACATCATGCAAGTTGGACGTCTCCACCAGGAGTGGGGACCTTCACTGATTGCCAGCATAGCATCATGTGCATACAAAGTTAACTTGCCAAATTTCAGGCGTTATTCGTAATCACAGTGATCATTGTTACATGAATGTTGGTGAATATTGTGCACTTTGTTTTGGACCTGGGATGCAAACCCGTAGATCCCTCATCCCTTCCTTCTCCAATTCTTTGCAAGGAGTAAACAGCTCTGTTGCTTTCAAAAGTATGCTCCCACTTGACTTTTCTGCTTACTTACTTTACTTTTTCCTTCCGCTTGTACTCTGTGGTGTTGCGGGGAGATATAACTGTCTGTCCGCTGCAAGGCGGGTAGCTTGGAGGAGGGACAATCCATGGACTTTCAGTGTTTCTGCCACGGAATCACTCCAGCGTCACCTGGGTCTACCTCTGGCCCTCGTGCCAGAGTACCTCAAGACTTTTCTGCAACCTGACATATTTTAGAAAAAGAAACACAAAAAAAAGCCCCGACTAAAACCCACTAGAAGAGGAGGAGGGGGTATGTTATTCTCAGACATTACTGAAAGTGTGAAGATTAAAGCTATGTAGTAGTTGTATTAATCATTGCTTTTAATCATTGCTTTTGTTTATTTCTTTAGAGGCAATATTGGAGGTGGTATGTATGAACTGAAAAGTTGTGATAACAAATGGCAATAAACTACTAGAAATGGCCCTATTCATGTTAAACTGCGCCATTTTATGTTTAAGAAGTTTTACTGGGGGGGGTGAGAAATGTGTTGACCCTTCTACAGTTTCAAGGGCTTTTGATTTTGTTAGTTAGTGTCCCTACAGCTGTGTGTGTGTGTGTTAGAAAGCAACAAAGATCACCCAAAGGAAGGGATTAAAAAAAAAAAATGCGGTAGACATGATCACTTTGTCCAGTGAAAAGCTATAGCCATGCTGCTGTTCTCTCTGTCTGTCTGTCTGTCTCTCTGCAACCCTCTCCTCTCCCCTCCATCCTTCCCTCCCGACTTGTTTTCCCTCACCATCACTTCTCTCTCCCACCATTCTTACTGTAGATGCAATAATGCTAAAAGGACTATTGTCAAAATTGGGTTGAGGGAGCATGCTTGAGTGACTTGTCTTAGGGTTTGTTTGTTTTTATATAGAAAAGGAGTGCATTGTATTGGAAGCTGTTAGTTTTAACTGAACTTAATAATTTTAGTTTATTATAGTGAAGCTAAGAATTTTAGTTTATTATAGTGAAGCAGAGATTTTTGGGTGAACCATCCAATGGAATTACTATGTTACAAGTTTGAAACATATTTTTTAAACGTATAGCGAAAGTCAATGCAATTGTACTTGCTTTTCTCAGATAGATACAGATTAATAACAGCAACAAATTTATGTCATGAAAATATAACAGTGCAACTCTATGGTCAATAGTATCAGAATTCAATCAACTTTTATAATAACGATTTATGTTAGCATTACTGATTACATGGAATCACCAAAACACATTCAGTATAACAAGAAATAAATTTTGCAAGTGAAACAAGTTTTGATTTTCATTTTAAGACTACTGTCCCAGTTCTGACTTCAGAAGTAAAAGCTTTAAAAAGTGTGCCTGATTATTCAGTTATGATTTTGTGAGTTCTGGTTTTGTGGATACTACCAGTAGTTTTGTTTTGACAATCAAATGATGAATTATATGCCCAATTCAAATATTGCATGCTTGTGTAAAGAAAGCAAGCATTTAATTACCTCCTCCCTGTGTGTGTGTGTGTGTGGTGTGTGTGTGTGTGTGTGTGTGTTGTGTGTGTGTGTGTGTTTACAGGCAACCTTTGAAATTGCTATCTGTGCTATTGAATCTATATTTCAAACATTATTTATAGAAAATCAAAAAATGAAGAAATGCTAACATTTGTAAAATAAAAACTTTTACTGAAAAAAAAATCTCATTGGCAGGTTGTTTTTTTTCTTTAAAAAATCAATGCACAGAATGTTTTACTCTTATATATAAATGTTTTATCCTAGGGACATTGCTTTAATTTGGGGACAAAAAAAGTGTATAAGTGCATTCTCCATTCTGTGATTGTGTGCATGAAAAAGAATTATTAATTTTTAGAATTGTTCAGATATGCTGTGCCTTCTTCTCTTCTGCTTTGTAAAGTCCTGTCCTTGGATTATTTTAAAGACTAGAATGACACTGAACCATGCATGCAGTGTAAGAAACTGGTTGACAATGAGTGTGTGTTCCTGGCATAGGGAATGTCTCTGTGCGTTTAATCTCTGTGGTCATTACCCTGTTTCTTTGGTCTTCCATTTGTTGTTGGTTTTTTTCCCTTTGTATTTCCATCTTTCTTCTTGATGTGCATGCATGTGCTATGATTTTCAAATAAGATAATAATTGATTTTTGTTCTTCCCTAACTGCCATGATTGTAGGAAGTTATGATAGCAGATTGGAAATGGCAATGGTGCTGAAGAATGCAACTCTGTGTGTGTACATGTGTGTGTGCACGTGCGTGTGTGCACGTGCGTGTGTGCATGTGTGTGAGACTGTGTGTGCGAGACTGTGTGTGTGCCTGTGACAGACTGTGTGTGCCTTTGATAGACTCTGTGTGTGCCTGTGTGTGTGTATGAGACTCTGTGTGTGTGTGTGTGTGTGTGTGTGTGTGTGTGTGAGTGACTGACACAGGGAGAGAGAATGTCATTCTAAGGATTAACCCCCCAAAAGTTTAAAAAAGCAACTATGGTCTGCTATGTGATAAGGAATGCAACTTAACTTTGAAATATGTTCATGTAACAGTATCTTTCTTTCACTCTTTTCCCCAGTGCTGTGTTGAAGAGACAGACCATGAACAAACAATCCTTTTTCTGCTCATCGAATGTGGTGCATTCTGTTTGCCTCAGATCTTGTTCTCGACCTCATTGCAAATCATCATTAGTCTTATTGCAGTGCATGACTTTCACATGCTGCAAAAAAGTCATGTGTTGGTAAAGTGTTTCAAATCTGAACCTGTGGAATGTATGTAAATTTCTATGCATTTTATTTTATGTCTGTGTGTTATCTTCATATATTGTGTAGCTTGTTTTGTGTGTTCTTTCTCATCATTCTGCCTTGTGTTTTAATATATCCATTATGTATTTGTTTGACTGTGAATTGAGCTGGGATATGATGGCATGATATTGGGACTATTTTGCTGCTAAATCGTGTTGGATTAGTTTGTCAGTGGTATTGTTTTCAAAAAGAAAACAATAAAATTATCACCTTACTTTTTGTGGTGGTTTTTGCATTGAAGGAGTGATATTTGTAGACTATCAATCAAATTGGGTTCCATTTCTGTTTTATTATTTTTTTCCTTTTGATTAATCAGCAGCACTAAGGTGTTTTAAAGGTTTAGCCGTAAGAACTTTCTGCAAAAATTGCCATTGTTGACACAAAACATGAAATTTGGGATGTTAAAATACAATAACTCAAGTGCAACACAACAATATCTTTAAAAAGAAATGAAAAAACAGAAAACAACACAAAATCAAAGCCAAAAATACAATCAAAATATCCACACAAAAACAACCCTCCAACCCCCCTCCATCATACCCCACCAACCCCCCTTAGGGTTAAAAAAAAAAAAGAAAAAAAAAGAAGGAAATCTGTCAGACTCTACAGATTTCCTGATTAAATTTTTTTTTTTTTTTTTTTTTTTTGGGGGGGTGTTTTGAAGTACTACATTTTTCAAAGTTTGGATCAGCTGCAAACAACAAATAAAACCCATACATTCAAATTATGATTTTTCAGACATGTATACATGTTTCTTATCAAAATGTTCCCAGCAACATAAACGTCTTATCCTATTCAGTTCAGACAGACCTAAGGCCACTCACTCCACCATAAATTTCAAGAAAAATAACCCCTAACCAACCATAAATAAAATCGCAATCAAAATAACCATTTTGATAAGAAATGTCAACTTAAAACAACCCATGTGACAGCTGTGTTCTTATGATGCAATGAATCAAAATGTGTTCCCACAAACCAAAATGTCTAGGTTTCCCTCCGAATTCTTGAATTTGTTGAAATGTTAGAAATTTGAAGTTTTGTCCTAGCTATTGCACTAAGAAGTGGGACAGAATTTTCGCCTGCATGCACACTTATACAAATCCCCCCACCCCCATTCTCTCTCTCTCACACACACACTCACCTCAACACACACACACTAAGCAGCAAAAGATTCAACATTTATTCCTTTCCCTGTAAATTTTCACTGCCAAACCTCACCACAAGCACGAAAAATGCGAACCAGAAGGAAAAAAAACACCTCCCTGTCCCCCCCAAAAAAATGCAGATCAAGGTTGGGGGTAGAGAGAGGAGGTGGGGGGCCTGACGTGAGGGGGTTTGTTACAGTTGTCGCCTGTACAGCAGAAATGGCAGATGTTTCCACTGGGCAGCATCTGATGATCCACATGACTGCACAACGTGGCATCCTGCTGCTGGTTGTAACTGTCGCACGATGACTGACTGGTGCATCTGAACAAGGAGAAAGAAAGAAAGAAAAATATTAAAACCTTCAAGTTAGGAAGATGGGACTTTGATTTACCAGATATTACACACACACACATAAAAAAATATGCTGCAATGTATACAGTTCCTTTTTTCCTGTTTTTGTTGTTGTTTGTTTGTTTGCTTGGTTTTGGATTTTTAATTTTTTTTAGTGGGTTTGATAACACCAGAATAAATACTTAACACACACACACACACACAACACACAATATCATATATATATACACACATATATATATATATATATATATATATATATATATACACACGCAAAATAGTTGGGGAAGAAGCAGCAGCAGCAGTAGTAGTGTTAGTGGCGCTGATAGTAGCAGTAGAAATAGTAATAATTGGTGAAGCAGCAACAGCAATAGTAGAAGTAATTGTCACCTCAACTGTCTCCATCACCACTGTCATTGGTAGGCTCTCCACGCCTCACCACGCCACCAGGGCTCACTATCTGTCTCTGTCTCTGCTGACTTATACAAGTAACAATCTCCTGCAGCCCTCCTCCCAGACCACTGATCCCAGTGATGTTGGGAATTAGGATGTTGGTGGTCTGCCTCTTTCCTGTCTGCTCTCAACCTTTCTGTGGAGAATTGTCATCATCAGATTTGTCTGTATGTTTCTGTTTGCACGACCAACATATCTCAGTAATTGTAGTAGTAATAATCAAAGTAGTAAAAGTAGCAGTGGTAGTTGGAGCAGTAATGGTAGCAGCATAAGTAGGAGAATATCAATTGCAGTGGCAGCATTGAAGTACTTAGTAGTAGTAATAGTAACAGCAAGTAGTTGAAGCTGCAGCAGCAGCAGCAGTAGCAGTTGCAGCACTGAACAGCAAAAGCAGCAACCAGTAGCAGTTATACTAATTAAATAGTCACCCTCTAGAAATCTGTCGTCCTGTGTCCGTCTCTTCCACGGTAGTGACACAGAAGAACTGCCCACTGGGGCAGGCGGCCACGTGACTTGCCAGCAGACACATCAGACCAGAGCATGTGGTACAGGATACTGGAACCAGACAGACAGGATTCCTTCCCTGGCTGTTGTTGGGTGTTTCCCAGCTGAATGAATACCTTGTGATCTCCTAGAATATGCCCTATACCTCACTTATCCCACCTGAGGATCACTGCGAGACCGTAAGTACACCCTGGATGAGAAGTTTGTGTGAATGCCTGGTTTTTAGATCTCGCTATGTAGGCCGCCATGTTTCCAACTTCAGATGTTTTTTTTCTCCTTTGAAGGAGAGTAGAGGTTGTTATCCTGTGAGCTTGTCATGGGTGAGGTCAATCTCAACATAACATTTTAAAGCCTATTGATCAGCATTTTGATTTAGACTGTTGCACACTGCATACATCCATGACTAAATAGCTGGCCGGGACTAACAATTTGTATTTCTCTTTCTTTGGTACAGGGGCCAGGGGGTCGGCCCGCTATTGCAGGGGCCCACTATTGCGCGACAGTGTAGACGCAGCCTGGGGAATACTGTACTGACAATAATATGCGATGCAGCCTAAGGTATAGGGCCGCCTAAGGTGTAGTAAACGTTGCAGCCTACGTACGAAGCAGTAAGGCAGCAACGTATATTATACCTTAGGCGACACTGTCGTTTTATACTTTAGGCTGGTAATCTTCATGGCAAAGACAATGCATATTTTTAAACAATAAAGGGAAATAGAGAGGTGTCACAGTTTTTTTATTCCACAAAATCACTTTTGCAATCCCAACATTCAAAGCATCGAGCTCAAAACCACTACCTTATAAACAAATCTCAGGTGGTCATAATAAGATACCAACAAATAAACTGGCAAAGAAAATGTTGATATTGCATTAATTAAAATCTTGAAAAAAAATTCAAAACATAAAAAGGCATCCGAAATCTTTGTCTTCCCAATTTTCAAAAAAAAAAAAACAACAAAAAGAAATTTGGAAGAACAAATTTAATACATGGGGAAATGCCATTTTCGCATTTCCAAAAACCTGGACAAAATGAATTTTTTTCCCGCTTTTCTTTGCGCAATGGGGGCCCCCCCCGGGCCCAGAACCTGTCTTTTTTTTGATGTAAAAAAGTCCCAAAGGGCCCTTTAGGGGAAAATGTTATGTTTTAAATATTGAGTTTGCCTTCATCCAGACAAGCCTCTACCATAACAACCTTTGTCTCCTTTAAAGGGGGGGGGATCCCCAGAAGTCGTGCATACTGTTTATATATAAAAAAGGTTTTTTGGGTTAGGTTTTTTCCTTTCCCCGGGCTAGAGGCGACTTGCCCTTTCGTTCGATTTCCCCCTTCAAAGGGAAGAAAGGGCAAGGTTGGGAATCGAACCCGAACTCAGTTTCACTTTTAGGCAGGTGAAGCTAAACCATCCTACATATTCCTTTTGCAAGGTTTTTTTGACAACGGCAAGGGCCCTACACAACAAGCCCCTACCAGTGTATACTCTCCGTCTGTAGTCCCCCAAAGGGATATCAGTAAGAAAGAGACATTCTGGATACCCCAACTGGGGAACCCCAAACAAAAATTTTTTGATTTTATTTGTTCCCCCCCCCCAGATCTCTACTTAATATTGTAATTTTTTTCCCCCCCCCCCCCCCTAACCACACCCAAAATTAAGTCCCACATTCTATTTTGGGGGATCTTTAAGTTTTTTTTCCTTTTTTTGTTTTTCCCCCAAATGGGTTGACGTTCCGACTTGAAAATTCAAAAAACAAGTAGTTTTTTTTTTTTAAAAAAATTTTTTTTGGGGGGTTGTTTTTTTTTTGGGGGGGGGGGGGGGGGGTGGGGGGGGGGGGGGGTGGGGGGGGGGGGGGGGGTTGGGGGGGGGGGGGGGGGGGGGGGGGGGGGGGGGGGGGGGGTAATGTCATTTCAAAGCAAAAGTCCTTCCACCCCTTGGGCCCGTTTTAAAACTCAAACGTTTCACTTCCCTGGTTAACGAAACATAAGTTACCAAAAAACCAAAGGTCCCAATTCTGTTTTTTTTTTTTACCTTGAAAGACCACAATTCATCATTTTAACACAAACACGCAGGCCAACCCCCCCAAAAAACACACACACACACACACACACACCCCACACCCCCCCCCCCCGCACGCCCCAAAAACACCCCACATACAAAACCGCATGCGCCGGGACGGGATGTAAAAAAAGCACATGATTTTTTTCCCCCTTTACCCCGATATAAAAAATTTTTTAAACACACAACACACACACCACACAAGGAACAAAAACCGGGCCCCTTGCGAACGCACCAGAACATTGCGCACCCCCGAAAATCCGTTCCCTTTTCGAAGGTAGCCCATTGTGTGCCGGGGGAACAATGACAAAATTTACAAACCCGCATACACACGGGACTGAATGAAAAAAAGCCTTTTTTCACCCATTAAGTGTTTTTTCCATTGTCTTCGATATAAAAGAAAAAAATAAAAAATAAATAAAAATAAAACCCAAACCCGAACCACTGGGACCAACGAAAAGGGACCTGTGTTGAGACCCCCTATCGCCATGTCGTAGGGCCATCGTCTGGGCAGTGATGTTGACGAAGGAACCGGGGTTTTTGGCTCCAGTTTTAAAACAGTACCCCCGACTGGAGGGGGTAGCCGACGTAGTTGTAGTTGGTGCTGATGTATTTTCTTAGCGTTTTTTGGTGGTTTAGGTTTGTTTTTGATTGGGGTTTGGGTGTTTTGTTGTAGGGGTTTAGGTGTTTTTTTGGGTTGGTTTAGGGTGTTTGTTGTATTGTTGAGGTGTTGTTGTGTTGTTGGCGGGGGTATGTGGAATTGTGGGAACGGCGGGGGCGTGGGGACGCGGAAAGCTGGGTGCTGTTTTGAATTTGGGAGCAGCTACTCTGTGAATTACCCAAGCAATGTTAAAATGCAGAGACCCCCCGATTGGGAAACAGCTCCCTATAGATGAAACATACTACTAAAAACCACACTTCCCTACTACGCGCTACGTACTACTACTACTTCTACACTAGCTGCAAACTGTACTACTTCTATACTGCTATACTACTATACAAATGCTCTACTACTCCCTTTATACATACTACTGCTGCCTACTGTATACATGCTGCTACTGCATATATTTCTATACTACTACTACTATACTGCTACTGCACTACTACTACACTAGACTGAAACTACTACTACTACTACTACACCATACTACTCTACTGCGTACTGCTACTTACGCTGCTAAACGACTACTACACTCTACACCACTACTATAAACTGCGCTAGTGCTACTACTACGCTCCCACTATACTAATACTACTACGCTCTATGTTTAAACTACGTCTACTGCTACACTACTACTTCACAAAATACTAGCGCACTATATACCTACTCTACAAACATTTCTACTCTACTCTAAAAACTAAGCTACTATACATACACACTCCATTTCTACACTATATACTACCGCACTACTTCTACTACGCTACAATCCCTACAATTTCTAACTTTACTACTCATATCATCAATTCTAAACTCATTTATAAAATTTTAAAATTATATTATCTTTATTATGGAATTTTTGTGTCGCTCTATTTTGTTAAAAAAAATCAAGCACTTCATTACCTATCTTACAACGTAAAACCTTTTTTGTTTAGTTTTTGTTTAATTGGTATATTCTCAGGATGATAGTGAGACATTTTGCAAGCCATTTTGGGTGTTTCCCCCCTTAAGGTTTTAAATGCGGGGGAAAACCCCTCAACAATAATGTTGTTTTTTTTTAAAAAAGGGGTTTAAAAAAAAAAAAAAAAAATTAGTAATTGAGAAAAAGACGGGGAAAAATATTTTTTAAATATATATAAAAATATTTTAAAAAAATAAAAAAAAAAAAAAAAAAGCTTCTTTTTGGGTATTTATTTTTATCGACACGAAATTGATACCCAAAAATTAACTAACATTTGAAATGAAATTTAAAAATTTTAAGAGCCCAAAAGGGGGGGTTTTAATGCTACTTCTAACTTATTATTTTTTTCCCTCCTTTTAATTTTTCTTGTGGTGTTGTGCACCACAAGCACGCACCGTTTTTTTTGTCTTTCCATACCATCCATTTTCTCGCTCTCTCTTTCTCTTTTTGGTCTTTTGTGTTGTGTTGTGTGTGTTATCCCTTTTTGACTTGCGATCAATAGCAACATCCTGTCTTTTCCCTGTGTCGAAAGCAACCCCTGTAATTTTTAGCAGTGTTTGCACAGGAGAGAGAGAGAGAAGGAGAGGGAAGAGGGGAAGAGAGAGAGAGAGAAAGATTGGTTTTAATAATTTCATTCATTAATAAGAAAGGCCCAAAGGCAACATGATAAACTAACCAAATAGCAGAAACAACAAGACTTAGTTGTGCTCAGTACCAAAACCCAACCATTCAAGAGAAGAAATCAAAGAACCCTTTTGAAATTGAACGAACGGGGGGGGGGGGGGGGGGGGGGGGGGGGTGGGGGGGGAGCAGTCAGGGTTTTTTTAAGGTAAGAAAACTGTGGGGACAGAAATTTTGTAAACTTTTGATAAATTCCCGTAGATTTTGGGGTTCCCAAAATGTCTTATCGGGTTTGTAAACCCCCTTAGATTTGTGCACTCGAGGCTGAAAGTATTGCCAGTTTTCGACGGTAAATTAAGTGCCCAAGGCCTACTTTAAAAAAGGTCCCCCCCCCCCCCCCCCCCCTCCCCCCCCCGGGAATGCCGGGTCCGTCTATAATAGCATACCCCCCCCTTTTGGAAATTATATACTAGGAATGCCCTCTTTTCATCCCCCTCTTTTTCTGCCTTCTTTTAGTCACCTCCTCTATTTCGCCTTCTTGGTCCATTCCCGCCAGTTTTTCCAGACAATTTTAAAAAATTAAAAAGTTGCACCCACATCGAAGCGATGCCTGGGGCCCGACTTTTCAGGCGCTTAACGGGAGTGCAACGCATTTTTACTATTGCGAAAAAAAAAGTTCTGTCTGAGGTTCAAAAAGAAAAAGAAAAATTTACACTTTAATTAAATAAAATCATTTTCACAGAATTTTGCCTTGTAAAAAATCACTTCACAGTAAGGGTTTATCCGTAAAATCCTTTTACTGCATTTGTACTTTTTTAAAAACCCAGCCCTTTTTTTCCCTTTGTCTATCTAAAATTTTTCTTTTCACCCAAATTTGTTATGAGGGGCCCCAAACTTTCACTTTTTGTTGTAAACAGCAAACCTTGTACAGGAAATTCAAAGTCTTTCAAAATCAGTATCAACCTCTGTGTTCCTCGTCTGTTTTTATTGGAAAAACGATTTTTAACAAGTTTTTTCTTTTTTATAGCGGGTTTTTGTTTGTTTCTATTTTTAATAAAAGATTCGTGCGTTAATTAAAAATTTCTGCTTTTTTTTGCTGCTGCTTAGCAGTAATGTCAGCAAACCAGCAATGGAGCAAGGAGAAATATGGGGGGTGGGGGGGGGGGGGGGGGGGAGGGGGGGGGGGGGGGTGGGGGGTGGGGGGGGGGGGGGGGGTTTTTTTTGGGGGGGGTGGGTGGGGGGGCTTTCCCCGGGGGGGGGGGGGGGGGTGGAGTGTGGGGGGAAAAGTTTTAGGGGTTTTTTTTTTTGGGGTGGGGGGGGGGGGGGGGGGGGGGGAGGGGGGGGGGAAAAAAGGGGGGGGGGGATTTCCGGGGGGTAAGGTCTTTAATTTTGGGGGATTTCTCTGGCCAAAAGATCCGGAATTCTTCGCAGGCATAGGTTTTTGGAAAAATCGAAGTTTGGTAAATCCCCTTCGCATCCTCCACCTCGAACCATACAGGAGCGTAGACACCACAAGCCTGGAAAGTTTTTCAGTTGGTGTTGGGTTTTCTGTACTGATTGATCTCCAGATATTTTCATCTCCCCAAACACATTTTCCCGGCCTTGCCCATCTGTTGTGGGGTGTTTTTTTGGCCCCCTCGGTTTTGATGATGCTGCCAAGGTATGTGAACTTGTCGTCTGGGCGGCATTTCCCTTCATTTTCACGGGGGTGGGTGTTCAATTGGGAAAATTGTCTCTTTTTTCTTGTGCTAAACCCCACTTTCTGTCCGAATTTTGGTTGTGTCTTCTCCCCGGATATGTTGGTGTGTGGGACAGCAGCGCCAGGGCATCCCAAATCAAGGGCGCAGTTTGAAACGGGTCCAGAATCCCCCTTGGGGTTTTTTTCGTGTCTTTCCTCATCACCCCAAACATGGCCAGATTTTAAGAGAATGCTACATCCACACCTTTTTCTCCTTTTTGATTCGAAAACAGTGTTGGGATCTGAATTGCTTTTTTATAAGGGTACCCGTTTCGAGGGATCCCTAGTGTCGAAAGGGAAATCCAAAAGGGTGTCCTGTGTATCTGTCAAATGCCTTTTTGAAGTCCACAAAATTCACATACATTGTCTTTGCCACCGGCAGTTTGATGATGTTTCTGAGGGGAATATTGGTCTATACATCCTCGGCTTCCTGACCCGCTTTTCCTTTTTCAAAGCATCGCCCCATAGCGTTGATATTTATGATGTGACCTTGGCCAAATTTTTTTTTGGCACAGACAAAAGATGATTCCCTCCTTTTCCCCCTGCCCCCAGGGGTTCTTTTTTGGGATTTTGACTATCACCCCTTGCCAATCCCATCATACTTTTTTTTCGTTCTTCCTGCAGCTTGAACAGTGGGCGTATTCAGCGCTAGTAGAAATTTCCTTAACATTTGGCACCAAGGTTTTCCCCCTTGACTTGCCGTTTCTTTGGGGTCTTATGGCAGCCCCATCTCTTCCTTTTTTGGGGGTTGACGTCAATGTCAGTCTTTTGTAGCTTCTGGGATTCGGCTGTCTGTCAGTGGGGGTGGCGGGGGAGAACTTCCCGGAAGTTCACCCATTTTTTTTGCTTTTTCTCTGTTCAACATTTCCCTTGTTGCCCGAAATTGGGCCCCCAGGGCTCCTCTTAAATTTGTTGATATTTCTTGGGATCTTGTTAGGATCCCCTTTCTCTCCTTGGGTGCCGCCCTCTTCTGCCCAGTGCCCGCTGGGCCATGGCTTTCCCCTTGTCACGGCGTGCGGTCCTTCACTTTCCCGGTTTCCTTCTGTAAACTCTTCCTCCTCTTGTAGCCTGGAGACTTTTCTTGCGAAGTCTCTTTTGTCTCTCTTTTTCTTTGATGGCATCGAGGGGTTTTTGTGGGTCCAGTCTTGTTGGGCTTTTTTTTTGATGGCCATTTTTCCTTGCTGCTCCAGTGTACAGTTTACAATTTTCCATGTCGTATCTATTCAAGCGGTTTGTCTTTCCCGAAAGGGGTGGCGCTGCTCTTGTGGCAGCCCCTCCCCCGGGGGGAGCACCCGAATTTCACGCAAGAAAATCTCGGACTTTAAAGTGGTATAAAAAAAAATTTAAAAAAAAAAAAAAAAAAAAAAGGGGAACTGTTCCAAATTTTTTTGACGAATGCAGATTCACGTTTGGGTTTCTCAATCGCTGGGTACAAATCGCGGGAGTATTTTGGGCTTGTTTCTTTTTCAGTTTTCTCTGGTGTTGCTTTACCCGGTGAGAACAAATCCACATCCCACTTCGCTGGTTTCACAACCCCAAGAGTGTCTCCCCCATCCATTGATATCCGATGGTCAAAATGGTTCATACTCTCCCCCGGGACGCCCCAAATCAGCTTGTGGATTTCCCGGGCGTGAAAAGGGTCCCCCTTTACTAAGTTTTTTTCGGCGCAGAAAACCCACAAGTCCTCCCCGTTGTCATTTCTGTTCCCACCCCGTGTTTTCCCCGACTCTCTCATATCGGTGTTGTCACTTCCCACCTTGGCATTTTAGGTCCCCATAAAGACATGAGGGGCAGGCGTGGGGGTTTCTTGTCCGTCTACGCTGGTGGTAGAAGTCGTCTTTGTTCACGTTGGTTGTTGGTTTGGGGCGTACACGGATGTGGGAGTTGATGGCCTTCCTCAGTTCGCACTCTTAGTCTCTGTTTTGGGGTTCCCTCCCTAAGGCAAACGCTCAACGCCTTTTTTTGAGGTGAGGAAACCCCCGGGTGCGGGCTCCTCCCCCCGGGAAGGGCGGTTTCTCCCTGGTGGGTTTCATTCTCCCCCGTCCATCCACTACCTTTGCTTACTCCAGGGAATGGGGTTGAATCTTCCACTCAAAGTTCCTGTCCACTTGCCTTCTCTACATCGTCCTCCATTCCAAGTCCTAGTCTGGGTCTTATTTTGATGGTGTTCAGGGCTTCCCCTTATCCTGCTGTAGCTTTCCCCCTCGCTTTGGCATAAACAAAACATACGAGTCTCACTGGACCCGGGGTCCTTCGCAACCCCAAAAGTAAAGTTTTCTTTTGCTTTTCTGTAATGCTCTTTTTTTTACGGGACAGGGTTTTTAGCCCTTCCCAACCCCCCCCTGGAGAAGGGGTTCCCCCTTATCCCCTTTAAAGACTGCCTGGTTGGGGGACAGGGTCCAATGCAATGCTCCTTTAAGCATACCCCCGGGGGTCCCCCGGGGAAAAGCAGACAGCAGCAATAGCAAAATTTTGGTTTGGGGGGGTTTAGTAGTAGTAGGCTAATTTTAGATGTTGTGGGAAATAGAAATTAGTATTTGTAGTATTTTGGCAGTTTTAGAAAAGTAGAAGCGGGGCATGCGAAGAAAGGGGGCGGAAAGCAGCAGCATTTAGTGGGCTAAACAGCTACCCAAGAGTAGTAGAAATTAAAATGGGCAACCCACCCGCAGGGTTGAAAAGAACAGAAACCCCCGGTTTTTGAGTATAGGAGAAGGTTGGTTTTGGTAAAATTTGGGCGGCCAACATTTTGGGGGCAAACAACTTGCAGCAGCTTTTAGGCGGCCAGCGAAACAGCATTAGCGGGCAACAACAGCACCAGCAAGTTTAGTTTGGCCAGAACTACCAGAAGCAGCGTTTAGCTAAACAGCAAGTTAGCCAGAAAAAGCCTTGTAGCAGTCAGGCATCAGAAATTAAAACAAAAGGGATTTGCATCCAACAATCGTTGGCCCATATTGGCTCTTGATAATAATGACAACAAAAAACAACAACAAGGGAAATGTTAGTGATTCTCCGTTTTGGAAAAAAGCAGTGAAAAAATTGCCGACTAACGATGAGTTTGTTGAGGGAGGGTTTGGGAATCCCCCGATGGCGGCGGTCTTTGTGTTGACGACGACCACCCCAAATGATCGAAAATGGCATTGTTGGTGAGGGCTATGAGGCCCGATGATGATGATGACGATGATGATAAAGGGTTTTGACGTTGATAAATAAAAAAGCTGGATCCCGTGTCAGGGTTTTGTAGTGATTTTTTGTGTTGACTATCCCCGACGACCCGCCCGACGCCCCCAAAAGGGGGGGGGGGATAGGGGGTTGTTCTTTGCCGGGGGACATCTTTTTGGGCCCCCCGCGGGCACTTTGCCACCCACATAAAAACCCCCACCCACGCACGAAACCACGCACCCCAAAGGGCCCAAGTTTTCGCGCGCAGGGCGCGCCCCAATCCGCCGTTTCGCCCCCACATTCAAAATTTTAAATTAAAAACTTTACTTTCTGTTTTTTTAACCGGGTTTTGGGTTTTTTGGGTTTTTGTTGTTGTTGTTTTTTTTTTTTTGGGGGGGGGGCCCTTTTTGATTTTTCAAAAAATAATTTACTTTTTAATGGTGTTATTTGTAAAACTTTTGCTTTGTTTTTTTTGGGTTGTCCAAATAACTTAATTTTGCATGGACTTTAAAATTAAAAGACTACTACTACACACACGCCTCTATGAAAAAAGAAAATTAAGAAATCCCCTTTGGCTCGAATCCTTTAGACGTATGAAAACATTTTTTGTATGTAGGTTACACACTTTACAAAGTGTTATCATCCTTTTGTACGTAAAATTTTTTAAGACATGTTGCTCTATTTTTAATCTGTGTGTTGTGTGGTGGGTGTTGGGGGGTTGTGCGGGGTTCCCTGGCGGCGGCGGCCGGCGGCGGGGGCCCCCGGGTGTGGTGTGGGTCCGTGTTGTGGTTGGTTTTGTGGGCTTTAAATTTACATTTTTGCGTGTGGATTTTTTAAAAATTGGGCGTTTTTTTGTTTGGTGTGGGTGATTATTTTTGGGGATGGGGGTGCCCTGGTTTTTGGGGTTTCTATGGGGTTGTGTGTCTAGCAAATTTTTTCCCCCCGGGTAAAAGAAACATACTTTTGAAAAAATTTTTTATTTTAAAAATGGGAAAAGGGGTAAGGGGGGAAAATTTGGGGGAAAGGGGAAGGGAGAAAGGTTAAAGGGGGATTTGTTGCCTGGAACCACCCCTGTCAAAAAAATTTGGAAAAAATTTTATGAAAAATGGGCCCATGTGCTTTAATTGTAAAAATTTTACTTATTGGCTTTTTGTTTTGGGCGGGCCCACTGTGCTGGGTTGGGCTTAAAACCTGAACATTTGGTTTTCCACATCATGCCCATACAACAAAACACCCCACACACACAAACACACACCCACACAACAACACCCCCCAAAACACAAAAAACAAACCCCAAATACACAAAACAAACAAAACAACACCACACAAAACAAAAACCACACACATTTACAAAACACACATTTCCTTACACACACCCCCCCAAAAAACCCCAACACCCACACACTTCCCCCGCGCGGGCCCGCGTCACACACACAACACCCCTCCCCAACTCAAAACAACAAAAAACCCCAAAAACAACAAAACCACAACACACCCCGGCCCCCGGCAGGGCCCCAGCATACACAAACCACACATAAATTTTTTTTCCCCAAATTTTTTGGGGGTTTGGTTTTGGGGAGGATTCCTTTAAAAATTTCCATAGTTTTTTTGGGGAAACTTTTTTGTATTTTTAAAGGTGTGGCACACTTGGGGGTTTTTCCTTAGTCAAAAGATGTCAGAGGCCGAGGAAGAAGAGGAAGGTCGGGTGTACACACATACAAACACACGCACGCACGCATCCCCACCCACACACGCACGCATGCATCCCCACCCCCCCCCCCACACACACACACACACGTACGCATGCAACCCACACACGCGCTCGCCCGCGCACGCCACACACACACACACACACACACACACACACACACACACACACACACACACACAGAGAGAGAGAGAGGAGAGATGCGAAGAGTGAGAGAGAGAAGAGAGAGATGGATGAGAGAGAGGAGAGGAGCGAGAGAGAGGAATGAGAGACGAGAGAGAGAAGGTGTTTTTAATCCATGAAATATCAGTTTTTATATCAAAGAAAGAAAGAACAAAAGACACAAAAACAAACTGTCAAACAGACAGACGAAGACAGAGATAGACAGACCAACAGACACTTCGACATACAGACACGAAGGCATACAGAAAGACAGACAAAGAATCAATCTGTTATCACAAATGGACCATTACACATTCCTTACTTGCACACGGATGTAGAAACTTGTATAAACCCATGGTCGTGCTCACCACGTCTGAAACAAAAAACATTCATATGTTGTTGTTGTTGTTGTTGTGCGTTCCCCAGCTTTACAACCTGGGGGTCACCCAGAACATGCACTCTAAACTCACTCATCCCACTTGGGAATTACTGTGAGATAAGAAGTACACCGGATGAGAAGTTTGCGTGTATGACTCTTTTCAAGTACCTCTCCAAATAGGCAGCCATACTCCGACTTCAGAGGATGTTTTTCTCCTTTAAAGGAGAGTGCAGGTTGTTATGTTATGTTATGTTATTTATTTATTTATTTATACCACTTTAAGTCACGTCAGATTTCTCTGCGTGAATTCGGGCTGCTCTCCACGGGAAGAGCGCGTCGCCACAGAGCAGCGCCACCCATTTTTTTTCTCTTTTTTTCTGTCTACAACTGCATTTGTTTCCCTATCAGAGTGGATTTTTTTCTACAGAATTTTGCCAGGGACAACTCTCTCGTTGCCGTGGGTTCTTTTAGGTGCGCTAAATAATTTTTGTGTAACACACGGGACCTCGGTTTATCGTCTCATCCGAAAGACTAGCGCTCGTCACGGCTGATGAAGGCAATCTCAACACAACATTTTACAAAATAACAACATTTTATTGTAGGCTTTGGCAATTAACTGACATCAATAACTGACACAGCTTTTGGTCTGGACCAAAGATTCATATTAATCGCCCTTTTTTTTATTTACCTGGTTGACGAGAAAAATCGAACTGACGGTCAAGTCTTTCGGAAGAGACTCTAAACCCGTCGGACCCGTGCGCTCACACACGTCAAAAGAAACCCGCAACAGTAGAAGATCGGAAAGAGCAAGGAACCTACCCACTTACCCCCCCCCCCCCCCCTTCCTCCTCCTCCCCCGCCCGTCTTGGCAAAATTGGTATGTTCAGTTCACAACTGATTTCCCGAAAACGGAATGCAGCTACATTATTACTGCTTGAGGGGAAGGAGGGGGGAGGGGGGCGGGCGGTCACATACACAAAAATCTCACCATTGGTGAACCTCGGAGCTCTAGCCGAGAAACAACAACAACAACAAAAGAAAAACAAATACGGGTAAGGAGAAGAATGAAGGGGGTAGGAGGGGTAGAGGTGGGGGGGTGAAGGTAGAGGCCGGGAAAAACCGAGAGGAGGATGAGAATGAGTAGCAGCAGCAAAGGGAAAAGAGGAAGAGGAGGAGGAGGAGAAAGAAGAAGACGAAGATGAAGAAGAAGGAGGAGGAGGAGGAGGACAAGAAGAGGAAGAAGAAGAAGAAGAAGGCGATGATGATGAACTACAATACCAAATTATTTGAACAGTGTACATGTGTGCTCTTTCATGTTG